>CM066037.1:494733469-495933469 GCA_033557465.1 Ichthyophis bannanicus | reverse complement strand
AGGCTAGGGTTGGGCTGCGGGGAATAAACTCTGGGCCCCCCTGCCCCGTTCGCGCCCCGGGCCTTCCAGAAAGAAAAGTCTAGGGAAGTTATTCCACTTCAGGTTGGAATGACTTCCCTGGACATTTTGCCGGTCCCGGATGTACATGGCCGACATTAGAATCGGCCCTGTACGTCCAGGGCTGGCGACCGCCCACTCTCCGCCCCCATGTCACCCATTCCCTGTCCTGTCTAACTTCCCCGCATAACCAGCATAGAAGTTATTCAGGGGCAGGAGAAGCCACAAATAGCGGGGATGGACGTCCTGTTGGGCAGTCCACCCCCCGCTATTCGTGGCTCTGAATAACCCCCTTGGCGTTTACAACACCCTACTGATCAAGAGTGTACCTTTTTTTCACCCCCCTCATGGCTCATTTTCGTGCATCGATTTTTCCTTTTCATATCCAAGACTCTTCTCCCAATCGTAATCAACTCAGAAATCCATGCTGTCCGAATCTCAGATCATGCTGCTATCTCTTTGACCCTTCAGGATGCCCAGACCAACGCTCCTCCTATAAATTGGCATTTTGATAGAACCCTTTTAACCAACCAGGAGTTCTGTGAAACTATTAGCACTGCCATTGAGGAGTATTTTTGATTTAATTCTTCGGAAGCTACTGCTGGCTGAGCATGATGGGAACCATTTTAATCCTCCATATGGGCCACAATTACTAGTTGTAACATCCGTTTGGCCAAACAACGTCATGCTGAGTTGTTGACTCTTGACAAACAGATTAAGGCAGGGGAGCATATACTTATTAGACAAGAGAACCCCAGTATTTTACTCCGTTTACAAAGACTAAGGTTTTGATGCAATATTATATTGACATCTGAGGCCTCTCAGATTATTCATGCCCAGCAGGGTAGATTTTATATTGAAGGCAATAGAGCTGGTCGTTTGCTAGCCAATTCCTTGAAGGCTTGCAGAGAGGCATCACGTATCACGTCATTGTGAGATTTAACCCGAAGACTGATAGTGAAAGATGAGGAAATTGTAGACACCTTTTGGTCATTTTATACACAATTATACGCCTCAGAGGTAAACCCCCCCCCCCCCCCCAGGAAAGCACCTTTGAACACTTAACAGCCAACCTCCAACGTCCTATTTTATCGGCCAGTGAGGCTGATGTGCTCAATGGGGAGATTGTGGCTGAAGAACTGCACACAGTAATTGGGTCCTTGTCATTAGACAAGGCAGCAGGCCCAGATGGACATCCTATTGAATTTTATAAGGCCTTCAAATGAGTTAGTTCCACGTCTACAATAATACTCGCTCCTATTAGAAAAGGACTCATTCATGGGTTCGTTCGCTCTGCCTCTATAGTCGTCCTTGAAAAACCAGACAGAGACACTCAGCTGGTAGGTAACTACCACACAATTTCCCTGCTCAGTGCAGATTATACAATTTTTGCCTCTGTTTTGGCAAAATTCTTGGTTAATGTGGCTCCTACCATAATTCACCCAGACTAATGTGGCTTTATTAATGGCTGTTCTACAGCCGATAATGCTAGACTGTTTTGTCATATACTGGCAGAGGCAGAAAGCAGAGATGGCCCTCTGGTCGGACTGTCACTGGACGCGGAAAACGCATTTGATCAGTTGGAATAGCCGCTTCTGCTTTTCGCCCTTAGATGGTTTGAGATGGGGAAGGTTTCCTCAATATGCTCTGAGTTATATATTCCTGGCCATATGCAAACATAATTGCAAACACAAAAAGTCTTGTGACTTTCTGCTTATTTGGGGCACTTATCATGATTGCCCCCTTTCCCCATTCCTATTTAATATAGCCCTTGAACCACTGAACATTGTCCTTCATCAAAGCTCCGAAATACATGGCATCAACATCTCAGAAATGGAAATTAAACTCTCTGCATATGCTGACGATCTTTTATTTGTCACACCTTCATCAATACCAGCTGTATTAGAGCTTATGGACCATTATTCAAAACTCTCAGGTTATAAAATTAACTGGTCTAAATCTACATCATTTCCACTCAATCAACAGACAACTAGATTAGATGTGGAAGCTTTTCCATTCATTTGGAAACCTAAGATGATTAAGTACCTTGGTGTATATTACTGCTCTCCCCTTTCTGAAGCTATACAGTACAATGAATCCATGATACTGTCGACGGTGCGCGATATGACTAAAAAATGGATGCCGCTGTCTGTCTTGGTGGGGATGCCTTGAAACGATTAAGATGACCATCACCCCCAAGATGAATTATATCCTTGAAATGTTGCCCCTTTTCATCTCGGATAGTTTCTACAAACAAGTGGAACGACTGTTAGTTCAATTCCTATGGAAAAATAAACACCCAGGATTGCTACAAAAAAATTGCAGAATAGGAAAGAAGTAGGGAGGATTAATTTCCCTGATTTCCATTCATATCATTGCACTTTTTTCTTAAAACAGGGATCTAAATGGGTGACAGACCCATATATCAATTGTCTAGTCTGGCTAACCCTTAAGGAGAGAATAGGAGTGTCGTTTCCTCGACGGCTCCTGCCAGATATGGTGTTCAACGACAAATTAGGTCTACTCTGTCATCATAGATACCCAGAAAGCCTTCCAAATACTATCTCGCTCTCTTCAAACAGATAATCGATACTCCAAGCTGCTCCCTTTATGGTATAATCCCCTTTTTAAAATCCAACATAAGCTGTTGGTGAAAGACAGAAGTGAGGCTGCAGAAGGAGAGAGATGAGGGACTGGATATGGTACAGTAGGGGAATGGGCTGGAAAGGAGGTGAGAGAAGAAGATGGAAACCTAGCAGGTAGATGTAAAAGAGTGAGATTAAAGACTCTATGATGATGTGTGAAATCAGAGTGGAGAGGCAAGAAAGTGAAAGAAAGCTGAAAAGGAAGCAAGAATGTCAGAGAATGTGGCCAACATGATTAGAGAAATAAAATACTTATTATTTACCTTTTATTGTTTGGACATATTTTGGAATGTATTGGTTTGACTGTCAGCTTTTAGAAATGTTCATCTATTTTGTTTTTGTTGTTGGGGTTGTTGTTTTTTTTGCATTTTTCTCATAATGAGAGGAAATGTATTTCTGTTTCTCGTTCTGCAGTGTTTTACTGCATACAGAGTATGACTTCTTGGGTTTTCTAGCTCAGTGTTTACATATGTTTATTTCTAATTTGTGAGCCCTTCTGCATTTGATGAATGTCTGTTTGTGCTCTGTGTGTGCATGATGAAAGTGCAGTATTTTTCTAGTGTTCTTTCTGCATAAGAATCTGTAGCAGTCTGACTTATTCTGTTTTCCCAATAGGAGATGTTTTGGGGGTTCTAGGGTAAGATATATAATCATTACTATGCTGCCTTTTCATAGGCAGGGTTAATACTATGAGTCCTGGCAGTTAGTACTGTGGCAGGTTTGCTATAGGTTTTTAATGTGCTTTTTACAGAGTTTATTACTTTATAATGTCTAGCTAGTGGAGGGAAGCAGTGTTGCTGTTAATGATATATGAAGCCCAAGTCAGTATTTTTTTTTTTTTTAAAGGAACATTTTTGAGGGGGATAAGGTATTGTGATCTGTGCTTTGGTAATCACATTTCTTGGCTGAGGGTTTTCTGGGCCTGAATCGCAGTTCCTCTGCATACTGGTCATAGGCGCCATTTGTCACTTCTCTCTCGCTCATCTTCATGGTTCCCTCTTTGCATCCTACAGCTCAATCCCAGCTCTTGGGAGAGCATAGCTGGTGACACGATGAGTCCCATGCTTTACTAATTCACAGTGTTGACCCATCATGCCATTAACTCTATTTTCCTGCTGTCAGCTGGGATTTGGTGGCTGCAGGGGGAGGTTGCACAAATACAAACACTGGCCTCCAAGTGTTTGAGGCAATTGCTATGCTACTAAGCATATTGTGGATATATCCTGAAAATCCAACTAGCTGGTGGAAAGTCACCAAGACAAATTTTAGGAAGTCTTCCAGTAATTGCTTTGTTTATGGTTAGGTAAGTTGGGATCCAGTGCATTTACAGTACATTTTGAGCTCCACAATGCCACAGCCACAGTATCAAATAATGGAAATGTCACTAATAGCACTTATCCTTTATTATAAACAAGATTGTTCTAATTTCTAAATAATACATGTTAATTAAGAGGACAAGATCGGCCAGCTTAAAATTATTAATAATTATGTATAGTCACCCCAAATGAATCTTGCCAGGCTGGTCTCTACACCCACCCTTCTCCACCCCCACACAGAGAAATGCGAAAAGCAAGGAAAGCTGAGTCAAGTGATCAAAGTGTCCAATTTGACTTTTCCCAGATGGTATCTCTCCTCTGTGTGGGAGATGCATGCTGGTCTGGCAGATGTCATTCATGCTGATGATTTATTATTAAGTGAAAAAAGAAATAATCAGAATCATAAAAGTACAGCAGACTTGGCCAAAATGGAATATTAATCTTAACAGCTTAATACTCTTTCTCCAGGAACAAACAGGAAGTCAGTCCTCGCATATGGATGATGTCAGCGCTGACAGAGCCCTCGCAGAAGCATCTCCCCAGCTTTCAAAGAAAACCTTTGGCAGATGCCAGCACACATGTATGGTCCCCTTCCCGTCCAAGGGTGCCATCTTACTCAGTCTCTTTTTTTCCACAGAGCCCAACAGACGTCCATCTTATTTCCCCGGAAAAAGTTGATTAATTCGTGTGAAAAACCTTCTTTTCCTTCTCAGATTGCAACTCGTCCCTTTCCTGTCATCCGAGCTCACTTGCCCCAGCATTGCTTCTCGGAACTATTTTAGGATTTTTCCCCCCAGTGCGATTCGTGCCTTTTTTTCATCTGCTGGCCATGTCGAGGGTCTTCAAGTCTGCCGGGGCACTTTTTCCCCTAATGGCCAGCAAGTTCAAGAAATGTGATCGGTGCACACTCCCCAATTGCTGCCTCCGGTGTCTAGGGGCTGACCATGACCTGGAGGTCTGCGTCCTCTGTAAAAAGATGTCCACTAAGGCCATCCAACATCATCAGCAGAAGCAGGACGAATCTTCCACAGGTCAGACTCTGCCCCGGTATCCCCGGTAGCCTCACACTCCAAGGCCCCGCATGGGTCTTCGAGTCGCATAAAGCCCCCGCAGCTCCCAACCGGGTCCGCAGACACTCTGACAAGGGTTCCGCAGAGCAAGAACACACAAAGAAGAAGAAATCCTCAGAACCTCATCTAGGATTCTGGCATGCCGGGCAAGTCCCGAGCCAGGTCCCACAGCCCGTGGAGAGAACTCGAGGAGTCAGAGCGTGAGGGGCCAGCAAATGTTCCCTGAACGAACACGGAGGCCTCTGTTGACAGATCCCGGACTCCCGAGGCTTGTCTCATCGAGGACTCCCTCTCCTCATTGACACCAGATCCGGCAACCCTGGTGTCAACATCAAAGGCTGCACCTCCTGAGTGGGAAACCAGGATGATGGCACTGGGGTGCATTTTTACTGCCTTCCTCGCCATGCAGCAGGCACCGACGCCCAGCGCCGCTGGTGTGCCTGCCAATACTGTGGGGACCTCATTATCGAGGGCTTCCCCAGTCGCCGAGCTGAGCCGATCCTCATGAACCTGAAGCCTCGATCCCCGACGAGGATCTCGGTCTCGCTCCCACTCCTAGGTAGCGAGATCCTCCCCAGTGAGCACTCATGGCTCTGGCCAAGTATTCGCTGTGGATCATTGGGCTCCCGACCCGTATCCTGCACCCCATGCCTGGTCGGACATTGCATCCTCCACTGACTGCTCAGACTGAGAGTCTGAGGACGAGACATCCCCGGAGATGAGAAAGCACTGTGACGTTTCATCAGACCCATCTCCCCTGACGTCATGGCGTCGGTCCCTGCCCAAGGACACATCATTCCTCAAATTTGTTTGGGACATGGCGAAGGCGTTATCCCTCACAAGGAAGTTGAAGGAGGAACTCAAAATCCTCCAATTTGAGGCTCCACCCAAGGAGGCTCTGATAGTTCCTGTGCCCGCCATCCTCGGTGGCTCCTCCTTCATATGTGGGAGATGCTGACGCCTGGACACCATGCATCGGGTCCAGTGGGGCCCCAGCTTTCAAAAGTCACAACTGCCACACACCTCCATGGTGGTAGAGTCGACTATACACCGGCAGAGGAGCCAAAAGACTCGTCCCTCCATACCCCCGGGCAGGGAGTCCCATGCCCTCGATGCCCTTGGCCGCAAATGCTACCAGGGCTCAATGTTGGCCTGCCAAATCCAAGCCTACCAGCTGTATATTGGTATGTACCTTTGGGACCTGGCAAAGGAATTCGCAGGTTCTCAGCGGGCCTCGGAGGGGATCATCTCCAGTAGTTCCAAACCCTCACGAAGGGCATCGGGGAGTGTTGGAAGTACATGGCTGCGTATGATTGCTTCGAGTCAAACATGAGGATAGCCACCACGGGCATCGGTGCTCGACACCAAGCCTGGCTCCAGGCGTCAGACCTTGAGCAGTGGGTCCAAGAAAATCTCCTCAACGTCCACTGCTGCACAGCTTGCAGAAGAGAAGGCAGCATAGATCGAGACAGAGTTCCTCACGAGGTCTCGGCTCTCCAGGAAGATCTCCACCCTCACTAAGAAGAAACCACCGGAGAAAAGAGAGAGAGCCAATCTTATCAAGGCTACCCCTAATGCCAGGACCCCTAGATCCCGCAGCAGTGTCACCAGAGCAAGGGAGCGGGCCAAGGCCCTCACAAGCCTAAGGGCCCCAAGCCCCAGAACTTGGCTTCTGCCCAGCTGGGACGGGTTTTTGACTCCCTGGGCATAGCCTCTCCACCCTTGGGGGAGCAGCTACCAAAAGCGGGACATCTGGTTCACTTTGCCCATTGGTGGCCTGCTATCACCACTGACTCCTGGGCACTCCAAGAAGTCACAGAGGGCTACCTCCTTCATCTGGACCAGGCGCATCTCCCTTTCTTCCCAGGAGAACCCTCTCGGACTCTCCTTCACCAGGCCATGGTACTACAGGTACTTGCAGGCCTTCTCATAGACAGAGCTGTGGAACCAATGCCCCATCACCTCAAGGGCAAGGAGTTCTACTTTCGATACTTTCTGTTCCCAAAAGAATAGGGGGCCTAAGGCCTATCCTAAACTTGTGAAACCTGAACAAGTTCCTGGTGCGAGAGAAGTTCAAGATGTTCTCCCTTGGAACTTTGCTGCCCTACCTCCAGCAGGGAGACTGGCTATGCTCCTTGGACCTAAAGGATGCCTATACCCACATCCTCATTTAACCCAGCCACAGGCAGTACTAAGATTCACGGTTGGGGGAAACCACTACCAGTACAGAATGCTACCCTTCGGTTTAGCCCCCGCACCAAGAGTCTTCACCAAATGTCTAGCAGTGATGGCGGCCTTCCTCCATCTCCAAGTGGCCTCCGTCTTTCTGTATATTATTTATTGACTCGTAAAGGGAGACACAGCCACCGAGGTACAACAGACCACAGCCCACACCATCAGTGTCCTGCAGTACCTGGGGTTTGTGATAAACCACCCCAAGACCCATCTCACTCTGACATAGGGGCTGGAGTTCATAGGGGCTCAACTGGACAATTCAGGCTAAGGCCTTTCTTCCTTCGGACAGGGCAGGCCACCTCATGGCTCTGGCCTCTGAGATGCAACACCGCTGCACAGTGTCAGCATGGTTCATACTCCATCTGATGGGCCATATGGAGTCCACAGTCCATGTTGTCCCCAATGCCCGTCTTTACATGCAGGCAGCCCAGTGATGCCCCCTCTCCCAGTGGACACAAGCCACATGCTGGCTTCGGAACAACGTTCTAGTGACCCGCGAGCTGGCAGAGTTACTTGACTGGTGGCAGGTCACACAGCACCTGTAGGAGGGCATGCCATTGCAGCCTCCAAATCCCCAGAGGATCCTGACCACAGACGCCTCCTTACAGGGCTAGGGTGCCCATTGCGAGGAACTCTGCACACAGAGCATCTAGTCCCTAGCAGAGAGCCAGCAGCAGATCAATCTGTTGAGCTCAGGGCCATTTTTCTGACAGTTGGGGCCTTCCAGCACTGCCTGCGGCACCAGTCGGTGCTGGTCCAAACGGACAACCAGGTTGCAATGTTTCACGTGAACAAGTAAGGGGGCACAGTGTCTCACTGCCTCTGCCAGGAGGCATTAGCCTTCTGCTTGTACGCGATCAGTCAGGGAGTGCTCCTCAGTGTGGTGTACCTTCCTGGCCAGAATAATGTCCTAGCGGGCAGGCTGAGCAGGGTCCTACAGCCAAACGAATGGCAACTAGACCCCAGAGTAGCACAGCAGCTCTTCCGACTCTGGGACACCCCGAGACTGGACCTCTTTGCCAGCCCGACCAATGCTCGGCTACCCCTCTTCTGCTGTCACCAGCAGCACCCATTCCAGGTAGCAGCAGGCACCTTCCTCATCTCGTGGGTGGAAGGCCTTCTGTATGCCTTCCTGTCCACAGCACTGATTGCCTGGACCCTCTTCCAGGTCCTATGGGACAAGACTTCTCTGATCCTGGTGACCCTGCGGTGGCCCAGGCAGCCTTGGTTCCCTCTGCTGCTCCATCTCTCGATGGAGGCCCTGGACTACTTACTCAGGAGTAGGTCTCCCTTCTCCACCCCAACCTGGGGTCCATGACATTAACAGCATGGCTGCTGAATGGGTAGCCATGGCCCCCTTCAACCTCACAAGGGAGGTGGAGGAAGTCCTCCTGGCTTCTCGTAAGAACTCCACGAAACAGGCCTATGCCTTCAAGTGGCACAGATTCTCGGTGTGATGCACAGAGCAGCAGACTGGTCCATTCTCTTGCCGGGTGCACACGGTGCTACAGTACTTGCTTCATCTCTCGCAAGTCCAACTCTGTCACGCTGTACCTCAGTGGACTCTCAGCGCATCACCATTCTAGTGAGGGCAAACGCCTCTCATTACTCGAATCATGCAGGGCCTCCTGCTCTCTAAACCTCCCATCCACCCACCCCCAGCGGATTGGGACCTCAATGTGGTCTAGATGTAGCTCACCAAGCCGCCATTTGAGCCTCTGGCTACCTTCCATATGCGATACCTCTTATGGAAGGTCGTCTTCCTGGTGGCGCTCACCTTTTGCGCGCAGGGTCAGCGAGGTTCAGGCCTTGGTGGCTGAGCCACCCTACATCGGGTTCTACAAGAACAGGGTCGTGCTTCACACCCACCCTAAATTCCTTCTGAAGGTAATGTCTGCGTTCCACTTCAATCAGGAAGTGGTGCTCCCCACTTTCTTCCCACGGCCCCATGCTGGCAAGGCGACAGCCATCCTCCATACTCTAGATTGTAAGAGGGCCCTGTCCTTCTACCTGCAGCATACCTATGGCCACCGCAAAGCATCACAGCTTTTGTTTCCTATGACCCCAGTCGCCTGGGGGAGGCTATTACCAAGTGGACCCTGTCCACCTGGGTGGTGGACTGCATCGCCTTTGCCCACAATCGGACTGGGTTCTCGGAATGCTGGGTCACGGCAAACAACGTCATGGCTATGGCGACTTCTTTTGCAAGCTTGCACTCTGTCCCTGTGGCAGACATCTGCCAGGCCACCACCTGCTCCTCAGTCCAGACTTTTGTAGCTCACTACTGCCTGGAGCGGGAGTCCTGAGGGGACAGCACCTTTGGCCAGGCTGAACTCTGTAATCTCTTCGGGGTCTAGACAACTCCTACCCTCCGACCCTTCTGTGTCCAGGCTACCAGAGTGATGATTCTCCCTGGACTCTGGGGTCCTTAGAGACTCTCCTCATACTCGCTTGTGGCTGCTCCTGGCTTGGCCATGTTTTTTCTACAGGTTCATGGTAGCCTGTAGCTAGGAAGTCCCATATGTGAGAACTGACTTCCTGCTTCTTCCTGGAGAAAGTGTAGTTATTCACCTGTAACAGGTATTCTCCGGGGACAGCAGAAATAAGGCCTCACAACCCTCCCTCCTCCCTGTGAAATTGATGTCTTTTTGCCATCTTCTTTTGTTGGCTATAGCTGTGCACCTGACTGAGCAAGATAGCACCCTTGGGTGGGAATGGGACCACGCATGCATGGTGGTATCTCCCAAAGGCTTTCTTTGAAAGCTGGGGAGATGCTTCTGTGAGGGCTCTGTCGGCGCTGACGTCACCCATATGTGAGGACTGATTCTTGCTGTCCCTGGAGAACACCTGCTACAGGTGAGTAACTATGCTTTTCACAAATGTATTACTGTGAGTGAAGTCAAAGTTCATACTAGCTGTATATGTGTCATGTTCTGTAAACACAACGAAGCTAATAAGCCATTATTTCGAAACACAATTTGCCGTACACTATTTTGTTTATATAAAATATAGGGCATTAAAATGTCTAGTTATAAAAACTGTTTAAAAGCCCCCTCAGAGATGCATACACTGAGCAACTGTTTGGAGCATCAAAGTGTTTCTCCGCTTGGTCTTGGAAAACCTAGCCAGTCTGGTTTCCATTGCCTGCATTTCTATCTCATGGATGATAACTATTGTGGATATTCTAATAACCACACTGACTGACTAGGGAATACTTGAGGACCAGCTTAAGGCATACTGCTTTATAGTTAAGTGATCTAAGAGAAAGAGAAAATGTGGACAAGCAAGCTGAAGCCCTAAAGTCTGGCAATAAGGGGTATGCTGCAGTTATTGTATTTTTCTGTCATCTATAAATACCTTGCTGCTCTCCTAATGCTTCCCCCAGCTCTTAATCTTGGCAACAGGAAAAATAAAAACAAAAAAAGTAAACCTGGCATATCTGTTCTCCTATGAGAAACACAGAGGACTGAGCTGCCCAGACTTTGTAAATGTTTTTCTGCCTGAGGGTGAGCAGTGACACCCTAAAGGAAGAGTTGATTATATCAGCACTACTTCTTTTTGAAATGACTAAATTACAACAAAGGCATGGCCCAGTGAATCTGACCGTCAGGCAAATAACATAAAAACTATATAATACTACATGTATTTGACCAAAATTACACTACACAGTTTTCTTTCTACACCTTCATGCGTCATAGATGATTACTGAAAGTGGAATAGTGTGACGGAAGCTGGTCATGGTCATCCTTTTGTGTGTCTGTGTGTAGATGATCAGACTACTGAATTCAGGGACTTGCAGTAACACTTAGGGGTATGTTTACTAAAGTGCGGTAAACTTGAATAACGCGCGTTGTATGACGTTAACGATCGTAAGTGCAGTATAACGCGCGTAATCGAGCGCCAACGACCGTTAACGTCATACTACGCGCGTTAACCGCACGTAACGATCGTAAAGCCCCACGGCGCGTTTAAACAGCGCAGAAGGTGGAGAGTGGGCGGAGAGAAGGGGTCAATGGGCGGGGAGCGGCTCCCCTCTCACTAACGCGCTGAATTTCTGAGCTCAATTCCAACGCGAATGAAAACCTGCCGTTAAAGGCATATTACAGGGAAGAGAAACCTTTTCCGTCAGCAATGTACAGCAAAACCGGGGAAACCTACAAAACGTGAGCAGTGTGATACATGTGCACAGAACAAAAGTTCACATAAAACGTTAAAAATGACCACAAGAAATATTGTAGAAAGTATAATCCTGCTGGGGCAACAGTGATAGCAATGGGCAACAATGAAAAACACTCCCAGGAAAGCTCCAAAAAAAATAAATGATGTTTGGAAGGGTCTACGCTCCGTAGACCCTTTCAAAAAGCATTTCATTTTATTGGAGCTTTCCTGGGAGTGTTTTTCATTGTTGCCCAATGATATCATTGTTGCCCAGCTCGGTTATGGGTGTTTGCCCCTTTTTTCGAGGTCTGTTTGAGGTTTATTTGCACTTTTGTCTCCATACAAGGTAAATGAGCCCACAGTAAAATTGTGCAGAGCAAGGTTTCTGACTCATCAGGCCAGTTTTCCTATCTCCAGGGACTGCACTGTCTCTGTGGCCACAGTGTGGTGCAACGGACACAGCCAGTGCCTGTAAGACCAGAGGGTCACAGGTTCAAATCCCAGCTGGGGCTCCTGCCAACCCAATCCCCATAGTTTTACCCACCACTAAACAGTGATAGTAAAGACACTCCTTTATTGCAGAGAACATATGCATGGCCTATATTTTACCACACCAGACACAGACACCAGAAACAGGCACATTACCTAAAGCAGAGTCCCGCAAATGCAGTCCTGGAGGGCCCCACACCATTCCGGTGTCATGCTGCCTCTAATAAAGATGCCTGTGCTGCATAGCTATGCACCACCCCCATGGTATGCAGATGTAGCTCATGCATATTTATGAGGGACAGCATGAAAACCCGAACAGTGTTTGGAACACCAGGACTGGAGTTGGGGAACTCTGCCGTAAAGCAGCAGCCAACAGGGCCACACACACACACCCCCACAGGCCCCATTGGCCAATGCCTCCTGGAGAGGCAAGACATTGGGCCCTGCCTGTATCTCCCAATACTAGCAGTTGCATACCTTAGCAATGCCACCCTACACCTGGGTATATGGTACACAGCTATCAAACGTTTCCTATGATAACTGGCAGATATCAATTCCTACATTAAGCACATTTTGCTCATTGAGCTCCACCATAACAATCATTCTGATGTCTGCGGTGTGTGCTGCAGGTCTGGTCTCTGACAGTGTTCACCATCCTGGGGAGTGACCCCCCCAACAGTCTTGTGTACCATATCCATGCCTGTACTATGCCCAGGACTGGTGTGGTGGGTATGGCTGCTGACCACCTCTATAGTAGCACAATGCTGGCATAGGTGTGGGGGTGGCTGTCTGTCTATCCAGTGTGTGGTGGCTGCAAACACCTTCCACAGCCCACACTGCCAGCAATGTTGCCAGTATTGGGCTGCCAATGTGCATAATGAGGAGCAAGGTACCATGGGTATAGGCCGGACAGGGTGGCCTGGCCAGGGTGCATCTGCACAGGGCATAGGGCAGTGACAGGCACATTGTCGTGCCCGGCCACCACCTACACAGACAGGGTGACCTCAGTATATCCTGCTGAGAGATCACTCTCACCCTGACTGTGCAGTGACCACAGCATGGCTAGGCACTCCCATAGTGCTATCTAGTATTTCTCTCATGTGATAGATATGGGTTTCCTTTTGGGGCCCAGTCACTGATGTATCTGCTTGCTGTGTATGCTGACATCCCAGTTCTGGGTGCAGGCATCTCCACTGGGCAGTAGCAGACTGTTTGCAGCTGGTATGTGTTGTGATGGAGTGGCTTTCAGGGTGCAGTGGCTGATGGCTTGCACCAGGGAAATATCAGATAGTGGTGGGGTGCAGCATACCATATCCAGGCCTAATGTCTGTCTGCTATTGTGTTATGGATGTGTACAGAGCTGCATTGACTGCCCTGTGGGGTGTCTGTTCCTCAGCAGGACTGGGGTTGATGTTCCCCTCTACTGCCACCTTTGCAGGGAGGTAGACTGTGGATCTTTTGATGGGAGACCCTGTTTGCCACCCTCAGCCCTGGGGGAGGGGGGTGGTGGTGCATGGGGGCTACACCTGACTGAAACAGACAGAGATGTCCAAGGTGTTCCTGCAGAAACTACCTATCTCACACATTAACACTGCTTTGAGACCTGCGCCATGGCCTCTTTCAGCCATGGATGGTGCTGTGGACCTAGTGCTGGGTGCCTCACTGCACCCTCAGGGTGAGCACAGTACCCGCACAATGTGACAGTGTGTAGCTACTCTGTGCCAGTACAACACATGGTCAGTACCCCCTACCAGGCCGAGGTACTGTGGGGGTGCACCTGATCACTTCCCCCCTACCAGGCTGAGGTGCTGTGGGGGGTACATTCCCCATGGTGTGTATCTGTGGACAGCTGATTTGCATGTGCAGTGCATCATGGGTGTGACTGGCACAATCCAGCCCTGGGTAAATCCAGCACCTGCTCACAGGCTCAGATACACCATAGGCCATCACACGTACATCTGTTAGCATAATGCATAGGTGCAGGACACCCTAAAGAGTCTGTAATATTAGGTGCCCACGCTGGTAAAAACACATGTACCCACGCACGATTGTACGCACGCACCAATGCACGTAGCTACGCAGTACCAACACACGTACCAACGCACGCAGCCACGCACGTGGCTAGGCACACTGCAAGGGTGTGTTTCTGGCACCACTACTCAACGTAAAGAAAAACATGCCTCCTCATTCCCTATGTAATGTACAGGGTGATGCCTGGGCCAGCCTTCTGCGTTAGGCACACTGGGGACTCGAACCCATGCTGCCTGTAACAGCGGTCAGTACACTAACCATTGTGCTACAGCTCTGTTTCAGTGCTTTGTGTCTGTACGCCTTCATACGATTAACGCGCAGTAACGCGCCACGGCGCCCTATAACGCTCGTTAGTTTTTGGAACGCGCGTTAGTGGTTAGGATGTCCCGCCCATGTCCTTTTTTGGCTTTCCTTTCACTAACGCGGCTCCTAACGCGATTTGCACTAATGCAGTTTAGTAAACATACCCCTTAGGATTCCTAGAGGCTGCTCTGACCTTGGATACAGAAGAATTATGACATATTTAACTTTTTCCTAAGCAGATGAGAACATGAGGCATTCAATCCTGATTTTGTGCTTTAACACAAAATCATCGTAAAGGGGTGGTTTTTCTGTGGGTGAATTTCTGCACAGATAAGGAGGTTTCCTGCCGGCCTTCACTAGATTCACTTTTTGGAGGGTTATTTTTATTTGTTTAGGAAAGTGTATATGATTCTCAGAAGGTGAACTGCCGTTCTTGCTTTTGAATAGATAAAATCCTCTTATAAATTTAAAGTGCCTATTTTTTATTTGATTTTGATTTATTAGCTTGTTGTTAGTGGTTTATAAAAAAAAAAGGGAGAACTAGGAACTATTGATCTTCAATTGTACAACTTACAAAATACATATAATTACTGATTTCATAAGCAAGCTATGAAGAAACTTAATTTCTCTTTTTCTGTTTAAGCACAACTTGATATCTGTCCCACACAGAACAGGGAGTATTTGAAAGAACGTGATTCGCATAACTACCCAGTCGCAGTAAGGCTTTTCATTAGGCATATTGGCCCACACAGAGTAGAAGAACCCTAGAGTGTTATGTGATGCTCTAGCTTACTGAAAATAGGATTTTATGTCCAAATGCAGCCAACCACCAACAAACCACCCTTGGATCCTGTTTTTCACTTTATCCTAATTCAAAGAGGTACCACCCACTGGTGCTTTCCCTTCAACCAGTTCCTTCTGCATACAAAAATAGCCTCTATGAAATTTCAGCCTGAGAAATTTGAAAATCGGTCTTTCTTCAGATGAGTGCAGTATATCAATCTTGCTTCCCTTTCCCTGGCTTTCCATCGATATTGTGTTGAATGTTAGCTGTAAAGTTGATCTAGTAAGAATTGTTGCTCTTGAGTATATACTGTTGTTTGCAATTCATTTCTTTCCCCTTAAGGATAAGTTTGTAATAAGCTATCTAATCTGTATGGTAGGTATGCGCATAAGTTACATCGATTTCGCCCCTCCCCCCAAAGGCTGGTAGGTGCATACTTTCCCTTTTGAGAGAGGTTCTCCAGGTTCCCTTTGAGGAAGGGGAATTATGTCCAGATGCAGTTCAAGAGTCTTCAGTGATATGGATCTTCTTTAAGGATGAGCTTGCTTATTGATTTCCCAAGTGATTGACTGATTGGGGAAGCTCCAACTCTGACCCCGGAGAAGCCAAAGGCTGACCTCTCTTAACTGAGATCCATAAGCAGGTACACACCTTTCCATTCCTGAAGCCCATCAGAGAGAATGTGGCAGATAAATAGGACACTCTAGATGCAGGGTTCAAAGTAGGCAGAATTATGGCTGAGCCTTACCCATTGCCTAAGCAGGATGTGGAGAAGCTTTTCAGGCTGCCAAATGTTGACACCTCAGTGACAGCAGTCACACAGAAGACCACTATCCCTGTGAAAGAGGGTACATTGTTGAAGGATCCTCAGGATCGCAAAGTGGAGGTATTGTTCAAGATGGAGTTCATAGTCACCAGCTTAAGGCTTCAGGAAGCTGTGTGCAGTAGTTTGGTGGTCAGGGCTTTGTTGCAGCAATCGCAGCAGAGCTAGAGTGTCCAGATCACAGAAAGGAAATGGTCTTTATGATATCCTGTTTGGCCTTTCTGGCACATATGCTCTACAACTTGGTACAATTGGTGGTTACTACAGTATCAGCACGCTGCTCATTCTGGCTTAGACACTGCTTTGCAGATGCGGCTTCTAAAGCACGGTTGTACAAGTTTCCTTTCAAGGGCTCCATGTTGTACGGGAAAATCTCAAAAAAATTGCTAAAGGATCTTGGAGAGTCCAAAATGCTTCAGCTTCCTGAGTATCAGAACAGAAGCCTAGAGATTCTGCTCAGACAGGAGCTCTTTCAGTCAGCAGAAGAAACAGAGTTGCAATTTATCCTTTCCTAGAAGCAAGACAACTTCTAGAGAACAGGCCTCCAGAACTGCAAGCAAAGCCAGATCTTCCCTGTGAGAGTCAGCTGGTTCTCAGTGATGTCTTGCTGATGGGAGGTTGGCGCAACCAGTTTTACTCAGCATTCACTACAATCACATCTGACTGTTGGGTGCTGGACATCATCTGAAAGGGATACACTCTGAAGTTTGTGTATTCCGATGGGTGCCTTTGTGGAATCTGTTGCAACACACCCAAATGGATGGTACAGGAGACGTTAGACCATCTATTTGTTCTGAACATAAGAACATAAGATATGCTATACTGGGTCAGACCAAGGTCCATCAAGCCCAGTATCCTCTTTCCAACAGTGGCCAATCTAGGTCATAAGTACCTAGCAGTTTCCCCAAAAGACACAGGTTCCACAATGCTTGTATTGGGTCAAGCAGTGGATTTCCCGGGTCCCCTTTACTAATGGTTTATGGACCTTTCCTCCAGGAACTTGTCCAAACCTTTTTTAAACCCGGCTACACTAACAGCTTTTACTACATCCTCCGGTAATAAATTCCAGAGTTTGATTACATGTTGAGTAAAAAAATATTTTCTCTTTAGTCTTAAATTTATTTATTTATTTCTCTTATATACCGCGCTATTCTGCATCAGTGCGGTTTACATTGAACAAACTGAAATTACATTGAACAGGGCATTATAACTTGGAGATAACTATTTTACAAGGAACATGGGCTATGGAGGGTTAAGTGGCTTGCCCAAGACCACAAGGAGCACCTGTGGAACTGGAAACCCCAGTCCTTCCGGCCCAAGGTTGCTGTCCTCTAGTGGGATTTGAACCCCCGACCTTCTGGCCTGAAGTACCTTGCCCCAACCACTAGGCCACTCCTCCACTCCTAGGTCACACTGTAGCTTCACTGTATGTCCCCTAGTCTTTTTGTATTTTGATGGCATAAACAATTGATCTACGTTTACCCGTTCCACTCCATTCATTAATTTATTGCCCTCTATCATATCTCCCCTCAGCTGTCTCTTTTCCAGGTTAAAGAACCCTAACATTTATAGCCTCTCTTCATAGGTGTATCCTTCCATCCCCCTTACCATTTTGGTGGCTCTTCTCTGTACCTTTTCTAATAATGCTATATTCTTTTTAAGATACAGCGACCAGAATTTCACACAATATTCAAGGTGCGGTCGCACCATGGAACAATACAGAGGCATTATAATATCCTTTGTTTTATTCTCTATTCATTTCCTTATGATTCCTAGCATTCTATTTGCTTTCTTGGCCGCCATTGCATACTGGGTTTAAACATTTTATCCACGATGATGCCTAAATCTTTTTCCTGAGTGGCTGAAACCTTGCATCATGTAACCATAGTTTGGGGAGGTTCTTTTCTAGGTGCATAACTTTGCACTTGTCCATATTAAATTTCATCTGCCATTTGGATGCCCAGTCTTCCAATTTATCAAGGTCCTTTTGCAATTTTTCACAATCTTCATGGGTTTTAACAACTTTGAATAATTTTGTGTCATCTTTAAATTTGATTACCTCACTCATTATTCCCATTTCCAGGTCATTTATGAATAGGTTAAAAAGCAGCGGACCCAGCACAGATCCCTGGGGTACTCCACTAGTCACCTTTCTCCATTGGGAAAATTGGCTATTTAGCCCTACCCTCTGCTTTCTATCTTTTAATCAGTTCCTGATCCAAAATAGTACACTGCCTCCTATCCCATGACTTTTTAATTTTGCCAAGAGTGTCTCATGAGAGATCTTGTCAAAAGCTTTCTGAAAATCCAGATACACTATATCAACTGACTCACCTTTTGTCTACTTGTTTATTCACACCTTCAAAAAAACATAACAGATTAGTAAGACAAGACCTTCCTTGGCTAAAGCCATGTTGGCTATCTTCCATTAAGCCATGACTATCTACAAATTCAGTAATTTTGTTCTTTATAATGGTTTCTACCATTTTTCCCAGTACTGACATCAGGCTCACCGGACTGTATTTTCCCGAATCACCCCTGGAAATCTTTTTAAAAATTGGTGTTACATTGGCCATCCTCCAATCTTCAGGTACTACAGATGATTTTACTGATAGTTCACAGATTACTAATAGTAAGACTTCAATCTCATATTTCAGTTCTTTCAACACCCTTTGATGTATTCCATCTGGTCCAGACGATGTGCTACTCTTCAGTTTATCAAATAGTTGTAATACGCTTTCCTAATGTATCTATTTCTTTCATTTCTTCTGCGGCATCATCTTTAAATACCATTTCAGTCATCGGTAACTTCCCTACATCATCTTCAGTAAAGACTGAAGCAAAGAATTCATTCAGTCTCTCCACTATGGCCTTGTTCCCTCTTAGTGCCCCTTTTACCCCTCTATCATCCAGTGGTCCAACTGACTCTCTCACAGGTTTTTTGCTATGAATGTACTTGAAAAAGCCTTTATTATGCATTTTTGCTTCCACGGCAAGCTTCTTCTCAAATTCTCTCTTTGCCTGCCTTACATCTAATTTGCCAGTGCTTATGTTGTTTCCAATTTTCGTCATTTGGCTCCTTTTTCCATTTCCTGAAAGATGCTTTTTTGGCAACAACAGCATCTCTGACCTCACCTTTAAACCATGCTGGCAGTTTTTGAACTTCAATTCTACTTTTCTTAAAGCGTGGAATACAGTTGGTCTGGGCTTCCAAGATAGTGTTTTTAAACAACACCCATGTTTGATGTAAATCGTTAACCTTTGCAACTGCTCCTTTTAGATTTTTCTTAACTGTTATCCTCATTTTTTCGTAGTCTCCCTTTTGAACGTTAAAAGCTAGTACTGTGGATTTCCTTGCCATCCTTCCTGCATTTATTATATCAAATGCAATCATGCTATGATCACTATTGCCAAGTGGCCCTAACATCCTTATCTCTTGCACCAGATCTTGTGTTCCACTGAGGACTAGGTCCAAAATGGCTTCCCCTCTGGTCAGTTCATGAACCAGCTGCTCCAAGAAGCAGTCATTTATTTCATCTAGAAACTTTATCTCCCTAGCATGTCCTGCCATGACACTGGTCCCGTCAATACCGGGGCAATTGAAATCACCCATTATTATTACTGTGCTGTAACGTTTGTTAGCTTCCCTGATTTCTTTGAGCATTTCATCATCCATTCATTCATTCTGGCCAGGCGGTTGATAGTACACCCCCACTGCCATCGCCTTCGCCTTCCCCTTCCCCTTTTTACATGGAATTTCAATCCATAGAGTTTCTACAGTGAATTTTGTTTCCTGCAAAACTTTAATCCTTTGTGACTCAATGCCCTCTCTAACATAAAGTGCAACCCCTCCACCAATTTGATCTGCTCTATCATTACGATATTGTTTGTACCCAGGAATCAGTGTCCCACTGGTTGCCCTCCTTTCACCATGTCTCTGAGGAATTAATCATATCTAACCTCTCATTTAGTACTATATATTCTAACTCTCCCGTCTTATTTTTTAGACTTCTAGCATTTGCATACAAGCATTTTAGAGGCCGTATTTTATTCATATTAATTTGGTTTTCAGTAGGCAGGGGTTATTTGGAATCTTTAAGCTCTGTCTGCTCTGTTCTTAAGGGCATTTGGGTTACTTTGGTCTTTATTGGAACGTCTCTGTCGATATGCCCTAATTTCAGTCTTTTGCTAGTATCCTTCAAGGATATATTGTTCCGAACCATGCTCTCTCGGAGGCCTTCGAGTTTGCTGATGCACAAGTGATGGATGCCTCAAGTGGATTTGATAGCTTTTCAGTGCAATGTGAAAGCACCAATTTTTTCTTCAGCTATTGAAGAAAACTAGGGACCTTATGGATAAGATGCCATGGCCAGCAGATGTGTTTCTACTGTATGTATGTTTTTCCCCCATGGCTGCTGGTAAACAGGGTGATTCAAAAGGTGACTGACCATACAGGGATGATTCTGTCCACGCTGTCCTGCACTGGTTTGAATGTTCCATGTGCCGTGTTGTATGAGAGACTGCTAATCAAATTGTTCTAAGTAGAAGCATATACACCACAGAGTTCTTTGACCCCTGAGGAAGGCCTTTGCCGAAACACGGCTCATGTAGGTCACTGTTGTACTGGTATTCCTATTTTCCTACTGTTACCCATGCGGTCTTAATAAAAATTTCTTAAGTATCTTGCCTCTCAGTGTGCCCCTGGACTTCTGGCAAGTACCCTTGTGCTTTTCATTGGTTTGGCTCTTGAGTGGGACAGGCTTCATGGGAGAGTATCTTCCACAGAGGTGATTTCCACTCTGCTGTACATGAGGCAGAAGTTGATGTTCTTGGCTTATGCCTGTATCTGGCGAACCTTTGAGGCTTGGTGGAAATAGAAATCTATCTTACTAATGAAATATTTGATGGACAATATCTTGGATTTTCTGCAGCGGGGTTTGTCACCCATCATGTTCAAAGTATTGGTTGCTGTACTTTCCTGTTTTTAAGGCATGGTTCAGAGTAGATTCCTTGCTCTTCACGGTGACTGGAGTAGGTTTCTCAGAAGGGTGGGTCACATTTGGCCTCCCTTTCAAGAGGTAGTTCTTCTTCCCTGGGATCTAAATTTCATTCTCTGTGTTGTGCAGTCTATGACTTTAAAGAATTTGTTCTTAAAAGCCCTATTATTGGTGGCCATTTGTTCAGCAAGGAGGGTGTTTGAGCTGTAATTCTTGTCTTGTTGGGATCTCTTTTTGGTGTTCTCAAGGAAATCTCTTTCTATTAAGACAGTTCCATCCTTTCTTCCCAAGGTCATGTCCCGCCTTTCATATGAACCAGGTCATTGTGCTGCCAGTTTTTCAGAATGATTGCCCAGATAGTACTGAGACTTTTCATAGGCTGGGTATGCACAGCATTCTGTTGAGGTACCTGAAGATTACCAATGCCTTTCATAAGATGGACAGGCATTTTGTACTGTTCCCAGGAGGGATCATGTGGCTTCCATGGCCTCCACTACACGTTGGATCAAGAAGGCTATTCTTCAATGCATATCTTGAAGGAGAAACTGGTTCTGAAGGGTCTTGAGATGCGCTCTGAGAGCACAAGTTCTTCTTGGTCAGAATGTTGGACCATCTTTCCTGTGGATATGTGCAGAACTGCGATCAGTCATTGCTGCACTCCTCCTTGAAAATTATTGACTTGCTGCTTGGTCAGATGTCATTTATGGAGAAGGGGTTATTATAGCCATGTTGTCAATTCCCCCTCCCTCCTCCTAGATAGTTGAGGACTTGGATACATCCGAGTGGTCTGTATAGGGAAGAAGAAATTGACTTACCCGACAATTTTTTTTTTTTCTTGAGTTTTACCAGCTGGTGGCAGCTCTTGATGGCATTGGGTGTCAAGTGAAGAAGCTTCTGTTTGGTGCTATGCAAGTTAACACCACTAATATATTTGGCCGGGGGGACAGTTTCCAGGGTTCTCATAGCCTTTTGGCCATGGGGGTCTTAAAGGACCACCTAAGTGGCCGTTTCTTTGGAACATTTACTGGAAAGCCCACATTTGATGTTTTAGTAGGGGCTTGGTTCATTTGTACTGAAGAGGAGGAATATGGGCACCGGCCTCATAGGGGTGGAGTGTCCTTTCAGTTTTTCTCTGTTGGCTACTGGCAAGGAATTATAACATACTGGTCTGTTAAGACTAGAGAAAAGGAATTTATTAGATAAGTGTCATTTTTTTTCTTTTAGAAAAGATGTTAGGCTCAGCATTGAGACATCCCAGTGACAGTGTTTATGATTCTGGAGGCATTTTAGAAAAGGTTCTGCTGAATGTGGAGTTCTCTCTTTTTTTTTTTTTTTTTTTTTTTAATACAATGGAGATACAGGAGTGCACGTGTATTTGCAGATACGTGGATCTGGGGGAACCATTTTACAAACCTACATGTTGGAAAAATCAACAGTGAAACTCAGCAACTCCCATGTGCTCCATGTGTAAATGCCAAAACATATACGTGTAGCTTGCCCATTTAGCAAACTTACATATGTAAAGGCTTTTGATTAACCACAGAGGCTGCTGTTTTTATCTGTGTTAAATCTGGAGTGAGAAATAAACTAGGAGTTTGTTAGTTTTGGGGGAGGGGGAATGGGATGGCTGCCCCAGGCATCATATGGCAAGAGGAATCAGGCTGCAGCCACTTTTCATAGAACAATCCTTCAGAAAACAACTAAAAACCGTCCTTTTCCAGGAATACTTCAACTCAACCCCCACCGAAAAACCCACAAACCACTGAGCTCACCTCAATGAGCCTCTAACTCGAAACTACCATGTCTATGTCCCATGTTTGTCCTTTGTCCAAAGTCTGTCCTATGTCAAAATCATCAATGTTGCCCCCCGGTGATGGCCCCACCCTCATACTTAATTCCCCCATCCCTATGTAACACCGCTTTGACCCGGTGAAAAGCGGTATATAAATACAGCTAAATAAATAAAATAAATAAATAAATAAACAATACTGGCAGGGGCTCTTCTGAACCTCCTCTCCATTGTGTACCTCCCCATTTGGCAGCCAAAGAAATGCTGAAACAGGCATCATCATCTGCTGCTACTGTGCCAAATCTGTTATCACTAAACTATCAACATAGCATTAGAGATTGTTACAATTTGGTGTCAGAAGACCCGTTACAGAGATGACATCAGATTAAATGTCTCACCTGCTGTAGGCCTATAGGGGTGCAAGCCAGGAAAGAGGATGGAATGTAGGTAACCTTGCAGCCCAAATAAGCTCAGGAGGACGTAAAGGATGATAACAGAAGGGAAGGATGGAAACTTAAGGGGAAGAGATTGGGAAGGACAAGCTACGGTGAGAAGAGGGGGAAATAACATCTAAAGGGAGAGGAAGTGCTTGAGAAAGAGGAAAGAGCCTCTGGAGGGAGAGGGCAAGCTATCTTCCGGAGGGAGAAGAGCCTCCAGAAGGAGGGAGGAAGGAAGAGAAATAGAGCAAGGAGTTGACTAGAGGAGGTAAAAAGGGAGAAGACTCTTGGCAGAGGGATGTTATCAGAAAGGGGGAAAACATCTAGGAAGAGGAAGGGAGTGGGTGTGAAGAGGTAAAGAGTGGAGGAAAGGGATCAAGAATGAGGAGGGAGAAGGGTGAATAGCACCTGAAATGAGTGAGTGTAAAGGTCAGAATGCCTTTAGAGAGGGAATGAGGGGATGAGATGTTATGCAGAATCTGGAAGGGGTTGAAAGGAGTATAAAGGGATATAAACTGTAGAAATGGGACTGGGAAGATAGTAGAAGTAGGAGGAAAAAGAAAGTGGTTGGATGCCAGGATGGGTTGAATGAAAGGGAAGAAACGAGCTGGTAAGGGAAAGGGAAAGAGGAAGAGAGATGAAAGTTTGGGAAGGGGTAAGTACAGAAGATGGAAATGCCAGGGCATCAAAAGGTAATAAAGAAATAATAAATACATTTTCCTTATCATCCCTCCAGTCCAGTCCCGTACCTCTGGGGTTGTGTACCTCTTCCAGCAGCTTGGAGAATGAGCATGTCATCTTTTGATGACACCCATCTAGAAACATTGAAACATGATGACAGAAAAAGACCACATGGCCTATCTAGTCTGTCCTTCCATATCAACAACTACAACAGTCCACTTTCTACCTTTAGAGATCCTCTGTGTTGGTCCCATGCTTTTTTGAATTCAGTTACTGTCCTCATCTCTACCACCTCCACTGGGAGACTATTCCATGGATCCACTACTCTTTCCGTAAAGAAATGTTTCCGCATATCACTCCTGAATCTATCTCCCTTCACCCTCATCCCATGTCCCCTCGTAGCAGAACTTGCTTTCAATTGAAAGAGGCTCTCTCCCTGAACATTTATGCCACTGAGGTATTTAAACTTCTCAATCATATCACCTCTATCCCGCCTTTCCTCTAAGGTGTACATATTAAGATCCTTAAGTCTGTCCTCATATGCTTTATAATGAAGCCCTGAAGCCCACTAATCATTTTAGTAGCCACCCTCTGCACCGACTCCATCCTGTTCACATCCTTTTGAAGGTGCGGTCTCCAGAATTGTACACTATACTCCAAATGAGGTCGCACCAAAGACTTATACAGAGGCATTATCACCTCCTTTTTTCTGCTAGCCATTCCTCTCCGTATGCACCCAAGCATCCTTCTAGCTTTTGCCGTCGCCTTTTCTACCTGTTTAGCTACTTTAAGATCCTCAGACACAACCACGCCTAGGTCCCGCTCTTCTTTAGTGGACAAAAGTACTTCACCTCCTATACTGTATTTCTCCCTTGGATTGCTGCAGCCCAAATGCATGACCTTACATTTTTTAACATTAAATCCCAGCTGCCAAATTCTAGACCATTCTTCAAGCTTAGCTAGATCCCTCCTCATGTTATCTACACCTTCCTGGGTGTCTACTCTATTGCAGATTTTGGTATCATCCGCAAAGAGGCAAACCTTACCCGACAGCCCTTCCGCTATATCACTAACAAAGATGTTAAAAAGAATCGGACCAAGGACAGATCCCTGGGGCACACCACTGGTAACATCCTTCTTCTCAGAGTGAGCTCCATTTACTTGTACTCTTTGTCGCCTCCCACCCAACCAATTTCTAACCCAAGCAGTAACTTTAGGGTCCTTCCCTAGGGTGCTCAGTTTGTTTTTAAATTGCCTGTGAGGAACAGTGTCAAAGGCTTTACTGAAATCTAAATACACCACATCTAGAGCTCTCCCTCAGTCCAGCTCCCTGGTCACCCAGTCAAAGAAATCAATCAGATTTGTCTGACAAGACCTACCTCAGGTGAATCCATGCTGCCTCGGATCCTGTAATCCGCTGGACTCCAGAAACCTCACTATTTTCTCTTTCAGCAGCGTTTCCAATAATTTACTCACCACCGAAGCTAAACTAACCGGCCTGTAGTTTTCAACCACATCCTTACTTCCTCTTTTGTGTAAAGGCACCACATGAGCCTCTCTCCAGTCCTTTGGCACCACTCCCGACTCCAACGAGACATTGAAAAGGTCTGTCAGTGGAGTTGCTAGAATGTCCCCAAGTTCCCTCAGTATTCTAGGGTGTATCCCATCCGGTCCCATCGCTTTGTCTACTTTAAGTTGAGCTAGTTTCTCACGAACACAGTTTTCTGAAAATTGTTCAAGATGTCCCTCGCTTCTGTTCCTATTTGTGGGTGTTTTCTGAGGTCCTCCTCCTGGTTCTTCATCTGTGAATACAGAACAAAAATATTTGTTAAGCAATTCCGCTTTATCCTTATCAGCTTCTACATATTCCCCCCCTGCACCCTTGAATCTGACAATACCACTTTTGCCCTTCCTCTTCTCACTAATATATCTAAAAAATGTCTTATCCCCCCATTTTATTGCATTGGCTATTTCCTCCTCCTTTTGAATCTTTGCCTTCTTGACTACTTTGCTAGCTTCTCTAAGTTTTTCCAAATACAGATGCCTGTCTTCCTCTCTCTGTGATCTCTTGTATTTCATGAAGGCCTCCCTTCACTTTTTCAGCTACTTCCTTAGAAAACCATAGCGGTCTCCTTTTCCTTTTGCCTTTATTTACCATTTTAACAAAAAGGTTGGTTGCCCTTAAAATATCCCCTTTCAGTTTTGCCCACTGTTTTTCTACATCCCCCAGCTGTTCCCATCCCACTAACGACTCCCTGAGGTATTGGCCCATCTTCGCAAAGTTAGTCTTCCTAAAGTCTAAGATCCTCACCTTGGAATGGATTCTAACAGCCCTAGTCCTAATACTGAACCACACCATCTGGTGATCACTGGATGCAAAATGATCTCCCACTACAACATCTGAAACACTTTCACCATTGGTAAGCTCCAAGTCCAGTATGGTCCTTTCACGTGTGGGGTCTGTTACCAATTGCCTGAATAGTTCTCCCTGTAGAGAATCCAGAATCTCCTTACTTCTAGATGATACTGCAGCAGGAATGTGCCAATCAACATCTGGCATATTGAAATCTCCTATCAGTAGCACTTCCCCTTTCCTAGCAATGCTGCGTATGTTTTCAATTAACTCTCTGTCCACCTCTTCCTCTTGTGAGGGAGGTCTGTATATCACACCAATGCAAATAGATTTCTCTTTCCCTCTTTCTAGTTTAACCCACAATGCCTCCTCTCTCCCTTTTAAGCTCTGTAATTCCAAAGCTTTAATAGTAGTTTTTACATATACTTTACATCTACTTATACAGCTGGCACCATCTACCAGCCCTAGTATACTCGGTCTCCACGCAGCTGGAGGAGATGTGAGCCAGGAGTGCTGGACTCACTGAGGACAACTAAGGAGATATAGCTTTTTTTCTTTTTGCTTGATCCCCTTGTCCTGTCTTAGAGCATTGGCTCAGTATTGGGTTTATTTTGCCTTCATAAAAAAAAAAAAGGAATTTCAAGCAGGCAACCTTTGTGGCATTCAACAGGCAAAGGAAGGGATTCCTCGATCTCCCTAGCAAGCTGGAAGGCTAATGGACAAGGATCCTTTAAGTTGGGGAGAGCAGGCGGATCTTGAGCCCATTATCGGGTGAGGAGCCGCCTCCCAGACGTTGGCGGTGAGACAGGCAGTTCCTGCTAGGCCGCTTCAGTGCCGAAGCCCTTTCGAGTTGACTGAGCACGAGGGTGATAGGAGGCACGCTAAACAATTGCTGCAGGGTGCAGGTAAGCCCCAAAGAGAAAAGAGGATTTCTTTCAGGGCAATTTAGGCCGCGGAAGGCAGTGCCACATTCCTGTACGGCGTGGGAAGCAGGCCCTGGGAGCACGGGCTTGCACCACGTGGAGGGAGGCCGGAACATCGTGAGAATGGCGGCGATTGTCTGGAGCTTCCTGCAGCGGCCTGGAGGTTTTTCTTGACGGTGAAACTTCTTCCTCTCCCTAGGGGCTGACCTGGGGGGTTGAGTTAGTCGCTGTCAACAATCAGTTCGAAGCAGTCCAGGTTCGACAAGGGTCTGGCGGCTAGTTCCCTAAGGGTGTAGTTGGCAGCGCTTTCTTGTAACCGGGGAAAGGTGCAAAGGGTAGCGTTGGGCTCTCATCCTGATGTGCTGAGATGTCTGAGGGCGGTGGGGCACCTCCATCCTCCATGGAGACCGATGGTGCTGCTCTGGGATCTCAATTTAGTGCTGTCTGCAATGACCAAGGAGCCCTTTGAGCCATTGAATCAGTGCTCATTGAAGGATTGCACTTTGAAAACGATTTTCCTCATAGCAGTTTGTTCGGCGTGCAGGATTTCGGAGATTCAGGCCCTATCCTGCAAGGAGCCATATCTGGTGTTTTCCAGAGAGAAGGTGGTCCTTCGGCTGGTACCCTCCTTCTTGCCATCCATGTGAACCAGCCAGTTTCCTTACCCGTTCTTTTGGTTTCGGAGGTGGACCCCTTGAGCTCTCAGTTGCGTCTGTTGGATGTTAAACGGGTCTTGAGGCACTATTTGAAATGGACGGCGGCCTTTCGGAAATCAGAGCGCCTGTTTGTTCTGTTCGGGGGACCACGGAAGGGAGAAGCAGTGTCTATTTCTAGGTGGATTAGAGAGACTATTGCCTCCGTCTACATGGTGAAGGAGAGAATTTTATTTATTTATTTATTTAACTGTATTTATATCCCGGTTTTCACCGGGTCAAAGCGGTGTAACAAGAATAGGGGGGGGGGGTAATCAGTTAAAGGGGTAGGGCCATCACCAGCCACCAGGCACCAGGGGGTGTGGCAGGATTGCAGGCACATTCCACAAGGGCCCAAGTGTTCTCATGGGTGGAGTATAGTTTGGGGCTGCCAGCAGAAATTTGTATGTAAGGTGGCAACCTGGTCTTCCCTTCATACCTTTGCTAAATATTATCGCCTGGATATACAGGTTTCGGGGGATGCTTGCTTTGGAGCAGCAGTGCTTCAGGCCAGTATGGCAGTTCCCTCCCATTAGGTTAACTGCTCTGTTACATCCCAGAGGTGCGGGACTGGACTGGAGGGACGATAAGGAAAGATAAATTAGACTTACCTGCTAATTGTTGTTCCTTGAGGAACTCCAGTCCAATCCTGAATCCCACCCTTGATGGTTTCTAAGAAGGTAGTAAAATGGCGCTTCTGTCTAGGACACTGCTGCGATGTTTTTGTGGTGGGGGTCTGGAAGCACCGTAGAGTAAACACATTTAGATGAAGGGGACTGGGGCCAGGGAAGCTGCCAGTCTTACGCTTCGTCCAGTAAGACTGGGCCAGCATTTCACAGTTAAGCCTCCCCTTGTTAGGGAGAACGGGGGATTCCTTCCCAGATGAGGAGGGGGGCTAGTAAGTTGGGATGTATAGTGTTGATTGTTTATCATTGTTTAACTACTTATTTGTTACTCCTGGGAGTCTGCTTTGTCAGTAGGTCACTGGGGCTGGTAGGCGGTACCAGCTGTATAAGTAGATGGGTGTCATCAAAAGATGACATGCTCAGTCTCCAAGCTGCTGGAAGAGGTACACTACCCCAGAGGTACGGGACTGGACTGGAGTTCCTCAAGGAACAACAATTATCAGGCAAGTCTAATTTGTCGTTTAGATATTGGAACGTGTCAGCTTTGGGAAAATATGCATCTCTTCTATTTTTGTATTTTGCTAGTATAGGAGGAAATACATGTCTGTTTCTCTTTTTCCAGTACTATACTGTTCAGAGTCTGGCTTTTCTTAGGGGGGTGTGGGGGAGGGGTTCCATTTCAGTTTTTGCCTGCATGTTTATTTCTAATTTATGGTCCTTTATTCTGTATTAGTCGAGGGTCTATCCATGTTATGCAGCATGACTGAAGTGAAGGATTCTGCTAGTGTGTAGTTTCTGTGGCCTTGATGCAGAAACTCCATGCTAGAGCCCAGCACTAAAGCTCTAGCACTAGGTTTCTTTACACAAGTTTCACACAGAAATTTTGTTCACCGATACTGTAAGCAAACAGCTTGCAAATAAGCTATGCACAAAAATTCTGTGTTAAATAAGGAGAGCAAGCCGGCCATATGTGCATATGTGAACAGTGATCTGCATTAGCATAACTATATCTTACACAAGCTTGGTATCTTTGTGCATGTGCTAGAATGCTGAGCAAAAAATGTAATCTGAGGTGAAGTTTGACACTTTTTGACACAAAAGCAGAAGGGAGGGGGTGTAATTCTGATTATCTGCCCTGGATGCAGAAAAAGCTAGTCCTGGTTCTCTAAGTATATAGCATAAAGAGATAATGAATTGGCAATAGTTGAAATTCTCACGGTTGCAGAAACACCAGTTACTAATGTCACTTTATAATTATGCATAAACCAAAGAGACAGAAACATCCAATGTATATGCAGTTCTACTACATGCATATTCATTATGGATATCCTTAAAATCCAACTGGTTGTGGGGTCTCCAGACTAAAAAAAAGACAGAAAATAAACTTGTCGTGGTGTCTGAGAAGTGGCCATTCAGATGATGATGATAAAAGTTTTCATGAGTTTGGCTTGCAGCTTCAATCTATCTCAGGGGACAATAAGACTATTTTTTTTAACATTGGCAAAAATGTGTTTATCTGTCTAAAATCAGTTTGAAAACTGTACCTCCCAGCTATACAAGTAATTTTACTTGCACAAAAAAAAGGGTAAAGAAAGGTAGGTTGAAGGGGTGAGGAGTGAAAGACACATGGAGATTTCAATTTCAGATTTCTGCACATATTTTCATGCATATAACTCTGCACCTGCATAAGAGCAAGTAAAAAGTACAAGAGTACAAATGCACCCATGTGTGCATTGGCCTACCCAAGAACTACAAAACGCTATCAAGAAACTGAAAATTGACATCTCTGTTTCTGAAAGATAGATATCGTCAAATCAATTCTTAGTAATTCTCTGCTATTATTTACTATATTGCTTCCTGATATTTGTTTTATGCAATGTAAACTGCTTTGAGGTACCCTGGCAAGATTGAAAGGCGCTATAGCAAATGATCAAATAAACCAAACTAGGAACACAGTGGTAAAAAGTAATGCATTTCTGCATCACTTCGTTTCATTTTGTAAGAAAATATACTATGTCATTTAGTACCCATTAAATAATGCACGCTGTTCCTAAATACTGTATTACATACTACAAGCTAGTAGTAGCTTTTATTATTGCGAAACAAAACAGAATAATGCACACAAAAAATAGAAAAAGTGAAAACCAAAAAATGTTCTACCTACACACATGCAAGGTCATGCATTTGGGCTGCGGCAATCCAAGAGAGCAATTCAGTACAGGGGGTGAAGTACTTCTGTTCACAAAAGAAGAGCAGGACCTGGGCGTGATTGTATCTGATGATCTTAAAGTAGCTAAACAGGTAGAAAAGGCGATGGCAAAAGCTAGAAGGATGCTTGGGTGCATAGGGAGAGGAATGGCTAGCAGAGAAAAGGAGGTGATAATGCCTCTGTATAAGTCTTTGATGTGACCTCATTTGGAGTATAGTGTGCAATTCTGGAGACTGCACCTTCAAAAGGATATAGATAGGTTGTAGTCGGTGCAGAGGGTAGCTACTAAAATGGTTAGTGGTCTTCATTATAAAGCATGTGAGGACAGACTTAAGGATCTTAATATGTACAACTTAGAGGAAAGGCAGGATAGAAGTGATATGATTGAGACGTTTAAAAATACCTCCTTGGCATAAATGCACAGGAGGAGAGCCTCTTTCGATTGACGAGGCTACGAGGGGACATAGGATGAGGGTGAAAGGATTAATATGCGGAAATATTTCTTTACGGAGAGTGGTAGATGCGTGGAATAGTCTCCCAATCAGAGGTGGTAGAGATGGGGACAGTATCTGAATTCAAAAAAGAATGGGACAAACATAGAGGATCTCTAAAGGAAAAAAGGGGACTATTGTATTTGATATGGAAGGGCAGACTAGATAGGCCATGTGGTCTTTTTCTGCCGTCATGTTTTTATGTTTCTAGTAAAAAGATCCTAATAGGAGCTCTAAAGCCCCATTTTGCATAGGCTGTCTTGGGAGAGCCATTTCATATAATATATCTGAATTTTCCAAAGACATTTGACAGAATACCTCATGAGAGGCTCCTCATGAAATTAAAGTCATGGGACAAGAAGCAATGCCCTACTGTAGATTGGGAACTGCTTAAGACATAGGAAACAGAAAAGGACTAAATGGCCATGTTTTTCCAGTGGATAAAGGTAAATAGTGGCGTGCCCCCAGGATCTGTATTTGGTTCAGTGCTTAACATATTTATAAATGATCTAGAAAAGAGAACAGTGAGTGAGGTGAGTAAAGTTGCTGATAACAGAAAATTATTCAAAACTTTTAAATCATGAGTGATCTGTATTTATTTATTTTTTTATTTATTTTATTTAAATTTCTATATCGCAAATTCCAAAAGATCATTTACGATTTACATTTGAACAGCAATGAATTGTAAGCAGTTACAAATTCGTTTTACAGGGAACGTGGTTAACTATGTACAAAAACTATGTAGCTTAAAGGCAAATAACAACAATAAGAAACTACAGAACCTTGTGAGACTGGGGGAATGGGCATCTAAGTGGCAGATAAAATATAATATAATACATATACAGAAAACAATTCCTATCTATAGGTTCACAGTGGTAGGTTCCATATTGGGAGTCACCATCTAAGTAAAGGATTTTGGAGTCATGGAAAATATTTTAAAATCCCAAGTTAAATGTGTGGCAACAGCCGTAACACAAACACAACCACAACCACAATGTTAAGAATTATTTGGAAAGGAATGGAGAATAAAAAAATATTATAATGCCTTGGTCTTCATTCCTAGTCCTCGAGGGCTGCCAGCAAGTCAGATTTTCAGGATGTCTCTGATGAATATTCATGAGAAAGATTTGCACACACTCACTATCTCCATGGAAACAAATCTCCTATGCATATTCATTATGAAACAAAAAAACACACACAGAGTGAAAATCTAACACCACCACCAATACACTTCCAGATCCAAATCACTTGACGAAAACTCCACCAAAAAATCAGCAATATATCAAGACCTAACCCCTTACAATAAGCCAGCCACAAGGACAACAATTTTCTTATCAAACTGGAGAGAGAGAGCCTCAGGATAGTGTCTCACCCCGCTATGCAGCGAAACACAGCCGTAGAGGAAATTATGAGCTCAGCATCATCTGCTTGAAAAACTCCCCTTTTTTATGAAATTACTAGTTTTATTTAGGATATTAAAAAAGCACACTTATAATACCAGCTGTTCAGCACTATAAAGTTATTACTTTAAATTATACTGCTATACAGCATTATTGAGGCGAGCCCAAGCATAAATCTGGCAGCTGTTCAAAGTTATTGGCAACGTTTTTGCATAGGTACACTCCTGCAAATGAAGCAGAACAGTTAGGGGAGTACAAAAACTCTCACAAGATCCAACTGGTTTAGTTATCTTTAAACTGCTGATTGTTGATACGACCGCCAGGAACTCTTTCGGCCCAATGGCTGCTAATCCACTTTCCTGCTCTGCTGATAACAGCTAGCATGACTACTAAAAACGCCTGCTGCTCGAGGGCTGACAAAGCAAGCTAGTATCCTTTCTACCAAACAAAGATCTTTGTTTCGCCCATAAGGGCTTTCTCAGGGGCAAAGAAATGGAGCCAAGAAAAATCCCATGCATGGGTTTTGCTGAACAACTGGCATTATAAAAGTGCTTTTTTAAATTTCCTGAATAAAAGTAGTAACTTCATAAAAACGAAGGGGCATTTTTCAAGTCGATGATGTTGAGTTTACCTGTCCTCTCCTACTATTTGTTAGTCTCTTATGTTCTCCTATTGATAATGGTGTTCCTTTCTTTTTCTCTTATGTAGCTGTTTTTAGTTTATATAGTTTATATATGGTGGGAGGAGTGGTCTAGTGGTTGCTTATTACTGAAGGGCGATCAAGCAAGTCAATAAACATAAACATAAGACAAGGGTACTTCAGGCCGGAGGGTCGGGGGTTCAAGTCCCACCTGGGGACAGCAATCTCAGGCCGGAGGGACTGGGATTTTTAGTCCTATAGACACTCCTTGTGGTCTTGGGCAAGCCACTTAACCCTCCATTGCCCATGTTCCCTGTAAGTATTAGCATATGTGTCTCATATCCCCTCGTGTTAAATGTATCCCCCAATTGACCGCCTTGACCCGGTGAAAAGCGGGATATAAATACAGCTAAATAAATAAATAAATATACACCGCTCTGATGTGCTACTTGAGCAGTATATCAAAAACCCTATAAAGATAAAGACATTATTTCCTCTACGGCTGTGTTTCGCTGCATAGCAGGTTGAGACACTATCCTGAGGCTTTTTCTCCCCGGTTTGATAAGAAAACTGTTGTCCTTGTGACTGGCTTATTGTAAGGGGTTAGGTCTTGATATATTGGAGCTTTTTTGGTTATTGTAAGTTTACAGCTTTTTTGATGGAGTTTTCGTCAAGTGATTTGGATCTTGGAGTGTATTGGTGATGCATATTCATTAGGGATCTCCTGAAATCCTGGTGGTGGCAGTCCTAGAGGACTGGAAGTGAAGACCAGGGTCATGCTTCTGCATCAATCCATGTTGCTACTATACCTTCAGTAGCATATGAGGTTCTGGTTTTCCCATCCCAAGAGAACAAGAAAAAAGTACAAAGAAACAAAACCAAAATGATACAAGGTGATGGAATGTCTCTCCTGTTTAAAAAAAAAAGGCTATGGCTTGACGAGATAGCAGCAGAAATATGATTAGACATCTTTAAAATCATGAGTGAGGTGGCATGTGTAAACATTGAACAATTTCAAAGAGTACTAAGACTGGGGCCACTGCAATGAAACTAATAGGTCACACTTTTAAAACTAAATGTAGAAAGTATTCTTCACCGTGTATAATTAAGCTGTGGAATTTGTTGCCAGAGGACATGATCAAGACAATTAGCTAGCTGGGTTTATAAAGGATTTAGACAAATTCCTGGAAAAGAACCCATAAACCATTGTTAGCCTTGTGGTCTCGAGAGCTATAGTGAGCTATAAGGAATGGATCTACTCTTTGGGATCCTGCTAGATAATTACGACCAGGATTGATCACATTGGAAATGAGGTGCTGAGCTCAATAGACCAATGGTTTGACCCTGTATTTTATGCTCTTAAATTGAAATGTGCAAGCTAAACTAGCTATAATGTCAGTTTTGCAGAGAATACAGTATGACGTTTTAAACATGATGTGATCACTCACATGGGGGTGTAATTTTAAATGGCATTTCCATGAGTAAATATATTTAGGTACAGACTTTTGTAAACGTGGTTGAACTATATGCAGGTAAAAATTGATGTATACACCAGTGTTTGTTTCTTCTAAGGACTGATGGCTTGTGTGCAAAATTTTCAGTTCGTGTGAAAATAATTCCACTGACCAAATTGAAGAGCAACTGTGTGCAACGGAAGCTACATAATCACAACCAAAAGAAGGTAATAAAAAATTAATTATTTCCTTAATCCTCATCTTAATAGTAATACAATTTTATAGACCTGAGCTAAGTGGCAGCCCCCTCCCTTCCTGCCCTGGATGGAAGTGTCAGGGAATGTAGTGAGCCGTAGGGCAGGGTGGGGCCAGAAGCCAGGTGGAAGTTAGGGTGTGTAGAGTTGCGGGATTGAAGTTGACAGTGATGAAAGCTGGGCTCTGCAAAATCTGTGCCCAGCAGCACTCCTGTGCAGCTTGGAGGGAACTCAATTGGCAACACTGTCATTATTAAATGTTAATAATCTATGATTAATATTGTAGTAGTACCATCCTAAACAGCCAAATAAGCAGAGCAACAATTTAGGCTAAGAAATTGTACTCGGGCTGCTGAGATCAGGCAGATGCATATAGTTTGGTTTCTCTGTACTGCTCTATATTTAAAATTTGTTTCACTATTATGTGTTTTTTTTGGGGGGGGGGTTGTGCTCTACATTTTACTGTGTGCACAGGGTTCGTGATCTGTGTGAATGTGTACACATAATGCACAACTTAGAAGGAACACTGGTATATACCCTAGAAGGGCATATATGCATAAGTGGCATCCACATGTAAACGGACGTTTTAGAAAGGACTCTCTTTACACGTGGATATGTCTATTTATTTAACATTTCTTATATATCGCCTTTCATGATATCAAGGCGGTTTACATTGAACAAACTGAAATTACATTACTATATTGAAGTTTCAGAAGGGTACACCATTGGCATGGTTAGTCAGTGGCCAGGGCATGTCAAAAATCTACATACGTATTTCCCATTTTATATAGGGATTGCATGCATATAACCAAAACTGTGCACATTGGGATTTACACTTGCTTGGCCAGGTTTTTAAAAAGTATTTTCATCCAGCCCTTTACAGGAAGGAGTAAGAGGGTTCTCCTGCTTACTCTGGCTCCGTATATTGCTAGCTGGGCCCTTTAAATATGAGCCTATGAATCTGCTACAAAAGTCAGTTGTATCTTGTGTGCTTGGTCAATGTGAGTTCATGTCACGTTAAGCAATTTTCCAAGGTGGGTGAAAGAACTTTGCTGATTTTCTGTTTCCATAAAGCTGCAGAGCTGTTAGGTTATTCTTGTCATACAGTGGTGCTCAAAGTAGTTCTCAAGTCCCTTCACCCTTCTCTGCCCCAGCTGCCCTGGTTTTCAGAATGTCCCTAATGAAACCCATACAGAGACCCAGATTTGCAAATACATCTGATACATATTAGGGCAATCTTGAAAACCAGATTGACTTGGGGGTGGTGAAGGGGGGGCCCTAGGATTAGTGTGAGCACCCATGTGTTAGAGGACCTCTCTAGTTGAAGCAGCCTTTCCTCTCTGAAATTCTGAAACAAAAAGTAGTCGTCAAGGATTGCTGTTGACTTTTTCCCTAGCACGTTTTTTCCCATGTTGTTTTAAGTGCCATCAAGTCGGTGTTGACTCATGGCGACCCTCTGGATAGTTGTCCTAAATTGTATTTGGTCTTCAGTCAGGCGGCTCATTGTTGACAGACTGGCATCCATAGCTGCTGTTACTGTATCGATCCATCTCATTCCTGGCCTTCCTCTTTTGCGTTGACCTTCTATCTTGCCAAGCATGATGTCTTTCTCTAATGATCTCTCTTCGCATGATGTGTCCAACGTACGAAAGTCGAAGTCTTGTCATCTGAGCTTCTAAAGAAAGTTTAGGTTTGATCTCCTCTAGTACTGACTGGTTTGTTCTTCAGGTAGTCCATGATTTATGCAGTATTCACTGCCAGCACCATAATTCAAAGGCATCAATTTTCTTCATCTATCTTTTCACTGTCCAGCTTTCACATCCATATGATGTTATTGCAAATACCATGGCTTGAACGAGTCAAATCTTTGTATGGAGAGAGACATCTCTGCTCTTGAGAATCTTGTCTGTGTCCTTCATAGCCATTCTGCCAAGAGCAATGCATCGTCGGATTTCTTGACTGCTTTTTGTTTCTTTATTGATAGTTGATCCAAGTAGGTTAAGGTTGTCCAAAATTTCAATTTCTTCTCCATAAATGATGAACTTATTGATTTTGCCAGTTGCCATGATCGTTGTCTTCTTTAAATTAAGGTGCATGCCCATTTTAATGTTCCTTGATCATGAGAAGCAAATGTTTCAGATTTACTGGCTGAAAAGTGAAGATGATCTGTTTCCCATACTGTCTGCCAAAAGACCTAAAGCAGACTTCCTCATCCTTTTTGGGCAGAGTATTCTATATCTGTTAGTTTGCCAGCATTGTCTGAGTCCTGTTTTCCCAGAAAACACTGACGTGGTAAATCATTGATAGCATTATTAAAAAAGAATTAGAATTGATTCTTTGCCTAAAATTAGTAAAGGCAAATCTGTGAGCACTGAATTAACACAGATTTTAATCAATTTGTCTCCTGCTGTAGCAGGCATGCTGTTTCATCGGACTATTCAGTAAGTGCTGGCGTTTTCACAGTTTGGGAAATGATTCATACTTTGAAACAGAACATAAAGGCCACTGTGGAGGACCTACTGCAAGCTGGCAGAAAACTGTAAGGAAGAAGCATTTGTATCTAATAGTATCATATGCTGCTTTGACCTTGAGTTGTAGATTTAATTACTTGCCTTTTCCAAATGCAAAGCCAAAACAAGTTAAAATCAGGTGCGCAAGTTATTCCCCCATCAAAGTGATTCCTGAGGCAATGGAGGGTGAAGTGACTTGCATTCTAATAAATAAGTATTTGTTTTCTGGGCTGCTGCTTCACACCAAGCGGAGGGTTTCAAAGTATTATCCACAATGACGCCTAAATCTTTTTCCTGGGTGGTGGTTTCTAAGTTAGTACCTTTCATTGTGTAAATGTAGTTTGGGTTGTTCTTTCCTAGGTGCAAAACTTTGCACTTGTCAACATTAAATTTCATCTGCCGTTTGGACTTCAGTCTTCCAATTTATCAAGGTCCTCTTGTTATTTTTCACAATCCTCTTGTGTTCTTGTGTTTTAACAACTATGAATAATTTAGTGTCATCAGCAAATTTGATCATCTCACTCGTTATTCCTATTTCCAGGTCATGCATGAATATGTTAAAAAGCAGCGGGCCTGGCACAGATCTATGGGATACTCCACTATAAACCTTTCTCCATTGGGAAAATTGGCCATTTAGCCCTACTCTCTGCTTTCTATCTTTTTTTAATAGCATTTCCAAAAATGATTACAAAAGTAATAAGGATTACAAAACCAAACAACAATCCCAAAATAACTACCTTCCAAAATTTGTACAAGTCCACAATACGGAAGAGTGATACCAAAAAAATACAACAGTAATTCTAATCAATTTCACACAACATTTTCAGCAGGATTAACCCAATTTCCTCCTATCCCAATCATACTAAGCTATCCAGCAGACAAATATAGTAACCCCATACCACTAAGATGTGATTAAGACAAACAAGACTTCAACAATTCTTCCAATTGTAAAGGCTCAAGAAAAAACATATGAATCCTTCCCTAATGTAACCAGGCATTTACAGGGAAATTTCAAAAAGAAAGTTGCCCCCACTTCAAGAACACACGGTTTCAGAGCCAAAAAAGCCTTACGCCTCGCTTGTGTCTGCCTGGAAATGTCTTTTGCCCACAGAATAACTCATTTTTTTCATAAAAAAAACAATTTCAATACTAAATTCTTTTCAGTTTCAGTATGAAAGGTAACCAATAAGGTTGCCCTAGTAGAAATTTAATCCAAAGATGACTCAATAAACTCAGAGACATTCAAGGTATCCACTGAAGCAAGAGAGTCAACTTCCCCCTCTACCCCACAAATAACTTTCTTAGAGCGAGAAAGATAATAAATGTTATTAAAAGTAAGATTAGCAGAGTCCTGGTACCCCAAAACTTCCTTCAAATACTTTTGAAAAAGATTATCAGCAGAAAGATAATGTGTTTTAGGAAAATTGAGGCACCTAAGATTCTTTGCTCTAGCAACATTTTCCAACATCTCCTGTTGCCGATGCAACATGAGACTATCTTTTATCGAGGAGGAGATGGCTCCCTGTATAGTAGAAACCTGAGCCTCAACTTTCAAATAACGAGAATGAAAAGACATCATACATTTATCATGATGAGCGAGCTTATTAACTGTTTCTTGGGTAAATGTAGTAAACTGTGAATGAGAAGAAGAATTGAGGGCCTCCTTAACATGAACTACACGCGGGAGAGGAACATCTCCCACTAGCACGCCCAAACTAAAAGAAGAGCCCTGCTCAGTTATAAAATCGGGTCAAGAATCCCCAGCTGAAACAGGCGAGGAGTTCAACAAACCTAAACTACCAATGTTGGATAGTGAGGGAGGGATATCACCCCCTTCTAAATTAAAGGGACTAACTAGAGATGACGAACTACCAGTCAAAGGCAAGGACACACCTTCTGGGTCTCTAGTAGCAAGTACCACATGTTTGTCCATAGGACCCACTGCCTTCACAGTCTTAGATGGATTCATAGTACTCATGCTATTGATCATCTTCTTTTTCCGCTTGCCCATACCGCATTCCAATCCAGACTAATGCTCCGAAGGGGCTCCAAAGGGGCAGGACCTGCTGTTTTGGACACGCCTCTTCGGACGCACCCGCAGCTGCGTCGCTTTAAACCCCTCCTGATGATGCGAGGGTGACGCAGCAAGCTGAAACAGATGGCAAACAGGAGTCCACTAAGTTGCCTGACCTGCGAGCACAGCAGATGGTCTGAGCAAATCCTGAAATGCCAGGCAACACTCCTCCGCTTTCTATCTTTTAACCAGTTCCTGATCCACAATAGAATGCTGCCTCCTATCCCATGATTTTTTAAATTTTGCCAATAGTCTCTCATGAGGGATCTTGTCAAAGGCTTTCTGAAAATCCAGATATACTTCATCGACTGACCCACCTTTGTCTACCTGTTTATTTACACCTTCAATAAAATATAACAGATTTGTAAGACAAAACCTTCCCTAGCTAAAGCCATGCTGGCTATCTCCCATTAAATCATGACTATGTACATATTCAGAAATTTTGTTCTTAATAATAGTTTCTGCCATTTTTCCTGGTACTGACTTCAAGCTCACCAGTCTGTAGTTTCCCAGATCACCCTTGAATCATTTTTAAAAATTGGCATTACATTGGCCATCCTCCGATCTTCAGGTATTACTGATGATTTTAATGATAGGTCACAGATTAGTAATAGTAGGTCTACAATCTCATATTTCAGTCCTTTCAATACCCTGGGATGTATACTATGCAGTCCAGGTGATTTGCTACTCTTCAGTTTATCAAATAATTGTAATACATCTTCCCGGTTTATCGATATTTCTTTCAGTTCTTCTGCTGCATCACCTTTAAATACCATTTTAGTCATGGATAACTTCCCTGCATCTTCAGTAAAGACCAAAGCAAAGAATTCATTCAGTCTCTCCACTATGGCCTTGTCCCCACTTAATGCCCCTTTTACCCCTCTATCATCCAATGGTCCAACTGACTCTCTCACAGGTTTTTTGCTATGAATGTACTTGAAAAAGTTTTTATTATGCATTTTTGTTTCCACAACAAGCTTCTTCTCAAATTCTCCCTTTGCCTGCCTTTATCAATGCCTTCCATGTAACTTGCCGGTGCTTATGATGTTTCCAGTTTTTGTCATTTGGCTCTTTTTTCCATTTCCTGAAAGATGCTTTTTTGGCTACAACAGCCTCTCTGACCTCACCTTTAAACCATGCTGGCAGTTTTTTGGACTTCCCTCCACTTTTCTTAAAGCATGGAATATACAGTAGCTGGTCTGGGCTTCCAAGATATTATTTTTAAACATCTCCAATGCTTGATGTAAATCTTTGACCTTTGCAGTTGCTCCTTTTAGTTTTTTTCTTAACTGTTTTCCTCATTTTATCATAGTCTCCCTTTTGAAAGTTAAAAGATAGTACTGTGGATTTCCTTGCCATCCTTCGTCCATTAATTAAATCAAACGCGATCATGCTATGATCAATGTTGCCAATTGGCCCTAACATCCTTATCTCTTGCACCAGATCTGGTGTTCCACAAAAAAATAGGTCCAAGATTGCTTCCCCTCTTGTTGGTTCATGAACCAGCTGCTCCAAGAAGCAGTCATTTATTTCATCTAGAAACTTTATCTCTCTAGCATGTCCTGCCATGACACTGACCCAGTCAATACTAATTGAAATCACCCTTTATTATTACTGTGCTGTAAATATTGTAAGCTTCCCTGATTTCTTTGGTGGAGTTTTCATTTGTTCATTCTGGCCAGGCGGTTGATAGTGCACCCCCACTGCCATCGCCTTCCCCTTTTTACATGAAATTTCAATCCATAGAGATTCTACAGTATATTTTGTTTCCTGCAAAATTGTAATCCTGTGTGACTCAATGCCCTCTCTAAGATAGAGTGCAGCCCTTCCACCAATTTGATCTACTCTGTCATTGTGATATAATTTGTACCCCGGTATCACAGTGTCCCACTGGTTGTCCTTCCATCTTGTCTCTGAGATAACAATCATATCTAACTTCTCATTCAGTGCTATATATTCTAACTCTCCCATCTTATTTTTTAGACTTCTAACATTTGCATACAAGCATTGTAGAGGCTGTATTTCATTCATATTAATCTGGTTACCAGTAGGCAGGGGTAATATGGAATCTTTAAGTTCTGTCTGCTCTGTACCTAAGGGCATTTGGGTTACTTTTGTCTTTATTGGATCCTCTCTGTCGATTATGCCCTAACTTCAATCTTTTGCTAGTATCCTTCAAGGATACATCCTTCCGAACCATATGCTCTTGGGCTTTCCCCTATTATCTAGTTTAAAAGCTGCTTGATCTCCTTTTTTAAAGATTAATGCCAGCAGCCTGGTTCCATCCCAGTTACGGTGGAGCCCATCCCTTTGGAAAAGACCCTCTTTTCCCCCAAAATGTTGCCTAGTTCTAACAAATCCAAAACCCTCATCCTTACACCATTGTCTCATCCACGCATTGAGACTCCGGAGCTCTGCCTGCCTTTTGGGAATGGGAAACATTTCAGAGAATGCTACCCTGAAGTTCTGGATTTCAACTTCCTACCTAAAAGCCTAAATTTGACCTCCAGAACCTCCCTACCACACTTTCCTATGTCACTGGTACCGACGTGTACCAAGACAGCAGACTACTCCCAGCACTGTCTAAGACCTTGTCTAGATGGCGCATGAGGTCCACTACCTTTGCACCAGGCAGACATGTTACCAGGCCCTGATCCTCACGTCCACCAGCCACCCAGCTATCTACATGCCTAATGATCGAATCACCAACTATAACAGCTGTCCTAACCCTTCCCTCGTGGGCACATGGCCTTGGAGAAATCTCCTCGGTGTGAGAGGGTTTTACATCACCTGGGGATAGGTCCTAACTACAGGATTACTTCCTGCAACACCAGGGTGATGCTCTCCTATCACATGACCTCTCTCCTCCATGGCAAAAGGGATGCTGCCAGACTGGAGGTGGGACTTCAGTACTATGTCCCTGTAGGTCTCATCTACTGTATGTACCTCTGTGTCTTCCTTTTGTCCTCCAAGTCTGCTATTCTAACTTCCAGAGATCTGACTCGTTCGCTAAGAGCAAAGAGCTCCTTGCACCTAGTGCACACGTAAGACCCCTCATCAACTGGGAGAAAATCATACATGTGACACTCGATGCAAAAGACTGGAAAGCCCCCATCTCGCTGCTGGACTGCTGTCTGTATCTTAGTTTTAAGGTTGTGTTTATGTATTTTTTTTAAATTTTTTATTTAACCTCATTCTGATATACATTACATTTTTCCGTATACATCCATCCATCTGTTGTACATTATCCATTGTTGACAGTCTCTTTCTCGTACATATTAATATTGTTTACATCAATACTGTACATTCCTTTCTCATGTGTCATTCCACCCCCCCCCCCCCTTCCTTCCCTTGGCCTTGATCCTTCCCTCTCCCCTTATTGCCCAGGGTTTTCTTTTTGGAATTGAGCCCAGAGCCATTTATATCGCAATCATCTTGGTGTAGACTGCTCCGCTGTAATATAGAGTTCGGCCCTCGCCAGATTATGAATTTCCATGACCCATTGTGTGAAGGTGGGCGCTTTGTCTTCCACCCAATGGTGTAAAATCAGCTTCTTAACATAGCCAGTCCCTAACATTAAAAATTGTGCTTCTCCCTTTTTTAGCCACAATGCTTGCAGTGTTCCTCCATCTCTTAGCAATAGCAGCCCATAGGACCACTCGATTTGCTTTTTCAGTGTGTCTTCTATACATTTCAGTGCCCCCCCCCCATATATCTACCAGGTATGGGCACTCCAGAAACACATGGCAGAGGGTCTCTACACGCACCTCGCACTTCTCGCAGTTACGGGATGCCCACATTCCCATCTTGGCCCCATGCTCCCTTGTTAAGTAGCCTCTGTGTAATATCTGGTATTGCATTTCCTGAGATCTAGTGGATATGTAATAATTTGGTAGTTGCTCAAAATATTGTTCTATTTTTCCTTCTACTCTCTCTTCCCCCAACTCTTCTGTCCATTTGTCCCCCAGTTGTTCCAGGTATGGTACCCCTCTAAGCATACGATACCAATTGCTTAATCTGTCCCTTTGGGGTGTCAAGTTTTGAAAGTCGTCTTCACTCTCTTTGAGCCCTTCCCCTTTCATGTCTTTTGGGAGTAGTGTCTGCCAATAGTGTTGTAGCTGTATATATTGGAAGTAGTGTTCCTTGGGGCATCCCAGGTCACCCAGGTCTAATTGACGTCCTTCTGTCCATTCATGGAACTTTGTTTTTCCCACCCTTGGTGTAAATCTTGAGTTCCCTACTATCTGCAAAAATGGGGTGACCTTTCAGCTCCTCTGATGGGCTTTCGCCCACCATTGCCAAGCTTTCCTAAGGGAATCTATCAGGGTCGTGTAGTCTCCATGTACCAGCTCCACTTTGCAGTGGTATTTATTTATTTATTTACATTCTCTTATATACCGCGCTATTCTGCATCAGTGCGGTTTACATTGAACAAACTGAAATTACATTGAACAGGGCATTATAACTTGGAGATAACTATTTTACAGGGAACATGGGCTATGGAGGGTTAAGTGGCTTGCCCAAGACCACAAGGAGCACCTGTGGGACTAGAAACCCCAGTCCTTTCGGCCCAAGGTTGCTGTCCTCTAGTGGGATTTGAACCCCCGACCTTCCGGCCTGAAGTACCTTGCCCCAGCCACTAGGCTACTCCTCCACTCCAGGTATAGCAGGTTTATCAGTTTGTATGGTCAGCTCCACATCTCCATCAGGTCTTATGACCCATATCGTTCCGACCCTGTGTAGGCTGCATGTATCCAGGGAATTAATGATGCTACATTATATGTATATAGTCTGATAGCCCTACTCCCCCTCTCTCCCTATCCATTGTTAGTTTGGCATAGCTGACTAACCCATTTGCCTTTCCACAGAAATTTTCTGATAAACCCTTGGTAGTTCTGTTCATCTTTTTGTTGGATCCACACTGGCAGCATTTATAGCTGATATAGGATCTTTGGGATAATGGACATACAGGTCAGAGCGGCCCGACCATATATTGATATCGGCAGATCTGCCCATTGGTCACAGAGGTTGCGCATCTAGCAGATTTTTTCTTAAATATTTAATTGATGTATTACTAGTGGGTCCCTATGTCGGTATATGCCCAAATATTTCAGTGGTTCCATGGACCAGTGGAATGCCCTGCTCGCTCCCCCTATGTTCTCTTCCTTTCCTAAATGTCGTGCCTCCAACTTACCCATGTTTATGCGGAGGCCTGAGAACTTGCCATATTCATAAAGAATTCTGGTCAGTTCTTTCCAGACAGTTTTCTCATGCTGTATTGATATGAGCATGTCATCAGCAAAAAGGCTGAATTTGTGTTCCCGCTCTCCTACCCACACTCCCTTCAACCTCTGAGATGTTCATATTTTTTGTGCCAGTGGTTCCAAGGAGAGCACAAACGGCATGGGAGATAGCAGGCAACCCTGCTGTATCCCCCTTTGCAGTGTTAAGCCTTCATAAGCCCGCCATTTATTGAGATTCTCACTGTTTGGTCCCTATATAGTGCCTGGATCCAGTCTACAAAGTTTCCTTCTATTCTTAATTGGGGCAGTAACCAGAACAGGTAGTCCCAGGATACCTGATCAAATGCTTTCTCTGCATCTAGACTTATTAGGGCAGCCCACTTGCTTGTTACCTTTTGAACTGTCGCCTCCCCAAACTGAGCCAGTCGTGTCAGCACCAGTTCTCCCAGAGTTTTTTGTAAAACTCTTTCCCAGCCCATCTGGTCCTGGGGTCTTGGCTCTGGGCAATTGTTTTATGACCGCTTGTAGCTTCGTCGGTTGAATGGGAGCATTTAAGCTGTCTTGTTGGGCCTTGGTGAGCTTGGGGAGATTTAATCCATCAAAGAAAGTCTCTCTTTTCTCCTCTTCTCTAGGTTTTGCCTGTGAAAAGGGTTTTGTAGAATTGTCTGAATCAGTGGCCTATAGCTTCCTCTTCTGTTAGGATTGTCCCGTCCTCCACCCGAATTAGTGTAATCGTAGCTTTTCCTCTCCCCGGTCTGATTAGGTTTGCCAGCAGTTTTCCAGTTTTGTCCCCCAATTTATAAAGTTTGTATTTATATATCCTAATGTTTGCATTATTTCTTTTTGTAGTATAGCTTGTACCTTGTGTTTCCCTTCTTGCAATTTTTTCCTATTGGTATCTGTCGAGTCACGCATATATGTATCCCAGAGGGCTCCCAGGTCTTTGAGACCCTGTTGTAGTTTCTTATTCTGTGTACGTTGTTGTGCCGAGATATAACCTATGATCCTTCCCCTTAGTACCTCTTTTGCTGCTGCCCAGTATGTAATGGGGCCTACATCTTCTAGTTTGTTCTCCTTTTCATACTCTACCCAGGCCTTACGAAGGAACTGCTTAAATACCTCTGACTGGCATCAAGTTGGTTTGAGGCGCTATTGTCTGTCTTCCCCCCTGGCCCCTGTATGTAGCTGTATCTGTACAGCTGCATGATCTGACACCACCTGTAGGTGGATATCTGTGTCTTCCATCCACAAGTAGAATCGCTCATGCATCAATATGTAGTCAGTGCGTCGGTGGAGTCTGTGTGGTCCTGAGTAATGGGTGTACTCTTGGTCAAGTGGGTGTTTTGTGCATCAGCTGTCTATTAGTTCTAGCTCTGTGCAGAGGAAGTTTATGCCTTTGTTTGCTGCCTGTCTGATTCCCCTCTGTGGTGGTTGGATGTCGATAGAGGCATCTGCCACCATATCGAAGTTCCCACCTAATATTGCTTAGTATTCTGACTGATCAGCTAGCAATGTGGTTATATCTAGGAAGAACCGGTGCTGATAGGTGGAACTACGGGCTATTCGCTTAGCCCTCAAGACTTTCTCTCAAACCCTGGCTCACCAGTCTGTCTTAGTACAAACAGACAACCAAGTAGCCATGTTTTATGTGAACAAGCAGGGCGGCACTGGGTCCAGGCTCCTTTGTCAGGAGGCACAGGACCTTTGCTTGTTTGCGCTCAGGCGCAACATGTTTCTCAAGGCTGTTTATCTCCCTGGCCAGGAAAACTACCTGGCAGACAGATTGAGCAGGATTCTGCAGCCCCACGAATGGCAGCTCCATCCCTTAGTGGTTCAGAAGATTTTCCTGAAATGGGGACTTCCATCCATAGATCTATTTGCCAGTCCCCTGAACAGACAGCTGCCCAGGTTCTGCTCCATGGTTGTGTATAATCACTCAAAAAATGGTCGTGTCATAGAGGGTACAGTCATATATGAAAAAAATGTATAAAACCCTCAAAATTCAAAAACTCAGGCTATGATCTTCTGCACAGTAGTAGCTTATAGTATATTTAATAAATAGAAAACAGGTCTCAGACTCTGGGTTAGCTCACTCCTGCAGACTATGTCAAAGGATGTGTGCTACAGTTGCATCAATGACCCATGTTTTCACTTAATATAACTCCAATTAGTGACAGGCAATTTGACATTTCATAGTAATAGATAGCAGAACACTTTTTTGCTTATCTAAAGTGTTCTGCTATCTATTACTATGAACTGTAGCACACATCCTTTTTTTCGCACAGGTTCTGCTCCAGGCAACCACATCCTCTGCGGCTAGCAGCAGATGCTTTTCTGATTTCCTGGTCTCAGGGCCTCCTATATGCGTTTCCTCCCACGCCTCTGGTGGCCCGAACCCTGTTCAAGATTCTGCGGGACAAGGCCTCGGTACTTCTGATAGCTCCCAGGTGGCCAAGACAGCCTTGGTTCCCACTTCTGCTTCAACTGGTAGTGGACACCCCACTGCCTCTGGGGTTGCAGGCCGACCTTCTCTCTCAGGATCAAGGTTCGTTTCTGCACCCAAATCTCAAATCTCTCAATATGATGGCCTGGAGGCTGCAAGGGTAGTTTTGGCTCCTTGGGGCCTACCTCCGGAAGTTGAGGAGGTCGTCCTGGCCTCTAGGAAGCAGTCCACTAGAAAAACCTATGCCCTGAAATGGAAAAGGTTTTCTGTGTGGTGTCAGCTGCGTACAGAAGATCCTTTCTCCTGTGCTGTACCAGTGGTGCTTCAGTAGAAACATAGAAACATAGAAATATGACGACAGAAAAAGACCACATGGCCTATCTAGTCTGTCCTTCCATAACAACTACAACAGTCCACTTTTTGCCTTTAGAGATCCTCTGTGTTGGTCCCATGCTTTCTTGAATTCAGTTACTGTCCTCATCTCTACCACCTCCACTGGGAGACTATTCCACGGATCCACTACTCTTTCCGTAAAGAAATATTTCCGCATATCACTCCTGAATCTATCTCCCTTCACCCTCATCCCATGTCCCCTCGTAGCAGAACTTGCATTTAATTGAAAGAGGCTCTCTCCCTGAACATTTATGCCACGGAGGTATTTAAACATCTCAATCATATCACCTCTATCCCGCCTTTGCTCTAAGGTGTACATATTAAGATCCTTAAGTCTGTCCTCATATGCTTTATAATGAAGCCCATTAATCATTTTGGTAGCAACCCTCTGCACCGACTCCATCCTGTTCACATCCTTTTGAAGGTGCGGTCTCCAGAATTGCACACCATACTCCAAATGAGGTCGCACCAAAGACTTATACAGAGGCATTATCACCTCCTTTTTTCTGCTAGCCATTCCTCTCCGTATGCACCCAAGCATCCTTCTAGCTTTTGCCGTCGCCTTTTCCACCTGTTTAGCTACTTTAAGATCATCAGACACAACCACGCCTAGGTCCCGTTCTTCTTTAGTGGACAAAAGTACTTCACCTCCTATACTGTATTGCTCCCTTGGATTGCTGCAGCCCAAATGCATGACCTTACATTTTTTAACATTAAATCCCAGCTGCCAAATTCTAGACCATTCTTCAAGCTTAGCTAGATCCCTCCTCATGTTATCTACCCCTTCCTGGGTGTCTACTCTATTGCAGATTTTGGTATCATCCGCAAAGAGGCAAACCTTACCCGACAGCCCTTCCGCTATATCACTAACAAAGATGTTAAAAAGAATCGGACCAAGGACAGATCCCTGGGGCACACCACTGGTAACATCCTTCTCCTCAGAGTGAGCTCCATTTACTTGTACTCTTTGTCGCCTCCCACCCAACCAATTTCTAACCCAAGCAGTAACTTTAGGGTCCATCCCTAGGGTGCTCAGTTTGTTTATAAGTCGCCTGTGAGGAACAGTGTCAAAATCTTTACGGAAATCTAAATACACCACATCTAGAGCTCTCCCTCGGTCCAACTCCCTGGTCACCCAGTCAAAAAAATCAATCAGATTTGTCTGACAAGACCTGCCTCTGGTGAATCCATGCTGCCTCGGATCCTGTAATCCGCTGGACTCCAGAAACCTCACTATTTTCTCTTTCAGCAGCGTTTCCAATAATTTACTCACCACCGAAGTTAAACTAACCGGCCTGTAGTTTTCAACCACATCCTTACTTCCGCTTTTGTGTAAAGGCACCACATGAGCCTCTCTCCAGTCCTTTGGCACCACTCCCGACTCCAACGAGGCATTGAAAAGGTCAGTCAGTGGAGCTGCTAGAACGTCCCCAAGTTCCCTCAGTATTCTAGGGTGTATCCCATCCGGTCCCATCGCTTTGTCTACTTTAAGTTGAGCTAGTTTCTCACGAACACAGTCTTCTGAAAATAGTTCAAGATGTCCCTTGCTTCTGTTCTTATTTGTGGGTGTTTTCTGAGGTCCTGCTCCTGGTTCTTCATCTGTGAACACAGAACAAAAGTATTTGTTAAGCAATTCTGCTTTATCCTTATCAGCTTCTACATATTCCCCCCCTGCACCCTTGAGTCTGACAATACCACTTTTGCTCTTCCTCTTCTCACTAATATATCTGAAAAATGTCTTATCCCCCCATTTTATTGCATTGGCTATTTCCTCCTCCTTTTGAATCTTTGCCTTCTTGACTACTTTGCTAGCTTCTCTAAGTTTTTCCAAATACAGATGCCTGTCTTCCGCTCTCTGTGATCTCTTGTATTTCATGAAGGCCTCCCTCTTTTTCTTCACTTTTTCAGCTACTTCCTTCGAAAACCATAGCGGTCTCCTGTTCCTTTTGCCTTTATTTACCATTTTAACAAAAAGGTTGGTTGCCCTTAAAATACCTGCTGCACTTATCCAATCAGGGACTTAAGTCCAATTCTGTTCGGGTCCACCTCTCTGCTCTAGCAGCTCACCACTCACTGGCGGAAGGACACTCTCTGTTGGTTCACCCCTTGGTGTCCCGGTTCCTCAGAGGTTTGATCTTGCTCAAGCCTCCTGTCCATCCTCCAGCCCCTGAGTGGAAGTTGAATGTGGTCTTGCAGCAACTGACTCGCCCACCTTTTGAGCCGATGGCTACTTGTCCTCTCCACTTCCTTTCCTGGAAGACGCTGTTCCTGGTAGCCCTAACCTCGGCCAGGTGAGTGAGTGAGCTTCAGGCCCTGGTCTGTGACAGGCCTTACACTCACTTCTATAGGAACAGGGTAGTCCTTAGGACTCATCCTAAGTTCCTCCCAAAGGTTGTCTCCTCTTTCCACCTCAACCAGGAGGTGGTTCTTCCAACATTCTTCCCTAGGCCTCATGTAAGCCAGGCTGAAGCAGTCCTGCATACATTGGACTATAGAAGGGCCTTATCCTTCTACCTTGATCGTACGCAGGGGCATAGAAGAGCTACTCAGTTCTTCATATCTTTTAACCCTAATAATTTGGGGTTAGCTGTGTCCAAGCGTACCTTGTCCATCTGGGTGGCTGACTGTATCACCTGGGCTTACAGGGCTGCTGACCTTCCCTTGCAGGGTCGGGTCACGGCCCACCGTGTTAGGGCAATGGCTGCCTCAGTAGCTCATCTCCGCTCTGTACTGTTGGCAGACATCTGCAGTACTTAACAACTAACAAAAATGGTCAATTTTCTTAGAGCAAGATAACAGATGAGCGTAAATCAATATTGCTCCAATATTAACTCGAGAACTATATCTAATAATATGTTCCTATTAACTAAAAATTCATTCCTTCTGGGACAAAGCTTCAGAAATTAAGCAACTGGTCTCAGACTTCATTGGAGCTACGGTTTTAATTTATCATCAACCAAATGCCCCGTTTTGCATCAATGACCAATAATGTTGCTTAAATCTTTTTTAGAAGTGAAAGGAAATGTGCTTATCTTTCGATCTTCTTTCTTTTCCCCAACACCAGTCTCAGCGCTGCAACTTGGTCCTCAAGCCAGACTTTTGCAGCCCATTACTGCCTGGAGAGGGAGTCACGTAGGGACAGTGCTTTTGGCCAGGCAGTACTCCGGAATCTCTTTGAGGTTTAGGCAACTCCTGCCCTCCAGCCCTCCATTGGGCTACCGGTGGAGGTTCTTTCAGTGAAAAACTTTTCTTTGATGCTGGGACTAGAGGGAGTTCTCTTGTTCAGCCTGGGTTCCTGGTAGCCCAGAGCTAGGGACTCACCCATATGTGAGGACTGACTTCCTGCTTGGTCCTGGAGAAAGAGTAGTTACTCACCTGTAACAGGTGTTCTCCAGGAGCAGCAGGAATCAGTCCTCACAACCCTCCCTCCTCCCCTGGGAGTTGCAGTTCTACATAGTTTATTTTTACATTTTTGTGTGCTGTTTTTTTGCTATGTCATCAGACTGAGCAAGGTGGCACCATTAGGCGGGAAGTGGACCGCGCATGTGTGCAGTATTCCCAAAGGCTTTCATAGAAAGCTGGGGAAATGCTCCGCAAGGGCTCCATCGACGTCGATGTCACCCATATGTGAGGACTGATTCCTGCTGTTCCTGGAGAACACCTGTTACAGGTGAGTAACTACTCTTTCTTCTTTGTCTTTCATTTCCAGTGTAGTAGACCATGTGATCATCTGATGCAAAGTGCCCGATGCCAGTCCATTTCAGTTCGCTGACACCCAACAGATCAAGTTGTACACGTTCCATTTCATTCTTGACCACCTTCAACTTCCCTTGGTTCATGCTTCGTACGTTCCATGTTCCAATGCGGAAGACATCTTTACAGCTTCTGACTCTCATTTCATGCACAGCTACATCAGCAGTCAGATGTCCCAAGGGCTTTGATCCAACCATATCATAAAATGCTGGCTTTACTTTGAAAAGTCTTCAGCTCCTTCCCAGTAGCTAGTTGAGTGCCTTCCGACCTGGGGGGGTTTCATCTTCCAGCACTATAGTGCAATTTGTTTTGCTGTGAATATCCATTGGGTTTTCATGGCAAGATACAGAAGTAGATTGCCGGGCCTTTCCTCCATGTAGTTTAAGTTTAGTGTTGTTGCCGTTGTCACAGAAATTTGATCCTCTGCCGACAACACTGTCCCATTCTGTTGCTGCCCAGATGGGTGGTTTGTCTTAGTCTGGCACCTCAGCTGAGACCTGTCCATCTTGGGAGACCCTGCCAGTAGTTAAACTACCATTAGCTTAGCCCTCAGCATCATTGATGCACACAAGCTCTCACAGCATGACAAACTGCAAACCAAGTGAGGGTCTGCAGTTGTATCAGGTTAGTATTTATCTGTTCCACCGTCTGTTCTTGTGCTGCTATTCGGTTTTTCACTTCTGCAAGCCGGTTTGTTTGGGTCTCAAATGCTTCCTTAATCCCATCTACTGTGAACTGCAATTTGTTTAAGCGATCTTCTAATGCTGCAGACGCTACTTTCAATATTTCTGCCACTAGTTTGTCTGCCCCTTCACGTTCTGGTGCGCCGGACACCATTTTCTTTGCTGTGTGGTCTTTTACTTCTCCGTTCCCTTCAGGGTTTTTTGTGGCATCCCTTTCACTCTGTCGGTATTTGTGCTGTGCTATTTAAGCGGGTGAATATGCTGCGTTTCATTTTGGGCACTCTTCTCACACTGCTATCCTCCCGCAGCACATCACCGGAAGTCCGTGTTTAAGTATTCAAGTTGTTTACTTACGTAGATTTGCTGGGGATACTTATACTAATAAAACTATATCTAATACGTTTAATGGACTTTGTTTTCTTCAAAATTAATTAATCTCAGGTCCTTAGTGAGACAAGACTTTCCTTGGCTAAATCCATATTGGCTTTGTCCTGTTAAAAGCCATGCCTATCCATACATTCAATAATTTTGTTCTTTATAATGGTTTCTATCATTTTACCCAGCACTGATGACAGGCTCACCAGTCTGTAGTTTTCCTGGATCACCCCTGTACCCTTTTTAAAAATTGGTGTTACGTTGACCACTCTCCAGTCTTCAGGTACCACAGACTATTTTAATCTTAGTTTACAGATTACTAATAGTAGGTCTGCAATTTCATTTTTGATTTCTTTTAGCACCCTGGGATGTATACCTTCTGGTCCAGGTGATTTGCTACACTTTAGTTTATCGGTTGCTGTATTACATCTTCTAAGTTTATCAAGATTTGTTTCAGTTTCTCTGATACCCATGTCAGATATGATATTTAAAGGCAGTGTAACTTCCCTACATCATTTTCAGTAAAGACTGTAGCAAAGAATTTGCTCTGTCTCTCCGCTCTAGCTTTGTCCTCCCTTAGTGCCCCTTTTACCCCTCTATCATCTAATGGTCCAAGTGGCTGTCATCAACTTTTTGCTACGAATGTACTTGAAAACATTTTTATTATGAGCTTTTGCTTCCACAGCAAGCTTCTTTTCAACTTCTTTCTTTGCCTGCCTTATTAGTGCTTGTACACACCCAAACATGCTGAGATTTCTAAGGGTGGTGACCCACCTCTGTCTGCCGAGGAGGGCGGTGGTACGCCTTTGGGATGTCAATCTGGTGCTGACTACACTGTCTGGGGAACCCTTTGAGCCATTTAGTCGAACTTCCCTGAAGGATTTGACTCTGAAAACGGTATTCCTGGTGGCGATTTCAGAGCTTCAGGCCCTGTCGTGCCAGGAGCCATTATTTTCCTTCTCCAAGGAGAAAGTGGTCCTGCGCTCGGTACCTTATTTTTGCCCGAGGTGATGTCAGCATTTCATGTAAATCAGGCCGTTTCCTTACCAGCTCTGGTGAGCACGGATGTGGGCCCTGCCACTCCACAGCTGTGCCACTTGGGATGTTAAAAGAGCTCTGTGAAGGTATGTGAAAAGGGCATCGTCCTTTTGGAGATTGGACCATCTGATTCTTTTTGGCAGTCTGCACAAAGGTGAAGCGGCAGCTTAGGCCTCCATTTCCAGATGGATCAGGGAGGCAATCGTGTCGGTGTACATCTTGAAGGGTAAAGTAATGCCGGCGGGGTTGTGGGTGCATTCCACAAGGGCACTGGCAGCTTTGTGGGCAGAGTATAGTTTAGTTCCGCTGGTGGAGATCTGTGGGGCAGCAATGTGGTTGTCGCTACATACTTTCTCTAAGCATTATCGCCTGGATGTCTAGGTAGCGGGGACGCTCGTTTCAGATCGGCAGTGTTTCAGGCTGGTTGTGCAGGTCCCTCCCATTAGTTTAACTACTCTGATACATCCCAGAGGTGCGGGACTGTACTGGAGGGACAATAAGAAAAGAGAAATTAGACTTACCTGCTAATTGTTGTTCCTTGAGGAACCAGTCCAGTCCCAGAACTCTCCCTGAGTGCTTTCTGTGATAATCTGTGCACACCCTGGTCCTGAAGCGGGCTCCCTTGGTGGAGGAAGTGGCCAGGAGGAGCTGAGGAGTAGGGTGTAATCGGCATTTGGGGGGGTGGATCAGAAGAGCTGTCGGTCGCTTGCTCCCTGCTGGTTGGAGTTGCTCAGGCGCTCAACAGGTAGGACTCCTCATCCTGGAGTGGGGGATGGGGTATCCTTCCCAGGGGATGGAGGGGGTACTAGTTTATTTATTAGTTTATTAGGCATAGAAGTGTTTATTGCATGTTTAACTTATTTATTGCTCCTCTGAGTCTGCTTTGTCAATAGGAACTGTGGCTGGTAGGCGGTGCCAGCTGCTTAAGTACACTAGTGTCATCAAGAAGATGACATGCTCAGTCTCCAAGCTGCTGGAAGAGGTACACTACCCAGAGATTCAGGACTGGACTGGAGTTCCTCAAGGAACAACAATTAGGTAAATTTAATTTCTCTTTTTGCTGCTAGGTATATGGTGAGTCTGTGAGATGTTTGATCTTTTGTTTGTGGTTTCTGTTGTGATTCTGGCCTTTGGTTCACGCCCAAGGGTCACGCCAATGGGCCCGCCAGCCACAGGCGTGCCTGCTGCTGCTGTTCTTTTTAAAAGGTTGTGGTGCTGTGGCTTCTTCGGCGTGATTGGCCTTGTCAGAGGGTGAGCGGGAGGAGCTTACCTTCCTGCTCTTCCTGTATGCTGCCGATCGGGTGGAAGATGGTGGAGGAATGTAAACCAAATTAATTAATAATTAAGGATAAGGCGGGATAGAAATACCCTTAAATAAATAAATAAAAAATAAATATAGATAAATAAATAAATAGTAATCCATTATATGATAAAAGTGAAGCACAATTAACTTAAGTAATCAGAAAATGAATTAAATTGAACATGTAGGGCTACAAGAGCAAAGCGCCAAGAAAGCTAAAAACAAAAGATGAAAACTAAAGATGAAAACTATTGCCCGTGGAGTGACTCACCAGTCGACGTGTCTATAGCACCTATTATAGTACAACTCCTAAAGCAAAAAATACATTGTTCATAAACAATTACCAGCCAAGAATACAGAAATTAAATAGCAGCTTTGTCACAAGAGTCTATTTGAGAAGCGCACCAGAAACTGTTCAGGACAACCCATAATAAAGCACTATACCGATAAGGATACTCTAATTAGTATGTATTATAGCCAACTTGGACTTCTTTCATTATTCTCAATTCAAACAGAAATTTGATAATCTCTACAGTAAATACATCTGTAAAATGTACCACAGGCTAAGGGAAAGGGAATGATACACTGCTTGTAATGTGATTAGCGTATCGAGAGTGACTTTTAATTATTTTTAAATCCATTACAGTCAAACCACATCCATAAACAGATATATCGCTAGTAAATGATCATGGCAGTCCTATGATATTTAATAAAGGGCATGTAGTAAATTAGTAATAACATAATCATCTAGCGAATGCAGATCTTCATGCTTACCATCTCAATCTCCAGCTTGACTATCACAAAAAAGTAAAATGCCAACTGAGGGTGCCAAATAAGAATGAGGCAAAGCTGACATCATAGGGCAGCAGGTGTAGCTTTGTTGTTCACATCAATTTAACATTATAATTTAAACATCTCAGAAGCAACCACAACTCTCATTCATACAAACCGAATCAAAGCCTATGGTATCCCAAATAGTGGTGATGAACAGTTATTATATTTCATAAATCCACAAGGGGGGTCTTAAAAATCAGACGACCTTGTGCATACCATTAAACTTGTCATGAAAGGTTCCAGTCAAACCGGCAGGGATATAATTGTAGTCAGTGATGAAGCGCTAGAAAAATAAAATCTGGAATTGCCGTGAACATTGTTATATAAATGAAATCGATATAAAAGAATATTATCAGAACGTGGCAAAATACCAATTAAAAACGGCGCTATCGCTGGGTGGGATGTAACAAATTGACATTACAGAGTGTTACAATGATCCTGACATAATAAAAATGAAGACATATAAAACCATAAAAATCATTAAAGATGTACATGTACCGCTCCAGAAAATACAAAGGTAAAATGTCCCAAACAGAACCAAAGTCATGTGTTGCCATGTGAAATTGAAAATCAGACACTGAACCAAAGGCCCACCCAGTCATGGCTTAACAGACAGAAAGGCACCAAAAAACGTATGTATGATGATAAACAATTATATATAACAATATAAAAGAGGAAACTTCAAACGTCGTGCCGTGAGCCACATTGAGCAGGCAACAAGATGACCAACATGTTAGACTATGTACCCATAGAGAACATGGTATATACTCATAAGAGTTATCAATATATACTCATAAGAAAATAATAAATAGCTAGCATGTATTCCTTAAAATGAACATAAAAACAAACCATATAAGCCATAATACAAATACATCAATAGCTGGGTTACCTCCAGAGGGTGGGATCCAAGTTGACCAGCTGTGTATAATAGATTTGTCATTGTGGGATTCCACTTGGTTATTGAAGTAATCTTTAATTTTAAATTTTCTAAAAAACTTAAGAAGATCAACCCGAGTATTGAATGGGTCATATTGAACTGATGGGACATAAGCAAGACCTTTATTTAATATCTTCAGTTGTGTTGTAGTTAGAGTAACATCTGATAAGTTTAATACACAACTGTCTGCTCCCGGTAGGAGACCCTCTGGGTGTCTGACTGTCATCTCCCTCCTCTGTCTCTCCATCTGTATTGAAATCTGTGGTGGTCTACTCTTTGTTTCTGTGGGAGGTGGCCTTCCCTCCCCCCTTCCACAACCTGTCCATTGAAAAATCTGATTTGTCTGTCTGAGTTACCGCACTCGCCGCTGGAAGACATGTCCTTCCAGGATTTTGTTTGGGACCTGGCCAAAGCCAAACCCTTTTCTCTGGAATTGGAAGAGGAACTAAGGGCAGAGGAACTGGAGCTCCTCCAATACCCCTCGACCCCTCATGAGGTGATAATGTTTCCTGTCCACTATGTCCTACAAAGTCTGCTTCTGCGGCTGTGGGAGATGCCGCTTACACTGCCAGCCATCAGCTGCAGACTCGATTCTCTGTACTGGGTTCGAAAGGCTCCAGGGTTCGAGAAGCCTCAATTGCCCCACAATTGGTCAAATCTGCCTTAAAGCGGGCACAGAGTGCAAAAACGCACTCCTTGGTGCTGCCCACACTGGAGACGCAAACCCTGGGCTCCTTCAAAAGGAGATGCCTCCAGGGTTCCATGCTGATAGCCCAGATCCTGGCCTATGAAACATATATGGCCATGTTCCTCAAAGATGTCATTCTTGACTTCGAGGACCACATCCCTCATCCCCAAGGACCGTTGTAAGTCTTTTTCAAGGTCTCGTATTTCACAGCAAAGATTGCTCAAAGTTTGTTCCGGGGCGCTTACAACGTCTTCAAATTCGCCGGTAGGGTGGCTGTCGTAGGGATCACCACATGGTGGATGGCCTGGTTGCAGTCTTCTGACCTGGAGCAGTGGGTCCAAGACAGAATCGCCAGCGTCCCCTATCGGTGTGAAAACCTCTTTGGTAAACCCATAGAGGAAAAGGCCAAAGAGCTGGAAAAGGAGCAGGTGACCCTCACCAGGCTGTGCAGAAAAACTGTGGATCCCATGTAGAAGAAAGGGCCAATTAAGAAGTCTTTCCTCCCCTGCCCATGGAGATACTTTCCGTCGCAGCCTAAGCTCCAGGTTTTCTGCTCTCAGTGGAGGGAGAAGACCTCAAAGATACATCCTGCCTCAAGCCACATGGAGGTTTTTAACAGGGTCTTCTGGAACATAGCCAGTCAACTGTTGTCTGAGGTTCCCCTGCAGATGGAGGGGCAGTCCACTTTGCCCACCGGTTTTCTCTGGTCACCTTGGATGCCTGGTGCTACAGATCATCCAAAGCAGCTATTGGTTGCATGTCACCCAGCTGCTGCCGCCTTACAATCCCAGGGAGTACCCCATGGACCCTGCACACTGGAGCATCCTGCAGACCGAGGTTGTGACACTGTTAGCCAACCTTGCCATTGAGCCTGTTTCCCCAACCCAAACCAGGAAGGACTTTTACTTCAGGTACTTCCTGGTCCCCATTCTGGATCTGTGAAACCTTAACTAGTTCTTGGTGTGTAAAAAATTCAAAATGGTCTTGTTGGGGACGCTGCTCCTGTTCCTCCTACAAGATGACTGGCTTTGCTCCTTGTATCTGAAGGATGTGTATGCATATATTCTGATCCACCCACATTACTGACAGTACCTTCAGTTCGTGCTGGTCGCCCAGTACTGATAGTGCTGGGCAGCCAGCACTATCAGCACTGGGTACTACCCTTCAGGCAGGGTCTTCAGGAAGTGCCTAGTGATCGTGGCCACTTTCCTCCAGACCTGGGGAATCTTTGTCTTCCCATACCTGGACGACTGGCTCGTAAAGGATCCCACGCTGGCCAGCATACAGCAGTCCACTGAGCTCTATAATACAGGTGTTTGAAGGCCTAGGCTTTGTGATCAATTACTCAAAGTCTCACCTCCAGCCGGTACAACAACTGGCGTTCATTGGGGTCCTCCTCGATACCACTTGGGCGAGAGCTTTCCTGCCAGCAGACTGCCTGCAGCATCTCATCGAAGTGGTAGGCGTGTTGCAGTGCCAGCATTATACCACAGCCTATGGGTTGCTGAGAGCCCTCGGTTACATGGCGGCCATAGTGCATTGTCATCCCTCAGGTCCACCTCTGCATACGGCAGGCTCAATGGACCTTGCAAACGCAATGACAGCAAGCCTCGGACCACCTGCAGGAAAGGGTATTGGTCATTGCACCACTCACACAGTCTCTGTTGTGGTGGCTCGTGCCTGCAAACTTATGTCGGGGCTTTCCATTCCAACTGGCAGCAGCCTGCCAGCTCCTCATGATGAATGCCTCCAATCCTAGCTGGGACACACACCTGGACAGTCTTCATACCAAGGGTCTGTGGTCCAAGAGCGAGAGTCTCCATCAGATCAACTTTCTCAAACTCTGGGCCATCGTGAATGCTTTCCATGCCTTTCAGGCACATCTGGCGAATCAGGTGGTCCTGATCCAGACAGACAACCAAGTCACCATGTTTCTATGTGAACAAGCAGGGGGGCACAGACTCATACTTCCTGTAATGGGAGGCAGTTCGCCTCTGGAAGTTTGCTCTGCTCCATGGCACGGATCTCAGGGTGACATATTTGCCTGGTGAGAGAAATGGCTTAGCAAATCGATTCAGCCGGGTTCTTCAGCTACATGAGTGGTTCCTCAAGGGGGAGGTAGTGGACTGGATCTTTTGGGAGTGGGGCACCCCCAATGTGGATCTCTTTGCTATGGCACAAAATGCCCAGGTAGCTCAGCTCGACTTTGCTTCTGGAGGCCAGCCAGCAATCGCCTGGCTCTGGACTCCTTCCTTGTCCACTGGGGGAAAAGCCTGCTTTATGCCTATCCCCTGATTTTACTCATCACAAAGATGCTTTTGAAGCTCCAGGCTGAGAGGGGATTCATGATTCTCATTGCTTCCTACTGGCCTCAGCAGCTGTGGTTCCTGTTACTGCTACAGCTCTCCCAGATTGAACCGCTTTGTCTGGGCTTCAATCCAGACATTATCTTGCAGGAGGGTGGCTCCCTGTTGTATCCCAATATCCACTCCCTAACACTCACAGCATGGATGCTGAATGGGTAGCCCTCGCAGAGCTTGCCCTCCCCGAGGATGTCACCGAGATCCTGCTAGCATCTCGTGAGGAGTCAACACATAAAGCCCTATGCATTCAAATGGCAGCAGTTTGCCATCTGTTGCACTGGCCAGGCATTGGACCCTTTGTCTGCCCTGTGGACCAGCTGTTGGAGTACCTTTTGAGCCTTTCTCAGTCTGGGCTCAAGTCTAACTTGGTGCGTGTACACCTCAGTGCGATAGGAGTGTTCCATCGTGGCTGCAATGGGAAGCCTGTCTCGGCGCAGCAGAGGCTGAGCCGATTCATGCGCAGCTTGTTTCTTTCAAAGGCTCCATTTAACCTCCCTATGGTTGCTTGGGGCCTGAATGTGGGAATGCCACCACGCATGCATGATCCCCTTCCCGCCCAAGGGTGCCATCTTGCTCAGTCTCCTTTTTTCCTCGGAGCCTAACAGACGTGGTCCTCTACTCTCCCAGAAAAAGTTCTTTGATTCCTTCCTTTTATCTGGTTTGTGTATCGGTTCTCTTCCCGCCTCAAGGCGGCACCATCAGTGCCAATCTCGGCTACCTTTTTTTCCCCGTGTTTCCTCAAGGTTCCACCTGGACTGGCCTTCGCACCATTTTTTGCCCAGGGGCCCTCGACCTTTGCCGGGTGTGCTCCCACCATATCTACCGGTGGGTTAAAAAAATGATACTCACGACTTCTGTATCTGTTTTCTGGGCCCAGACCACGACAGTTCTAGCTGCAACTGGTGCCAGGCCATGACCCCTAAAACGAATAGGAGGCGGTCTGAGTTGTAGGAGAAGCTGTTCCCAAGATCTGAGTCTGCCCCAGCTTCCCCATCACTGAGCCTCAAAGCTAGCCCTTCATGAGAGGCATCCTTGGAGTCCCGCAATGGCAGCTCCTCCAGTACAGCCCCGGACCCTCCCAAAAAGAAGAAGAAGGTCCCGAAGGAGGTGCCTCCGATCAAACCTGGCAAGGTCCCTCGATGGGTCGCTCTGAGCAGCATCTTCAGAAAGTCTCGACACAAGAGTCCTTGGCCGGCGGAGACTGTGCCAGGGCCCGTGAACCTATAGTCCTCCTCAAAGATGCACTCCCCTGAGTACCAGCATCAGACCCAAGGCCTTCGGTGTCCATGCCGAGTGCTGCACAGCCATTGGGCCTTGAGTCATGCATGGTGGCCATGGAGCAGAGCCTCTCCTCCATCTTGGACTTGCAGTGGGCATTGATGTCAGGCATCATCAGCCCTGACACTGGGCCCCCCAGTCTCGGGGGAGCCTCTGGGCATCGAATTTGGCACACTGCGCCACCAGCCTCAGGTAAGTCCTCTGTGTTGGCCAGTCGAGGTCTCGATCATGCTCCTCAGGGTTCTGATCCTCTCTGGAGAGTTTCTGGGCGTCTGACCCCAGGTCCTCGAGGGGACCCGGTTCCTCGGAGCCGCCCCCGGGCTGACTCCTCAATGCCCTTGAGCTCCGACTGGGAGACCAAGAACGAAGCCTCCCTGGAGACCTCCCGACATCAGCATGTCCCTCCGAGCTGTCTCCTCTGGAGCCTCCCTGCCTGAGGATGTTGCCTTTCATGACTTTGTTTGTGACATAGCCCGGGCTCTTTCAATCCAGATGGAGGAGGACCCACGCATCGAGGAGCTCGAGATCCTACAATATGAGTCCCCTCCCAAAGAGACTCTTAAAGTGACAGTTCCACCCATCCTCGAGAAATTGCTCATCCGGATGTGGGAGTCCCCGGCCTTGGTGCCGGTGGTCAGTCGGCACCTTGACACAATGTATCGCATCCAGAAGGGCCCCAGGTTCCATAAGCCATAACTCCCCCACAACTCGATGGTGGTTGAGTCCTCCATGCATAAACTGAAGAGTCAAAAGATCTACTCTTCCATTCCCCCCGGCAGGCAAGCCCAGGCCCTCGAAGCCATGGGGCGCAAGTGCTACCAGGGTGCCATGCTCAAACTGGAGGGTAGCTTTTGACCCGCTGGGCTGTGCCTCCCCTCCCCTCCCCCAGGAGACCCACCTCTGCCCACAGAGGGTCGACTGGCCTCTTTTGCCCACAGATGGGCCAGAATCGCCACAGACCAGTGAGTCCTGCGGATGGTGCAGGAGGGGTATTTCTTTCATCTGCAGCAGAACCCTCCAGACTTCTTCCTAGGAGAGCTGCCACAGCCTCTCCTCCACCAGTCATCGACACAGAACTCACAGGCTTGCTCAGAGACAGTGCGGTGGAACTGGTACCCCATCACCTCTGGGGGGAAAAGGGTTCTACTCAAGGTATTTCCTTATTCCAAAAAGAACAGGGGGTCTCTGACCCATTCTGGACCTGCACAACTTGAACAAGATCCTGGTGAGGGAGAAGTTCAAGATGTTCTCCCTTGGGACACTGCTGCCCTACCTCCACCAGGGAGACTGGCTCTGCTCCTTGGATCGCAAGGATGCTTACACCCACATCCTGATCCACCCCTCCCGCAGGCATTACCTGAGATTCGTGGTGGGGGGGGGGACGGGACGGACAGCACAAAGTGCTGCTGTTCGGCCTTGCCTCTTCTCCAAGCGTCTTGATAAACTGCCTGGTGGTTGTAGCTGCCCATGTGCACCTCTAAGAGGCCCACATTGTCCCTTACCTGGACGACTGGCTCATCAGAGGCAGCACATCTCTTGAGGCCAGGCGGGCCACAGGGCTCACTATCCGCACCCTGAAGCATTTGGAGTTCATCATCAACTACCCCAAGTCCAGCCTCTCCCCGGCCCAAGATTTGGAATTCATAGGGGTCCAGCTGGACATTCTGCAGATGAAGGCCTTCCTCCCTGTGGAGAGAGCCCACCTCCTGATGCAGCTGGCAAGGGATGTGCAGAGCTCCAGTCCAGTGCCAGTTCGCCTACTCCTCTGCCTCCTAGGCCACATGGCCTCAACAGTTCACGTTACACCTCTGGCCTGCCTGTATATGCAGGCAGCCCAGTGGTGCCTCCGTGCCCAGTGGATGCAGGTAATGGGCAGGCTGAGGGACAGAGTGACAGTCACCCACCAGCTTGTGGCCTCCCTCACCTGGTGGCAGTCCTTACATCATCTCAGGGCAGGGATGCCCTTCCAGACTCCAACCCCTCAGAGGGTCCTGATGACAGACGGCTCCCTTGTAGGCTGCCGTGCACATTGCGAGGGCCAGTGCACCCAGGGCACCTGGTCCCCAGAGGAATCTCTCCTGCAAATCAATCTCCTCAAGCTCAGGGCCATCTTCCTGGCCCTTCAGGCCTTCCGCCACTGTCTGGGCAACCTCCTGGTCCGCATACAGACAATCGGGTTGCCATGTTCTATGTGAAGAAGCAGGGGGGTACGGGCTCTTACTCCCTCTGTCCGGAGGCAGTGGCCCTCCACTCCTTTGCAGTGCGCAACCATATCCTTCTGAGGGCAGTGTATTTACCAGGCCAGGACAAATGCCTGGTGGACAACCTCAGCTGGATCTATCGGCCTCACGAGTGGTGCCTGGACCCAAGAGTGACCCGGAGGCTTTTCTGCCTTTGGGAAAAACCCTGGCTGGACCTGTTCGCCTTCCCAGACAACTCACAGCTTCCCAAATTCTGCTTTCCTCAGCCCCACTGCAGGAGGGTGGCAGCAGATGCCTTCCTGATCTCCTGGTCACAGAGCCTGCTTTATGCATTCCCACTGACACGTCTGATAGCCAAGTGTCTTTTCAAGATCCAGAGCAATCACGCCTCAGTAATCCTGATTGCGCCCAGGAGGCCCAGGCAACCCTGGGTCCCCCTGCTGCTTTCCCTGTCAGTGACAACCCCAGTACCACTTGGCCGGGACCCAGACCTCCTGTTCCAGGAGGGGGGCTTCCAGCTGCACTCCAACCTGGAGTCCCTAACGCTGACAGCGTGGCTGCTGAAAGGGTAGCACTGGCCCCTTTCAACCTCCAAAGTGAGGTCGAGGAAGTCCTCCTGGCCTCTCGGAAGCCATCCACCAGAAGGTCTTACATCTTCAAGTGGAGGAGGTTCTCTGTCTGGTGTGCAGAAAGGAATGAGAACCCATTCTCCTGTCAGGTAGAGCTTGTGCTGCAGTACTTGCTGCATATCTCTCACTCAGGCTTGAAATCTAACTCAGTGAGGGTGCATCTCAGTGCCATAGCGGCTAACCATCAGCCTATAGAGGGGAAGCCCCTGTCAGGCTAGCCTTTGGTCTCCTGATTCCTCAGGGGCCTCCTGCTATCCAAGACCCATCTCCACCCTCCGGCAGTGGAATGGGACCTCAACATGGTGCTCTCCCTGCTCACTAGGCCGCCGTTCGAGCCTTTGGCCACCTGCCACCTGAGACACCTCTCCTGGAAGGTGGCCCTCTTGGTGGCATTGATGTCTGCTCACAGAGTAAGTGAGCTGCAGGCCCTGGTGGCGGACCCACTCTATACCAGGTTCTATATGAACAGGGTGGTGCTTTGCATGCACCCCAAATTCCTCCTGAAGGTGGTGTCCGGTTTTCACCTCAACCAGGAAGTAGTTCTCCCCACCTTCTTTCCACAGCCGCACACCGGTAGCAAGGAGGTCATCTTGCATACCCTGGATGCAAGAGGGCCCTATCCTTTTATCTACAGAGGACCAAGGCCCATTGAAAAGCTCCTCAGCTTTTTATCTCCTATGACCCCCAGCAAACTGGGGCTATCTGTGACCAAGTGAATGCTGTCCACCTGGATGGCAGACTATATTTCCCTCACTTATGAGCGAGCTGGCCTCTCTCTGGAGCACCAGATCACTGCTCATCGCGTGAGGGCTATGGCCACACCAGTGGCCAGCCTACGCGCAGTGCCGCGCAAGACATCTGTAAGGCTGCCATGTAGTCTTCAGTCCATGTGTCCCGCAGATACAGTGCCTTTGGCCAGGCAGTGATCAGAAGCATTCTCGATGTATAAGCAACACCTGCCCTCCAACCCTTCAGTGTTCAGGCTACCAGAGTTATGGTGATGCTGGACACTGGGTCTGCAGAGTCTCTTGGTAGGAACTCACCTTCTGCAACTCACGACCTCCCTTGGGTTGCTGCTGCTGCTGCAGCTGTCATGGTTTGGGCCGCAGCAGCCTGGAGCTAGGGAGTTCCATATGTGAGGACTGACTACCTGCTTGTTCCTGGAGAAAGCGTAGTTACTCACCTGTAACAGATGTTCTCCAGGGACAACAGGAATCGGTCCTCACAACCCTCCTTCCTCCCCTGGGAGTTGCCTCCTTTACCTTTCTGTCCTTTGCCTAAGCTATGTCATCTGACTGAGCAAGATGGCACCCTTGGGCGGGAAGGGGATCACGCATGCATGGTTGCATTCCCAAAGGTTTTTTTTTGAAGGCTGGGGAAATGCTCCACATGGGCTCCTCGGTGCCGACATCACCCATATGTGAGGACTGATTCCTGCTGACCCTAGAGAACACCAGTTACAGGTGAGTAATTACACTTTCCTGGTGGCCCTCACATCGGCCTGGCATGTGAGTGAGCTCCAGGCTCTGATCGCATACCCCTCATACACCAGGTTTCATCAGAACCAGGTGGTGCTCTGCATGCACCCACGTTTTTTGCCAAAGGTGGTCTCTGCTTTCCACCTCAACCAGTGTGTTGTCTTTCCAATATTTTTCCCCCAGCCTCAATGCTAGTTGTGGTGAGGCAGCATTGCAATGCTGGATTGCAAGCGTGCATTGGTCTTCTACTTGGAGCGCATGAAGGCGCACAGTCAATTCTCTCAGTTGTTTGTCTCCTTTGACCCCAATAGCCTGGGGGTTGCTGTTTTGAAGTATACACTATCCCTCTGGCTCGCTGATTGCATCGCCCATGTGTACAGTATTCTTTGGCTGGTCTGAGCTTTGAGAGTCATGTCACAGCTCACAATGTCCATCGATGGCTACATCGGTAGCCAACCTCCACTCTGTTTCAGCAGAAGAGTTCTGAAGGGCTGTGACATGGTCTTTTGTCCATATCTCCGCAGCCCACTACTGTCTGGATGGGGATTCCCGATGGGCTAGCACTTTTGGCTAGACTGTATTCCAGCATCTCTTTGGTTTTGAGGGTCAACTCCTGCCCACCAGCCCTTCTGTCTGTCCAGGCTATGTGCTCAAAATTCCCTTGGTCGATAATTGACTGTGGATGCTGCATAAGATGAGTCCCTCAAGGGGACTGCCTCTCTGGTCTTCCTGGCTTCTCCAGTTCTCGATGTCCAGTTGGGCTATTCTTTTCCTCAGGTTCCACTAGCCTGGAGCTTGGGAGTCCCATATATGAGGACTTATTTCATGCTTGTTCATGGAGAAAGCGTAGTTACTCACCTGTACCAGGTGTTCTCCATGAATAGCATGAATAAGTCCTCACAACCCTTCCACCTCTCCGGGGCATTGTCTTTTTGGCTCCTGATATGTAATCATACTGGAGAATATGGTGTCACAGTGGGCAGGGAAGGCAGGCGCACATGTGCAGCATACTTCCCAAAAGCTTCCTTTGGAAACTGGGGAGCGTTCCATGCGGGGCTCCATCGGTAAACATCACCCATACATGAGGATGTATTCCTGCTATTCACGGAGAGCACCTGCTACAGGTGCGTAACTGTGCTATCAGTACATCAGGCTTCATCTCTGGTCTAATTCAAATCCAGGCTAAAACCCATCTTTTTGAGGCTGGTTTTGGATCCTGATCCCAACCTTCTTCCCCCTTATTCTCCTGTTTAATTCATATGTGTTTTTAACCTTTTCCCTTAAAAAAGCAAACCTTAGTGTCTTGTTAGTCCCTGATCCACAGCACTACACTCTCTTACCTGTATGTGAACAGTGCTGTCTAAGCTTAGTACCGCTGTACAAATAATAAGTAGTGGTAGAGATGAGATACCCATGATTATCAGAAGCCAAGTTTTTCAAGGTAAATTGCATAATTAATAGTAGGCATTCAGAATCTGTGAAGGATAAGCCTTAAAACTCTGGAGGAGATGCTGTGTTTTTATAGCTGTTGTAAATACATTTCCCACAATACCATATTAGGCACATAAGGATTATTTTAACACAAGTTTTAAGCAAAATACATTTTTATAGCTGGTTTTGGGGGTTTTAAATCCCTTTTAAATTTGGAAAAACAAAAAATAATCATGTTTCCAAGCACTGTCCTAAAAAAAGAGAGAGAGAGAGTAAAAATTATAACTGATAACACTTGCATGGTGCTTTAGAAAAGCTAGTTTTACTAACATAACTGAACTCTAACAATGTGGAAAATATGGTTCCATCTTGCAGTGGACAGTGCCTCTAATGCTGTGTTTTCACTGATGAGCCTTTTGAAGCTTAGCACTAATGGGCATGCAAAACGGATGCAATATAATGCCATCATAGCTCAACACCTTTCAACATTTAGAGTTTAGAACGCACTAAAAAGAAACCTCTGTGCTGGATATAGCTGTCTTATTTGAAAAGTATAAGGACGTGGTAGTAAAAAAATTTAATAACCTTCAGGATTTTCAAATCTGAATTTTACCAAATTTGCCACTCTCCCCATGAAGTATACGGCACTAAAATGCTATTGTGGCAACATGAGTTATCACAAAATACCCTAAAATACCACCTGATTATAAAACAAAGAATGAAAAGAAAATGGATTATAACATTGCCCATTAAAGATTGGTAGCCACTTGTGAGATTTGCCACAATCATCCTTGGGAGCCCTTCAATTTCAGCAAACCTGCAGACAGAGAAATCCATGGCTTGGATATAGGCCTTCACCTATCTATAGCAAATGATACAGAACCAACACTTTTATTTTGTTACAATTTGTCATATTTTGACAATTGAATAAAAATCCTAGGCCAATAATTGTATGCACTGTTTAAACAATGTTATAGTAGATTTTACAATTCAACATGGAAGGTGCAAGCAGGCAACTGAAGTCATTGTATAGCTATCAGTGTCAGGCTCATAAACCTTAGACTTTATACTATTGGCTAACTGCACAACAGTAACATGAGGTCACCGAATGCTGAGGAAAATGATTTCTTATGGCATTGTATATCAAATCAAGTTAAAACGTTTTTAAAGCAGGGAAATGTATTATTAGATTCAACAATACTTTACTTTACCTTTCAGCAGTGTATTTTGTGCAGAGACGGTTTCAAGAAAGCCAGCAGTGAGGCTAGTGAACTCATCTTACTGTATATGAAAGCTGGTCACAAATTATTTAAATTAATTGTGGTAATGTTTATTTAAAAAATTGATAAATTGCTGTATAATTGTAAACCTGGTAATTTTGTTTGGTTTTCTGTAATACAGTTTCAATAAAAAGTTTAAATAAAAAAAAAAAAAAAAAATTGATAAATTACACTTTTAAGTCAGTTTTAGCAACACAGTGAAAATGACATACAGATTCTCCCATATTATATGAGGTGCGATCAAAAAGTATCAAGACTTGTACAATAACACAAGAAGTATAAGACTGACCTTCAAAGTAGTCCCCTTCTGAAAAACACACTTTCTCTAGCATTCCTGCCACTGCTGGAAACGATTTTGAAATGCCTCTTTCATAATATTGTGAAGCTGCTGTGTCAAATTTTGCTTAATGGTCTCCAAGTCGTTGAATCTCCTTCCTTTCCGTGGTAATTTCAATTTTGGAAACAAGAAAAAGTCACAGGGTGCGAGGTCAGGTGAGTTTGGAGGTTGACGGTCTTGCTCGATTTGGTATTTGGCAAAGAACTGCTGGACAAGATGTGATGCGTAAGCAGGGACGTTATCATGATGAAGCAACCATTCACCATTCCTGTGCAACTCTGGCCTCTTACGACGAACTGCATCTTTTAAATGAGTCAGAACTTGAACATAGTACTCCTTATTGATGGTTTAGCCTTTTGGAGCATACTCATGGTGAACAATACCCTTTTGATCAAAGAAAACTATGAGCATGACCTTGACATTACTCCTCACCTGACGGGCCTAGGTCTGGGAGAGTTTGGAATCCGCTGTTGTGAGGATTGAGCCTTAGTTTCCTGGTCATAACCAGAAACCTATGATTCATCACCAGAAATAGTCTTTTTGATGAAATCTGAGTCATTTTCAATGCATTCCAACAACTCCCTGGCTGCAGACAGTCAATCTTCGTTTTGGTTAGGGGACAGGAGTTTTGGCATGAATTTTGCAGACACATGTCTCATCTTCAAATTGACAATAAGAATGAACTGTACCGACCCGAAACTGATGGCCATGTCCTCAGCAAGCTCTCTGATATTCAATAGATGATTTGAGCGTATTGCGGCACACACTGCTTCACCTTTATCTTCATTCCTGCTCATGGATGGCCTTCCAGAACATTCGTCACTGTCAACACTTTGCGGCCCTCTTGAAAATATTTGTTCCCGTCATAAACTCAAGCACGACTCATGCATTCATCACCATGCACTTGCTGTAACTTGTCAAAAGTCTCTTTGCATGAATCTCCAAGTTTCTGGCAGAATTTAATGCAAATTCGCTGTTCAATTTTTTCGCTGATTGTAAATCTGACAAACTGCTTTTACACTATACCAAACATCATGTGATTAAAAAAAGTACATGTGTGCTGCAGCTATGCTACACTCTGCACATGCAGAGCACATCACTATGTCACTGCATGCTTAATAGCATCATGGTGCAACGTATTGTTATATAACTACAAAACAAGTTTCAATACTTTTTCATCACACCTCATAGATTTCTCTCTATGCAATGCTACATGGAACAAACGCTCTCTAATGTACAGGTTGCACGCTAACAAGCATATGTGAATCAAGGTCACAGTTCATCAATGCAGTTAATCTTCCAGCTTGGCATGCATCATGTTACATACAATGGGGGAAAGTTTTGTTTGAAGGCTGTCTCTACACATACAACTAAATATACAGCACATGCCTTAAATACTCAGACTGAGGTAGAGGGGATGCTTCAGCTACTTCTCGCACTCTTTTTGTACTTGTTTTATAGCCCTGCTTTCTTTTCGTTTTTGCGCCTTTCTTTTAGTGAAGCCTCAGTGTCCTCTATCCAGTACCCAGACATTGTAATCCTCTGTTTTACCTCTGCTACTAGATTCATGATGTCAGTATTTGACAATAATTTTAACATATCTTCAGTTTCTAGCCCAAACTAGATGGGTTAGCATCAGAAAATGTTCTCAATTTTGTGGTGTCGTGTATACATTTTTTTTCACCTTATTCACCTCCATCTTTGAAACCTCATCTCCACACAACATGCCCATGAGTATACTTACTCTGTAATGTTCCCAGATCTGATCGGCACTATTATGCCCTGAGTTATGAGCCAGACCCATTTTAGTCAATTCTCTAAGTCAGTAATTCCCAACCTGTAGGACACCGAAAAAGAGAAGAGTGGGACTGGTGGGGAAGAAATACTTGGTAAGGATTGGCTAGGGAGAGAGACTAGAGGGAATTGGCAGGGGAAGGGTGGAAAAGTGAGTGAGTGAATGGTGGAGACAGGAAGAAAAAGGGAGATAAAAAGGGCTAGTGAGGCCAGGCTTAGTGTTGAGGAGAGTGGAAGGCATTCATGAATTTTTTTGGAGGTTAATAAGGGGTCCACAACCAAAATGGTTGGGATCCTCTGCTTTGGGCAAATTAGCATGTCTCTATTTAAGTTGATATGAACGCATGGCAACTAGACGTCTAGATTCTCCTTGAATATTTAAAAATGGCTTTTCTGTTTGATCTCTGTCCTCAAAGGGGCAAAAGCCAAGAGGGTCAGATGGTGAAAACAGACAGCAAAGGCTTTGTTATGCTAAAAGTGTTAGGACAGTTGCTGCAGGGCTATTAATATGAGAAATGGCAGGGGTCGGTGAAGAACATGTATCGAAATAGGTTATGCTTACTGGTAAAGGAGATTATCTAAATTAAGACTAATGCCTTATATGTCATCATCTTGTTTCAGCTCAGGATAAGATTAAGAATGAGCAATTCACACAGTGGGGGATAAGATTATTTTTCAGTAGAAGCACTAAATCATTCCCAAACAGTGGCCCCAGAATCTTGGCACTCCTGTGTCAAGCAAGCAACAAGGATAGCTCAGTAGAAGCTATTGTTTGTTGATGTTTTAGCTCAGTTGATGTATGCAACTGAAATGGAGAAATTCTAAGGAAACCTCTTTCAAATTGTTGTTGTTAACTGCCGTCGAGTTGGTGTCTACTCATGGTGACCCTCTGGATAGTTGACCTAAACTGTGTCCGGTCTTCAGTCAGGCGGCTCATTGTTGATAGAGTGTCACCCATAGCTGCTGTTGTTGTTATATTGATCCATCTCATTGCCGGCCTTCCTTTTTTGCATTGTCCTTCTGCCTTCCCAAGCATTATATCTTTCTCTAACAAGCTCTCTCTTCACATGATGTGTCCAAAGTATGAAAGTCAAAGTCTTGTCATCTGAGCTTCTTAGGAAAACTTATGTTTGCTCTCCTCGAGTATTGACTGGTTTGTTCTTCAGGTAGTCTATGATATACACAGTATTCGTCACCAGCACCATAATTCAAAAGCATAAATTTTTAAGAAAACTACACTAAATTCCCTACTATACAGCCAAGAACACATTCCCTTCGTCCATACAGTGTGAGAATGTAAATTCCTTAATATCATTCCGTTACTAATTTAAGGAAATCAGCTACATAGGAACCTGTTGCACAACGGGTTTTTAAAAATATTTTCAAGTCCATAAACTTAGATTTAAAAAAGGTTTTGCTTATTCTGATCAACAGGCATTGCACATAGAAGCAAAATATCCTTGTTCCATAAGAGCATAGCAGGACCTATTTACTAAGCTATGTTAATTTTAACATGGCAATTAAAGCATGCTAAGTTAACAGTTAACATGCTGTAATTTTCAAGTTAGCTAATAGAGAAAGGAGTGGAGAATAGCATTAACTAGTAGCTCAGTACTGTTAATTCCACCTGAATAGATTGTTAACTGCATTGCATTATCTGCTGTTTAATAAACACACAGAGAAGGACTTTTTGCCGTGTTAACTGAACTGCAAAATGGTGGTCATTCCCCCAGCAGTTAATTCAGGAGCTTTGCAGTTAGCATCTGTTCATTTTGGCTGCTAATCCTAACCTGCTATATCTTACTACACTTTAATAAATAAGCCCCACAGTGTGGCCTGGCTCAAATCAGTCCTCGTTTCACAGAATCGCCAACACCCTATCTACATCATCAATTATGCAATTTTTCACAGCTCTCCAAACCATGTGATTACTTAATCCCATTTTACAGGTCTGCAAGAACAACCTTTCTTTTTATTGTTCTGGACAAAGGCATTTACAAAGAACAGTTCTATTGCACTTAGGTTCAGGCAAAACAGAACAGAAATCTCTCCATGACACATGCGCAGAAAGCATCTGGAGACAAGAAATGGAATGCAAAGCGGAAGTTAAACTTGACACCAGACACAACTGAGAAAGTCCTGACATTCTATGTGGCTTTACTGAAGACCTTTTGCTTCTCACTGGATACCGCCAACCATATCAAACTGACAAAACAATTAGCAAAAAAAAATAAAATAAAATATGTGGTTTGTACAATGCAGGTAAGGTAGCAATACAATGAGGGCTCCAGGTTTATGATATTTTTATGCTTTGTAATTCTATTTTCCCATGTTTATTTTAATAGCGATTTCTATTTTTCTCAATGGACAAGCAGGATGCGTCAGCCACACCTTGTGATGTCATCTGATGGTGCCATGGACAGAAGTGCTCTCCCAGGTGCCCACATCCCTAGGATCCGCTCCTACCTGGTTCAGTTCTACGTCTTTCGCCTAGCCAGTAGGACGGAACACCAGCTCTCTCTCTCTTCAACTATCTACAACCATGGAAAAAGAAAACCAAGACAAGAAAAAAGAGAAACTGGGAAGACTAAACCAAGATTCAAGAAATGCCCAAAATGTGGGCAAAAAATTAGCTCCTCTGACACCCACGACTGCTGTGTGCACTGCCTGGGGGAAGCCCACCACGTGAAGGACTGCCCCCACTGTGCTTGCATCACCCCCAGGGCCAACAATTCTGCAGCTACTCACTTCAGGAATTCCTGTCTGGTTCCTCCTCGCTGCCTCAAGCTTCCCCATCCAGGGACAGGAATAGAAAAGCCACCAAGAAGACCACCTGGGGAATGAAGAGCGCAGAAGGGGACAGCTGAATGGCCACCAACATGACCGCCACCCAGAAAACTCCATCAGAATGTGCCCCCCAGGGTCTCCACTCTCAAACCAACGACTTGGCTGACTCCACGCTCCACCGTAGGCCCATCCAAACTCCTGCTGTGAACCACAACTGCCAAAAAAAACTCCGGGCCTCCTAGCCTTCTCAACGCATCCAGAGCCCCGCACTGATGGTGCCGAAAACTGGAAGCAGCATCTGACTCTGCCCCTCTTCGATGTGATTAGCCGGCATCCCGATGACGTCAGGCTGTTGCCATAATGATGGGGAAATCCCCTCTTGGAGCTAGCTAGCCAGCCAGCACAAAAGGAGTCTCTCCGCCCAGACACACAAAACACCGGCACTACGAGAGAAGATCTGACGGCTCACTCTCTACTGGTGCTGACAGCGGCAATTGCCGGAGGAACCAGCACTGGGGCAGACACAGCAGACTCAGGCACAAAAGAACAAGAAGCCCCTCCACCAGTTCCAGCTCAGTCTACTTGACCACTCCTACCTGGGGGCGACAACGATGAAGCCCAACCAGCAAACGGGACCACCAATGCCCTGAATCCCCTGCCCCCCCCCCCACCAACGACTGCTCTCGTGATGCACCAGGATACACAGACTGTGCCACCTCCAGCTGCCATGTGGGACCTCTTATCGTGCTTCCTGGCCCAGAACATGCCTACTGAAGGACAGCTGCCACCAACCGGACCCGCAACTGCACCTCAGACCTCAACACCAATGCTCAAATCTCCCTCCCCAGGGATGATCTCACCTGCAGCTTTCTCTCCTGAACCCCTGTTCACAGAAAGTGAAGGAGAAGAAACCAGTGCATTGGGGTCGACTGGGAGCTCACACCACCATACGGCCAGTGAAGGGATACCCTCTGAATCGTCGCTGGCACCATCGCTCCTGCCATAACCACTAGAGGACCTGATATACCTGACATTCCTCCAGAAATTGGCGACCCCGCCACTGACGTTATCACCCTCGGACACCCAGACCCCAGAAATGAAGTCTTGGATCTCCTGAAGTACCTCAATTGCCCCAGATTGGTGGTCTCCATCCTGATGCACCGACTCCTGCTCGACAACCTTGCATGCATCTGGCAGACACCTGCCTCCGCCTGACCACGTCCCAGTGACTGGACGCCAAATACAAAGTACATCCCGTACCCAGGATTCAACAAGATGCAGCTTCCCCACCACTCCATTGTGGAGGAGTCAGCACTGAAACAAGCGAAGAAATCCTTTACGCGTTCCAGTGCCCCTCTCGGGAATGACCACAAGACACTTGATGAATATTGGAGAAAGACCTAACAGGCTGCCATGCTCAGCGCAAGAATCACGGTGTACCAATTTCAGCAGGTGCTATATCTAGACACCATTGTGGACAACCTCAGGACTGCTGCAGAAGGCCTACCAACAGAGTCCAAGGCCACCTACTCACCCATCCTGGGGGACCTTGGCAAGTGCAGGAAGCACCTAATCTGCTCAGCCTTCAACGTTTTCAACTGCATCACGGACTGTGGCAACCACCATCACCTCCAGGTGCATGGCCTGGCTCCGAGCCTCTGGCCTATGCGAGGACACTCATGAGTGACTCATGGACACCCCATTCACAGGAGACAACCTATTCGGAGATAAAGTCAAAGAGACAGTGAATGACATGAAAGAGCCCTGCACCATCCTCCAGCCTCTGGCCTCCGATGGTCTCGACTGCAGCAGCAGCAGCAGCACCATGGGTAAATCGCAGGGCTCACACCAGCGGAGGCCCTACTCCTTATATTCTTCAAAGTGCTACCAGACATATTACAAGTGGCAGCCTCAGAGATCCAAGAACCACTCACAACAGCCCTACCACCAGAAACAATACCAGAAGGACCGCAGGCAGCAGAAGCCATCTTCGGCCCCCTCCAGGAAAAGCACTCCCTTCCTTTTGACAACCCGGCTGACCCAACTCTGCCAGTTGGGAGCAACATCTCATTCTACGAGAAGGTCTGGGCGAATGTCATCATTGTCAAGGGCTACTGCATGCAATTCTTGTCCACCCCACACCAGAAATCCATTCCCCGCAGCCACATCCCAGACCCACCTATGCCTTACCATGACCACAGAAATACAGTCCCTCCTGGCATCCTGGGCAGTAGAACGAGTGCCACAGGAGGAAATCGGACATGGCTTTTACTCCAGATATTTCCTCATCTCCAAGAAATCCAGAGGACTGCGCGTAATCGGTCACCTCAACAGATTCATACACAAAGAGCACTTCCGGATGTACTCCCTGGAATCCATCCTGCCCTTGCTGCAACGGAACAAATGGTTCTTGGCCTTGGACCTCCAGGATGCATACGCCCACATCCCTATCCACCCGGCACACTGGAAGTTTCTACATTTCTGCATCACGGATCAACACTATTAATACAAGGTACTCCAGCCTTGCCACAGCACTGAGGATATTCACAAAGTGTGTTGTAGTGGTGGCAGCCCATCTCCAGAAGGCAGGGGTGTGCTGCTTATCCTACCTAAATGGCTGGCTGATAGCCACACCTTCATGGTGGGAAGCAGGAAAGGTGGCAAAGATGACAGTCTCCCTCCTGTCCAATCTGGGATTCCTGGTCAACTGCAAGAAGTTGCAGCTACAACCCACTCAAGTCCTGGACTTCATTGGCGCAACCTCTGCACCCCTCAGGCCAGTGTTCCTGCCATCAGTTCAAGTGGACATACTCACCTACCTAGCATGAGCTGTAGTAGCTGCCAGTGCCGTCTCAGCCAAGATGATCCTGAGCCTACTGGGCCACATGGCGGCAATGACGCATGTCATCCTGCTCACTTGACACCACATGAAAGGCCTTCAATGGCACCTATGTTGAAATTAGAACCAGCGGTCCCAGCCCTTGTCACTCCAGTTGAACACAACCAGAAAGGACTCGCCTTCCTATCCTGGCAGATGAACAGGGAGCTCCTCACGCAAGGCAGAACCTTCCAAGCCTCTCAACACAACATCATTCTCACCACGGATGCCTCCATGCTGGGCTGGGGGTCCCACCTCCTCCACCTCCGCACTAAAGGGTCCTGGATTGGGTCAGAGCACGGGCTCCACATCAACCTGCTGGAGCTGAGGATGATCAGGTATGCCCTCCAGGCCTTCAAGACATGGATCACCGGCAGTACGCTACTGATCCAGACTGATAATCAGGTAGCCATGTTCTACATCAGCAAGCAAGGAGGCATGGGGTCTCTTCTCCTCTGCAGGGAAGCGCACAGGGTATGGAGATTTGCCCTATCCAAGAACTGCCAACTCCAAGCAATCTATCTACTTGTTGAGCACAACCAGCTGGCAGACAAACTCAGTCACCAGCTGCAGCCACACGAGTGATCCCTCAACACCAAGGTTACAACCTCCCTGTTCTGGCAGTGGGGACAGCCCCAGATGAACCTCTTTGCACACCCCTCCAAAGCAAAGTGTCCTTAGTTCTGCTCCAGGCACTCATCAGAGTAGAGCTTGGCATTGGATGCTTTCAGCCTACACTGGAGACACCATCAGCTCCTATCCATCTACCCCCTGATAGTGCTCATTCCCAAGGTCAAACAGAAACAGTCAGCGATGGAGCCACAATCATCCTCATTCCCCATCCTGGCCAAGACAAATGTGGTTCTTCTATCTCCAAAGCCTCACCGAGGAACTATTGGTGCGGCTGCCCCTGAGATCAGACTGCATCACCCAGGTCGCTCCACCCCAACCTACCACACTCGCACTGACTGCATTGAAGTTGAGAGGTTGCAGTTGTCTGTGCTCAACTTCATGGGTGACGTCCAGTGCTTCATCGTAGCGGCACGGTGGGACTCCACCCGGCGGTCATATTCCCTGAAATGGAAACAGTTCCATGCCTAGTGCACAACAGCAGGACTAGAACCCTTGTCCTACCCCCTGCCACGAGTCCTCCAGTACCTAGTCACCCTTGCCCAAACAGGCCTTCAGACCTCCTCCATCAAAGTTCACCTCTCAGCCATCGCTGCTTTCCATGACCACCTGGACAACCTCCCCACCTTCTTGCACCCACTGGTCTCACGATTCATGAGAGGTCTGGCCAACCTGTGCCCCACTGTCTGGAGAATGGTGCCCCAATGGGACCTCAACAGTCATCCAACTGCTCGTATGACAATCCTTCAAGCCACTCGAGGATGCACCTTTCAACTTTGCCACATGGAAGACTCTGTTCCTCATCACTGTAACCTTGGCCAGACGCGTGAGCAAACTTCAAGCACTAGTCGCACACCCTCCATACATCCTCTACCCTGGATGCGCCACACTATTGACACACCCTATATTCCTACTCAAGGGGGCGTTGCCATTCCACATCAACCAGTCCATCAAGCTCCCTACCTTCTACCTGGAGCCATATGACAACTCCGAGGAACGCCACCTCCACACCCTTGACTGCTTGCAGGCGCTATGTATCTACCTGTCAAGAACTGCAGCCTGCCGACAAGGGCCTCAGCTCTTCATCGCCTTCGACCCCCAACAGACCCAGATGCTGGGTCACAAAAAAAAAAAAAGTCTGTCGCAATGGATCACTGCCTGCATTCTCCCACTGCAATGCCCACGTGGGAGCCAACTTTCCTGCATCCATCTGCGCCCACCAACTGCACTCAATGGCCGCCAGTCTGGCAAAAATGCACTCTGTGCCATTGCTTCACATCTGCAAGGCCATGACCTGGTCCTCCTCACATACCTTCCAGAGACACTACTGCCTGGACCAGTTCGCATAGGACGACAGCTCCTTCGGATGCTCCATCCTAGTCGTGAGTAACCGACCAGGACCAGGCCTGCAATAGTACCCAGATCAAGGATAGAAACGCCTCGCCCAGATGCGACGACCTATCCAGACTTGAACTTTGCCTTGCATTACTGCACTGAGATCAAATGTCATAATAGCCACTGTTCGTTGCACTGAGCCATATTTTGTAACTGGTGTTCACCAGTAGTGTTCTATTGTTAAGTTGCTCATGGGTTGCCTGTTGCAAACCCGGTTGTTTCCTTGATGTGATTGTGCTGAAAGTTAATAAACCACCTCTGCCATGCAAACTGTGTTGGTGTCTCCCTCTATCTCGCTCTTCCTGCCATGAGCTTCATCCGGCCACAGCACAGTGAATCGATAGTCATCTATATAAGTAACAGAAATATTTAAAAAAACAGATGGATGCAGATGGTAGAGGTGCTGACCAGTTTTAGTCCCATTGTTTTCAGAGACACAGAGAGAAGTAACAGAAATGACTTGGACCTAGCTCAAATGTAAATATAGTGCCTTGTTCCAAAGCAGGAAATCTAAGTCTTCTGCAATTAGAGGCCTTTGATTCTGAATATTTTGCTCAGAAAAATTAAATAGGAGAAAAACACTTAAAGGCAGATTTTAGAAAAGTTGTTTATGTGGTAGGAGAGATATGTAAGTGAAAACATCTGCAAATCTGTCAACTTCAGAAGAGAGGGGTGTGCATGTGTGAGACAGATGTAAAACAGTCTTTAGAAAGTGCTCATTTCAGTCAGCCCTTTATGGGAAGGATTAAGTGGGATATACAGTACTCCTTATTCTCCCAATATTTATTCATTTTCCCCTTCAGCTTGAAACGAGATAAACAGAAATAGAGGCCACCATGAGTAAGAGTGGCTGCACATCTAGTTCTGCAAATTTGCCAAGATTCAGCCTGTAAGGGCTGATGGTTACATGCAGTACCGTACCTAGCCCTGTGCTTAGGGGGTGCGTTTTGGCTGCCTGCTATTGTCCTGCCGCAACCACTTTTTGTTCTCTCAGTGGTGGCAGGGCAACAGCAGGCAGCCAAAATGCTTCCCATAAGCCTTTGCGCAGGTCTGGGCCCTCTCTCCTCTGACGCAACTTCAGAGCAGGGAGGGATCAGACCTGCTTAAAGTTAAGTCTGCTCTGCTCTGCTGCTGCCGGCGACTTGCACATCGGGTGCGCTCCCCCCATACCTCTGTCCAGCCACTGCCTGCTCTTGCCCTGGCATGGAGAAAACAGAGGGTGGCAAGAGCAGGCAGCAGCTGGATGGAGGTATGGGGGGGAGAGGAGGCGCACGCCCGATGTACAAGTCGCACAGGGTGTGAGTCTGGCTCGGTATGGCCCTGGTTACATGTGCACATCCTGAAAAGCCAGCACTTACACAAGCAAGTAGCCCGGTTTCCTTAATCAATTTTTCCCACGTGTGCATTTAAGGAATGGCGCCCCCTGCTGCAGGTGGATCTCAATCCCCGTGCCTTCCGGCACGTCTTCTGTCCACAGCCTGATTTTAACCCCCATCCTTTTTGGGAGGCAGAAAGATGTTAAATTCATGTCGGGGAGCAGGTGTAAACAAAGATATGGCCAATTTTAGGCTTACACCTGCATTCCCTATATGAAATGGCGAATACATGTGTAAGATTCGGTTTTGCTTAGGCCACGCCCCTGTCTACTTCCAAAATGCTCTGGGCATCCATATGTAAAGCAAACCTTCACTAAAACAGCAGTTTACAAGTGTAAGTGTTTGTATTAACATGTGAAAATTGCAGTTAAGGGAGAGTACTTACCACACCAGCAAAATCATTTTACCTCAGCTTAATTTACAGTGGCGTCACTAACCTGCTGAACTCCATACTGCAGGTTAGCGACACCTGTGGTAAAAGGAATAGCGCAGCTTGCAGTAATCATGTAGGTCGATGCTCCAGGCCATGAATTTAAAGCGGCCACACCTAGCAATGTAACAGGTGATCCAGAGATCCCCTCCCCCTGCACCACCAATGATGTGTCTGCCCCTGATCTGCCCACTCACGTCTGCTGTTGCTGACTCTGGATGCAAAAGGGTTCCAGTAAGCCTTGTTATTCATTTGATGCTTTGCCTCTCAATAGTATCCGATGCGCATTGTAACACGTGCACACTTGAGTAGTAAAGTATTAGATTACAAAAGGAGCTACACCTTTCCCACTCTGGGCAATTTATAGTTCTAGATTTGAACATGTCTAACAAAACTAGACGCTGACTTTCTCGAGCACAGTGAAATGGTCATTGATATGTCACTGTACAAGGCAAGATTAAAGAAGCAGTAGTAACAAAAATCATGTTTTAAATAATTCAGGAGCCTGTAACTAAACATTATTATAAACACACATTTCTTCCATGTGTTCAGTGCTCATACTTGGGCAAGTTTGAGTTGCAAGTGAAAATGCAATAATGTACACTGCCGCGAGCTTTTAACATAATAAACTTTTAATTGCACCCCTGACTAGTTCAAGAATCCAGCCGCTGTTGCTGATCTATATTACTTAGGGTCCTATTCAAAAATAACTTTCCCCAGTCTATGTTTATGAAAAAAACAATCAATATTGAATAGGACCATAAAAGGTAGAAAAGAGTCAAGTAAATAGGAATCTGCTGGGCTGAACCCAGTGTTTGGCAATTTCATCATAGGCAGGGCTGGATTAACATTTTGAACATTGGAAATGTGGTATATAAACGTCTCAGTAAATAAATAAAATTACATTAGGCCATAGGTGACCTAAATGTATAATTTATGACATCACATTATAGCAATGCTGATGGCCAGATGCAACATAGAGCTGCCCAGCATCATCGAGATGGGATGTAATAAAGTATGCACACAACCTATCCTATATGAAGTGGCCATGCTGGTAGTGGGAACAGGAGAAACCAAATGTCACAACCACCCTGCCCATCCATTACACCCACAGATCTCAGCCAATTTAGGAGTAGGTGTCCAACTCACACAAATACTGGCTCCAGCCTGGGTGGGGGTGTTTAGTTTTAGTAAATAATTTTAAAACATGGACCGGATTAAGGCACATCACAGAGGACCCAAACGTTTTGAGGAGTAGGCATGTATCTAGCTTGCCTATGCCTTAATCTGACTCTGTCCACGTGTTATACAGTGACATTTGGTTGAATTATATAACACCTAAACCAGTCCAAAGGCGTGGTGTGGTGGAAAAACGGAGCTTTATTGAACAAATACCAACCCGACACATGCTGTGTTTCGTCACACTTCGTCAGGGGTTTATCTGGCATATACTGAAAATATAAACCTATAAATACTTAAAAACATAAAGGAACAAAACAACAGCAACATGTTCCATAAATTAATAATAAAGTCATTAACAACAATAAGATAATAAATGATTCATTAAAAATAAAATAGAATAAAACATCATATGAAAATAAATAGATAAATACAAAGAACAAACGAGTATACCCAAAAGGTTAAAAAATGTAACCTATAAAAACATAAATACCTCTATAAAAGACCATTAAAACAAAGGGTCTTGTAACGTACTGTTTCAGACAACTATGACTCTGTATGCTCTAAAGAAAGGATAAATAAATAGATGAACAACAAATAGTAATTAGATCTTACCTGCTAATTAGTGTTCCTGAAGGAACGACAGTCCAGTCCCTTTACTACTGGGTTGCGCAACCCTTCCAGCAGCTTGGAGGCTGAGCCCAACCTTTTTGGGGATGGAGCGGTATAAATACCACTGGGACCACCCCCCACCTCCAGTATTCGACTGAAAAAGCATGTATAACCAACTATTGTACACAACCTACCTAACAAAACATTTTAAGAAATATATAGCACTCACTTATTTACAGAATGAACAATATTTTATTTTATTTTTTTTGATATCGTAGGAAAGGGTGTGAGGGATGGCACGGGCGGAGTGGGTTTGCCCGAGCTTGCCGCCGCGGGTCTGCGCTCATTCAGATGGTCTGCTTTTCGTTCCGGAGGTCTGCGTTCATTCCGATGCTTTCCTATAATCAATAGATTTTACCTTTAGCCGGAATCGGGAGGGATCAGGGACTGGACTGTCGTTCCTTCAGGAACACTAATTAGCAGGTAAGATCTAATTACTATTTCCTTATCGTCACTCCAGTCCAGTCCCTTTACTACTGGGATGTACCCGAGCAGTTCAACCCTGGGTGGGGTCCGGCATACCGGAATGAAGAACCGCCAGGCCAAAACGAGCGTCCGCTGCACTCTGAACGTCTAACCTGTAGTGCTTGGTGAAGGTATGGAGAGAGGACCAAGTCGCCGCCCTACATATGTCCAGGGGAGGAACTAGACTGAATTCCGCCCAAGAGGTAGCCTGCGCCCTAGTAGAATGTGCCCGCAGGCCCGCGGGGACTCGCTTTCCCTTCAGGATATAGGCGGAAGCTATTGCCTCCCTGATCCATCTAGAGATGGAGGCCTTGGCCGCCGCCTCCCCTTTGTGTGGGCCCCCGAACTGAATGAATAGACGGTCGGATTTTCGGAAGGGCGCTGTGCGAGAGAGGTATCGCTTCAGGGTTCTCCGGATGTCTAGGAGTCGAAGCTTGCTATCCTTGGCTTCCCACCCTTCTTTGGCGAAGACCGGGAGGGTCACCGTCTGGTTCATATGAAAGGGAGATATAACTTTAGGCAAGAAGGAGGGAACTGTGCGCAGAACAACTTTGTCCTTGAGAAATGACAGAAAGGGCGGTTGAGCGGACAGCGCTTGGAGTTCCGAGATCCTCCTGGCCGAACAGATGGCGATTAGGAAGACAGTCTTCAGGGTTAGATCTTTTAGGGAGGCCTCCTTTAATGGTTCGAAGGGGTTCCCGATCAAGGCATTTAGCACCAGGTTAAGGTCCCAAGGGGGTATGATCGACCTCCGTTGCGGACGTAGGCGTCTAACCGCCCTTAGGAACCTTGAGACACCTGCGTGGGCCCCAAGGGGTTTGCCACGGACCTTGCCTCTGTAGCAAGCGATGGCCGCGAGCTGGACCCTTAAGGAGCTGTGTGCCAGACCCTTGTCCAACCCTGCCTGCAAGAATTCCAGGACCTCCGGGACGGAGGCCGAGAGTGGCTTCTTTTGGTGCTCCGCGCACCAGGATTCGAAGATGCGCCAAACTCGTACGTAAGATAGACAGGTCGAGCGCTTCTTGGCTTGCAGCAGAGTTGAGACCACTGCACCTGAGTAACCTCGTTTCAGGAGCCGTGCCCTTTCAATAGCCAAGCCGTAAGCGAGAACCGATCCACGTGTGGCATCAGTACCGGACCTTGACTTAGCAGATCCCTCTTGCAAGGGAGCCGCCAAGGATGGTCGGCGATCATCCTCACCAGATCCGCGTACCAGGGTCGGCGAGGCCAATCCGGGGCTATAAGGATTACCAATCCTTGGTGTGCCTCCACCCGCTGGAGGAGCTTTCCGATGAGAGCCCAAGGGGGGAATACATAGAGGAGGCCCTCCGGAGGCCACTTTTGGGAGAGGGCATCCAGGCCCTCTGACATTCTTTCCTTCCGCCGACTGAAGAATCTGTCCACCTTGGCTGACGAGAAGCGTGCCATGAGGTCCATGACTGGGAGTCCCCAGCGAGCTACGATTTGGCTGAAGGTCTCCTGATCCAGTTCCCACTCTCCGTGGTCTATCTTGCACCTGCTGAGGAAGTCGGCCATGACGTTGTCCGCGCCCGCCACGTGTTGAGCCGAAAGTGCCTGCAGATGGGCTTCCACCCACTGGAAGAGGGTGTCCGCCTCCTTCTCGAGGGCGTGGCTGCTGGTGCCTCCCTGGTGGTTGATGTAGGCCACCGCGGTGACATTGTCGGAGAGGATGCGAACTGCTCGTCCCTGTACTAAGGCTTCGATAGCCTTGAGAGCTAGGGTGACGGCCCGCAATTCCAGTCTGTTGATGGGCCATTGCGATTCCAACGGTGTCCAGCGCCCCTGGACAAAACGGTCTTCGCAGTGTGCTCCCCAGCCTGATAGGCTGGCATCCGTCGTCACCAGTAACCACTGAGGGGGTTCTAGAGGCATCCCGCGATCCAGGTTCCTTGGGTATCTCCACCAGTGGAGTGCCTGTTTGGTCCGCGGAGCGCAAGGTAATTGCAGAGAGAGGGGATGATGCTGGGGCGACCACTGCCGCAGCAGTGACCGTTGCAATGGTCGCATGTGGGCCCTGGCCCATGGTACTACCTCTATTGCCGCCGCCATTGTTCCCAGAAGTTGAAGATAATGCCACGCCGAGGGGCTTCTTCTGGCCAGAAACTGAGAGACGAGAAGTCTTAGATGCCTTGACCTTGTTCGTGACAAGAACACTCTGCCGCTGTTGGTGTCGAATCTTGCCCCGAGGTACTCGAGTTCCTGGGAGGGAGTCAGTCTGCTCTTTGCTCGGTTGATGATCCACCCCAAGCCCTCTAGGACCTGGATCACTCTGGCCGTTGTCGAGCGACTTTCTTCTTCGGACTTTGCCCGGATCAGCCAATCGTCTAAGTAAGGGTGAACTAATATTCCCTCCTTCCGAAGGAAGGCCGCTACAACCACCATTACCTTGGTAAATGTTCTGGGAGCCGTAGCTAGGCCGAAGGGTAGGGCCTGGAATTGAAAGTGGCCTCCTGGGACGGCGAACCTCAGGAACTGTTGGTGAGACTTCCTGACCGGGATATGCAGGTAGGCTTCTGTCAAATCGAGGGATGTTAGGAACTCCCCTTCCCTGACGGCTGCTATGACGGAACGTAGAGTCTCCATCCGGAAGTGTGGCACTCTGAGGCAGCGATTGACCTGTTTTAGATCCAGGATCGGTCGCAAGGAGCCTCCCTTCTTTGGCACCACGAAATAGATCGAGTATCGACCTGAGCCGCGCTGGTTTGGCGGCACGGGGATCACAGCTCCGAGCGCTCTTAGGTGTGCGAGAGTTTCCTCTACTGCCGCCCTCTTTGCAGCGGATCCGCAGGGGGATCGGACAAAAGCCGGGGGTATTTGCTCTGCGAATTCGAGGGCATAGCCTTCTCTGATTACCTCTAGGACCCATTGATCGGACGTGACACGGGACCAGGCGGGAAGAAAGAGCGTCAAGCGACCGCCTATCGGGCGCCTTCCCTCCTGGACCCCCGTCTTCTCATTGTTGTTTTCTGGAGCCCGAGAAGGAGGAAGAGGCTGCGCCAAAACCTCTTCCAGCTCCACGGAACCCCCTGAAGCCTTGACCCTTTGAGGGAAAACGGCCCTTGGAAAAGGGGGCTGGCCTAGTTGGGCGAAACCTCCGGGGGTCCCTAGGCTGGGTACGCACTGGGGGAAGGGGGCGCCCCTGTTTTTGCCTGTCTTCCGGAAGTCTGCCTCCCTTGGACTCCCCCAGATCCTTGACTAACTTCTCTAAATCTTCACCGAATAACAGCTTCCCCTTAAAGGGGAGTCGGCTCAGGCACGACTTAGAGGAGGCATCCGCTGCCCAATTTCTTAGCCAAAGATATCGCCTAGCCACCACCACCGAGGCCATGTTCTTGGCCAAACTTCTGATGAGGTCATACTGACTATCCGCTAAATAGGCTGCTCCGGATTCCACCCTAGCCGAGTTGGCCTGTGTTTCGGCCGATGATCCCTCTCTTGTCTGGATCTGTTGAGCCCACCTTAAACAGGCCCGAGCCACCCAAGCTCCTGACACGGAGGCCTGCAAGGCGAGAGCGCTTATATCAAATGCTTGTTTCAGGAGCGTATCCACCTTCCTGTCTTGAGCATCTCTTAAGGCCGTGGCGCCTTCCACTGGGATAGTGGTCTTTTTGGTGACTGCTGATACCGCTGCATCCACCCTGGGGGACTTCAGCAGTTCTTTGTCTGACTCTGGAAGAGGGTAGAGGCGAGCCATGGTTCGAACTCCTCTCAAGTTTGATTCAGGTTGATCCCACTCCTCCTGTATCATCTGACGTACCACCCTGTGGACAGGGAAAACTTTCTGGGACCTTCTGATGGCCTGAATTAAGGGATCTTCTAGTGCCTCGTCCTCTGCCGGGGAGTCAGAGGCTACGTTGAGGGCTTTTAGAGACTCATTGATTAAGGAAGGGAGCTCTTCTCTGCGAAAAACTCTAACAATGCGAGAATGGTCCTCCTCGCTTGGAGGGTACCCCTGAATCCTGACCGCTCGCTCTCCTAAGTCTGGCTGGTCTGGTTTCTGCTGCGGGAGCTGTATCGCCTGGCCCAAGTCCCTGCTTGCGCATGCAGTATGCTTGGTGCAGCAATAGGATAAAGTCAGGGGAGAAGAGGTCTCCGACCCCCCCCCCCATCCGGCGTAGACTGGGACGGAGGGGGTGCGAGAACCTCAGAGGTAGCCGTCGGGGGTAATTGGACCCCCAGCTCCGCTTGCAGGGAGTCCCCGGGCATTTGAGGTCCTTGGGCCATGGGCAAGCTGAGTTCTTGCTCTACGGAGGTGGAGACTGCCGCACAAGCTCTACAGATGCCTGTCTCAGAGGATGTGCCCCTCCGAGTGCCACAGGATGGGCACTTAGACTTAGTGGTCATGCTTTCCAGGAGGATCAATGGGGCGGAGAGTAAGTGGCCCGGTCTAATCAAGACGCTGTAGGAGGAAGACCCCACAATTACCCCACAGGTCAATCAAAGGAAATCCCCCTAATAATATGAGCAACAAGAAATGCTGTTGTAGGGAAGCTCTTCCAGCGATGTCCCCTCCCCCAAGCGATGTTAGCGTTTTCGCGGGCAACGGGATGGCCTTGGGGCTGCAGGAAAGGCAGCTCCCAGTCAATACATTAAAATAAAAATGTAGGCAAAATAAAGTAAAATTAATATTAACATTAAACAAGGAAATGCTGCCGATCCCGGCTAATACTTGCTGTTTGAAGTCTTTTTCTGCAAGCAGGGTCCTCTCCGCGATTGCTCTCCGTCGGCTCAACACGTGTTAGGCCTCAGCCACGTGGAGTCCGAACGGAGGATCGCGCGTCTGCCCGCTGCCTGAGCTCCGGCGTTTGACTGCTGCGAAGGGAGGGGCGGGCTCTGCGTCGCCAGCGCTGCAGACGCCGCCGCTTGTGAGCCCTCCGAAACTGTCGGTGTGTTTTGATTCGGGGCTCCGGGAAGCTGGGCCGCACCCCGCTGCACCGGCGAGTAGGTTTCCCTCGCGTCGCTGCCTCCAGCGCTCAGCCGCCTCGGGGGCTTCGGCGCGAGGCAGGGCAGCTCCTGGAAATAAAGAAATGACTCCGGCACAGCAGGTAAGGAGAGCCTTCTTCCCCCTGCAGCAGGCAGCTCAGGCAAGTCCTCCGGTCTCCAGCCCGGCCCGGTGAGGGGGGAGGGGGGGAGGGAGAGAGGATGCAGGAAAATTAAAGGTACAGAAATAAATTAAATAAAACCAATTCCTTAAGCAAAATAAAAGGAGACAAAAACTAACTAAGATAAATTAGCTAACTTAGGATAAGGCAGGACTCCAGTAAGCCCTAGGCTTACGGAACCCTCCAGCTGCTTGGAGGCTGAGAATACTGGAGTTGGGGGGTGGTCCCAGTGGTATTTATACCGCTCCATCCCCAAAAAGATTGGGCTCAGCCTCCAAGCTGCTGGAAGGGTTGCGCAACCCAGTAGTAAAGGGACTGGACTGGAGTGACGATAAGGAATCATAAATAATACATATAGAAATTATGAACAGTGGAACATGGAAGGGCAGATAACTTTAAAAAGATATGGATGACTGAACATGAATGTATATAAAACGAAGAAGAGAAGCAGGAGTGAGTCAGCGGTAAGGGAACACTTACAACTAATTCAAAAGGTACCATCTTAAACTTGCATAAAAACGGGAAAAGGGGAGGTTAAACATATATAACCACAAAGAACATTCTGAAAGACCACTAAAAACATCAAACTTAAAAACGGAGCTTTGTATCAAAACGTTTAAAAAGGGGTTTAAACTACCTTTAAAACAGCTAAAAATATCACCTATAAAAGTAATGGAAGTGTGCACATGAACGTGAAACACCATCCAAATCTTAACATTGTAAAACAAGATTGAAAACACATCTTTGGAACAATTTGCTCATGATTATAGACCATAACCATTGTAAATACCAAATCTGATCCATGAGTGTTTAATGTGCGTGATGAAACATCATCGTAAAGATGTCTCTAAAAAACAGAAGAAGGAACATAAATGTGGATAATCAAACAGTAAAAACTGTTACAACAGAATTAAAATATAATGTTTAAAAACCAAATTTGAAAAAACTAGCCCGCAAAAAAGAAGGGGTACTTCCAAAACAGAACTCATCAAACATAAAGAATGTATGCTATAAAGAATCAAAAAACGACAACAGGCAATTACCGACTTCCTAGCACAACTTAAAAAACAATATCAGCCAACATATTGTGAAGCAGTCAATGTTACCTTTTCTTCAGCGGCAGACGCTTACAGTTGTCAAAAAAAAAAAAAAAACAATAGATGATAAAACGTCCGCTCATGCGCTTTAATAAAAGAGACAGAGGGGACGGAGTCAACTGAATCAAGAGCGGTAAAAAACAGTATGAACAAAAAAGGGGTACTGAATGCCGATAAAAAGGGAGGTCAGATTGCAAAAATGAAAAGAAACGTAGTGGATCTGTTTAAAAATTATAAAAAGGCAATAAAACAATAGATGTCAAAAAAACAAAAATGAAAAAACGCCCGCTTATGCGCTTTGATTAAAGAGACAGAGGGGGCGGAGTAAAAGAAAAGTTAAACTAAAAAAAGGGTTGAAATAAAGAAATTTATCCATCCATAAAAACGAGCAGCTAAAAACTAATGTGAACAAAATTATGATGGTAGCAGCCCTCAGGCATTAAAATGACACACATAAAACACATTAAATTATAAATAAAATTATGTACAGTATAGTATAAAATATGATGAATCATACCTAAAACTATTACTTATAAAGGTGTGCAATCAAAAAGGTATAGATTGCAGAGGAGAGGGTAGAGGGAATGAGCCTCAAAGGAAAACTGATAAATCTTTATCTAAATTGAGCCCATTGGGGACCAAGGAGTCTAATAAAAAAATGTATCTCTGTTCCAACCTCATAATCGTTTTATTAATGTCCCCTCCCCTGCAATTAATTTTGACTTTCTTTATGACAAAAATTTTTAAATCCATAGCTTTATGCTTAGCCTCTTGCCAATGTTGAACAAGAGGTTTATCAATCAAACCTCGTTTGATACAACTCTTATGCTCAACAATTCTGGTTCTAATACTGCGAGTAGTTTTTCCAACATAGTTTCTTGCAGGGACACTGAACAATGTATATAACTTTGTGAGTTTCACAGTTGGAAAAATCATCAACGTAGAAAGTTTGATTTGTAAAAGGATGAATAAATTTGTTCAGTACCGGAACAGAATTCAAACATACGGAACATTTACTTGTCCTTTATATTTTGACAAATATTTCTTCTCTGTAAATGCTGATGGAACCAAAAGATTCTGTAGATTTATGTTATGTTTGTGCGCAATGGTTAACTGTAAATCCTGAAAGGTTGGGAGAGTTTGTATCAGATGCCACTCTTTCTGTAATATCTTTATCATACTACTTGATTGTGATGAATACAGAAGGGGCATACTATTCCTATATCATCTATTCTTGGTTTAACTTTAAGCAAATTATTAGGAGAGGACACTTGGGCCCTTTGGTACGCTTTGACCAGGTGACATATGGGATATTGTCTTGCTAAAAACCTCTCTTTAGCCTGCAACTCAAAATCCTGAGGCTTAGTACAAATCATCTTTGCTCTTAAAAACTGGCTAACCGGTAGATTCCTTTTGAGCGATGGATTGTGAAAACTTTTGTAATGCAAGAGAGTGTTTCTATCTGTTGGTTTTCTGTGTAGTGTAGTAGAGAAACCATCCTTCTCTTTCTTAATAAGTAAGTCTAGATAAGAGATCTGATTGGGATCATACGTCATCTGGAAACGTAGATTAATATCTAATTGATTGACCCACTGATTAAATTGAGTGAGTTCATCCATCGTGCCTTTCCAGAGAACCAAATGTCATCTATATATCTTATCCAAAGAAAAATGTTAGGCTCAAAAGGATGGGACTTCAAAAAACTTTCTTCACAATGGAACATATACAAATTCACTATGTCAGGGGCCATAGAAGACCCCATAGCTACTCCCTTAATTTGCTTATAGAAGGAATCTCTGAAGCAAAAAAAGTTCTCACAAAGTGCTAACCGTGCTAGAGCAATCAAAAAAGCTGTTGGGATGCGTCTATGTGAGGTTCTGTTCAGTAAACATTGTTCAATAATATGAAGAGCATCAAGTTGAGGAACATTAGTGTAAAGAGACTCAACATCAAGTGTAACTAAAATGATTTCAGGATCATATCTGTTAAAACTGGACAATAACTGTATAATATGTGCCGAATCTCTCACATATGACCACATATCCAAAACAGACGTAATAATACCTCTAAAAATTTTGAAATGGGTTCTAAGAGGGAGCCAATGGCAGAAACAATTGGATGTCCTGGTGAGGTTTGTAAAGATTTATGTATTTTGGGAATAATGTATATGGTGGGAATGATAGGCATATCTATAATAAAAAAGGCCTTCTCTTTTGCCGTAATATATCCAATTTCAAAGGCTGAAAGAACAAGATTATCAATGCTTCTCTTGAGGTTCTGTGTGGGATCCCCATCGAGTCTGATAAAAATTATCATTCAGTTGACGATTAATCTCAGATATATAATATTCTTTAAAACTACAACTGCTCCACCTTTATCTGCAGGTTTTATTATGATGATGTTTTTTTTGTAACGACAAGATAGCTTGTTTCTCACCATGTGTAATATCTATCAGCAATGGATTAAAATGTAAAATAAAGGACTAAAAAACACCTGAATTTAGAAAATAAAACACCAGAAAGCATAATCTATGTCTGAAATCTTTAGGCTAATGTTCCCGTTTCTTAAGCGTCACAGGTCAGTAAACATGAGATTGCCTCTGCATTTCATAAAAACTGCAATAAGCAACCATAGACACATATAATATTAGTATGTGATGTGAAAATTCCACAACAGTAGCAAAGAAAAAAATGAAAAAGCATCCATCAGGTTGTTTGAAGAGTGAAGGAAGAGCATGTTTGTGTGACTGACCAGAATCAACATAAAAGGGGGGGTGGAGGGCAGTGCAGCATGCCAACTCGATAATACAATGCTGGTGTGTGAAGTAGGATTGTGGTCACCTTTCATTAAGGTAACAAAGATAACAATGATCATGCCAAACACATTGAATGGTATCTATTAACTATTCAACTGACTGTGAAACAGGTGAAAATCTTTATTATTAAGAATATTTACACCTTTAGAGTTTGATAGTTCATGCAATATTTTTCTCATGATTTTATATATATACATAAAAACTAAAATTTTGTAGCTTTTAAAATAAAAATATATATGTACATGTATGTATATACAGGAAAGGTAAACATGCCAGAAGACTTCATCTGGGTATTATTATCCTCTCTATGGCACAAATGATGTGATCCCAGTTTTTACAAAAAATGGCCAGGAGCGTGACTGCAAAAAAAGTGCAGATGATGTGGAATCGACTCTTCATCATGGGTGCAATGAACTTGGCAATGGTGGAGACGCACACCAAGATGACCGTCATGAAGGCCAAGATGACATTGATGAACTTCCCCAGGAGGACTTTGGCGTTCACAGCTTCTGACTGCACTGCTTGCTGCTCTTGTTGATGGAGTTCCAGCTTAGAAATTCGAGTTTGGCAAGACTCTAAAGCTTCCTACCAATATGAGAAAAAAAGGAAAGAAAATCTGTCGTCATTAGTATGTTCACATTAGTCACACTCCCTTCAGCTATTTCAGCCTCCTGCTGGGTAGGTTACACCATCTGATGGGCAAGATTGTTGCTGATGCAAAATGTAAAACTATCCACCCATTATCTCTTCAATAATTTTGATTTTTTTTAATGGGTATTTTTTTTTCTGCTAACTAACTTCTTGCTAGTACTTATCCAGCATTCTATGCACCTGTCAGGAAGTGAAGTCGAGTGGAATGCTTTGAGAATGTAACATTGTACAATATATGTTTATGTTATGTAATTTCTTGATATACCGCCCAGGCTGAAGGGCATCAGAGTGGTTTACAGTCACTACAAGCAGGTGACTGGATACATTCCCTCGTCCCCGAAGGGCTCACAATCTACATGTGTCCCTGAGGCAATGGAGGGTTAAGTGGCTTGCCCAAGGCCACAAGAAGTGCCTATAGGACTAGAAACTCCAGTCCCTCCAGCCTGAGATTGCTGTCCCCAGGTGAGACTTGAACCCCTGACCCGAGGTACCTTGTCCTAATCACTATACCACTCCTCCCTGTATATGATGGCACATAAAGACCAGTATGGTCCATCTAGTCTGCCCAGTAAGGTGGTTAGAGTGGTTGTAACTGCAGCTCCAGGCCGGTCACCCCCTTCTATTTCTGTGTTTAGGGTTGTACCTGCTGCTCCGTGCAGGTCAGCCCCCCCCCCCCCATCCTATTGAAGTATAAAAGATATTTAAGTTTGCTTTGATTTCATCCTCTTGCTATTGAATGGAGTGCTGGATTACTGTCAATCAGTTTTTATTTGTATCGACAAAAGATAAAAAAAAAATAATCAACACACCAGAGCCAGAAGCATTGGACTGCTGCCTATAAACTAGTGTGCTTGGCTTGATGGACCTTTGGCCTGATCCAGTATGGCAAATCTTATGGGGTTTTTTTTGTATAGCAGCAACTAAAATGCTGCAGGCTACTCTCTTTTTATGAGGTCCTTATTATATAGAGAGGATCCAAATTATTTCTTTCATAAATCAGAACTGGCATATACTTATTATTGCCCTTATAAAATAAGTACCTTTTTGGACATTCTTCAGTCATCACCCTGTTATGAAATTATCCTCATAAAGGGACATGTTCCTCTGGATTACAGCCCTGTCTCTACTGTGCAGCATGTTCACTCCCTTGAAAGCCCTACATCCTTCTCCTGTAATGCTGGGAGTGGTCTCAATTGAAGTTTTATCCCTTTTCTATCACTGTTAAACCAGACATGCCTGATGGATATGCTGCTGGCCCACTTCCATCCTCAGGAGAAAATTAAATATCTAGAAGTGTCTATGCATGAGGAAAGAGTAGATTTTCCTGAGGACAGCTGTGGCTAATTATACTTACAGAATCAGATAGCATAGCAAGCAAAATTCTAGGCTGCCCTTCCTTAGTATAGTAAAGAGAAGCAGCATTTTTATTTTGGCTCAGTGGGTTTTTTTTCCTCCTTTGGTCCTCCAGTTCAATAAAAAACAGTATTAGGATGTATATACAGTTATTCAGGGATTTCTTATCCCTCAAACATACACATCACTACTATACAGAACTCCATCCATAGACTCTTTCAGCAAAGTCAGGCACTAATCTTAGTTTGCTAACTCATACAGTTGTGGGATGCAGTCTAAAAAAATATGTATGCAGTCGAAATCACATTTTCTGCCATATATGGAGTGGAGGAGTGGCCTAGTGGTTGGGGCAAGGTACTTCGGCCCGGAAGGTCGGGGGTTCAAATCCCACTAGAGGACAGCAACCTTGGGCCGGAAGGACTGTGGTTTCTAGTCCCACAGGTGCTCCTTGTGGTCTTGGGCAAGCCACTTAACCCTCCATAGCCCATGTTCCCTGTAAAATAGTTCTCTGTGTGCTGTGCTTTCCTGTCTAATCAATGTGTTTATACCTCAAAAAAAAAAAAATTTCCTGTCATGATTTGACAATTTCCAATCTGTAATCAAACCGCTGCTGATTGCTGGAAGTAGCGGTATACAAATGTATACTAAATAAATAAATAAATAAATATATTCTGATAATGGGATAATATTCAAACTGTCTGCACTGATGCAAAATCCAAACATTCTGTTTAATACAGTCTTTGCACCAGTTTTCAACAGGGAAACTATGTGAGGGCTTTCCCTTTGAACATTTCTTCAGATATAAAGGATGTTCAGACATTTGCCCCTGCTCTTTGTGGGTAGAATTTTGCTGGAAAATGTGTCTATCTCCAAAATGCCAACTGTGTGTGTAAATTTCCTCCTCCCTCCCCCCCCCCCCCCCCCCCACCTGGACAGGCCCCCAAGACATGTCTTGTTGAAGCAAATAAAAATCTACACATTAAGGATGTACATCTTTCAGACAGCTGATACGGTTTTTTACCTGTAGAAATCATTTTCAAAATGGCCCTCAAAGGAGTCATTTTATAAGACATTTCTGCATACAAAACAACATTTTGGTGGTAATTTTATAGCAAGTCACTTAAACATACTTGTTTTATGCCTATTTGACAAATACAACATTGATTTCATTCTTTACTATCAGAAGACAAAAACTACTCCAATGACTGCGAGTCTAGGTGGAAGCTCTTGCTTATCAGGCTACAGGGTTATGTGCTCTCGGCAGTTCTGCTGCTTGCCGTCTATAAGCAACCAAGGTCAGAACTTTATTTTTTTTGTATCATTAAATTTGAGGATTACAATACTGTTAGACATGTGCACCAATAACATATACAGATAAGCACAGATGAACGGCAAGCTGAGTACATTGCCCCTTAAATCAAAGAATGCCCCCCACCCCCACCTTCGTAGCAGGTGTAGGCAAATACAGCTCGGTATAGCAATATAGCAGAAAGACCGTGGTGTGTGTGCTGGGCGAGAAGGCATGGCACAGTATGGTCACACACTAGATAGGTCTGCTTCAAAAAGCCCATCTGCACTGTGGTGGGGAGCAAATCTCACCCTTTGCTTCCCAGATCTTCCCCTAATAGGCAACGGATGTTGGGTAAGTTGGAACAGGGTTCCTACATGTGGTGTTATCCTGTAGGAAGATAGTGAAGCCTTATCTGCCCACAGAGGAGGATGTTCTCTGGGAGCTCCACCTACAGTATGGGCTTCACAGGGCCTTATACTTGTCCTTTTGATTTTTAACTATCGCTGCTAGACAATCCATATTCATTAGCTCATTTATTCTGGATCTCCATTCCCCAACAGTTCCCCCCCCTTTGTCCTTCCAATGATGCGTTATTACCATGTGCACCCCTAAAAGGAGCAATTCCAGAATGGAAGAAAAACGGTATATAAACCTAGTTAAATAAGTAAGTAAGTAAGTCATATGCCTGGATGCTTTTGGGACACCTGAATCTTGGTCCAGAAAGCCCAGCAGGCAACCAGAGAGTAAAGCTTGCAGCTGCCCCCTAATGATTGCATTAATGCCTATAATCACAATTTGCCAGAAGGCGCCGACCTGTGGGCACTCCCCCAAAGATGAAAGAAGGTACCTTTCTGTCCACAGTCTCTCCAGCAGCCATTGTCCACTCGCCATCCCAGGTGATAGAGCCTAACTGATGTCATGTATGCATGCATAAACACTTGATATTGAGTTTGACAGCTCATATTCCAGACACATCTATATCCCCTCGGATGTATGGTGTGCCACTCCCCAGGTGTGAACGTTCGTTTCAACAGCCAGTGCCAGGACTCTATATGCAGGTCCAACACTGGGATAAACACTCAACCTAGATAAAGGCTAAATATGAATCTACCCATATCAAGCTAATACACCCTACTATAAAGGATAACATTCAAAACTTAAATAAAAAACACTACACTCCTATGCCTTATATTCCTATTTGTATATAGTTACAACTGGTATGTTCTGCCTAATGCGGTACAGACAGTACTTTCTGTTTAAATTGTTACACAATCTGTTATAGCTGAAATATCCTGATTAGTTGTTGAATCATTGAATTATGCAAGTTAAGATGTTCTATGTAATAAGTTATAATGTTCAATGTTCTATGTAAACAAACTCTGCTTTGTTAACTGTTGTTTATTGTACACCGCAACTGATCGCTGGAAGATGCGGTATATAAATAAGTGTTAAATAAATAAATAAAAATATAGGACTAATGGGGCCTTATAGATGCGGGAGTGCATACCCTTCCAGCATGTGACTTTATAAAAAAAAATTTGTTCTAGGTTCGTGATCGACAAATAAGTTGGGCCCGTCTTCCAGTCCTCATAATAAAGTGTAATAATTGGCAGTACTGGTAGAATAGGATTCCCTCACTGCTCTCCTCATTCAATTGGGCTAGACTCACACATACAGCATCCTTAATTAAATCTGTAAACCTATGAATTCCACTCGATCCTTTGGCACCACACAGCCACCTAAAGGGGGGGGGGGCACTGAAGGGGAGCAAGTCTGCCAGCAGTGCTCAGGGGAATATTTGGTCCCCCATTTCTTCTTTCTGATTGACCTGGATACATGTATGCCACAAGGGCCCAAGGACAGCATGCCCAGTCACAGCCCCAATGTTTTCCTTGAATAACTCAAAAATTGAAAAAGGTGCAATCCATGTACGCTCCATCATCACCCAATGTGCATCCGGTGGTCTGCCATAGTGGTAGAGCAGTCACTTCAGAATTGCCGCTTTATAATATAGTGACAGACTTGGGCAGTTCACCTCACCATCATCTACACTCGGCACCAGGCTTTTCCACCCAATGCGTGCTTTGGGTTTTTCTCCAGATAAACTTATTGAGCTTCTCCTTCAATTTCTTGAAGAAGCGCAAAGGGGCATGAATAGGCAATTGAGAGAAGAGGCATATCAGTTTAGGAACAATTGTCATTTTTATGGCCACTACCTGACTGAGCCAGCCCAGCATGAGGCTATCCCAACGGGTCAATTCTTCAGCAATGGTTGAGGCTAGGGTCTCATAATTAAGTTTATAAAGATTCCCAATTAGGGCCCAAACCCACACTCCCAGGTATTTGATAGAGGATGCCGCTAGCTTGAAAGGACATCCCGCCAGTAAAACCTTATCCGCCCCTCTCAAAGGAAGCACCTCAATTTTGTTAATATTGGCTTTATAGCTGAACACTCTGGAGAAATCTTGAAGCACATGCAATAACCCCCCCATAGAGACAATTGAGTTCTCCAAAAATATTAAGGTATCATCTGCATAAAGCAAGACTTGGTGTGGGACCCCCGCAATGACTATAGGTTGGATGTCTGGTGCAGCCCGCAGCAGGAAGGCCAGAAGCTCTATTGCCAGAGCAAAAAGTAGAGGTGAAAGGGGACAACCCTGCCACATCCCCCTTTGCAAACAAAAGGCTTTGGAATCACTACTTGAGCCATCGGGGTGGCATACAAGGCTCTTGCCCAACTTACGTACCTACTTCCCAACCCGAGCCGCTCCATGACTGCAAATAAATATTCCCACTCAACCCTATTGAATGCTTTTTCAGTATCCAGTGACACACACCAGGCTGTTCTCTCACGTGCTGTATACATCACAATGTTCAAAAGTCTATGGACATTATCATAAGTTTGCTGTCCCCTGATAAAGCCCGTTTGATCTGGGTGTACCAGTGTTGATATTACCGTGTCCAGAGAAGGACTCTGATAAAAATTTTGACGTCACTGTTTAGAAGAGAAATTGGACAATTGCTGCCACACTCCATTGTTGGCCGTCCCTCTTTAGGGATGAGGGAGATCATTGCATCATACATACTCTGTGGTAGTTGAGCCATATTCACGGCTTCATTAAACATCCTTTGAAGCATAGGTGCCAGTGTGTCCGCAATTCCCTTATACCATTTCATAAGAAGGCCGTCAGGGCCTATCGCCTTCCCAGCAGACAGTGACTTAATGGCAAGCTCTATTTCTGCCACACTAATATCTCTATCCAAAATGGTTGCTTGCTCCGGAGATAGGGTCGACAAAATTACTCCCTCCAGAAAGAACGCTATGTCAGCCAGTGCAGACCCGCGATCAGATATGTAAAGTCACGAGTAAAAGGACTGAAAAGCCTTAGCTATACCCAACGAGTCTCGCTGTATTTTGCGTTGCTGGTCGTATACTTCATTAACCATGCGGCTGGCCCACTGCTTCGTAGCCGCCAAGCCAGAAACTTGTCTGCCCTGCTCCACACTCCAAGAAATTGTGACGGGTAAGTCGCAGGAGGAACTCAATATGTTCTACTTCTAGGGATTCAATTTGATGGTGGATTTCAACTAATTCCGAATAGGTGCTCTTACAGCCAGTGTGTTTGTGCTCTAATTGTAACACTTCTAACTGTGTGTCAAGTCGGTTGAGTTCTGCATTCCTTTGTCACTTACTATAGGAGGCTAGCTGGAGCAGCCGCCCCCACATGTAGGCCTTCCCAGCCTCCCACAGCAACCTTGCTGATATCCTTTCAATATCATTTAGTTTGATATAGTCTGCCCACCACTCAAGCATGAGGTCCTGCACTGCCTCCTCTTGTAATAGGCGGACATTCACCTTCTAGGGTCTGTACCCCCTCCAGTTGAGCCCCTCGGTCCAGGTCGAACCATAGGCAGACCATGGCATGGTCACTGACTAGGGGCATCATAATCTGGAAAGCCACCACTCGCACCAGCTCCAGTTCCTGCCCGCAGAATAAATCAAGTTTTGAATATCCATGTGTCTTGGCAGAGCAATGTGTGTAGTCCCGCTCATTCAGGTGAGCTGCTTGCCACACATCTATCCATCCCCTCTTTGGTAGTGCCTTATGGAGTGCTGCTCCTTCGGGGAGTGGATGCACCTGTTGCACTGGGCCCAATCTATCTATGGAGCTGAGAGCGCAATTCATGTCCCCCCCCCCCAATTGAACCCCTAGCTTTCCCTACGAAAGTGGAGAACAACTGCTGGAAAAAGGAACCATTAGGGGCATACAAGTTCAATAGTTACATAGACACCACACCACCCAAACAATTTGTCCTTGCGAGTCTCCCCCCCCCGAGTCTGTCACCACTAGTATGCGCTTACTTATTAGGATGGCTACTCCACACTTCTTATAGGTGGAGAAGAAAAGTTGTTCCCAATACCCTCCCTTCAGTTTAGCTGCTTCTGATGGGACCAGTCTCACCTCCTGTAGGAGTACAATGTCTATTCATTCTTTCTGTAGGTAACTATGGACCAGTTTCCGCTTAACAGGGCCATTAAGACCGGCCACATTTAAAGTAGCCAGCTTAAGAGCCATGCAATACTTCAGAAAAGAGTCAGGTTCCAGAAATTAGGGCCGCAACCTGAAAATCCCACACACTCTCTTGGCTCACAGGCTGACTCAACGCTCCTTCCACCCATCCCCCTCATACTAAAACACACACCGCACACACCCTAATTCACCCACACAAGCTGCAACCTTCCCCTATTCCTAGCAACATAAAACAATGTATATACAGTAACATATTCAATCCTCTTTTACAATAAGAGAGCAGTAAAGTACGAATGACTTAGGTCCCAGCAAAGCTTACCCCCCTAAGGTAGGTGTATGCCCTTTTATTATACCTCCTTTCCTCCCACAGTATACACCTCTTACAGGAGGGTTCAGATTGTCCTGTACCTTTGTGGAGGACTGACCGCTTAGGAGGTATTAGTCCCACTTGAGGCCAAGATCTGGACTACTGGCAAAGTATGATTACCAGCTTGCAGGCTCCACATGATCACTCAGGCTGTTCCGGGGACATGTCATTTTGCTCATGGCGGTCTGCATGCCCCATTGATGACTTGCCCTGCTGAGATCATCGGGGATGCAGAACGGAGTCTGACTGGTGTGCTAGCAATGGACATTGAAGACGGTGATACACTGCACAGGAGGTTCTTGATTTCTCTATGCTCGTGTGGTTGGTGACACCTGTACTGAAGTTTTCCCATTACTTTGCCTTGCACCCAAGCGATCCAAGAGTTTTTTCACTTCCTCTGGGGACTGCAAGAAGATCCGCTCTCCATGATAAATGACTGAAAGCTGGGCTGGGAACCAGAACGCCGCTTTGAGCTCTGTCTTGAATTAAAGCATCTCGGTAGGGAAGAAGAGCTTTCCGCTTTCTAGTGGTCTCTGTGCTGACATCGGGAAAGACTGATATGGTCCAGTTTTGATAGCACACTATCCTCCACTTGCGGGCCTCCCTAATATAGTCCTTTTTAGGGTAGCGAAGTAGGCATACAATCAGCGCTTCTGGGCGTTTCTCCGGAGGTGGCTTGGGTCTGGTTTCCCTATGAGCATGCTCAATTTCATAGGCGGACTCTACAAGTTTGCCGGGAAAATATTGTCCGAAGTAACTATTGCACAAAATTTCTGGCATCAGGTAGCTCAATCTCTTCGGGCACTCTGAAAATGCAAAGATTTTGCCTCCGATCACGATTTTCATGATCTTCTGCCTTTGCCTCCAACCATCTGATAGCCCTCCAGAGCTTTTCTTCTTCTTTGTCACCGTGCACCTCCCAGTCCTCCAGTTGCCCCACTCTGTCTTCTACTTAGTTGCCCGGTCCATTAGGGTTGCAAAGTGCTCGTCAGATCATGCAGAGATGGTGCTTATAATTTCAAGCTTGGATGCCCGAATCTCTGCTAACAGTGCTGCTGTTCTGTCCATAGCATCCCCTGTAGGGCCTTCCCGCTCGTTCTCAGTGACTGCCGCCATCTTAGATTGGGGGCTCAGGTTGTTTGCAGCTGGAGTTTTACTTTTCCGGGCATCTGTCTCCACACTCAACTTCTCCAGCCACACTAACATCATCTTAGGCATCCTGTCCAATATCGTCAGCCTTGTTAGTTGCAGAAGAAGAGAGGGCAGAAGCGGTTTTTAATAACTGGGTCCGGAGCCGTGCTCGCACATCTCTGCTTACATCAAAGACTGGAACCGGAAGTTCAGGACAGAACTTTTATACTTGTCCTGCATTTCATGTTTTCATTAATAATATTCAAATACAGGGCCATATGAAGCCATAATTGTGCCTTGTGTGACTTGCACATCTGGTGCACAGCCCCCTCCCCCATACCTCCATGTCCAGGCGGCTGCCTGCCCTTGCCCTGCTACCGCTACTTTTTGTTTTCTCAGAGGCGGTGGCAACAACATCAAAACAGACCAGACTTCCAATGAAAAAAAACAAACAACCCACTTGGGTCCTTCAGTTCCGTGCTTGTGTGAAGATCTGACCCCTCCCTGCTCTGACATAGGTTCGGGTCAGAGGAGGGAGGGACCAGACCAGTTATTCAAACAAGGGTCTTTGTAACTCCACGCTTGAAAGGCTGGCCTGGTCCCTCCCTCCTCTGATGCGATCTACATCAGAGGAGGGAGGGGGGAGGGACCAGACCTGCAAACTAGCGTGGAGTCAGAAAGACCCACGTGTTTTGTTTTTTTAATTTGAAGTCATGTCTGCTCCGCTGCTGCTGGTGCCGACGTTACTGAGAAAATAAAAAGTGGCAACAGCAGGCAGCGTGGGGGGGGAGCTGAGGCCGGCAGTCTGAAATGCGTCCCTAATCCTTTGCGCCCTATGCGGCTGCACTGCTTGCACAGGGCTAGGTACAGTGTTGTTCGACTATATCTACTGAATGATATCCATCAGACATTGGTCCATTCATTTCTGTTGCCTGGTGTATTTTGACAAAACTGAGTTCCTCTGGATGTCACATGGATTGGTTAATGACTCATGACTACTTTCTGTGCTTATCGTCTTCTCTGTTAAAAGTCTCAGTATGAAGATAGATTCTTATCTTGCCTTTCATGAACAGCTTTGAAACATGGTTCGTGTATCATTTTAGAAGTTAAGAAGGGGCATGTCTGGGTTTCATGGGGCAGAAGGGCATGCTGTCTAGAATTTATAAAGGATTAATTGCGAGGGGAATGGGGAAGTTGAGCTATATGGAAGTGTGGGAAAGGGACTTAGAGGAGACATGGGGGGTGGACGAATGGGAGGGAGTGGTGATGGGAATAGCCAGGTTTTCCATAGCCACGTCGCTGCAGGAGAACGGGTTTAAGGTGTTGAGGCGGTGGTATCTCACACCGGAGAGGTTGCATAAGGCGGGGATAATGAAGACGGATGACTGTTGGAGGTTGTGTGGTGAAAGGGGAACTTGGATGCATATGTGGTGGTCATGCCCCGTGGTCCAAAGGTATTGGGGGAAAATTGGGGATAGCATCAAAAAAATTGTGGGTTCACACATAGAGCTTACACCTGCAATGTGTCTCCTGCAAAAGCCGGATGGAAAGTGGGAAGGGGACTGGAGATTGATATGGTATTGTGTCACTGCGGCCAGATGTGAACTAGCATGGTATTGGAATAGCAAGAGTTTACCATCCATGGCCAGCTATGCTAAGTGCTTGTCGCACATATATTTGATGTATAAATTGACGGGGAAAGGAAGGGCAGAGGGGGACAAATGATGAAACGGTGGGAGGGGTTATGGAGCTGGTTAAGAGAAGGTATGTGGAAGGAGGATGCGGGAGGGGGAGGAGAGATGTCAGTGGGGTGAGAGAATTTGCCTGCATGTTTGGGTTACAAGAATGTGTGTTTGCCTTTAGGAGTGGAGCAGGGGGAGGGAGAAGAAGTGGGGGGGGGGAGGAGGGAAGATCTGGGAAGGGAGGGGTGGCATAAACCTGTAATTGCTTATGGGAACAGCAATTGTTGGCACAAGTTGTGTGTGAAAAATTCAATAAAGTTTAAGTTACAAAAAATCTTCAAATTTATTTTTTTACTTTCATTTTTTATTTCTCAGAATGAGCCTAATATGTTAGAAGATATAACAAGTTTCTGGGCCAGTTTGATGACTCAGTGGCAATACCATGCAGAAGATCCCTAGTTCAATGCACAGGTTGGGTTTCTGTATCATGGGTTGACTGGAAATACTGAAGAACCAAGGTTCATAGGCCATGGAGGAGAGGGAACCATAGCCTCCATCATTTCAAATGACACCTTGTGGCAAGGCTGGCCCCAGACAAACCTTTAAGCCTTATTCCCCCCCCCCCCCCCCGCTTGCTGTCAGAATCTATTGTTTAGCTTAGAATGCCCCCTCCCCCGTTGCTGCCACCCAGAAGCTGATACCCCAGGGCCATCTAACTTGCCCAGGCAACCATCTAACTTGCCTGATGGTTGGGCCAGCCCTGCCTAATGACCAGATTTAGAGTGGATGATATAGGGGTTGTGGCATTGCTCTTGGTCACCAGACCTTTGCTGCCGTGGGCAGACAAAGAAGAGTAGAAGGGTCTATTAAAGTAGGGGGGATATCCTGGTGATTGCGAACGAAGGCTGGTGGTGCAAAATCCCAGCACAGATTCCAAATGAGCTGGAAGAAGAGGGAGGGAGGGTGAAATAATGTCCCAAAAAAACCAGAAACAGGTTTCCAAAGAGTAAAAGAGTACAGCAGGGTGGGTAGAGCAGTACCTGAATATCGCGGGACCTTTCATAGGCCTGGTAGGCTACCTTTTCCTCTATGCTGGCAAGTTCTTGCTTCAAATTGGCTGTCTCGTGTTGGTGCAGATCTGTCAGGTCATTGAGCTGGTCTTCCAGGCGCTCATACCTGCTCAAAAGAAACACGGGCAAAATTTTGAACAAGAGATGCAACTGTGCAGTTCTCATTCAAAGGTATTCGCAGTATGTGCAATTAGCAACACACTGTGTCATCTTCAGGTCTCTACAGCAAATAATGCGAGTAGTTTTCAATCTAGTCCCAAGGGCTGAGAGCTCTGGTTTCCATGGTAACCCAAGCATGCAGATAAGCAGGTTTTTAGACCTCCTGCAGATTCATCATAGATATACTCAGACTAGACCTGCAGAAGGGGGTTTGAGCACTGGGCTGAGAGCCAGTGAATTATATAAAGATGGCAAACCACTTAACAGCTGGAAGCAGACTTTGAATTATCTGTAAATTAGAAGAGATTCCTGCTAGGCCAGTATTTACAAAATACTGAATTACATCACAGCATTTTGCTACTATATCACATTGCAGGCACACAGCCACCTCAGGGTGCAATGCCATGCATTAGTTTCTGCACTGTAAAGGAAAAAAGTACTGTTTATACATTTTCAGCATTTATGCACAATACGCCTGTAAAGTCTGAGGACTAAGAACTACAGCTGGCAGAGAGATTCAGTCACAAGGACATAACCCAGGAGTTCCCGAGGATTCAGCAGAGACTGAAATTGGAGAAATGCAATTCACCCATTGAGCAGTGTAATTCATTGTCCATCAACCATTCTTCAAACACCTCCAAGACCACAGATCCTACCTTGGAAATACATGTGAAAAAAAAGTTGTTGGGGGTTTTTTGTTCCCAAGATTTACATTGAAAAATTCAGTGAAAACCTCTTGGTACAAAATGATGTTTGCTTGCATGGGTTTTTTTTCCCCCTTCCAGAAGTTCATAAAATTAATGCCTTAGTCAAAAGATGTGGCATTTCAAATTTGCAAGCAAATCGACTTTTAGCAACTTATTTTCAACTCTGCTTTTTGCCAAATTTTTAAATGTGACTCTTAGTGGGTTCTATACAATTCATTCTATGTAATGCAGACATTATTTTGATGTGAGAAGAGGAAGGGCAAAAGTGGTATTGTCAGACTCAAGGGTGCAGGGGGGGAATATGTAGAAGCTGATAAGGATAAAGCGGAATTGCTTAACAAATATTTTTGTTCTGTGTTCACAGATGAAGAACCAGGAGCAGGACCTCAGAAAACACCCACAAATAAGAACAGAAGCGAGGGACATCTTGAACAATTTTCAGAAGACTGTGTTCGTGAGAAACTAGCTCAACTTAAATTAGACAAAGCGATGGGACCGGATGGGATACACTCTAGAATACTGAGGGAACTTGGGGACGTTCTAGCAACTCCACTGACTGACCTTTTCAATGCCTCGTTGGAGTCGGGAGTGGTGCCAAAGGACTGGAGAGAGGCTCATGTGGTGCCTTTACACAAAAGAGGAAGTAAGGATGTGGTTGAAAACTACAGGCCGGTTAGTTTAACTTCGGTGGTGAGTAAATTATTGGAAACGCTGCTGAAAGAGAAAATAGTGAGGTTTCTGGAGTCCAGCGGATTACAGGATCCGCGGCAGCATGGATTCACCAGAGGCAGGTCTTGTCATACAAATCTGATTGATTTCTTTGACTGGGTGACCAGGGAGTTGGACCGAGGGAGAGCTCTAGATGTGGTGTATTTAGATTTCAGTAAAGCCTTTGACACTGTTCCTCACAGGCGACTTATAAACAAACTGAGCACCCTAGGGATGGACCCTAAAGTTACTGCTTGGGTTAGAAATTGGTTGGGTGGGAGGCGACAAAGAGTACAAGTAAATGGAGCTCACTCTGAGGAGAAGGATGTTACCAGTGGTGTGCCCCAGGGATCTGTCCTTGGTCCGATTCTTTTTAACATCTTTGTTAGTGATATAGCGGAAGGGCTGTCGGGTAAGGTTTGCTTTTTTGCAGATGATACCAAAATCTGCAATAGAGTAGACACCCAGGAAGGTGTAGATAACATGAGGAGTGATCTAGCTAAGCTTGAAGAATGGTCTAGAATTTTGCAGCTGGGATTTAATGTTAAAAAATGTAAGGTCATGCATTTGGGCTGCAGCAATCCAAGGGAGCAATACAGTATAGGAGCTGAAGTACTTTTGTCCACTAAAGAAGAGCGGGACCTAGGCGTGGTTGTGTCTGATGATCTTAAAGTAGCTAAACAGGTAGAAAAGACGACGGCAAAAGCTAGAAGGATGCTTGGGTGCATATGGAGAGGAATGGCTAGCAGAAAAAAAGGAGGTGATAATGCCTCTGTATAAGTCTTTGGTGCAACCTCATTTGGAGTATGGTGTGCAATTCTGGAGACCGCACCTTCAAAAGGATGTGAACAGGATGGAGTCGGTGCAGAGGGTGGCTACTAAAATGATTAGTGGGCTTCATTATAAAGCATATGAGGACAGACTTAAGGATCTTAATATGTACACCTTAGAGGAAAGACGGGATAGAGGTGATATGATTGAGATGTTTAAATACCTCCATGGCATAAATGTTCAGGGAGAGAGCCTCTTTCAATTGAAAGCAAGTTCTGCTACGAGGGGACATGGGATGAGGGTGAAGGGAGATAGATTCAGGAGTGATATGTGGAAATATTTCTTTACAGAAAGAGTAGTGGATCCGTGGAATAGTCTCCCAGTGGAGGTGGTAGAGATGAGGACAGTAACTGAATTCAAAAAAGCATGGGACCAACACAGAGGATCTCTAAAGGTAAAAAGTGGACTGTTGTAGTTGTTGTTATGGAAGGACAGACTAGATATGCCATGTGGTCTTTTTCTGTCATCATGTTTCTATGTTTCTACGTCTTGAACAGACTTTCACTGTCAATTGGGAGAATGCCCTTTATTAAACACCACTACCCTAGCTATGCATTCAAAAGTACTGTAATAACAGAATGGATCTCAGGGCAGCGGTAGCTTTCAGAAAGGGGTTATGTTATTCTCTCCCTTTCTTTATCTTACGTCACTTAATTTTTGTGGGTTTCCCAAATTATTGCTGTATTCAGAAAAAGAAGGCTTATGTGCTGCCATATTTAGAAACCAAGGGACATGTTTACGAAGCTGTACTGTTAACACATGCTTGAATGTATGCTAACCAGCTTGCATGCACTCAGCACAGACAGCACATGGTTAATTCACACTATCTACTTAGCACATGACAGGGAGAGAAATGGGTGGGGTAGGGTAGGAGAGTGGGCATTGACTGCATACTGCTGTTAAGGTGGGAGTTACTAATGCATGTTCATCAAGATTGCATTTAGCACGATTGCACTTAATGTCACCTCGAGAGGTGGTGTTAAGTGTGACTGTTGCTGGTGCATGTTAGGGTATGAATCAGTGCAGTATCTGCTGGGGCCATGTGGTACATGCCCCTAAACAGGTAACACACAATTGTTGCATGTTCCACACGTTGATCTTTACTCTCAACACACAATATCTGCAAAAAATGAGCACAGCTTAGTCAGCATCCCCCAAGTGTTTTTATTTGCTGATTTCTGTTACCTGCCTCTCAACTAAATGTTCGCAGTGCAAAACTGGCCAGGGGGATGCAGCTGTCAAAACAAACATGCACGTTTGTGTGGAAACCAATTTAGTTGCTTGATGGTTTGTTTACCAAAGTACACAAAAGGGAGGCAGCAAGAAAAGCAGTTCTGGTGACTATTAACACAATCCGGAATATTTAAATATTGATTCTCTGTAAAAGAGAACAGCCCACTAAGGCTGTAAAACTCAGACACAATTCTATTGGCTTCCTATTTTTGCAAATGGAACGCCAGAGTCACCACCAGGGTTTGTGTACCGTGAACAAGCATGCATCTATCATTACCTTATAGATTTAGGAAATTATTTAAGAAGGTTTGCAAGGCTGTTAGCATGTCAACATAGCAGCATTTACATATATAAATGGCTAGCGATTTTAGAAAGCCACTATTTACATGTGTAAAGTTGCAACACGCAGTTTTCAAGGGGATGCGTGGACAGGCCAGAAAAGTATGCATTTCCAATTTCACAATGGAAATATACATGAATGCTTTAAATATTTGTATGTTTTGCTTAGAGCTGTTCCTCAGGTAACTGCTCCTTTGTAGCTGGGGGTTTTCACCAGTGACTGAGGCAATAATTGTGCTTCTTTCTTTGATGTTTAAAACTACCTCAAATGTATGTTTGTTTGTTTTTTTTTAAAGAGCTGTATCACTTAAGTTCTTATTTTACTATTTCTGGATGTCTAGTTTCATTTAATCTAGCACTTACATGTGTAACTCACAAAATTAGCACTTATAAATATTGACACCAGATGAGTAAAATCTTGAGTGATGCCGCTCTTTCTGGAGGCATGGGGCCCAACATTCAAAGGATTTATGCTCTTAACTTTGAGAGTTATGCTCCTAAATTAGTCTCTTTGAAAATTTACTATGGCTGTGTTCCTAAATATTTTCTTAAAATTTCACTAAACTCCTAAATTTATGAGCACAAAAAGTGGGTAGTGATGGAGAAAAGAAGTGAGGAGCTTAGCACTGATTGTCAGCAGTAGGCTCATAAATCTAGGCAAATGAAGGACAGGCCTAAATTTAGAAGCATACATGTTAAGCTCCTAAACTGGGATAAAAAGTCAGCTGAAAATTTAGGCTTCTAAGTGTGACTAAAAATAGGGCTCAAATTTAGTAGCCAAACTAAGGAGCCTATATTTAGGCACTCGGCTTTTTTTGCATATCGGGCTAGTTTTTGCTTTTACAAAAACAGCTGTTTTCAGGATACGCCAGCACAAACACATGTATTCCCATCAGCCCTTATACATGTAAAATACAAGTCTGAACTTCCCATCTCAGATGTCCCATTTCCCACCTAGATGCTCTATACAAAATCAGGCTTTTAAATTTCAGCTGCATAACACACAACCAGTGACGTAAATGAGTAAATTCTTCCCAGGTAGCCCTTGCAGTGCAGGGGGAGGAGGAGTCCAGGAGGAATGAGGCCCACTTTCAGCCTCTCCTAGATCTTTTAAAATTGACTCTTCCTGCTTTGGGGGCTCCTTCAGAATCTGTTGCTTGGGTACCCTTTATTTGAGTTTCTGCTCCTTTGCACAACAGAATTATCCATCACTTAATGCTGTACCATCACTCAGCTTTGCACTTAAGAGTGCGTCACTGTTGAAAATGGAATATACCTGTATCTCTCTTCTTGGACTGCCTGGGAAATGAATCCATAGTCTCTTTTGAACTGAACTTTTAAAGTCTCTATATCCTCCACTAACTGTGACTGTGCTTCTTTTATTTCTTTCAGCTCCTCCAGGATCAGAGAGAGCTTCCGTTGGCTGTCCAGAGTGCCTGTCCTATCAGCCCCGAAGGACTGGTTGCCATTACTATCTGCAGACCCAGATGTTCCGCTGGAGCTGTCGTCATCACTAACATATTTCTGTTTGGTTACTAAGGTGGCACTGCCACTCAGGTTCCGAGAAGTGTTCTCTGGATGAAAGTCATCCAATGTGTTTTTCAGGTGGGCAATGTTGTCCGCACTGCCAAATTTGTTACGGATCAGATTTGCAAACTCTCTGGACTTGCTAAAAACAAACATAGGCGGTGTGAGGGAGACTCCGGGCACACCTGCCTTGCTACTCTCACCATGAGCTGCAGTCCGAGCTCCACCACTGACATCTTTCAAGGAATGTTGTAGATCCTTAAGGTTATCCTTGGAGATATCTTTAGAGCTTTTAGAAGATCCATTCTGCTCAATCTCCTTCAGCTTCTTGTGATACTGTTCAAGTTTCTTCTGCAGTTGGGCAATGGAATGAGCAGACTTCTGGTTCTTCTTCTCAAACACCTGCTTGATGCGTGCAGCCTGCTGCTTGTCTGCACTGTTCACCAGCTTCAGGTATTCTGCCACATTTCCATCACGGGCTGTTTGTTCAATTTTGATCTGCTCAGTAACTTTAAGAATTTTTTGCTTCAAGCTATCTGCCGTAAGTTTGACTTTGTGAAAATCTAGAATGCTGTCTGGTATATCAAAGTTGAGGTTGGTGTCTGATCCCCCACGTCGAATATTTAGTGGCAAGCTGAGGGTGTTCATATCAGACCTGTCGACCTGAAAGAATATAGTAAAAATTAATAATGGATATAAAACTTGAGGAAGAGTTCTCTCTCTCTAATCCAGAGGTTCCCAACTCAGTGCTGGAGTCTTACCTAACAGCTCTGGATTTCAGAATATCCAAAATGCAAATGTGTTTTGTGCACATTCATTGGGGATATTCTGAAAAAACAGATCTGTTAGGGAAGCTCTGGAAATAAGTTGGGAATTGCTGCTATCCAGACACAGTAATTATGAATTACAATATCATTAAGTCTAAAGAATATAATCTTACTGGCTGTATATTTGTGGAAGTGGCGTACATTTATCCAGGAAGAGTTGCATCCCACACACACACCCCTCTTCCACACAATGCTTCATGTTTACTAAAGGTTAACGTGCATAGGCCAAAGTTAAAATGCATTAAGTACTGCCACGGCCCACAGAAATAAATGGACCATGGCAGCATCATGAGTAAAAATGCCACAACAAAACACACTAATAAGTTTTATCATGCACGACAAAACAGTTCATGTTAAAACATGTTAGTAAGCCCAAAATGAAATGGGCCCAAGCGTAAGGCAACACCTACCCCCCTCCCATTTAAAACCATTACTGCTAGCTCTTTTCACACCTGTAATCTCTACTATTAAGTCAATCTGTCCTTTGGTGTGAAGCAAGGTCACAGACAGGTGGATGGATATGAGCTTGTCATTAGGTGTTGAATCAAACATATAAAGAATTGCATGACCCTATATTAGGATTTTATTCACCAAACAAGTTTAAAGCGGCTAAATAGTAATACTCGGGCTAAGTGGCTGTTGTGTAGAAAGTTGGCATATGATTTGTTTTATTCACATACAGTCAAACCTCGGTTTTCGTATGCCCTGGTTTTTGTACGATTCGGTTTTCGTTGACTTTTTTCATCAAGATTTTGTTTCGGTTTTCGTACGTTGTCTCGGTTTTCGTACAGTTGAAAATGGAGCACCATCTTGTGGCCAGAAGTGGGATGCATTTATACGCTAACTACAGCATTTTACCCCCCCCCCCCCGTACCTGCCATGGATTAGCGTGAGCCAGCGATCTCCCACGGAGCTTGAGCCAGCGATTCTGCGGGACCTCTGGGGAGCCGAGGAGTTCAACGCTCCAGCGTGGCCTGCCCGAAACTGCTTCCTGCCCTGGACTCTCCCCCGATTGACGCTGCTGCCAGCCGCGGTATCCGGCACAGAAGAAAGCTGCCTGATAGGCTCCTGCGGGGCCTGCGGGCTGAGCCCTCACTATTGCCTGCGGTCTGATAAACGGGAGGAGGAACCTATTACAAACGTCTGGAGCTTGGCTGTCGCGCTGCAGAACTGAAGGGGAGATTTATCGGGACCAAGCAACATCCACGTGGCAGCCGCCGGCGCTTGTCACCATCCCTCACCAATACGATCTATCCTGAGAGGGGTATGTCTGCCTGCTGCCTCTTCCCCTGCACATCCCTTGAACCGGGACAGGAGCTGGTGACCGAATCTGCTTCTCCTTGGCGGCCCAGTCTCCCGCCGGGGCCCCTGCCCTCCCGATTGGATTCTGGGTGTCCTGCAGGCCTGCACACGCGGCCTCTCCTTGAAACCTTGCAGTCTGCAGCTGCAGGCTCCTGCTGGCACAGCCCCACGCTGTTCTCTGACTCTCACCTGTGTCAGGCTACTACCTTAGGGGGGCCGGAGGCAGCCTAAGACTCTCTGTCCCACTGTTTCTCAACTGCCTGCTGCTTGGCTGACACTGCCTCTCCACCTCTCCCGACACTGTGTAGGAGTGGCTGCCCTACAGGCTGGTGTGACTTCGGGCACTGTCCTCTTTCTGGTGCCCTTACTTTTGCTGACATTGGCACTACCTCTCCTGACACTGTGAGCTTGGTAACTGGGTGTGATGGCTGCTAAGTTAAAAGGCAGGCTGGAGCCCCGATTGTGCAGACGGCCAAGATGGCTGTTCCCACCTCCGCTGCTGGTGGTGATTGCTCGATCCCCAGAGGGGAGAGCAGCTGGAGCTGGCTGGAGTGCATCCCATATGCCAACAAAAGTCTTCAATAAAGGTAAAAGTGATGTTACATGCTCATTTATCCATTTCATTAGTCATTTATATGTATTTCTCATTGTTTTCTGTATGTAAAAAGATAGTTATTCTCTATAAAATGTATTTTTTGTCAATATTTTTGGGTGTCTGGAACGGATTAATTGAATTTACATTATTTCTTATGGGAAATCTTGCTTCGGTTTTAGTCCGTTTCGGTTTTAGTCAGACTTTTTTGAACGGATTAATCATGAAAACCGAGGTTTGACTGTATATGCCATTCTTCTGGAAAAAATTTCTGCTCAAAGCAGATCACAATTTACAAAACATTAAAAAACACTCAATTCAGTTCAAAACAAGCCAAAAAATTAAAAAAAACAACAACCCACAATTAGAATCCACTCCATAAACACATAAAATAACAAAACCTAAATAAACTGTAGTTCCCAAAAAATTACAATATTTCATATTAAAATCAGACCCTTATTTTAAAATATAAAAAATAAAATCCTTTTGTCTTGAAGGACTAGAAAGGGGGACTGTTACTTCTGGAGAGAAATCTGCAACTGTGAGTATATACTTCTGGTAATTTTCTAAAAAGAATTCTTTGTATTAAAGCTACTTAATCTGTGAACCCACTGTTTTTTGTTGGATCAGTTAGGGCCTAGTAGCAGCAATTAATGTTTGAATTTAAAACACGGAGGAGAGCTTTCTGGTTACATTTCATACCCAGCAGAGAGCTTGTAGTTTAAATTTAATAGTCACTCAGGGCCAAGTAACAGCAAAGTACTTTTAGTTTAAATTTAACACACAGAAGAGAGCTTTCTGGTTAAATTTAGTACCCAGCAGAGAGCTTGTAGTTTAAATTTCATAAGAAGTTAGAGCCTAGCAGCAGCTAAGAGCTATAATTTAAATCAAATCACAATTTAGCTTACCTCAGCAGCACAAGACAGGGTACTGTGTAGCAGCCCTCTTTTAATAAGTGTTATTTCCCTCCCTCCCTCCTTCCCCTGGGATACTCATAGCTTTATAGGTACTTACACATCTTAAAAGACAGGAGGTGCTTTCAGGTGAAGCTCATTACCCAAATCAGTCATACACTAAGGACCTGAGATTAATTAAGCTTCAGGTGAACAAGGTATATTAAACGTATTAGGTACAGTTTTTTTGGTATAAATACCCATAGCAACCCCTAGTAAGTAAGAACTTAAAGATCTAGACACAAACTTAAACTAAGATGCAGACAGCAGTCCAGCAGCGGGATGGGGGCTTTCCAGTCTTTTGCATTGAGTGTCACATGTATGATTTTCTCCCAGTTGGTGAGAGGTCTTACGTGTGCACTAGGTGCAAGGAGCTCTTTTCTCTCAGGGAACAAGTCCGTTCTCTAGAGGCTAAAGTAGCAGACTAGGAAAACATAAGACATACAGAGAGGTACATAGACGAGACCTACAGGGATATAGTCCTGAAGTCCCACCTCCAGTCTGGCAGCACCCCTGTTGCCATGGAGGAGAGAGGTCATGTGACAGGAGAGCATCACCCTGGTGTGGCAGGAAGTGATCCTGTAACTAGGACCTGTCCTCCAGGTGATGTAAAACCCTCTCGCACCGAGGAAGTTTCTCCAGGGCCATGTGCCCATGAGGGAAGGATTAGGACAGCCGTTATAGTTGGTGATTCGATCAGTAGGCATGTAGATAGCTGGGTGGCTGGTGGACGTGAGGATCGCCTGGTAACATGCCTGCCTGGTGCGAAGGTAGCAGACCTCACGCGCCACCTAGATAAGGTCTTAGATAGTGCTGGGGAGGAGTCTGCTGTCTTGGTACATGTCGGTACCTATGACATAGGAAAATGTGGTAGGGAGGTTCTGGAGGCAAAATTTAGGCTTTTAGGTAGGAAGTTGAAATCCAGAACTTCCAGGGTAGCATTCTCCGAAATGCTTCCTGTTCCATGAGCAGGACCCAAAAGGCAGGCAGAGCTCCGGAGTCTCAATGCGTGGATGAGACAATGGTGCAGAGATGAGGGTTTTGGATTTGTTAGGAACTGGGGAACATTCTGGGGAAAGGAGGGGCTCTTCCGAAGGGATGGGCTTCACCTTAACCGGGATGGAACCAGGCTGCTGGCATTAACCTTTAAAAAGGAGATAGAGCCGCTTTTAAACTAGATATTAGGGGAAAGCCGACAGTCGCAAAGAGCGGATGGTTCGGAAGAATGTATCCTTGAAGGATATTACCAAAAGCAGAGAGGTTCCACAAAAGAGTAAAGTAGCCCAAATGCCCTCAAATATGGAGCAGACAGAGCTTAAAGATCCCAATTTACCCATGTCTAACAATAGCCAAATTAACATGAATAAAATACATTCTCTAAAATGCTTGTATGCAAATGCTAGAAGTCTAAAGAATAAGATGGGAGAGTTAGAATATATAGCACTAAATGAAAGGTTAGATATGATTGGAATATCAGAGACATGGCGGAAGGAGGACAACCAGTGGGACACTGTGATACCTGGGTACAAACTATATCGTAATGATAGAGCTGATCAAATTGGTGGAGGGGTTGCGCTCTATGTTAGAGAGGGCATTGACTCAGAAAGGATTAAAGTTTTGCAGGAAACAAAATCTGCTGTAGAATCTATATGGATTGAAATTCCATATAAAAGGGGAAAGGCGATGGCAGTGGGGGTGTACTATCGAGTACCTGGCCAGAATGACCAAATGGATGATGAAATGCTCAAAGAAATCAAGGAAGCTAACAAAAGTTACAGCGCAGTAATAATAATGGGTGATTTCAATTACCCCGGTATCGAATGGGTCAGTGCCACGTCAGGACATGCTAGGGAGATAAAGTTCCTAGATGAAATAAATGAATGCTTCTTGGAGCAGCTGGTTCATGAACCGACCAGAGGGGAAGCCATATTAGACCTAGTCCTTAGTGGAACACCAGATCTAGTGCAAGAGATAAGGGTGTTGGGGCCACTTGGCAATAGTGATCATAGCATGATCACCTTTGATTTAATTAGTGGAGGAGGGATAGTAAGGAAATCCACAGTACTACCTTTTAACTTTCGAAAGGGAGACTATGATAAAATGAGGAAAACAGTTAAGAAAAAACTAAAAGGAGCAGTTGCGAAGGTTAAAGACATACATCAAGCTTGGGTGTTGTTGAAAAATACTATCTTGGAAGCCCAGACCAGCTGTATTCCATGCTTTAAGAAAAGTGGAAGGAAGTCCAAAAAACTGCCAGCATGGTTTAAAGGTGAGGTCAGAGAGGCTGTTGTTGCCAAAAAAGCATCTTTCAGGAAATGGAAAAAAGAGCCAAACAACGAAACCTGGAAACAGCACAAGCACTGGCAAGTCAAATGCAAGGCATTGACAAGGCAGGCAAAGAGAGAATTTGAGAAGAAGCTTGCTGCGGAAGCAAAAACGCGAAATAAAGACCTTTTCAAGTACATTCGTAGCAAAAAACCTGTGAGAGAGTCAGTTGATCCATTAGATGATAAAGGGGTTAAAGGAGCACTAAGAGGCGACAAGGCGATAGCGGAGAGACTGAATGAATTCTTTGCTTCGGTCTTTACTGAGGAAGATGTAGGGATGTTACCCATGACTGAAGTGGTATTTAAAGGTGCAGAAGAATTGAAGGAAATATCGATACATCGGGAAGATGTCTTACAACTATTAGATAAACTGAAGAGTAGCAAATCACCTGGGCCGGATGGTATACATCCTAGGGTGTTGAAAGAACTGAAATATGAGATTGCAGAACTGCTATCAGTAATCTGTGAACTATCATTAAAATCATCTCTAATACCTGAAGATTGGAGGATCGCCAATGTAACACCAATTTTTAAAAAGGGTTCCAGGGGTGATCCGGGAAACTACAGACCGGTGAGCCTGACGTCAGTACCGGGAAAAATGGTAGAAACCATCATAAAGAATAAAATTACTCAGCATGTAGATAGTCACAACCTAATGGGAGACAGCCAACATGGCTTTAGACAAGGAAGATCTTGTCTTACTAATCTGTTATGTTTTTTTGAAGGAGTGAATAAACAGGTGGACAAAGGTGAGTCGGTTGATATTGTGTATCTGGACTTTCAGAAAGCCTTTGACAAGGTCCCTCATCAGAGACTTTTGGCAAAACTAAAGAGTCATGGGATAGGAGGCAATGTACTATTGTGGATCAGGAACTGGTTAAAAGATAGAAAGCAGAGGGTAGGGCTAAATGGCCAATTTTCCCAATGGAGAAAGGCGAATAGTGGTGTACCCCAGGGATCTGTGCTGGGTCCGCTGCTTTTTGACATATTCATAAATGACCTGGAAAGTGGAATAACAAGTGAGGTTATCAAATTTGCAGATGACACAAAACTATTTAAAGTTGTTAAAACCCAAGAGGATTGTGAAAAATTGCAAGAGGATCTTGATAAATTGGAAGACTGGGCATCAAAATGGCAGATGAAATTTAATGTGGACACATGCAAGGTTATGCACCTAGGGAAGAACAACCCGAACTATGGTTACACGATGCAAGGTTCCACATTAGGAACCACCACCCAGGAAAAAGATTTAGGCGTCATTGTGGATACCATGTTAAAACCCTCGGCCCAGTGTGCAGCGGCGGCTAAGAGAGCAAATAGAATGCTAGGTATGATAAGGAAAGGAATGGAAAATAAAACAAAAGATATTATAATGCCTCTATATCGTTCCATGGTGAGACCGCACCTTGAATATTGTGTGCAATTCTGGTCACCGTATCTTAAAAAGGATATAGCGATTTTAGAAAAGGTACAGAGAAGAGCCACCAAAATGGTAAAGGGGATGGAAGGATACTCCTATGAAGAAAGGCTAAAAAGGTTAGGGCTCTTTAACCTGGAAAAGAGACGGCTGAGGGGAGATATGATAGAAGTCTATAAATTAATGAACGGAGTGGAATGTGTAAACGTAGATCGATTGTTTACCTTATCAGAATATAGAAAGACTAGGGGACATGCAATGAAGCTACAGGGTAAACTATTTAAGACTAATAAGAGAAAATATTTTTTCACTCAACGTGTAATCAAACTCTGGAATTTGTTACCGGAGGATGTAGTAAAGGCTGTTAGTGTAGCTGGGTTTAAAAAAGGTTTGGACAAGTTCCTGGAGGAAAGGTCCATAAACCATTATTAAGAAGTGACCGAAGATATCAATGCTTGACCCAGTACAAGCATTGTGGAACTTGTGTCTCTTGGGGAAACTGCTAGTTACATATGACCTAGATTGGCCACTGTTGGAAACAGAATACTGGGCTTGATGGACCTTGGTCTGACCCAGTATGGCATATCTTATGTTCTTATGTTCAATATTAGTCAAAATAGGATTGAACTTTTATTAGGCTAACAAGGGCACGTTAACCTGTCTGGCACTGAGAAACTTCACACTTTGGGTCCAGCTTTTCAACCTCACAGAACACTAGAGAACTTGGAATTAGGGGGTAATTTTAGAAGTTGTACCTAGATTAACATACATGTTTTTGCACATATTTGATATAGGCGCTATTCTGAAAGTACATGTGTCGAGCCGACTGCATCTACTGTCACTGTGGTTGTGTATGGAAGTAGAGTTTGGGCAGTGCATGAATGAAGTGCAAAATTATATGTGTAAATGATCAAATACTAAAATTCACATGCATTCTTTAAAAAAAATGTAGCTGTGGGCATCTATCCCAGCCATCGGGCTGGTATAAATGCTCATGGCTTAAATGAACACGCGTATCTTCACACTTATGCCCTATTTCATAAAGTCAAGTACATGTGTATCTGACTTTATAAAACAGTCAAAGAGGCCCATTAATACACTGTTAACTGGGAGGTCATGTGATCCCGGGCATCTAGACAAATGTGGAGCTCCTGCGGTTTTGCCCTGAATATCAGCTAAAACTAATGTTTAAAATACCCCATTGGAGATTGTTCCCCCTCCGGGATGAGTAGCATTGCCCTCCAAATCAAAAAGCAAGAGATCCATGCATTGCCAGCAGTATGGCGGCTCATTCTCCTCAGGGCGATGGCTGGCAAACCGCAGTGCAGTGGCTGTGACAAATCCAAGATGGCGGATGGAGTGGCAGAGGTTGATTGCGAGCAGGAGATTCTGATGCCGATGGGGGACTGGGTGAAAGAAGTATCTAAAAGGATGACGACAAGCGTAAGTGTGCCGTCATGGAGAACATAAAGGAGCGTTTTGATACCTCTCCATGGCACCTGCATGAAGTGGAGCAGCGGGTATCTGTCTGCGGAAAGAGAACGTGGCGCTCCATGACAAAAGTTAATAAACAAGAGAATCGGACCCAGCGCAACAGCTTGCGAGCTATAATGCTGCCAGAAGTTGTTTAAAGACCTGGAATTGTACCAGTTTGTTGGTACATGGCTGCTGGAATGACTGGGGCTACTGCATGAGGGCTGTCATTTTTCTGTGAAAATACATCAACCTAGGCTCGTCTTATATCATTACCCTCTAAGGAGCTGATTTTATAAGGGAGCTGCATACAGGTATGTACCATTTCCACGTGCAAGTCCCTATTTTAAAGGACTTGTACGCATGCTTTAGGCGATCATTATTCTGCAAGTACGTGCATACTTTCAGTGTGGGTGTGTACGGGGGCAGAACTTGGGCGCAGCACAAATTTACATTCATACGTTATAGTATACTTTAACTTACACACACTCTTAAAATCTAGGTATGGACATTTACACCTGCCCTAGAGCTGACCTAAGTGCCTGCATCTAGAGTTTTTCACCACTTACTCCCCTATTTTACACCGTAAAGAAGCGTACGTCAGTTTATAAAATAGGGTCCAAGTACACACGTGGCAATGTGTGTCGACACCATGGGAGTTTATAACATTACCTTCCGAATGTCTGCGTTCAAAGAAACCACGTGAAACAGGACTCGTTCAGGCTCAAATGACTGCCACCATCATCTGCATTGTGCTAAATGCTTTTAGGTGAATTACGCTGAATGACATATTATTTCGGAGAAAGAATTCACGCTTTCATGCTCTGATAAGCTTTCTTGTCTTGTGGATGAACCACTGTATTGAGGGCTTAAATTGCTACTTATTGCAAACATGCTTGAGAAAAGCAGATAATACGAAAAATCAGAAGATGAATTATTTATCATCTTTAAAGCTGCATCCCTTGTCTGCTTGGCCATCTTTGGACGGCAAGAGCATTAATAGCGCATGGTATTTGGAATACATGAATAAATTCACTTGTATTTTACTATACTTGGAGTCTTTTTACTGTGTTACTTTTAGATCAAGTCTTTCCAAAAGGAAGTATTGATAAATACAGCTTGTATGAAAGATGCTACAGTTCCCCATGCGCTTATGTCTGAATTAATCTGGCAAAATAAAAAAACATGAACATTATGGGGAGGGGAGAATAACTTCATAATAGGGAACCTAAAAAATAAAAAAAGTGCCTATTTTGTGCTTATTTTATAAGGGCAACAAAATAGGTTCTCAAACTATCCCCAGGTAGATGAGTATGCTTCTACAGATGTATTTTATAAAATATGTGTTTATGTTGCAACTCTGCCCCAGCTGTACCGGAGCCATGTCCTGGGGGCGCCTGTGTACAGGTCACATAAAAGTAGGTGCTATCTTTCAATGCTGCTAACTTTTTATGACAGCCAGTTTCCATGAGTAAAGTATCCTTTACACATTGAACCATCTGTATAAAATTACCTCATGTCTCACTGGTCAACATTGAAATCATTACTGACTTTAAAAGGCCCTAATCTGTAGTATCTTGGTGAGCTGAACACGAATATAACATTAAAAAAAATTTATTGGCTCTCGTTTTGAAGATATTGCATGTAGTTCATTTTTGACGTTTCACCGTGTAAATTTATCCAGTAGGACATCAACAACATCCCAAATAAGCCTTGAATGATGTACTATTGCATCACATTGCATAATACCAGCATGCACACATCATCCAGAGTTGATTGCATCATTTTTTGATGCAATGCAATACTACTGCCAGACGGCTGCTAAAGCCATCTGACATCAGCAGTGTACTATACGCAGTCAGAAAGGTTGAGCATTTAAAATATTTCAGACTGTGTGCGAGACAGTTTAAGCTACTGATACATGTAACTTTTATTAATCATATAATTTTAGCCATTTAGGTACAATACAGAACAGTAATGCCGCGAAAGTGCGTTAATACCGTTGACAATTTCTGCTACATTTGTGGGGAAGTGACATTTGCCAACCAGAAGAAAAGTATCACTTCTCAACTGAAGAAGGCATATCATCTTTACTTCGGATGCAAGATTGGTGACCAAGACAAGCCTTGGGCCCCGCATATATTCTGCGCTACATGTACAACATAGCTTTCACAGTGGTTGAATTGCAAAAGACCATCAATGCCGTTTGCAGTCCCCATGGTATGGAGACAGCCAAGCAACCACATAAATGACTGTTACTTCTGCTTGGTTCCTCCTCTTTCCAGCGGAATAACGAAGCAAAAGAAGTCGAGCATAGTCTACCCAAACATTCCGTCTGCATTGAGACCAGTTCCACATGGTGAGGGACTTCCTATTCCAGAACCTCCATCAGAATATTCTCTTGATTCATCTGATGAGGACCTTTTCTTCTCCTGGTCCGTCAGCATGCAGTGACCCAGATTTTCACTGGGATGCATATCAACTCCACACAGAATAACACAGGAAGAACTAAATGACCTGGTTCGTGATTTGGACTTATCCAAGAACAAGGCAGAATTGCTAGGATCATGATTCCAACAATGGAATCTTCTAGAAGAAGATGTCAACATTATGTCATATCGAAAGCACCACCAGCAGTTGGAGCCTTTCTTCAGAAAGGAAAGTAATCTGGTATTCTGTTCCGATATTGAAAGCCTCATGAATGCCTTAAAAATCACTCATGCCCCACAAGACTGGAGACTATTTATAGACTCTTCGAAACCGAGTCTGAAGGCTGTGCTTTTGAACAATGGAAACTGTCTTCCATCTATTCCAGTAGTGCATGCCGTCCACATGAAAGAGACATACAATAACTTAAAGCATCTACTGACTTCTATTAACTATAATAAGTACAGCTGGCACCTCTGTGGTGACTTGAAGGTAGTTGCCCTTTTAATGGGACTGCAGCAGGGATATATAAAATACATGTGTTTCTTATGTGAGTGGGATAGCTGAGCAAGGGATTGGCACTACTTGCGGAAGGAATGGAATCGCAGACAAAATGTAACAGTTGGAGAGAAGAATATCCAGCACCCAGCTCTGGTTGAGGCTCACAAAATCCTGCTACCACCCCTTCACATCAAACTAGGTTTGATGAAAAATTTCGTGAAAGCCATGGACCGCACTTCGCCAGCTTTCTGATACCTGCATGAAAAATTCCCTCGACTCAGCGAAGCAAAGATTAAAGAGGGAGTTTTTGTGGGTCCTCAGATCCGAGAGCTCTTCAAAGATGACCGGTTCAACAACTTGCTGCAGGGTGATGCGAAACAAGCATGGAATGCTTTTCGCCTAGTGTCACCAACTTTCTCGGGAATGTTAGGGCAGAAAACTACAAGGAACTAGTAGAAGACATGCTGATGCAGTATCAGAAACTTGGCTGCAATATGTCTCTAAAGATCCATTTCCTTGATTCCCATCTCGATTTCTTTCCTGACAACTGTGGTATGGTTAGTGATGAACAGGGCGAACATTTTCACCAGGATATCGCAACAATGGAGCAAAGATACCAGGGAAAATGGTCCACTACAATGCTGGCTGACTACTGCTGGACACTCCCCAGAGAAGCTCCCGAACAGCTGTACAACAGACAGGCCAAAAAATCTAAGAAGTAGTCTATGATGTAGCTTTTTACAGGTATTAACCGAAGGCCTATTATATTTACTATTGACATGCATTTCGTGATGTAAACATTAATTCTTGTAGATTACAAAAAAATTAGAGCCAACTTTGCAATTTCACTGTCATATTTGTGTTCAGCATATAAAAATTGATAAGAACTGACTATTTTTATTTCAGTAACATGACTTTTGTAAAACTTTGTTGACCAGTGGAGTTAATCTGAAGAGTCAAGGTCTTCCAGTGAAGAAATATTTCTCATATTTTTTCCAGCTATGGTCATTGCAGCTCCTAAAAGTTTCCATACTGGTTTCAAGAATGTATCATTTTGGAATAAAAAAAAGCAGATGTTGACCTCACGCCCGCCATCTTTTCTGTTTGATGTCCCATCCATCAAATTTTCAAGGAATGTTAGAGGGGACAAGAGGACTCCGATGGGTGGGAGTCTTTTCCCAAATTCAGGCATATTCACAGACTACAGATGGACAAGTTCCAGAAAATAAAGCTCCTTCTCAGTGGAACGTCTTGTCTAGTATTGAAAGGCTGCCTAGTGTATACAGTGACTAACGACACATGCTAATGGGTTTAACGTGCATTATATATCACAATAAATAATGCAGTTAACAGTGCTAAGAGGCCATTTACTAACTGCACACTATCACAGTTAAGGGACATGTTTATTAAAGGTTAACACTTTAACAAATGTTAATGCGCACTAAGTGGCATGTTCATTAAAATGCACTACCTGGTAGCGGTGGGTTTAGCACATGGTTTGGGGTGCCATGCTAAAAGTAGTGCAGGGCACAGCACTAAAACCCCCGAGCTACCCTGGGAACGTTCATCAGGGCTCCAACTGGATGGGACAGAGACGTTCCTGGCGTGGCGCAGGTAGTGTTGGTGCAACTAATGCCATCTCAATGGGTGGCACTAGTTGCAACCCCAGTAGGTTCACCGCACTTACAGCATGGTAACTTCATGGGGACAAATGTACATGCACCTCTGCAGATAACCTGAAGCCCAGTGCTGGTAACAAGACCCATACATGTTACCTTCGTAGGACTTAGTAAACATGCCCTTAAGTGCCCCTGTACCCATGGGAATAAAATAGGCCATAGTGGCACTTAATGCATGTTAACCTTTGACAGACATGCCCCTAAGTGCCTTATCTACCATAGGAGGCATTGTATAAAATAGGCCTTGAGATAAATAATATAGTGCACATTAAAGACATTAGCATGCGCTCTTAGTAAATAACCTCCCAAAGGTTTTAGCATGGCAATAAATTAAGAGGACTAAACAAAACATAATCATCCTAAACTGCTGTCATATACTATGTTACTAGAGCGAGAAACCCAAAATATATGAAAAACAAAATTATTAAATAATTATTAGCTGAAAGCCAAACAACTTCATCAAAAGAAAACTTAAACCTTGAAGTAACTTCAGTCCTCGGAAGCCATATCACATTCATCAATCTCAGCTTGTATAAAAAAACTTTCAGTTGGTCAGGTTCCCGAAACACATGCGTATTAGAACGGTATGTTATCTTATATTTGCAAGAGTAATTCATGCACCAATACCAAAAGCTTGAGAACACAAAGCAAGAAATGGTCGTCTTCGAAGTTGCGCAGAATGTGATACTTCAGGACACATTCTTACTGTGCAACCAAGAAACGTTTCATCACGAAATGGAAAAAACATCTTGAAAATCCCGACCTTATCAGACTCCAGTAACGTAGTTACCAACAAAGTGTCTTTAACAGCAGATTTGGGAACTAACCGAGCAAATAAGTTACTAACAGACACATCATTGGCAGACTTATTCATTTCAGCAGAAACCAAAGTACTTGCCACAGGATTTTTTATAGGTAGATAATATGCAGAAAGAACCAGAGGCAGGGAAGCCTCCGGAATTTCTAAAATCTCCCAGATATTTATTTATTATTTATTATTTATTTATTTAACATCTTTTATATACCACACTATTCATAATCAGCGCGGTTTACATAGAACAAGAAAACATCAGACAGAATACAATTATCTGAGTATTTTACATATAACGGGAACAATAACTTGGGTAACCGGGGTAATTATTTACAACAAATAGTAATCAGTGAAACTATTTACATTTGGAAGATACATTGTATATAAAGGAACATTGCTGGTATGGGAGAGAGGTGTAAAGAATTGTTGGGATAGCAGAGGTTACATGGAAAGAACGGGATTGTTGCTATTTGAGTGTGCTGTGTTGCAATTTGAGTGTGCCTGTGTTACTATGTTCTCTGGGAAGTATTTGATGAAAAGGTGATGTTTCAAGGCCTTTTTGAATTGGAGGAGGTCAGTGATGGACCTAATGTGTGGCGGGAGGGTGTTCCACAGTTTCGGAGCGCATAAACTGAAGGCTCGGTTTACTGTTGTAGAGTTGTATCTTAAGGACTCTTTTGGTATCATTAGCATGTTTAATTCCGTGGTTCTTCTTAGCCTGTTGGTAGGGATTGGTTGGATCATCTCTGATAATGATGAGGAAGCGAGTCCTTTTTGAGCTTTAAAGGCCAGGAGTAGAGTCTTGAAGGTGATTCTTGCTTGGATGGTGAGCCAATGTAGTTGTTTCAGGAGAGGGGTTACATGTTCTCTTTTAGGTACCCCGAAAAGCACTCTTGCTGCACTGTTTAAGGCTAGTTGAAGCGGGTTTAGAGTAGATTGAGGGAGTCCTTGTAATATAGCTTTTGCAAAGTCAAAATGGGGAATAATTAGAGCCTGGTAGTCCGTGCGGAAATCATCTGGATCGATCAGTTGGCGGAGGTGTCTGAGGGAGCGAATCTTGAAATACACTGCCCTTACTGTGTTGGCTATGTGGGACTTCAAATCCAGATTCTGATCCAGAGTCACTCCAAGATATCGGATGTGGGATTTTACTTGCAACTTGGCATCTTGAACCTCAAGGAATGTGGGTGGTGTGAACTTAGAGTTCCTTGAGATAAAGAGAACTTCTGTTTTTTTGTGCTGAATTCTAAGATTTTGAGTCAATAGCCAGTTTGAGATGGCGTTAAAACAGTTGGTTATGGGGGTGAGGTTCATATTATCTATGCAGAATGGCATATATAGTAATATGTCATCAGCGTAGATCATACACTTGACATTGAAGGACCTGATAATGTTACATATAGGTTGCATGTATATGTTAAATAATAGAGATGATAGAGAGGAACCTTGCGGGACTCCTTGTCCTTGGTGAAACGGATCTGATGTTTCACCATTTGAGCGAACATGCTGCCATCTATCTGAGAGGTATGAGTTGCACCATTCGAGGGCATTTCCACAAAGACCCTTCTCTCTTAGGCGGAAAATGAGAAGATCGTGACAGACCGAATCAAAAGCAGCCGCAATATCTAAGAATATGAGAACAAAACCCTGTTTGATGTTATCGATGCCAGAGTTTAAGCTGTTGAGGAGTGAAGTGAGGAGTGTCTCGACCCCGTGCGATTCTCTAAAACCATGTTGACAGGTATCCAAAGGTGCTTCAGTGTCAATATGGTCTTGTAGTTGTCTGTAGGCTATTTTTTCAATTATTTTTGCAAGAGATATAACCTTTAAACAAATTTAACAGGGAACATCTTATCCAACTTAGCAAAATTAACAAGCCAAATATGCCTACATCCTAAATTATTCTCCATAGTTTTAAGTTTACGAGCATTAGTCATAGTGGATATCAAGGCTTCAGCAGACACCAACTCAACTCCTTTCATATCTTTACATAATTTTGAAATATCTTGTGCACATAGCTGGATTTTATTTTCATGTTCTAGGAGCATTTTAGAAAGGACGTTCAAGTGCAATCACATTTAAGCCAGAACATCTGGAGGGGGGGGGGGGGAAAGTAGGTACATCTGGGTACAGAGATGATGTCACAAATGTGGATGTGCCTGATATAGACATCTCCAGGATGAGTCTACATAGACATCCCCGGAATAGTATTTCGGAACCTGGATGTCTAGAAATAGCCTAATAGTTAGAGTAATGGGCTAGGACCATGGAAGCCAGGATTCCAATCCCACTACTGCTACCATTGTGATTGTGCTGAGTAGCGGGGATGATGAAGCGCTATCTTCTCTACACCCTCTGGATGTTTTTCAGCCAAAACTAGCACATTCCCGATGCTTATTCATGCCTGGAGCAGATCTAAACTTAGATGTGACTCCAGACATTTCTGAAATCAGGCAGTGACGTCCAGGTTCCTGAGAATGCCCCAGCCACGCCTCCACCATGTCCACATTCAGACTTTGGCATCCTCACACTGGGGACATTCACAGAACCGGCTTCTAAAATAGCTCCTGAGACGTCTCTGTGCTTTGGACATCTCTGTGCCCATTTTCAGATGTCCAAATCGCATGTTGGTCTGCAAGCGAGCCTTGGACTTCTATTTGGAACTGACAAAAGCCCATAGAGGGTCCATCCAGCTTTTTGTTTCTATTGACCCCAATAAGCTTGGGGTTGCCATTTCCAAACACTCTCTTTCAGTTTGTCAGCAGACTGCATCTCTTCCACTTATACCCAGGCAGGCCTGAGCCTCGATGGTCATGTCACAGTTCACTGTGTCAGAGCTATGGCTGCGTCGGTGGTCAACTTATGCTGGGCCTCCATGGACGAGATCTACAGGACTGCAATGTGGTCTTCAGTCCACACATTCACATCTCACTACTGCCTAGACTGCCAGGCTACCAAAAAGAAAAAGGGATAGAGAAATTCTCTCTTTTCGTACATACTTGGTGGCTTAGTTGTTCTTACCTCTCACCATTTCACAGTTGAGTTGCCCCTGTTGGGCTTCTCAGTGGCTTGGGCATTCCATATGTGAGGACTTACTTCCTGCTTGTCCATGGAGAAAAGGTAGTTACTTACCTGTAGCGGGTGTTCTCTGTGGACAGCAGGAATAAGTCCTCACAGCCCTCTCATTTCCCCGAGGAGTTGTATTCTGCTACAGCTTTGTTATCAGACTGGAGAAGATGGTGCCATGGCAGCAGGTAGGAAGGGAGTTGTGTAGGCACAGTGGAGCATCGCAAAAGCTTCCAAAAGAAGCTGGGGAGCATTCCTGCATGGGCTTCATCGGAGGGCGTCACCCATACGTGAGGATTTATTCCTGCTGCCTATAGAGAACACCTGCTAAAGGTAACTACCTTTTTAATAAAGTCAATACAAGTATGCGGCAACATATGCACATTTAATGGCCTTGTATGAAGTACTGACCAGTGTAAACGTACGCACAGTGGCATGAACTTGCATGCTTTGCGGATCTGGGCGGAGCGTGGGCAGAGTTTGCAAGTGCATGCATTGATTATAAAATAACTTAATCTACAAGCATGTTTGCAAGCTTTATGCATATTGACATCTACCTGCTGTAGAGCATATATAAAATGTCTGCATCTGAATTTAAGATACAATCTCTGCCATTTATGCTAGTATTTTATAAAGACAAGTAGGTGCCTACTTGTCTTTATAAGATAGGTGCGTTTTGGCTGCTTTACTCTGAACTTCTTGTTATAAAATTGCCCTTATACTGTCAAAGTTCTGGCCAGCAAACATGTTATAGTTTAAAATCTGGGGTAATCATTTGTTTTATACAATGCCAGAATCTTAAGACAAATACAAGCGTAATTTTCTTTCTATTGCGGCTCTGCATTTTCGTGCTCTGTTGACATGAGTACTTTGCACAAGGGGTAAACATGACCGCAAATCACTCCGTCATCTTCTGGAAACAATTTCTTCTGTCCTGCAAACACAACAAATCAAGGCACAGCGTTCCAGCTAATTCACGTGCTGCCGGCGCCGGTGCTGTTTCCAGAAAGTACAAAAACCCTTGTTGTCAAATTTGGTTTTGATCTTTCAAGTTGCTCTCAGAACTTGGATGAAAAGGCAGGTCAGCGGGGCGCTGCCCCTCATTTAGGAGACTTTTCTTATAGTTTAAGAGGGACGGAGCACCGAGACTCTGTTTCAGGAGGAGTCATGAGACACCTAATGGTGCTCTGTGAGTCCCTAAACAAGTCATTTTCTCTCCCTCTACCTCTGCGAGCCAACTGAAGGCAAGACATTCATTTTAACCGGACTTTCCCTAACAGCAAATCACAGTTGTGCTATGTTTTATGATAAATGAATACTGCTGATGTACCATATAGAATTCTTGCCTGCTGGGAAATGAAATACTATGGGTTTGCAGATTAATAGTCTTGCTCTCTGAAGTGCATGGTACGATATACGCCTGGTAATGGGTTTGATTTCACCGACAGAGTTCATCACAGATTTATCCTTACACAGACATTAGGAGACCTGTAGTAAGATTTAGCAGTTACTGGAATTAACAGCCAAAAATAATGAATGAATGAATATCACTTAATATACATCTAACAGACCACAATAGGATAAAAGTTACACAAACACAATCAAAAGTTATGACATGCAAGGGCGGATATTAGGCCTCCACGTTGATTGTAGGAGGAAGTCACAATATTTTGCCATTCAGTTAATGCAGAGAAACGTTCTTGACTGTGCCTTAAGAGAATGAATCCCACACCAAAATAATACCAAACCAAATCAAAGCATTCCCTCAATTATAATATCTTTTTGTTGGAACTGACTGGAGGCGGCTGAAAGAGCAACACAGTCGCTCCAGACAGCCAGTTCCGTTTTAATTAAACCAAGCCAAAATAGTACTTATCAAATTGTGTCCCAGTGAAATTTTGTAGCAGTCTGCAGAAACAAAGTCTTTTCATTTTCCAAGGTATTGAGCGGTCACGTCCAGAAAAATCAAAATCAGATTAAGTGAACATGCGTCGAGGATACGCCAACAGGTGTTATCAGCTCCGATTGTGGAACATTGCATTGAGAAACATCATCATTTCGGTAAAGATATCTTTTTGGTCTGTATTAGATCATGTCCCGCCTAACCCTCGGGGGGGTAATCGATTAGTGCGGCTTCAACATCGTGAGCAACAATTGATTTTTACTATGGATGCGGTATATCCCAAAGGCTTGAATAAAGAAATTGACTGGCCAAGCTTGTTCTGATGTCACCTCTACTCACCAAGGGATTCCCCGATGTCAATGGGGTCTCCCATTTGGTGATTGGTGCTCCTGAATGATTGACGCTTTTATTAGCCACTCTACACGTTCTGTTCTCTATATCCGGTGATGCAGGTTTCATGAATGGTAAGCGGGAGTACTACATGTTCCTGACCACTTGACACAGGGCTTGATGGCCCGAAACGTGCGCGTCGTGGGATATATAAGCTGCTTGTGACCGCTCAATACCTTGGAAAATGAAAAGACTTTGTTTCTGCAGACTGCTACAAAATTTCACTGGGACACAATTTGATAAGTACTATTTTGGCTTGGTTTAATTAAAACGGAACTGGCTGTCTGGAGCGACTGTGTTGCTCTTTCAGCCGCCTCCAGCCAGTTCCAACAAAAAGATATTATAATTGAGGGAATGCTTTGATTTGGTTTGGTATTATTTTGGTGTGAGATTATAACTACTGAACCAGGGGATTTTGGTTTAGGTTTAAGAGAATGAATGGCAGATAACACCATGCAGTCAGCTAAATCTTTGCTGTGTCATGTAATCTGCCACATTAACACCTAATGTGGAGCTATGGCACCACCTGTGAACTGTAGAGTCAAGCAGCCCCCCACCCATTCCACACCCCCTTCCACATTAGGAAGTTAACAGGAAACTAATGTGCACTAACTGCTGCTATAGCTGTTAACATAGTTTAGTTGGGTTGAAAGAAGACCCAAGTTCGAATTTAGCAGGAAACACAGAGGGTTCAATAGTCAAAGGCACTTATCCAGTAGGCAGGACCTGCTACCCAGATAAGTGCCAATCAGAGGGATACAGAGGCACTATCTGGATATTCCGCTGACTACTTCCTCTGACCGCTGTGGCACTGTCCGGAGAGTGTCTGGGGGGGATGAGGGCAATCCTTGCCATAATCCAATTAGCAGTAACTTTTAGTCTGCCAACTGGATAACACACTGTATAAAGTTAGGCTACCAAAATGGCAGACCTAATTTTATGTGGCTGGCTATCCAGATAGTGGCTGAATATCACCACTGTCCAGACAGCCTGTGGCAGGTCACCACTGAAACTAGATATTCAGTGGAATATCTGGTTTCATTTTATTCACGGCAGTCTTTGTTTCTAAAAATGCTGATCATGGCAGGCTCAATATCGGCCTGATAACCTACAAATTAATGTGTGTGCAATCGGTTTGTATGTGCTGAGTTCTAATGCATGTGAAAAAATGTTTATTAAACGAAGGTCTCAAACAAACAAAAAAAACCCTAAAAACTGGGGAAAGGTCTGAAAAATCTGAAAATTAGCCAAAAGCTTTGTGACATAGCTAATAACTGCACTACAGAACCGTAGACTAAGGACACGAGACTTCAGAGTCAGTATTAAAAAACTTGGTAAAACTGATAAGGGCAAATTCTGTACTGCTGCATTGGAAACGGTCACACATTTCAACGTGGGTGTCATATGCTGATGCCAGAAGGCTTCTACACAGCAAGGCATAAGCATGTCTCTTCCACTGGAAATGGTGTAATAACTTTAACATCTCTGTGCCAGAAAAACACTGGGATCATGGCCCTAACAGAGTTTGGGGGGGGGGGGGGGGAGGGTAAAGAAGTTGTGATCACGTAAAACATTCCCATTCCTACCGATAAAAAACTTGATGCAAGAAAAGTGGACACTGATAAAAGACAGAAGCACAAGAGAAGCATTGTGAATATTAGTGTCAGTAGCAAGCGACTTCCTGTAATACATGGATAGAATGAAGATCCTTAAGTACCATCAAATGCAGAGACCAAGAAACATCGGGATAGGATACAGAAATTGTCCCAATGCCATTGGGCACCACTGGCCTAATTAAAACGAATTACGACCCTGGTGTTTCTATTCATGCTAATAAACTACACAAATTACTACTTTTTTCATCTGTGCACACTCAGTCAATAGGAGAGGCATGACATTATATACAAGAAACAAAGCAACCAATGAAGTAACAGAGTCCACATCATCGAGGGGCCTTCTTAGTCTGTACTTGTGGACGGTCCCTGGCTAAGTCAACTCTTTAATGCTAAATGAGATTTCTCTTGTGTTATGTTCTGCTGGTTCTTGTGATCTGCAGCAGGTCACTTAACTGCCCCCCCCCCCCTATTGCCTCAGGTACAAACGTAGATTGTAAATCCTCCAAGGACAAGGAAATACCTACTACACCCAAACATAACTCATGCCGCGCTATTCCAGAAAATGATACGCGCTAAAGCCAAATAAATGAGCGAATGATTAAATCATGAATTAATAAAATATAAATTCAGTGCATACAATATGCACAACTGTTCAACAAAGAAATCAACCTATGATTCACACCCAATATGGTAAATATAGACTAAAGGTATTTACAAGATTTCTCATTACTTAAAATGTGTTAATTAGCATCAATTTGCTTTTCATCCAATTAGTTTTCACATAAATGCTTCGCTGATGAGCATTGGAAAGACGGGATTAGTCTTGAACCAAGGGAGTATAAATCCTGCTTTCTTCAGGTACGCTCTTAAGATATCCCAGCAAAGGAAAGGAATGTTCTGGACATTTGCCATTCCGGAGGTTCGCTACCGAGACTTTATCAGACTCCACGTTCCTGCTGCGGTGCTTATTGCAAAATTACATTCAACAGCAAAGGGTGTAGGGACGAGTAGGGAATTGATAGTCATAAAGAGCAATTTACAAGGAAGAGGTGAATGCGGCTGTTGAACCTTTTAAGGGCATTTCTAAGTTATTTATTGATTAGTATTTAGCCCTCACCTTTCTAGCAGATGTTCAAGGTGAGTTACATTCCGGTACAGTAGTTATTTCCGTTAATCTAAGCCTGTATCTGAGGCAATGGAGGGTGAAATGGCTTGCACAAGGCCACAAGGACTATCAGTGGGACCTGAGTCTTGGTCCTTCCAGTTCCAGGCTGCTGCTAGGCTACTCCTCCACTGTGTCATTTGTGAGATGCCTTTGCTGATAAGGTTTATTATATGTGAGGGAGAAAGGGACGATAAAAGTTCATCAAAAGATAAGACATGAGATAACAGCTCATGTCTTGTTGAAGGCCTTATGTACAAAGTCCTTAATGAGAGAGTTACAGCCTGGACGCACATAAACTAGAAAATGAAATCCCCCCGATTTATCGAGGATTTCTTTCACTTTGAGGCAATAGTAAATACTGAACTTATGTTTGCATTCAAAAAGTCATTTCTTTATTCTGCTCAAAGGGCTAACAATTCCTTTGCTAGAGAGATACTTGCTGGAAAACCAATTAAAAAAACATGATCCATAACAGGCCTGGCATACAGATTCACAGAACTAATAAGAACAGTTAAATTCAGCAATGAAAGTGAGGAACATGAATGAATTCCTGCACTTTTCTCATGAACTTAACAGAAATAAAATATCATTTTTTCACCAAACTGAATATAAAAGAATTGCTTTCACCTATTCCTAATACAGAATCAAAACTGCATCATCACACCTCTGTTTCTCTATATTAGTAGTCCAAACCAGGCTGCAATTTGATGGTCTTTATAATCCAAGCTAAGCTAAATCTTCTTAGGAAAATGGAAAATTTCCAGCAAGTGACTGTGGAAGTCCTAATGTGTTTTCCTTTTAACTTCTTGCTCGCTTTTGTTGTCAATGTGATTATTTATAAAGGAACAGAAGAGGACAGAAATTAAAAGTAATTATACAGCTGTTCTTTCAGTTTATGAGTTCTTTTAATCTCAACACTGGATGCTATTGGCCAAAGTAGCATTCAGCAGTATTGAGATGCTAAATCTTTAGGCTCCTTGGAGCGATAAGGATATCAGCCACATGGTACAAAAAGGATATGGGTCTTAACTTCGTTGGCTGCTTTCTACACCATCCAGCATCCCTCTGGACCTCCCCTGTGACGTATGCCCAGCAATGACAGTCAGCATGGGGCCTATGAATTAGTTAGCAGACACAGGCCCTGCCTCCTCCTTCCATGTGAGAGTCTTGTTAAACTGGGAACCCCTGAAGAGTGCTGGTGTCTATAAGCGCATTCTAACCCAAGGGGTCCTGTGATGACTATTGCTGCCTTCATGCTCTGGCTAGCTGGGCGGATGAGAGAGGGGAGGGCAGTTGGGACCTGCTATTTTGTTTTCATCATCTGGGGTCACATGAATTTTTAAGTATCAACATGGGGTCATTTTGGATAAATGATTGGGAAGCACTGCTGTAGGTCATACCAGCTAAAACCAGTCAATAAAGCCACGGACAACAGATTCAATAGAATAGCCAATAAACCAAGGCACTTATTAAAGCCCATTCCTTAGGCAATGCAAAGTGATAAAGAAAATCTTGAAGAGCATCTCTAGAATCAGAAATCTGAAGTCCTCAGCAGTTAATAGCCAAGGAAGACATGCACTCATTAGCTATCACCCATCCCCTCCTGTCCTTTCCTCCTGAAAAAATTCTCTTCTGTCCTTTGAGCTCACCCCCATGTAGCCCTCTCACTGTCTTTGCACTAAAGGAATTAGCATGTGGTTTACATAAAGAGCACAGATACCACCCAAATAAAAAGCACTTCATACAATTAGTGTGCGTTGTGACCAATTAACCCATGCTAAGCAAAATAAGCATATACATAAGGCCACAGTTAGGCATCTCCCGTTCTGACTTGGAGAATGTACTGTTTAGTTGTCTATGCAAAGAAAAAGCAATGAGCATCCAGCCAGGAGTATTCACAGATTTACAAGAACATTGTTCCAAACAGTTCTGGTCAAACCAATGAAGAATCTAGATAGCCCACACATCCAAAGTGCCACCACATATTCAAAGTTGGTAGTTTTGTTCAGGTTTGTTCTGATCAAATTAAAAAGATTCATGAATCCATTGGTGGTTCTTTGATCTGATTTTAGTTAGATCACCTGGGAAAGATCTTGGCTGTTATTAACCAATTTCAGTCTTCTACCTTGTTCTTAAGACCCATACCCTTTTTAATTAAAATTTTAGAGGAGGTGCTTATTGAAGTCATGGCTTCTATCAGCTCTTCCTTGTGAGATGCTATTTTCCCTATTTTTTCGAGCATGGTTTTATCATACTAGTCCTTAGCATCCTCCCTCCCTCCAGCTTGCCAGTTTTTCAGAATATCCTCAACGAATATTTACAAGCTATATTTGCATACATGTAAATATAAGGTATGCATACTAATTAGGGATATTCAGGAAACCCAACTGGGTCGGCAGGTGACTTTAGAACTACTCTGATGACACTGGCATAGAAACAGAGAACTAACATCAATGAGAAGTGGCAAGATGGGCTATGTCTAGCCCTGTGTATAAGGAACATTCAAATTCCATGCTCAGGGCATGTGATCAGAGATTTCGGAGGACATTATTACATTTGTTACCTTCAGTTTACTGATTTGTGCCATGCCAGGCTGCAATTCTCTTTCCCAGTATCTCCCTAACCCTTGCAAATCTAAAGGTTGATTTAAAGCAGGTGAAATCTTAATAAAAGCCAACCATAACTGGCCAGTTTACCAACATGCTCTTGTGATCCCTCTTTCCCTTTTCATAGATAACCTGCTTACGCCATGTTCTGGCATATTAGACACGTCCAGCCATGGCTGCTTGAGATCCTGGCATTAGAAAGACCAAGGCACCCTCTTGGATTATTCCTTCATTATCAACAAAGCAAGACTGCAAATTTGTGTAAAAAAAACACAAAAAAGAAAACAGATATAAAAGGGGCAAAAAAATACCCCATCATAAAATGCCTCTTGGCAAGACATAAGCATGACACAATAAGTTCAGCAGTCTAGCACAGATCGTCCCAGTTTGATTCATACCCCATAATTCAGGAATTATACAGTAATTAATATTTTTTTTGATGACTGATCTACCTTTCCAAATGATGTTTAAGGCATCTCACAGAATTATTAGAACCCAGGTACCTTAAGTCCCTACTCCAAAGAGCTAACCTAAGAATGTGGGATCTGAACCGTGATTTCCCTGGTACTCAGCATTTTGCTTTAACCAGCAGCCCCCTTCCACATCAGCACTATGTAGCAAAGTGGATGAAGTGTCAAGTGAGCCCTTTATTTCCATAAAAATGTGAAGAACCATTGCTGATGGATAAAATAAAACTGAAAAACAGTCATACGGCTATGTAGCACCTTCATTTTAACTTCAACCTGTGACTTAGCTATGAACGTCATTCTTAGCCACCCTACTTGTGAACTTAACTAAAAATGTCAGTGAGAAACTCATTTCCATCCTACCCATCGCCAAGGAAAAAGGAAAAACAAGTCTGCTGAAAGAAATGGACATAAACAGGAAAGCTACCAGAGACTCCAGGACTATCCTAAGTCAGATGTTTTATGAATTACCTAGTGCTGTCAGGCAACAAGCAGGAAAGAAGGTGTTGAGAACTCTACCACGTCAACACCCCACTGTCTCTCAAATAAACTCCCCTTCAAAATTTCAACTCTCTCTTATCTAAAGAATAGTGCTAGCATGGCTTCAAAAGGTCACACACAGCATCTTCTTTGCTTTTAGTGTCTGCAATTTATTTCAGTTTTTCCATTACTATTTTAATAGGTTTTGTTTTGGGTTTTTTTTATTACCATTGCTTAGTTATTTGGAATTCTGAGTGGTTTTGGGGTTTTTTTTATCTTTTTCAAAATGCTCTGTGATCTTTCATGGGTATTGTTTCATCTTCTGTATTTTTTGTCTTTTGGCTACTGTTCCCTATATTGAGTTTCTGGCAAGGCAGAATATAGATAAAATTTGATTTGGTTTATCTGATGAATAATTTGTATGTGGATCCAAAATAAGGTCTCACAGTCTGCAGAGAACCCAACTCTCTTCTCTAACTTTTAAGGTTCGATATTCATTGGTGTTTTTAAGGCACCTGACCGCTGTCACTGAAACAATGTAGATACTGAGTGCCGGAGCAATCACTGTTGCTATCTGGAGAGCAGGTACTGCGTAAAGTTAGGATAGACATTGACCTGTTATGTGGTTCAGCTATCCGGTTAGTAGCTGAATATCACCACTATTCAGGTAATCACTAGGACTGCCACAGCTCCGCCCACAGACCGCCCTAAAAATAATCAGATATTTTCGAGGCAGCCTGGGGGGATATTCAGTGGTTAGTGCCGCTGAATATCGGGATTGCTGAAGTTTATGCGATCTGCTAGTGCTGCAAACTGCATAAATCTTTTAAAATATCAAGCTCCTAATTTTTATAACATTTATAATATTTTATTTACAATCTGCAGAATAAGGATGTCATTTTAGAAAGCTTGCACAACTTTTACATGCAAATAGCAGTTTTAGATGGCTACTATTTACACATGTAGATCACAGGCAGGGGGGGGGGGAATATTCAACAGATGCAATCAGCACTGTTAAAGCAGCTGACCATCACCACTTTAAATAACACCGGATATTCAATGCCATATCTCGCCACTGGCATTGAATACCCAAGTTGCCCGGTTAGCATTTTAGCTGCTGGCCGGATAGCTAAACCGGCAAAAATTAAGTCAGCTTTTTTTTGGTCTAATGTTAGCTGGTTTAAGTTAACCAGTCAGCAGCTGAATATTGCCTTGCCTATGCCTATGAAAGCCTAAGACTTGTCATCTGAACTTCTAAGGAAAGCTTAGGTTTGATCTCCTCTAGTACTGACTGGTTTGTTCTTTGGGCAGTATTCATCGCCAGCACCATAATTCAAAGACTTCAATTTTCTTCCTAACTTTTTCACTGTCCAATTTTCGCATCCTTAGGACGTTATTGAAAATACTATGGCCCGGACAAATCAAATCTTTGTATGGAGAGAGACATCTCTGCTCTTGAGGATCTTGTCTAGATCCTTCATAGTCATTCTACCAAGAGCAATACGTCTTTGTATTTCTTGACTGCTAGTCCTTTCTTTATTGATGGTTGATCCAAGTAAGTTAAAGCTGTCAACTATTTCAATTTCTTCTCCATCATTGTTGAACTTATTGATTTTGCCAGTTGCCAGAATCTTTATTTTCTTAACGTTAAGGTGCAAACCCATTTTAAGACTATATTCCTTGATCCTGAGAAGCAAATTTTTCAAATCGTCTTTACTTTCAGCCAGTAATATGGTATCATCAGCATAGCGAAGGTAGTTGATCAGTCTTCCACCAATCTTCACACCTCGGTTGTCTTCATACAGTCCTGCTTCTCTGATGATCTGTTCTGCAAATAAATTGAAGAGGTAGGAGGAAAGTATGCAGCCTTGTCGCACACATTTGCTGATTTTAAACCATTCTGTTTTTCCTAGTTCCGTTTGAACTGTTGCTTCCGTTCGAACTGTTGCTTCAGGTATTCTGGTATACCCATGTTTCTTAATGTGGCCCAGAGTTTCTCATGGTTTACACAGTCAAAAGCCTTGCTGTAGTCAATAAAACAAATATGGATATCCTTTTCGTATTCTTTTATCTTTTCAAGAATCCATCTTACATCTGCGATAATGTCTCTTGTTCCTCGCTCTTTCCTGAACCCTGCTTGCACTTCAGGCAGATCTTGTTCCAGGTATAATTGTAGTCTCTGCTGAATGATCTTGAGTAGAATCTTGCTGGCATGTGGGATCAGAGCGATTGTGCAATAATTTCCACAGTCAGTTGGGTCACCTTTCTTCAGTATTGGTATAAACACAGATCTTTTCCAGTCAGTTGGCCATGAACTTGTCTTCCAAATTTCCTGGCAGAGCCTTGTAAGTATGGTAACAGCTTCATTTGATTGCTGTAAATATTTCAATGGGAATGCCATCAATGCCCGGTGCTTTGTTCTTTGATAAGGCTTTCAATGCTGCTTTGACGTCTTCTTTCATCACTAATTGTTCCTGATCATAAGGTACAGGTTGAAATGGCTGTTGATCCACTTGATCTTTATGGTATAATGAGTCTCTATATTCTTTCCACCTTTTCTTGATCGTCTCAGCATCATTCAACATGGATCCTTGAGCATCTTGTAGCATTCCAATTCGAGGCTGGAATTTTTTCTTTAACTCTCATAGCTTTAGAAAAGTCAATCTTGTTCTTCCTGTAATAGCTTCTGATTCTATTTCCTTGCATGTGTTATTGTAGCACTTCTCCTTGTTTTGCTGCATGTTAGTAATCTCTGTTAGTTCTGCGATTGCTTCTGTTTCTCCTCTGACTTTAGTTTCTCTGGGTTTCTGGACAATTTTCAGAGTTTCTTCAGTCATCCATTTTGGTTGTTTTTGCTTTTTCACCTTATGTAGAGGACTTCTCACTTTCTTCCAACACAACTTTCTTGATTTCATCCCATAATTCTTCTGGAACGCTGTCATTTGTATCTAAAGCAGCAAATCGATTTTTTAGGCAGTCTTTAAATTCCAGTGGAATATTCTCAAGGTCATGTTTTGCTACATTCATGAGTGTGGCTTGCTCTTTTTCAACTTTAGCTTGTTTGCACACTAGTAGTTGATGATCTGTACCACAGTCAGCGCCAGGTTTTGTCTTTGTTGATATTATCAAGCTTTTCCATCGTTGTCTTCACAGATGTAGTCAATTTAATTTCTGTACAATCCATTGGGTGAAGTCCACGAGTACAGTTTGCGTTTGTGTTGCTGGAAGAAGGTGTTTGAGATAAATAGATCATTGGTCTTGCAGAATTCTATCAGTCTTTCTCCAGTTTTGTTTCTGTTGCCAAGTCCATATTTTTCCAACCACTTTGCCTTCTTCTTTGTTGCCATCTTTTGCGTTCCAGTCACCCTTGACTATCAGGATATCCTGTTTGCATGTTCTGTCAATTTCAGCTTGTACTTGTTCATAGAACTCATCAACGTCTTCCTCTTCAGCGTTTAGACAATCAAAATCTTGAGAAATGCCTCTTGTTTTTGAGAAATGTTTCTGACGAAAATGGTTCTTCCGCTGAAAGTGCTGGCACTTAAATTGGTATTCCCACATGCCCTTATAAGTACTGTACAAAAGGTTCCACATTCAAAAGAGCCTTTTGTAAAATATATGAGGACGTGCAAAAGTCCCCAGGCCTGGGTTTGGGCATAAGTAACAAAGGCAATGGTCTAGGGTGTCAAATTTTGAAGGCACTAAATACCCAGGCCAAAGATGAGCCTAATCCCACTTATTTCAGGGTCATGCACATTTGCTGCTTCAGAGGGTCGCCACCGTGGTGCTTCACATGCATCACACATAGGCTAATGAATGCCAAGAAAAAGAAAAACTCAAATATGTTAGACATTATACACAACTACACTATATGCATTAGCCTAGTTCGAGTTCACAGCAGAGAGAAAGAAAGCAGGACAGGGATCACGAATGTTAAGCATATATTAAAAAAAACGAATGGGCCAATATTCAAATGGAGTTATATTTTTATAGCTCTGCTATCTGTAGATTTTCAGCCCCCAAATGGCTAGTGGGGAGCTGAAAATCTGTTTAATCGCTCCGTCACTATCAGTACAGCAGAGTGAGGGCAGCAACCAAAACTAACCATATAGACGTGATATTTAGCTGCTCTATGAAGTTTATGTTTAGTTGAGCCCTGTGTTTAAAATCCATCCCTATATTTTTTGTAGGAAAGACCAAACTATATAAACACTTCAGTTTGCTTTACAGTGGACAAGGCCTATTCTGAAATTCTATTAAATGCTACAATTCTTACCAGTACAGTGTCTTCATGTCTCTTTCCACCGATAATCACCTGAGTAGCAGTAAAACAAGTTAAAATCAGAAAATATTACCTCGCAGCATCCTTACTGACTCCACTGCTGGATTCCACTTAGAGGATGTTTCAGTTTAACACGGCGGAGGTTCACCTGTTTACCGCAGGCAAGAAATCTCAGCAATTGTATTTATGTATATTTGCTTCTAAAAATTATAGGACATCAAGGCCAGTATTTGCTTCATTTGCTCAATTCTTAACACCATTCCCACACTCATCGGTGAGATTTTGAGCAGCAGGCTGCCCATGGAGCCCACTGTTACAAAATGACAGAATCAAAGCAATCAGGGGACCAGCTCTCTAGCCTAGTGCCTTACTTGTGAAATTTGTAATCATACAGCCAGCTATATATTCAAATGGTGTCCAGGCCTGCTGTAATTGCCCTGATTATCTCTTCTGAACTAATCACCATAATGTATATAATTAGACTGGTATCCAATTACTCGTAGATTATCTAATGCCAATAGGTAGTGCTTTTTAGAAAGCAACATATAAAGGCATCAAACATAAATTAAGGAAGACTGGACTGAGGCCCTGTTTTACAGGAAGAGAGAGCAACAGTCAATGAGCAGAAAACCCTTTACGTTTTGGACATAAACGGGGAACGGAAGCCTAAGAAAAGGAAAGTGTATTGCAAATGTGACCAGTGACAGGGCTACTGGGGAAAGAATGAGAGAGAACAAATCCTATCAAAAAGGAGCAATGAAGGGAGAGAGTTATTTTATAAGACCTCTTCATGCTTCATGCTTTGAATGTCTAAAAATAGACATACAGACGTCTAAAGCACGGAGACGTTCCCAGAGCCATCTTAGAAGCTGGTTCTGTGGATGTCCCCGGCGTGAGGACGTCCACGTCTAAACGAGTGATTGGTGTGCGCATTCTCAGAGCTTGGATGCCCTCATTGAATTTCAATAACACCCTAGGTGTCACGAGCCACATTCAAGCTTATACCTGCTCCAGACAGGAATAGGCGTCAGAAAAGTCTTACCTTCTTTTCCATGCCAATAACAAACACTGATGAGGACTGAGGAGTCATGTTATTTTCCTACACCCCTTTTTGCTAGAATGCATGCGATGGACATCCTCGCCCCATGCTTTCTGAAGGGGGATTAGATATTTATTATAGAAATTCCAGCCTAAACAATTTGAACGTTTTGGGAGATTTGTCATGCAAAGAATTTTAAACTTTAGGTCATTTGCAAGATTTTCCAACCATCTGTGTAACACGGTAACCTTAAATGAGGTTCCCAGCAGAGCCCACTAGCATCTATAATTTAATGGATTCTGAAACATTTCACATTAAAACCAAGAGAGAACCTACATGGACTTCAGAAGTTCAGCAATGGCTTTCTCAAAGAAAGAGACCACAGGAGGAAAAGCAGAGGACTGCAGTTATATAACGGTGTTAATTAGGGAAGCAGTCACAGACAGACAAAGAAGAAGCAGATTAGGGATCAATATTGACTTCATCCCAAAGAACCCCCCAATGAGAGCAGGTCATGAACTCATTGCATTGTTCAAGCTTCCACAGACTAGAGTGAAATAGGTTTTGAAACTGTTTAAATCATGTGTAATTACATTCGTAGGCAGTAGCAACTTCAAGAGCATGAAAAAGAAAACTGATTGCCTAGTGGACTCAAAGTAAAGCGAGGTTACTTACCTGTAACAGGGGTTTTCTGTAGACAGCAGGATACGTCAGCCACACCTAGTGACATCATCTGATGGCGCCATGGATGGAAGTGCTCTCCAGAGCTCAGAAAGGCAAGTCTTTCTGAGCATGTGCCAGGTAGCCCCACCTTCCTGGCCCACCTCTACCTAGCCCAATATGTCCCACAGCAATGTTCTTGCAGGCTAGTAGGTAGGCTGTGGAGTCCCGGGGATCATCCTCATCCGAGGAGAGGTGGGCAGGATTGTGTGGTTGACTTATTCTGCTGTCCACAGAGAATCCCTGTTACAGGTAAGTTACTTTGCTTTCTCCTAGGACAAGTAGGATGAGTCAGCCACACCTGGTGACTCTGTAGCCTTGGCTGCTAGCCATCCTTCTGCTGTGGTGGATGAAATAGGCAGACAACTCAAATGAAATTAGGAGCCTTTATTAAATGCAACAACAAATGAGTTATGAATGAAACGATCCATGGTGCAACAGCAGTCTGGGTCAAGATCACACAACAGAACAAGAAAGCTGGTGCTGCAAGAATCCATATGCAACAGGGTCACTGACAATGGTCAGAGAGATCAGAACAATCACATGAACACTGAGATAAGAACAATGAACAATCGCAGTGCAACATAACGAAGCAGTGGAACACAAGGCAAGATCAGTGGAACACAAGGCAAGATCAGCAACACAGCAGTCTTGGTGCGGGCACCGATCACCCGGTCAGGGAGATGTTGCCAGAGTCAGTATTGCTCGGCCAAAGGAGCTGTCCACCAGAATGCCCTAATCCAGGCGGTAGTATTTCTGGAAGGTGTGCACAGAGAACCAGGTGGCAGCTCTGCAGATGTCCTGCACCGGGATGGAGTAGGGGTTTGCAAGCATTGCAGCCATGGCTCTGAGCTGGTGGGTGCATATATTGCCCACCAGCTGGACCCCTGCCTGGGCATAAGAGAATGCTATGCAAGCCAATATCCAGAGCAACAGGGTCCTCTCGTTGACGGGGCATCCAGGCTTGTTGGAGTCAAAGGAGACAAACAGCTGGGCTCCTCGGTACTCGTGCTATGTTCTGTGGATATAAGTCCATAGAGCATGTATGCAGTCAAGAGTGTGGAGCTCATTGGGTGATGAGTGGCAGGTCAATCGTCTGGTTGATGTGAAATGGGGAGGCCACCTTTGGTATGATAGAGCAAGGTGTAGGTGGATGTGCCACTAGGGCCTGGAGTTCACTCACATGCCTGGCGGAGGTGATGGCAATCAGGGCTTTCCAGGTGACATACTTGAGAGGTGAGGACAGCATGGGCTGGAAGAGGGCCTGTGTCAGTTGATGCAGTAGGATGTTGAAATCCTAGGGTGGCACAGGCCGTCTAATGGTGGGCCTGAGGTTGGCAAGGCTGCACATGATCTGCAAAACTAGCAAGTGTGCAAAGATGAAGGCGTCATTAGGGCAATCATGGTAAGCCACAATAGTGGACAGATGACACCGAATGGATGTCGTCTTGAGCCCCGCGCTGATGAGGATGATGAGGTATTGGAGGACTCGATGATTGGGCAGGAGCTTGGGTCGCATCCCTCTGAGGCACACCATGTGGCCAAGGGCCTCCACTTTAGGCCATAAGATTTCTGTGTGAAGGGGCATCTGGCAGCCAGGATGACCTGCTACACCTCTGTAATGGGGTTGAGGGATGCGAGGATTAACCTATCAACATTCAGGCCATCAGCATGAGTATCGGCAGATTGGGGTGCAGAGTCGTGTCCTTGTCCTGTGTGATGAGGTCTGGTGTCAGCTGTAGTCTGGTCGGTGGTTCCTGCGCTACACAGCTCAGGAAGGGGAACCAAATCTGCCTGGGCCAGAACTGGGTGATGAGAATGACCCGTGCCTGATCATGAATGATTTTTTGGATAGTTGTGGAGATTAGTGGTGTAGGCATATAGGAGTGGCCAAGCCCCTCAGTGAATCATAAATGTGTCCGAGGCTAGACTGCGGGAGGATGAACGTTTCCAGCAGAAGTGGGTGTACTTCGCATTCATCTTCTATCAAAGAGGTTGACATTATTATTATTTATTTATTTATTATTTATTTCTTTACATTCTCTTATATACCACGCTTTTCTGCATCAGTGCGGTTTACATTGAACAAACTGAAATTACATTGAACAGGGCATTATAACTTGGAGATAACTATTTTACAGGGAACATGGGCTATGGAGGGTTAAGTGGCTTGCCCAAGACCACAAGGAGCACCTGTGGGACTAGAAACCCCAGTCCTTCCGGCCCAAGGTTGCTGTCCTCTAGTGGGATTTGAACCTCCGACCTTCCGGCCTGAAGTACCTTGCCCCAACCACTAGGCCACTCCTCCACTCCTATGGGTGTCCCCATTTGCAGAAGAGGTCTGCTGCTGTGCGAGGGTTGAGTGGCGGCTGAGGCAGTCTGCCAGTTGGTTGTCCTCACCTGGCAGGTATAAGGCTTGAAGCAGGCAGTCGTTGGAGAGGGTGAAGGACCAGAGTTTGAGCACTTCCCTGCAGAGGGAGAGGGATCCTGTACCCCCTTGTTTGTTGATGTAGAATATTGCTACCTGGTTGTCCGCCTGGACCAAGACATTCCAGGCCTGAATGAGGTGGTGGAAGGACTTTAGCACATACTGGATTGCTGGAGTTCCAGGAAGTTGATGTAGCAGCTGCGCTCCAGGCACCCCTGGTGAGGAGCTGTAGCATGTGGGAGCCCAGCCCGCCTTGGAGGCATCAGTTGTGATTGTGATGTGGTGTGATGTGATGTGATGGCATGGCTTCTGAAACGGCCTGCCCACCGAGAGGTTGTTCCGATGAGTCCGCCAGGTGAGTACTCCTGTGTTCAGAGGGATTTGGCTGGAGAGGGGCTGAGAGTGCTGCCACCAGTGTTTGCGGAGATGCCACTGCAAGTGGCACATATGGAGTATTGCAAGGGGCAGGACTTGGGTGGTCGCTGCCATGTGGCCTAGGAGCTGTAGCAGGGTTCTGGCGGTGGCTTGATTAGCCGTGGAGACAGCCCGGGCAAGTGAGACAATGGCTTCCATTCGTAGCAGCAGGAACACCTTGGCCCAGGCGGTCCTGATGTCTGCCCTGATGAATTCCAAGCACTGTGTGGGTTGGAGATGTGATTTTGGGAGGCTGACCTGGAATTCAAGTGACAAGAGCAGCATGGTTGTCTGTTCAATGGACTTCCTGAGCTCCTGTTATGAGGGGGCTGTAAGAAGCCTGTTGTCCAGGCAGGAGAAGACACATAATCCTTTCTTGCGGGGGTGAGCAGCCACCATGGTGACACACTTCATGAATACCCTTGAGGCAGAGGAGAGGCCAAAGGGGAGCTCCTTGTACTTATAGTGTTTTCCCAAATACACAGAACCAAAGATTCTACCTCTGGACCAGATGAATAAAAATGTGTGTAAGCATCTTGCAGATCTAGAGATGCCATCCAGACGTTGGGTTGTAAGAGTGGAAGGATAGAATCCAAGGAGTACATTTTGAACTTATCTTTGTGGCTGAACTTGTTTAAGTTGCAGAGGTCCAGGATGGAGCAAACTCCACCCGATTTCTTGAGGATCAGGAAGTACTGGGAGTAGAACCGATGAGAGACCTCATCTGGCGGGACAGGTTCTATGGCCCTTGCCACCAGGAGAGAGTGTATTTTTGCAGTCATAGCGGGAATCGGGTTCTGCGGCGTTTCGCTGTGAAGGAAGGTGCACTGTTGTGAGGGCAAAGAGAAGTTGATCCTGAAGCCAGCTGCAATGATCTCCAGGATTCATTTGTCTGTTGTGATCTGTTCCCAGGCAGTCAAGAAGGCCAAAAGCCATCCCCCCACTGGGGGACTGGGGAAGTATGCATTGTCAAAAGGAAGGCATGTTCTTGTTGGACAAGGAGGTGGTTTGCTTGTTTTGCTTTTTTAGTCCCTCTGGCAGGGTTCCTGCTGGTAGGAGGAGTGTTATTTCAGTTGGTGCTTAAAATGACATGGCTGCCACCAGTGGTAGGAGTTATAGCACTGAGACAAAGGGTAGGATTTCCATTGCTGGTTCATGGATTTCCTCTGGTTGGAGTCGTGGTGCAGGCTGTCTGCTGTGAGGGTTTGGAGGGTGGTACAGTGGTCCTTCAGGTCACTGACCGTGTCCTTGACTTTTTTACCAAAGAGGTTGTCTCCGCCACAGGAGGTGTCAGCTATACAATCATGGGTATCTTCCCTCAGTCCAGATGCCCAGAGCCAAGCCATGCATCTGGCTGCAATGGCGGTGCCTGCCTCTCAGGCTGCAGTGTCAAATGTATCAAAAGCCAAGCGGATCAGGTGCTTACCGCACTCCATGAGGTCAGCGATGACTACCAAGCTAGCTTCTGTGGTCTCCTTGGGGAGGGTGTTGACAGCCCCTTTGAGTTTTTCAAGCAGGGCATCTTGGAAGAGGATTTGCTGAAACTGGTGGGCGGTGATCTTTGCTTTGAGCATCGTGCTGTTTGAAGGTTTTCTACCCCAGTTCATCAAGGAGTATGAGGTCAATTCCAGGCAGTGTTTTGGAGTGTCTGCACAGTTTTTTGGCATGGACTGGTGTGAGAGTTGTGTCTTCTTAAAACCAGGTGCGGCCTGTACCTGATACTCAGTTTTGAGTCTCCTTGAGGTGGCCGGACCAGAGGACAGGGTCTGCCAGATCTTGAGGAGGTTATCCATGAGGAGCTTATGGACTGGACTGGACTGGACTGGTCAAGCGACCAGAGTCCTTGGGGTGTCAAGATATGTGAGGACTTCAAGGACCTCATTTCTTGGGTCTGAAGTGTCTGCCAGGGTGAGAGAAAGCTGAGACGCCAGTTTTTGGAGGAACTTGGTGTATGTAAGGTCCTCTGGCAGAGACGATGACTAAGATGGTGAAGGTTCCAATCCGGTGCTGGGTGAGCTGATGGAGTGACGGTTCCTTGTAGAGTGACGGGTCCCCTGTGATGGAACCCTGGGTGGTCGCCTCTTCGCCCTTTGGTTTCTGTGCTCGGTGGTTCTGGGGAGAATTGTGGGCATGGAGATGAGGGCAATAGTGGGGGCGACGGGGTCCATGCCTCTCTCAGTGGCAAGGATACTGGAGTTTGCCATACCTTGCTGATGACCGCAGGTCCTGTAGTCACTTGCGCCCATGTGTGGGCGTGTTGTTCGAGGAAACAGGCAAGAAGATCAAGGACTGCAGCTGCTAAGCCGCCTTTGTTATTGTGGTTGTGGGGTGCTCTGTGGCTGGCCTTGTCGCCTTCTATGGGCCTTGGAGCTGTGATATTACTTGTAACGTCTGTGGCTGGAGTCACTGCCACTAGTACTGGTGCTGCAGCTGTGATGTCTCCATCTTCTGTATTTAGAGTCCCTCATGCAAGCAATGCTGGTGCTAGGTATGGCCGGCTGTGTTTCCCTGCATGGTGCATGGAGATCGGTGCCGGTGCATTGACAGTTAGACATGGTCAGTTTCACCACGATCAGCTGGTTTCCTGGCAAGGGGGTGCTCTGGAGGGCTTTCCCTGCCTGCGGGGAGGTTTCTTTTGTCAACATGATGATGTGCTATGTTCCTTCTTTCACTTCCAGGTTGCTGGCCAATGGTGGCAAAGGAGGTGCCATTTTGAAAATCTGCATTACCGGCGGCATCTGAAGAAGGCATGGCTGGAAAGGAGTTGCCTGATCCCGGGTTTTCCTGTATGGTGAGCTGGGCAAGGAGAGGTTGTGTCAGGACAGGAGGCCCCTTCCAGGCCAGGCTGAGTATGGAGGCCTTGTCCGGCACATCCCAAGCCGCGGGTACATGTTGCTTCTTGTGGTGGGTTTTCTTGACCATGTGGGAGGACTCTTGCAGGAGCTGCTGATCTGAAGAGGTGAGTGCTTCTGTGAAGTCACAAAGAGCATGGCTGCAGGAATTTCATGCCATAGAAGACATCTGGGCATGGTGTGGGCAGTTCTCAATGTGGTGACTCACCCCCAAGCACCAGACGCAGCAGTCATGGGTATCTGTGCTATTCATCTTCCCTTCGCATTTCCAGCATTTTTCTCTCCTTCATCTTTTTTTTTTTTTTTTGTGTGGAGAGCTGAGTTTTTGTCCTTGCTGGCAAGGCGGAAGAAGAGAGACTAGGCTAGGTAGGGGTGGGCAAGGGAGGTGGGGCTACCTGGCACATGCTAAGAAAGGCTTTCCGTTCTGAACTCTAGAGAGAACTTCCATCCATGGCGCCGTCGGATGACATCACCAGGTGTGGCAGACTCATCCTGCTTGTCCTAGGTGAAGCATGGGACATAGGGGGAAGATGTAAAGTATTCATAGTAGTAGACCTGCAGGGCCGAGAGGCGCATAGAAGAATAAGCTGGGAGGCTAAATAAGGCGGCAAATGACTCTTGCACATCTCACACGTTGATCTTTATTCTCAACGAACAATTTTGCATCCTGGATTTTCACTCACACACTTGCTCTGAATTCATCCAAACCAGAAGCAACATGGATTATAGGGTGTTCAGCCTCCTCCCTCTGCTTACAGGCAGAATGATTATCCTGGTGGACTCCCTCAAGATTTTGGGATGTTATTTCGATCTCTCCCTAACCTTAGGGAAACAAATTTCTGCTACAATTAAGCCCTGCTTTGCAACATATCGATCTATTTGCCTGAAAAGAAAGCTGAATGTATTAATAGCAAAATTTTAAATTTAATGTGGAAATGAGATGGGAGCTAGTGTTCTGTGTAAAGAAAGGGAGTTAGATGGTCATATTTCCTAGATGAATGAAGGAATCCTACTGCAGTTTGCAGACACTTGATAGAGGTTTTGGAAAGAGCACTGTAAAGGGGATGTTTCCATAGTCAAGGCGGCTGATGTGTCAAAGCATGAACGTCACTTCGATTCCAATAAGTCCACAAAGAGCAAATAGATCAATACGCTGCAAAGCGGAGCTTACATGTAGCTGAAATGTGTTTCTCTAAGGTTAGGGAGAGATTGAAATAGCATCCCAAGATCATGAGGGAGTCCACCAGGATAATCAGACTGCCTGCAAGCAGAGGGAAGAGGTTGGTTGTGGCTGGACACCCTATAATTCACATTGCTTCTGATTTGGATAGATTCAGAGCAAATTTGTAAGCGGAAATTCAGGATGCAAAATTGTGCATTGAGAATAAAGATCAACGCGTGGTATGTGCAAGAGTCATATGCTACCTGTTAGGGGCTTGTACAGCATGGTCCCAGCAGATATCGCATCGATTTATACCCTAATGCACACCAGTGGCATCTGCATTTAATGTGGATAATCTAACACCACCCCACTGAGATGGAATTAAGTGCACCGGCGCTAACTGCTAACTGCATGTTAGTAACGTCCAAGCTGACCACAATGTGCAGTCAACACCCACTCTCCATCCCCACCCCACTCCACCATTTCCCTCCGCATCATGTGCTATGCAGTTAGAATGGAGTTAGCCACACCTAGACCATTTTGGGAGCATGCTAACTCATAGTAACATAGTAAATGTCAGCAGATAAAGACCAGCATGGTCCATCCAGTCTGCCCAGCAATACGGTAAGAGTAGGTGCACCTGTCGCTCTGTGCAGGCCACCCCTCCCCATGTCTTTGTTTAGGGGTGGACTCACCACTCCATGTAGGACACCCCTATTTGTTGAGAAGTTAGATGATTCAGTTTATTTTGTTTTTATCCTGTTGCTGTAAAGGGATCCGCTGTGCTTGTCCCATGCTGTTTTGAATTCCGTCACTGTGTTTGCCCACACCACTTCCATCGGGAGAGCGTTCCAAGCATCCATCACCCTTTCAGTGAAAAAATATTTCCTGACATTGCTGCAGAATTTGATTAGTTAGCACAGCTTAATAGAAAAGCCCCTAAATTTGATTATTGGTCTTTCCAAATCTGAGCTAAAGATGAATTATGTGCAGGTACAATAGGTATTTCCCTGTATCACTCTAAAGTTTTGGAATTAAGTAATGGAAGGTTAAGTGAATGCCTAAGATCACATTGTAGGTGGAATTTGAACTCTGGCCTCCATGGTTCTCAGCCCACTGCTCTAATCGCTAGGCTCTACTTTCACCCTCCCTCCATTCTTCTCCCCCCCCCAGTCAACAGCTAAATACACTATGAGGAAATCATTTATTTTGTCTCCTACCAGTTTTAACCATCCTAAGAGGCCATAAAATAGCAGTGAACAGAATTTAGAAAAAAATTACATAGGCATTAAATGAATCCAGAAGGGAGCTGAGAAAGAGCTGCTGGTATGATCATGACAAGTATTTCATGCCTGGAGCTCTCGGCTCTCTCCTGTCCTCGTTGTCCATGTTCTTTTGCTTAAACATTTCATGCTGATCTCGGTATTATAATGGAGGTGTCCTCGTGTGTTTTACAAGTCACCACTGCTCCCCGTAAAAGAGTTTTGAGCATTTAATTTCTACTTATGTTTGCAAAATGCTTTGCTGATGTAACTTCCAGAAATGAATATGGAAACGTCACTGATAAGCACATGGTCAAAGTTCAGTCCAGGCACCGTGTGAAAGGTTACTCATCTACTGTGCGCAAGCTGAGCCCATACAGACACACCCACTAGAATGAGACAAAACAGTTTTCTGATCTAATACCCAATGCATTCGAACAAACTCAGGAATCACAGCTACGAATAACAGCACGCTTCACATATTAAAAACACAGATGTGCATGTCTGGCAATACTGTAACTAGTGTGAGAGGGACAGCAAGCCCCTTGGGAGACATGAAAATACTCACATCGAGCATGTGCTGTCAGCAAATGAGAATCCAGGAAGAGCATCACCTTCCTTCGATCATCTGGGCTGGAGAGAAAAGGGGAGGCAGAGGGAAAAAGAGCTGGGCGAGAGGGCAGAAATAGGCTTACCCATCCTACCACTAAAGAGCTTGATTTTATAACAGGAGGCCTCTGTGAGAAGTCTAAAAAGGCACCTGGGACCCTGGGAATACCTACATGCAGATCACGTAAAAACAGATGCACCCTCGTTACAGACGTATGTGGTTGCACCGTTTTATAAATACCATGTTCCATGTGTGAAACTGGATTTCCACGCAGAAAAAGCTGTATAAAATTACCCCCAAAATGCCAATTGGCAGGTCTGGTTGAAACGATCAAAGTTGAAATTAAAAAGGTAAAAGGAACAAGGGGGGGGGGAGCTTAAATCATCCCCTTGATTACGTTGTTCAAGAAAGGAGGGCTCACAAAGTCAAAGAAAGGAAGGCAAGAGAGAGACTTACAGCTCAACCCCAACCGTTGCTGTAATTATCTTAATGCTGTCATTTAATGAAGAAATACACTGTAGGAGATAAAGAGGACTTTTGGGTCTATAACTAGGTTTCAAAAGCTTCTTCAGGTTAATCCAGAGAAAAGGATGGTAAAAGGGAGCATGGCTCTCAAAAGCTAATCACAGATATATTGAGTTAGTCCAATAAAAACCCATCATCCATAACTTCTTTCTTACCCTTTAATGCCGCATGTCCATATACGCTAAAACAGCAACCACGCCACTTGATAAAGATGAAGAAAATGAAGCAATTATGCAGCCGTTAATAAGGTACTGAGGGGCCACATGTGCATGAGATGGACAACTGGCAGTAGGGTTATGAGTTGAGCCAACCTCCATATAATGCCTTAGGAAGGCCACTTATGAAGAAGAACACGGGGATATGGAAGATGGCAATAGTGAAGAAGTTCTCAGGGCCGCAAAACCGATACAGAGAATGTAACAGCACATCAGGACAGCCAATGGATGCTCACAATGGGAAACGCAGAGGCTTGAGGGGGTTATGATGGCAAAGTGTCTAAGAGGCCTTTCAAAAATGCCAGTGGCAGCAGGCTGGAATCAATCAAGGGTAAAGTTTATACTTTCTCCAAAGATTATCCCAGAAAATCCTGCTGTTACAGCAAGGAGGCAACTTTATGATAAGAATATGGAAAGGAGGAGGAAAATCTTAAATGTATAGTCCCATTAAATACCATAATCCTGAAATGTCCATTTTCAGAGCTCTACTACTGTCAACCATGTTCACTCATAAATTAATGCCGTCGCTGAGCCTGAGCCCATAAAAAGCTCATGTGCCAAATTCTAATGTGGTGCACAAAAAAATAAATGTTTTTTCAGGCTTTCCGAAAGCAGCACCATAAAAGTGGAGATGAGAGGAGGCGTGGCCTAGCAGCACAACAGCCTAGTACCCAAAAGATCTGGGTTCAATTCTCACTGGTGCTCCTTGTGGCCTGGGCAAGTCACTTAACTCTCTACTGCCTCAGATACAAATTTAGATTGTAAACTCTCTAGGGACAGGGAAATACCTACAGTACCTGTATGTAACTCACCTTGAACTACCATTGGAAAGGCGTGATCTAAATACAAACAAGTAAATATTTAGAGCTCAGCAGATTTCTCTTGCTGTCTTCATTGATCTTAAATTTGGCAAACACCATTGACTTTACAGTCATGTTTCTATGGAATTCTTGAACTGGTCATATTCTTAGCATTTGTCTATAGACTCTGACATCTCAGTCGTATTTAACTGATGGAACTTGGTTCTGAACTTTTTATCTCCCTCCCTGAAAGTGGAGCAGATGCCTGGAGAAGTGAAAACGGTGCCAGAAATTCAAGCACATGGGAAACAGCACCAGAGGGAGAATAGGGAGAAGACTGGACATTGGGTAGTGTCTCTGGTGACCTACTGGGCAAATTGGCTGAGCCAAGAGGTCCTTATCTCCTGACAACTGCTATATCACTATGTATTTCATTATTAGAACTCTTTAAAGATTCACAGCCTATGATTCTTTTTCTCATTTCATGTACCCGTGATGGTTAAACATGCTGACCAAGAAACAGCAGAAGGGTTTCTACTTTGAATCCAGTCACATTACAGTTTCAAGACTTTCCACTGGTCTGCCTGCAGTTTCCCTTTCTGTGAATAGATCCGATATCAGTAATATTATCTATTTTACAGAATCAATTCATCTTCACAAGACAGTACACAATGGCAGTAATATTAAGATATTGTGTATCTATGCCAGTATACGTGCATAAAATGCCGCTTATAAAATTACTCCATGCGCATGTGTGACTGTGCTTGATTTGGATGTAGGCATGTTTGACGGCAGGATCTGAGCAGAGCACAAGCATAGTCACAAGTTACATGCGGTCTTTACAGACCATGCGCATTTGTGTATACACTAGCCAGGTATATTTACAGCGACTCCTGAGCTGTTATACATGCACTTGGCTTTATTATAGCCATGATAAAGACACATAGGCGTTTATGTGTCTTTATTGAATAGGCTTAAAATAGGTGCCTACTAGATCTCCCAACCTAGGTGACCTGTTAGAAGATTACCAGCATAGATCAGCACAGAACAGAAGTTGCCTTTTAAATGCCGAATTAAGAGTGAGACATGGGCAGAAAGCGATCTCTGTTCACCACCAATCTTTATTTTGGCACAAGAAAGTACAACTAAATAGCCACAGGTCATGTATAGAAGGTATATAGGCTATTTGCCTCACAATAGGCCATTTAATAATATAATTACCCTTCTTTAGCCAGGAACAATATCTTTAGTAAATTCATCTTTTTTTCAAGAGGGTTCAGATCAAATGCAAAAAATAACTCAAATGCAGAATTGCAACACCAAAAATGTGCAAATTTTCAACACAAAAGGGAGCATCATACTGAAACACACCACCTCGATACGCTTTCAGCTGAAAATGTACCTTTTTAAAAGACTGGCTCATGACAGCTTATCCCGTGCGCAGGGCTTGGAAGACTCTCACAGCTGTATGGCCACTACCTGGAGTGCTCTGTGGCAGTTTCCCAGTTCCCTGTAGCACTAGAGCTGTGATCCACCTGAGCCACACAGAATACTTACGTGGTGACAACTTTTTACATCATCACTTTTCAGTTGTTTTTATAGAAAACATAGAAATGGCAGCAGATAATAACCATAAGGCCTATGTAGTTATTTATTGGGCAACACCTGGCTGCACAATAACAACTTCCAAAAGTGTTTCTAATCGGGGTCATCAGACATGGAAGGTGAGGTGGGCAACTGCCCAGAGCATCAAGCCTAGTGGACACCCACAAACCTCATCAGGGGTTAGAGCGCCACTACTCTCAATAGCCACCACAGACACAGAACACCAATGCTTTGGAATTCATTACCGGAAGCTGTAAGAGCCACCATGGACCTACAGGATTTTCACAAAGCCATAAAGACGCTCCTATTCACAGAGCACTATGCCAACATTACCTGACGAACACCCTCTTGTCCTACAAAATAAATAAACTCTTCAGAGCTCTATGCAACTGCTGGAATGTGGCCGTCACTGGAGGGGGACATGGGTCAACCTCAATTTAATAATCTCTGTCCCCTCCTCCCTGCACTGCCCAGGATGCTGCTCGGCCAGGTGAACAGCCATTTCTAATTTCTAAATATTTAGAAGACCTTTAAGGTCGTTAGTGGAATAAAAAACTTGTTTAAATGGAAATGAGGCGTGTAATTTACTCAGCAAAGGCAAATGATTTCTTATACACAGACACACACTTGCATTTTATGTGTTTTACAAATGTATGAGAGAGAGAAATATACTGGATAAAAGATTTTACATGCAAATAAAAAAATCAGTAAAGCAAGTAGAACTTCGCTGACTCTATGAACGCCTACTGATAACTTTATTTTTATACTCTACCTGCAAGATATTTAAGTGAGATTACATGAGGCTATAGGCAACACACATTATCTTTGTTTCCTGCCACACAGTGCTCGTGCTGAAAACCATCGTAATTTTTAATTCTGATGCACACAAACTGACAGAACCAGATGCAGCTACCTATTACCTACCAAGGCAGTCCTGGGCTGCACAGCATGGTCACCACCCTGTCTCACTTTGCAGGGGTGGGCAAAAATCCAAAAACAGAATGGCCAGAACATTCAAACTTATTGAGGGATTTAAAAGGAGGCCTGGTAACAACAGAAATAGCCGTGCTTTACATATAAGAACACGAGAACATAAGATATGCCATACTGGGTCAGACCAAGGTCCATCGAGCCCAGTATCCTGTTTCCCAACAGTAGCCATGGATTCCGTGCTGTTCAATTAGAGGTAGATTCCATATAGGCCGGTTATCTCTCGCGGACACGTTTAAATCGAACACGGGCACAATTTCATGCTAATTCTGCATCTGCGGGTAGACATGTCTGGCGTGGCACAGGCAACGCGCTGTTTAGCCTCCCGTGCACGTATCCACGTGAACTGTACATGGGCACAGGCACGGGACCATGTAGTGAAGCAGAGAGACGTGTTCCCGCTAATATTACAGGACAGGGGGAAATGCCAAAATGGTTTTGGATGTCTCCGCGTTCACCGTACAAGTGGAAAGATGCCAGTTTCTGATCATGCTCATCTCAGAGATATACCTGTTGATGCCTCCAACCGCCATGCCTCCTCAGTTAAAATGTGTATCTCCTAAGCTTCTGTTCTCTCTGACTGTATTTTGCTGATGCAAACTAGACATAAAAACTGATAAATAAATGCTGATGCAAACTAGACTAATACTAGTCATTTTTATTCCCAGAAAAGTACTAAGTAATCTCTGTGCATTCTAATATATTAGAAGATAAAGTAAATATTACATGTTTGCCATGACATATCTTGCATCACAAATTACTTGGCAGAATAAATATGCTTCAGTTATTCTTGCATTGGTCATCTCTAAAAACACTCTTTAAAATGTTAAGTATCAGTTTCACAACAACCTAACTAACTTTGCAATTCCCCAAAGGATGCGTAAATATTGCTGTGCTACAAAAGTATACTTTTTAATGACTATGGCTTTCTGGCTATAGCATCTGTTTCCCACATATCTGGGTATTGGAATTTCTCACAGCAGCTCCCTACATGTGGCTACACCTGTCCGATACAACGTCCACTCTCTTATTGGCTTATTTGGATCTGGCTTATTTGGATCTGTAAACATCTGCTATCTGTGCAGCAACCCTGACTGCCTTCCCACAGTCTGCTTTGTGGCAATGCTCCCCTGGTCTGGCCTGTGTGAGCATGGGAGGGGGAGATCCCTGTGCTATCATACCAAGTAGCCAGCCTCCAGATATATCACCGCTCTCGCAGCTTGCATAGATCCTGGACTGGGTAAGGATGTAGGTCTCATGGCACAATCTTGGGAATGTTGGCACAACATCAGTCATGTCTCCCAGTGTCTGCCACAGCTGATGTATGGCTGCCATATCACAGTGGCACCTGGTGACACTGCGGTCATCCCTAAGGTCCAGATATTGGCCAGACAGTCATGTTCTTCCTGAATTATAGATCAGCACACCAGATCCTTCTTTGTAACCCTCAAAACACACACACACACACTCACTCACTTGCAGGGACAAATTCTAGGATACAGCAGAAAATTTTCAGTCCTGGCCTTGTTCCACATCTGCGGCAGGAATAATAGGCACATCTCTGGGAAAAGCCATAAACGCACATGGAGCTTTCGAGAATATGCTGTACATGTCTCCATAGCTGGCCATGCCCCCATTCCACCCCCTTGGGAATCCCTGCGGACATCCCCATGCAAGAAAAACACGCATGGACATCATGTACTGGAATACGTTTGTAGACATTTTTGGCACATAAACATCCCCTGTGCACATCCAAATGCTTATTCAGCTTCTGGAATGACCCTACTAAGGGATAAGCAGTAGATTTCCCCCGTCCACTTTAATAATGGTTTATGGACTTTTCTCCAGGAACTTGTCTAAACCTTTTTTAAACCTAGCTACATTAACAGCTTTTACTGCATCCTTTGGCAACGAATTCCAGAGCTTAATTATGCACAGAGTGAAAAAATATTTTCTCAGATTAGTATTACCTGCTAGCTTCATTGCATATCCCCTAGTCTTTGTACATTTTGAAGGAGTAAACAACTGATTCACATTTATGTCTTCCACTCCATTCATTTTCTAGACCTTTATCATATCTCCCCTCAGCTGTCTCTTCTCCAAAGTGAAGAGCCCTAACCTTTTAAGCCTTTCCTCATAGAGGTATTCTTCCCTTCCCCTTATTATTTTGGTTGTCCTACTCTGTACCTTTTTTTTAGATGCAGCGGCCAGAACTGCACGCAATACTCAATGTGCAATCACACCATGGAGTAATACAGAGGCTATCAAGCCTTTATTTTATTCTCCATTACTTTCCATATAATGCCTAGTTTTCTTGGCCGCTGCTGCACACTGAGCAAAGGATGACAACGTATTATCGATGATGGTGTGGTGACTCCTAAGGTGGAACCTTGCATCATGTAGTTATAGTTTGGGTTGTTCTCCCCTAAGTGCGTCACTTTACCTTTGTCACATTAAATTCCATCTGTCATTTGGACAACCAGTCTACCAGTTTCTTAAGGTCCTTTTGTAATATTTTATAATCCTCTTGTGATTTAACTACTTTAAATAATTTTGTGTCATCTGCAGATTTTATCACTTCACTTGTTCCCACTTCCAAGTCATTTATAAAGCAGAGGGCCCAGCACAGATCCCGGGGGTTCGCCATTATTAGCCATTTAGCCCTACTCTGCTTTCTATCTTTTAACCTGTTCTGAATCCACAAAAGGACACTGCTGCCTATCCTATGACTTTTCTATTTCCTCAAGAGTCTCTCATGAGGGACCTTGTCAAAGACTTTGTGAAAATCCAAATTCACTGTATCAACCGGCTTGCCTTTACTTACCTGTTTATTCACATCTTCAAAAAAAAATGTAGCAGATTGGTGAGGAGAGACTTGGGTAAATCCATGTTGGCTTTGTCCCATTAAACCATGACTAACTACAGTATATATTCAGTAATTTTGTTCTTTATAATGGTTTCTACCATTTTGCCCGACACTAACAACAGCCTCACTGGTCTGTAGTTTTCCTGTAGCAGTTCTGTAATCCTTGTTAAATATTGGCGTTACATTGGCCACTTTCCAATCTTCAGGTACTATCAATGATTTTAATGATAGTTTACAAATTACTAATAGTAGATCTGCAATTTCATTTTTCAGTTCTTTCAGCACCCTGGGATATATACCAGCCGGTCCAAGTGACGTTTACTGAATTGCCCTATTACATCTTCTAGTTATACCAGCAACCCATCTTCCACTCCCTCCAGAGCAGAGATGAAGAGAGAGGTGAAAGGGAGGAGCTACGTAGACTGCTTTGTCACAGCTGTGGTACCTCATAGTGGATTAACCTGGACTCTTGTTAGTGAGGGAAGAGAGAAATATGGGGAGGTAACAATCACAATGAGACAATATAATGTTTTCTCAGAACCTATTTGAACAGGAGAGGTTCAAGGAAGTTGCTGGAGAAAACAAGGCTAGATTGAATAACCTTCTCAATTACAAGATTAAGATCCAAACAATCAGTGAGCATGAGGTGGTAGGGTCTGCCCTGGTAGCTCTTCAGTAATTATATAGTGAGCTGGTCCCCTCCATTAGTTATTTGCAAAGCCTGGTGATACTCTCCTTTGCCACTAAGGTTGGACAAGGTTATTATTTGAATGGTAAAATTAAAAATAAACAAAGATTGGATGTGTTAATTAACAGTTAAATAGAGCTGTGGTCACATGAAGAGCCTTTCTGTGGTATTTGTAGGAGAAAAGGGGGTTGGGTCAAAAGGCATTAAATCCTGAAGGGGAGACAGAGGATGGTATGCCCACACTAACTTGTAATAAATATGTTTTATGGATATCATTCCAATTCAATTAGCTGCACAAAGAAAATTATAAATTGTACCCTGAATGCAGTGGCTTGAAATGCTGCCAAAATGTAGGCGTACATAAATTTAACTACAGGAACATAAGCGAAGGAAAATCCTTCATGTCACACAAAGCTCCAGATAGAACCTGTTTTATCTCATGATTCTCCTGTCCATCCAACCTTGCTCTGGGCAACACTTCCACCACTGAAATCCCTTCTGCAAGGCACGTTAAGTCATACAGCCAGCTACTACCACGTTAACATCAATGTTCCCTCTAATTTTCTGTAGGCTGTGTGCGCATAAAATATCAGCTGTACAGCTTTTGAAGAAAGGTTAAATTTTTGTGCGCCACATAACGACACTCGGAGTTATATACTTTAAAATTTGACTAAACGTCAGAATACAGTATGTACACCACATTGATTGCACTAGAAAATATTGTAGAACTTGTGAAAACCGTAAATACATAACAACTTTTAAATTTTAAGACGTCTGTGTTGTTTTCTGTCAGAATCAGAACTGTAATTTTTGTGCGCTCTGTTGTAAAGCATGTGCGCTCACTCAGCGAGGTGTGTGCGCGATGCACAGGCGCACAGCTTAGAGGGAACAGTGGTTAACATACATTATTCGTAACTACGTTCCACTGCATAAAACGGGATCTGCAGTAAAATAAAGTGAAATAATGAAGACAGCACATGCTAATGGGTAGCACATGTTAGTAACTCTAGCTAATAGTTTCATGAGACAATAGTCCAGGAAATGATGTCAGTTTATGCAAATGATTCGAGGATGGTTACGTCTGTAAACCAACAGCAAGCACTTTTCTTTGTGATCAGTCAAAGGTTCTCACTAAACACTTGAAGTCATTGCTCAAGCCTTCTTCGAAATGCTCTCTGAGAGTGCCAGTCTAGGTATTTTAGCAACTTCTGCATAAACACATGTATGTGATCTGCACAGGAGATTCATGATCTATCCACATCTGTAATTCATCTAACAAAGCTAATGAGAGATATTCCAAACCTGGGAAAGACCATCTTGACGGTGAATTTCTTCAGTCACGGTACAATGTTCACAGCACAACAAATTCTCCCACTCTCACTTTCCTCTCCCTCCCTAGCATATGATACAAATATTGCTATTTTTGGCTTCTTCAATCTGCTTTCAAACAAAATATGCAATTGTATGCAAATGTTTATACACCCCTGGTAAAATTATATATTTCACTGAACACCTATGGGGGGGTCATTTTAAAATTTTAATAGTGATGTGGACATTTAAAGATGTCCACATGGACATTCAAATTATGGCGACATCCCCAGAGCCATTTTACAAGGCTTTTAAATATGTTTGGTGCGGGGACATCCAGGTAGGCAGGTGGTGTGGTGGAGGTGTGTCTGGGGAGGTTCAATGGAATTAGACATCCCTGCTTGATCTCAGAAAGATTGAGGACCCCATTTACAGTTAGACCTGCTCCAGGCATAAATAGGCATCAGGAAAGTGCTCGCTTTGGCCATAAAACATCCAGAGGGCATACAGAAGATGGAGAGTTAAGTGACTTGCCTAAGATCACAAGGAGCAGCACTGGGAGTTCAGCCCTGGCCCTAACCCACTACTCTAACCATTAGGCTATTAGACATCCCCATTCTGAAATACTATTCTGAGGATGTCCCATAGACGCCCATATCGGGCACATCCACGTTTGCGAAATCATGCCTGAACTTGGATGTGCCAGCTTTTTTTTCAGATGTTCTGGCTTGGATGTCCCAGACTGCACTTGGTCGTCCTTTGTAAAACGTGCCTCCAAGTGAATAGAAGCTTACACAACCTCCAAATGGTAAAGTTAAACTTTAATGCATAATTAGTCATTTTTTATGTTTTTAACAGATTGAAAATCACAAAAAATTGAATATAGCAGGTATAAGGTTTGGACACCTTTCTAATTGATTTACTAATACTGTTTTTCACCATTGTTAATAAGGCCCAAAAGGTGTGGAGGCCAATTCAGGTCTGGACGTCCAGGCCTGACAAAAACATGTAGGCCGCAAAACGGGCATGTTCTGGATCCGATTCCGGCACCGGGGAGATACACATGCCTGTAGAACCAGAATATGGGAATGTACATGTCCGTCATTGCACGCCTAACACCTCTGAGGAAACATGCCTGCCGCTGCTATAATGGGACACGGGTATATGCTGCAAACGGCTTGTACGTTTTTGCATGTACATATTCTCGGAAGATATATGTGCATAATGAGCCCCGTCTCCATAAGGCCATGCCCCTACTTGATAAACGTACATCTCCTAACACTGACAGTGCTGTAGCCATGCAAAACAGACAGGAATACTGCTGATATAGGTGTGTGCATGCAAAGGGAATGTCTGTCGCATGCCTAGAACAGTAGAAGGTTATCTAAGTGCACCAAGGCTACTGTAACAGTAAGTGGCAGGGGAGGTGATTGCCCTGACAGCAACACATACATGGGCTGTGCACTGCAAAGTATGGTCCAGGAAAGCCCAGAATCGGTCCCTACAGCTACGTGTCAGCACATATCCCTGACCATGACAGGAACCTTTCAGGATAAGAACATGCAACAGTGACAACATGAGCAATACAGGCCCATGTGCACCTGCACCTGTCCTTCCAGATGTGCACAATGCTAGAGACCCCCGATGGTGCAGTTGGATATTTATTAGTGCTGTATACACTGCAGCATGCTCCCACTCTGAGGGTCCCCCACCGTTGACAGGGACATGCCCTGCTATGGTGCTGCAGAGCAGCTTGTCAGAATATACTGCCCATGCACACTGGCACCTGGTGATGCTGCAGTCATCCCTACGGTTCAGGCACCTGCCAGGCCTACCTGTCCCTCCAAATATGTGGATGAGCAATATAGACCCTCCCCTGTGCAGCCCTCTAACCACACACACACACACACACACACACACGCTCATTTGCTGTCCCACAGAAGCAGTCGTCAGCAGACAGCATGCCCAACACCTGTGATGAGGAGAGCCCTGCTGAACCGATGGAAATATCTTTTATCTTTATCGTTATTGCCGAACTTGATATACCGCTTTGGTCAAGACATATAAGCGGTTTACAATAATTTAAAAGACTACGCTCCCTAACTAAAAGAAAAAGAACGCCATAATAAAAAGATAGGACAGAGGGAAAAGGATAGTGCAAACAAACAATAGAATACTACAAACACAACAAACCAAACTCAGGAAGGAAGGGTGGTGGGCAAATCAAAAGCTTGTTGAAATAGATAGGTTTTTAATAAATCTTTGAACTTTGAGTAGGAAGATTCTAGACAGAGGGAAGAAGGAAGGGCATTCCAAAGGACAGGGCTAAGGAAAAAGAAAGCTGCATGGCGGGTTTGTTCTAGATGAGCCTGAGATGGTGACGGTAAACACAAACGGTTAGCATGTAGGGAACGCAACTGACGGTAAGGCGTATGGAGGGAAATGAGATTGTATAAATATAATGGAATAGATGTATGAATTGCTTTATGTGTCAAAATGAGAAATTTGTATTGAAACCGGAAATGAAGGGGCAACCAGTGAAGATGATAAAGAATAGGGAAACATGGTCAAAACGACAGGCAAATGTAATGAGACGAGCAGCGGTATTCTGTATCAGTTGAAGACGTTGCAATTGATAAGCAGGCAAATTAGCCAAAAGGACATTACAATAATCCAATCTACTAGTGATTAGTGCCAACACCAAAGTGACCAAGGAACTAGGGGGAAGAAAAGAACGAACAGCTCTGATTCAACGTAATGCTGCAAAAGAGTGACGGGTAAGATTTGAAATATGGGCATGAAATGAGAGGGAGGAATCTAAGACTACCCCCAGATAACGGAAAGAAGTGACGAGAGGAATCGGAGTCTGATCAATTGAAGGTGCTAAAGTTGGACAGGAACCACTTAGGGAAACCCACATTGCAGTAGACTTAGAGGGATTTAAGTGTAAAAAATTAGAGGAAAGCCAGGACGCAACACGGGAAAGACACTGGTTCAATTGAGAAAGGTCCAACTGAGCAGGTGAGGTGTGAAAAAGAAAAATGATATCGTCAGCATATATATATGTAGAAACAGGGAACTGTTGGATCAAGAATGGAAGTGGAGAAAGAAAAATATTAATTAATAGTGGGGAAAGAACAGAACCCTGTGGGACCCCACAGGGAAGAGACAAGGAAGAAGAAGACTGATTATTGACAAATACAGAAAAAGAACGGGCAGTGAGAAAGGAATGAAACCAGTTCCACACAATACCATGTATACCAGAATCGTACAAGCGGGAGAGAAGAGTTTTATGATCCACTAAATCAAAAGCGGCAGACAAATCCAAAGACACAATAAGAGTGATGTCACCACGGTCATGAGCGACATGAATTTCATTTAGCACGGCCAAGAGGACCGTCTCGGTACTATGACCCGAACGAAAACCTGCTTGTCGAGGATGCAGAGAGTTAGTTGTTTCAACATGGGAATTAAGTTGTAGGAAAACAAAATGTTCGAACAGCTTGGCCAGAAAAGGGAGATTTGATACAGGCCGCCAATGGGCAGGCTCAGAAGGATCCAAAGAAGGCTGTTTTAAGAGAGGGTGGACTATAGGAAAAGATAGTGAATATACGTTTAAAGAAAGAGACATTCCTGAAATTCACAGGTTCCAGACTGCAGTCAAAGAAAGAAAGCATGGAGTTGATAGAGCCAGTTTGCCACACCCAAGCTCTGCTGACGTAAGTGCAAGCTCAGGGAGTAATGGCAAACACCTGAGCAGAGACAGAGAAAGGCTAGCTAAGAAGCAACCTTATAAACCCTGCTCAGAAGGGGAGAAGAGGATTCAGGATCAGGTTGCGGTTCAAACTGTTTGTGTTCCAGTTCCAGTCCAGAATTGTGGGCAAGTTCAGAGAGTTCAGCGTGTTTCAGCTATTCCAGGAGTTCAGAGAGAGGAACTCAGAGGTGGAAACATCAGGGGAAGGAGAAGGACGTGGGAGGAGCCTGAGAGCCAAAAAACCACGTGTGCTTTGCTTAGAGAAAGAAAGCAGGGAAGTCTTCTATCTCGGGTCTCGGACCGAAGGTTTCAAGCTGCTCAAAGGTGGGTGAACAAGGCTATAGCTAGAAGTAACCAGAACCCAGCCTGGAGCAAGGAACCGTGGCTGAACAGTGGAGAGGAACCAAGGCAACTGAACCAGTGAGAGATATCCCATACTAGAGGTATAGACATTCCTTACCGGGGAAACCAGTGCTGGAGGGAGGTCCAGGGATTTCCCCAGAGCAGTCACCGAGGAGCAGATTGTGGGAGTTCAGAGCCAGACGTATATGCTTTAGAAGAAGAGGATATGCAAGTGGACTGTGCGGATCAAAACTCCATATCAGATGAATTGCCAATGGATTGTACATTATGCCAGACAGAAGCTATGAAAGTCTGTTGATAAGAAATGCTTGATAAAGAAAGGTCTTGAGAAGCAGTGTGAATGAACCTAGTTTTGTTTTGCTAAGAAATACCTACTAACTCAAGAGAACGTTGCCAGCTTCTACATTTTTGTGTTTAAAGGAGCAGAAGGTAAATGAGGACATTTAACTTTGCTTAAACAGAGAAGCTGTATTTTGTTTTGCTGATTACCTTATGAAAACAACTGCACATGTTTTAAAAGCTTATGAAACTTCCTCAGTTCCAGCTTATGTATAATTTCTGAAGTATTGCTGGGAGAAGAATATCCTGACGTTGTGTGTTTGAACCTTAGTGCTTTTTGGGGAAAAATAAACTTTTGTCTTTGCCTTTAACTCTTGGCTTACACGACTATCCTTGAATGAGGAAAAACTACAAGTCCCAGAATGCCTCTCTGTGGACAAGAATAGTGTTTAATTCCTTTATTAGAGGACTAAAATTGGCAGCCCTATGCCTCTAGGCCCTCGGCCGGGGCTGGGGTCACGACACACCGAATAACCTAGATGATGGAAAGGAAACCATGGAGATCAGTACTGTCAACCCATCATCATACCTGAGCAGTACATCTCCAACTGCATACAGACATATACGAGGTGTGACAAAAAAGAAACAAGACTGTGGCAGCCACGCCCATGACTCAATGCCATTTGGCTAACCACTTATGTCACTGTGCTGTGCAACATCTCGCCACTATTCTGCTATAATATTTTTCATCTCTCTCACTGTTTTTCTTTTCAGGTTTTTTTGTAGTACACTACTCCATCGCTTTGTCACGCAACTGGAGGTGGCAGAAATATGGAGCAAAGGATCAACTTGAAATTTCTGGTTAAGTTGGAGAAGAGCCCAACTGAGTGTCTCCACCTTCTCCAAAAGTCTTATGGAGAAGATGCAATGTCAAGGTCGTGAGTCCTCGAGTGGCACAAATGCTTCAAGATTGGCTGCGAGGAGGTAGAGGATGACCCCAAGTCAGGATGGCCTTCCAAGACAAAGATAGCTGAGAACATTGACAGAGTGAACCAGATGGTACAGAGTGATCACAGATTGACGGTGCAGATGATAGCTGAGGAGCTCAGCCTGAACAGGGAGTCAGTGCAGACCATCATGGTAGAGGAGCTGGGGATATGGAAGGTGTGCACCAAGATGGTGCCCAAGCTTTTTTCGAGCAACTAGAAGGAGCACCGGGTCAATGTTTGTCGAGACTTGCTAGAGAAGATCGGAGAAGATCCAGAGTTCATTGGCCAAGTCATCACAGGAGACGAGACTTGGGTCTTCCAGTACGACCCTGAAAGCAAGAGACAGAGCCTGCAGTGGAAGACTCGACTGTCACCCAGACCCAAGAAGGCATGCATGTCCAAATCAAGGATCAAGGTCATGCTGATCGCATTCTTCGACCAGAAGGGAGTGGTCCATCATGAGTTTGTGCCTGAGGGTCAGTCAGCCAGCACTTCTACCAACAGGTCCTCAATCGCCTCTATGACTGGGTTTGGCACAGCAGGCGGGCTCTTTGGAAAGACAAGTCATGGCTGCTTCACCATGACAACGCACCCGCACACACTGCGCTCAGTGTGAGGCAGTCCTTGGCCAACAAACAGATCACAGCTCTCGACCACCCTCCTTATTCCCCAGATCTTGCACTGTGTGACTTCTGGTTCTTCCCCAGGCTGAAGACTGTGAAGACAGGTACAGAGTTGCTTTAAGCCAAAACAGCTCATCTGGTATATCAGCCTCAGGAGTCAGACCTCATATGCGCAGTGCAAATCAAAGGCCCACACATGTAATCTACCACAACTGTGACCTGGGCACAAGATATGTACCATAGGGCCACTGGCACATACGTTCCCCATTATTGTGTCCCAATAGGTGTACATCTGCCTTTCGCAGCATCCAGAGACTGAACACTTTGCATAGGGCATATAGTAAAGCTCCACTGTGTGGAGCGCAACACTCCAGCTGGCAGGGTGCTGCACTTGGTACCAATGGCTGGGCTTACACATTCACAAGGGGTCTAAGGAATCTGTCACCAGTATCATTTTGGGGACGTAGGCAGTGTTAGGGGACCTACACTTTATCCCTTTAGCTCACTCAGCAAATGCCAGCATAGCCGGAATGTGCACCTGTGCTCTTCCCCATACATTTGTGGGGGTCTTCTGTTTTTGTTAACATGACCTCAAATCTCCCTCTCCTCTGCTTACTGTTCAGTCTGTGGTTTCTCAGCCTGCAGGCACATTAGTGCACAGCATAGGTTACACATCCATTCAACTTTATTGGCTGCATAGAGGTACAGGGCAGGAAAATTTCTAAGTCCTACCTTTATTCCAACTTTCAGCAGGTATAACCTCGATGTCTGCAGGGACTACTATGGGCGTTGTGGAGGCCCCTGGCCCAGGCAACAGCCTATAAGCCTAGGGCTGCACTTGTTAGTCCTTTAATTAAAGAGTTTTCTTCCTCATCCAGCGCCGGGGCTGCTGGGATTTGTAGTTGTGTTGTTTAGAAAAAACAAGTAGTGTGGAGACCGAAGGTTTACAAGGCAAAACACAGGAATTTATTTCTTTTTCTAAAGAGCATTAAGGCTCAACGCAAAACAAACAGGATTTTTTTCTCCAAACAATAATCCATAGGCGTTTATACCAAACCAAACAATGACACTGCTTTATGTAGCTTTTTAACATGTGTCGCTGTTTTTCAAATCATTCAGCAATCAAGCAACGCTTCTCTTCTCTTCAAACCCAAAAGAAATATCCTTTCATCAGCAACAGGGTTCTTTAGCATTCCTGGCTAAACACATTTCTCCCTGTTTTCACACTGCCTTCTAGGACATTCAGGTTATAGGCTTTTCCCTTCTTTTATCCAAGAACTTTTATTCTGCCTTCTGGCACAGAGAACAATCCATTACTGAATCTTCAGACCCCTCATCAGATTCATAATAGTCTATCTGCATTTCCTCAGGACCCGTGTCTGGTAAATCTGGCTCTAAACCAGCATGAGAAACTTCAGGCTTAATATTCTCTAAAAGTTCCAGAACCTTTCTCCACTGAGGCTTTTCCCTATGCACAGGGTTTCCACCAGGAGCGTGGAGATTCTTTTCTTGCATCAAATGACACAATGCCTCTAACTGGCTTACAGCACTTTTTGCTACCCTTTTATTCACACGCCTTTTTGGAAGTTGCAGCTATTTGGCTGGTTCAGGAACGGTTGGCACTGCAGCCTGACCCTTATCAGCACTTCTCTCTGGCACAGCTCTCCTAGATTTAAAACCAATTGCAGTTTCCCTGCAATCCTGGCTTTCCTTCTGACTAAGGCTTTCACCTCTGAGATTCCCTCGGAAGTCTCCACCGTTCTCCTCCACGGTGAACTCTCTGGGCCTTTCCTCTGGTGCTTTTCTCCCCACTGAATTCTCCAGTGTTCTCCCTGGTCAGCTCTCTCGAGTGCTGGTTTCCTGTATCTTTCTTTCCAGCGTGCTGCTGCGTGTGCTGCCTCGTCCTGGTACTCCTGTTCCTGTTGCCCTCTCTCTGACTGTTCTCTCTCTCCGCCCTTTCCTCCAATTTTCCCTGGGTTTATAAGAGTGTCTCTGAACTACCATGCACTCCCCTTCACCCAGGTGTCCCTCATTAATTTCCAAGCCTGCCCTTGGATTAGCAGAGCTTGGGTGTGTCCTGTCCTCAGTAGCTGCGTGTTTTTTTTCTCTGCCTGCAGTTTGAGAGCTACTGATTCCTTGCCTGTCTCTTTCTTTAAAGGTAAATGTCTGATTTTCTTCCAGTTCCATGGGTTCAGCCATACTCTCCTCATCACAGCGTACATGGGTAGCGCCGAAATACGCTTTCTACATCTCTGTGGCTGGCCATGCCCTTGCTATGCCCCCTCCCGCCCATGTTCCAGGATCTCCGTTTAAGTGCAGGGTCAAGAAGGTTCGGAATATGGTTCTAGATGATTTTGATGGTTACATGTCTATTTCGCATGTACAGATGACTTATTCGTGGTTCAGAATGACTACCACAGAGATTATTTAGATTTGGGTTCATGCCTTTTGATAAGTATCTCAAGGCAAGTTATATTCAGATATGGTAGGTATTTCCCTATACTCAAAGGGTTTACAATACTTCTTTACACCTGAGGCAATGGAGGGTGAAGTGGCTTTCAGGGCCAGCATTACCATTATGCGGATTAGGCAGCTGCCTAGAGCACCAGCTCTCTGGGGGCACCCAGTACTGCTGCTACCCCTCTCCGGGACCTACATCATGGCAATGGCCTAAAACAGCCCCATGGTGCTTACCTCAAAATGTCTTTGCTGTGGAGCACTTTGCTTCCGCCCCCACTGATGTCAACTTCCTGTTTGCAAGGAGACTTAAGAATATTTCTGAGCTAGAAGAGTTCTACAAGGAAGTATGGGAAAGAAAAAGCCAAAAGCAAGAATAGAAAAGACATTAGGAAGCTTTGATTTCTGCCAAATGAGGTGCTACAAAGTACTAACTGGATGCGTGTTCAAACTTTTGCAAGGTTTAATGGGAGAAAGCCAACATGGATTTAGCCAAGGAAAGTCTTGTCTTACTAATCTGTTATATTATTTTTGAAAGTATGAATAAATAAATAGACAAAGGTGAGCCTAGTGTTGATGTAGTTTATCTGGATTTTCAGAAAGCCTTTGATAAGGTCCCTCAAGAGAGAGCCATCTGATATAGAATGGATGCAAGTGGAATCTGCGGGTGAGGAGGCTGAGGAACCAATGGAATGTACATATTGTACAGCAGTGAAGCTGTAGTCTATTTGGAGTTCCATGAATGCATAAAGTGAATGCAGTATTTGTCCTACTTGAAGTTACTGTGAAGTTAACAGTTATTACTTTGACCGTTTTTGTGCTTTAAACCTGATGTAAGGACGGGTACAATTCTGTTACTTTCTAAAGCCGTTTGTTTTTGAACCATTTTTGTGAAAAAGGGGAAATAAAGCCTTTTTCTTTTTTCCTCCACTTTGGTGTGAAGTTATTCTTTTGGGAAGTTGGTAACGAGGTCGGCACAAAGGACCGCTACCTTTGACCCTCGCACCTGGCCAACCCCAATCACCCTAGTCTTGTGCGCTCCCCAACCCTTCCGTGGAAAACTACGCTGCCACCAGGGGGGGCTGCGGGGGACATAAGTGGCGTAGTTGGCAGGATTTTTACGGCACCCATAAGCCTACAGGACTGTACCTGCAACTGTACAAAGGAAAGTACAATCTTTCTCTTTTTTTTGAAAAAAAAAGAACTCAAAGTAAAACCCGAACCGTCTTGCTACAAAAACTGGACTGGAAGGAAAACCAGGAATAGAGCGGACACAAAAGCCGGAGTGGAGTTGAAAACGTGGAGTGGAGTTCCTGAAATCCGGACCGGATTTGAAAGAAAAATCCTGAAGGTTGGAGATCCTGCGGCGAGTCCAGAAGCAGTGGAGCGACCTTCGGATAACTGCATATATTCCCCAAAGCTGACTCAACACTAGAACCAGGTAATGCGTATTTAAGCCTACCTAGTGTTGGATATCTGGGGAAGTCAAAAAAAAAAAAAAGGGTGTGGAAACGTTTTTGTAAAGAGCCACACTTGGGTTTGTCTCTGTTTGTTCTTTCAACAGGAACCATGGAGCCTAAGGAATTATGTGCCTGGATGGCACACCAGTTCAGCAAGCAGGCGGAGGTGGCACAACAGAGCCAAGAGCAAGTGCTGAAGGCGATACAGGCACAGCAACTGCCAGTCCTAGAGACTATGGACAGGTGGCTCACCCAGCAGCGGGAGGAACTGGCCAAAAGCAAGGCAGAGCACCTATCGCTCGCCGGACTGGTAAACTCTGACCACGGACAATGGTCTTGTTCTGATTTAGTGATTGGCAAGCTAAGTCCGAACGATGACAGATGACTTTTTAGACACCTTTGCTAGAATTGCGCATTCAGCTAAATGGCCAGAAGAGCAGTGGGCAATACGGCTAGCAGCATCACTCACGGGTGAGGCGCTGGCGGCATATAGGTCGATGCCCCCGGATTTAGCAAATTCGTATAAAGATGTAGTAATAGCAATTAGGGATCGTATGGGCCTTACGCCAGTAGCGTACAACAAAATGTTTAGGGCTACCTTTCTTAAGGCTAATGAAACACCTAAGGCACTAGGCCATAGATTACATAGCCTAGCCCATAAGTGGTTACAGCCCGAGAAAAAGAGCACAGGTACCCTAATGGACGCTATAATTCTGGAGCAGTACATGATTGCAGTAGAGTGCAAAATTTCTTAATGCTACAGAACTGTTGCACTACCACAGAGGCAATAGCACTCACAGAGAGGTATTTAGAGGCCGAAAAAGTGACCCAGCCTAGGGCAGGCCCGAAAATAGCCATGGGGTTGGAGGCACAAAAAAGGGAGAGTCCCTCACGTCCTCCAGTTGGCAGGTGGAAAAGTGATAAGCCTCTAGTGAAAGAGAGTGCAAGGAAATGTTTCACTTGTGGGAAAAGGGGACATTTACAGTATGAGTGTCATTCACGAACTGCCTTGGTGGGAGAATCACCAAGACTAATACGTAATGGTTTTCTGATTGATGTAAAGGTACAAGGTATAAGTGTGCAAGCGTTATTGGATTCTGGAGCCGACCAGACCATGGTTTCTAAGAAATTATGGTCAACGATTCAGGCTCATGGCCTCTCGGTTCCAGAATCTCCACAGGGCTATGTAAAGATAAAGTGCGTGCATGGAGCAGCCACACGCTATCCAGTTTATAAATTGTGGGTAAAAGGTATGGGCATTGTAAAAGAAATGCCGATCGCAGTAGTGCCAAAGTTACCACAGGAATTGGTCCTGGGCCGTGATTGGCCACAATTTAGAAATACTTTGAAGGAAGGTTTGTCACCTCAGATAAAGCCCGATTCCACTTGCATACAACCTGATCTGTTGGAAGCTCCCATACCCCAACTGAATAGTATGGAGAGGGATACAAGGGAGACCAAGGCTCTAGTCTCCACAAGGGCCCACTCCCAAGATGGTGAGAAGCCCTCTTGTTCAAAAGAGGCTGCCATAGAAGACCTCCCTTCGCATGATGAGCTAATAGGGGACCCATCATGGAAGGGACGAAAACCTAAAGCTGACCGAAGGAGAGAGAGGAAATGTCGATCCCAGGGGAGAGCTGAGTTGGAGGCAGGAAGAGGCATGCCTTGGATACCGGCGGATGTGATAGAAAAATTTCCCTCTTTTAAAATGGAGCAAAGGACGGACCCTGCATTGGTCCGGGCGATCGAGCAGGCCCAGGAAGACTGTGAGACGTACCCCAGATTCATCATGGATGAAGATATTTTGTACCGAGAAAGCAAAGATTTGCGAACTGGACTTATTCGTAAGCAGTTAGTCGTCCCGAGCAAATTTAAATTGTCCGTCTTGCGACTAGCACACGACCGTCCAACAGGAGGCCGTAAGGGCTCACAAGGCACCCTGGACCAGATTTTAGCCAGGTTTTACTGGCCGGGGGTTTTCCGGGAGACAACCCGCTTCTGCGAATCCTGCGCGTCCTGCCAAAGGGTTACACCGCATCGACCAGCGGGAGTGCCGCTAGTCCCGATGCCTGTAATAGCGGAACCCATTAGGAGACTGGCCATGGACATCGTGGGACCGCTTATCAAGACTCCGCGGGGCTTCCAGTATATCCTGGTAATTATTGACCAGGCCACTCGATTCCCCTGGGCAGTTCCCTTGAGGAATATTTCCGCTAAGTCAATTGCAGCTGAGATGGTCAAATTATTTTGTGAGGTCGGGTTCCCGCAAGAAGTCTTGACAGACAGGGGAAGTAATTTCCTATCAAAATACCTCGCCCAAGTCTGGGATGCATTTGGGATCCGACACGTGAAGACAGCAGCCTACCATCCCCAATGCAATGGGTTGGTAGAGCGTTTAAACCAAAGTATAAAGCAGATGCTTAGACGGGCCTTGGACGGACAAATGAAAGAATGGGACACCATGTTACCCTTCATACTATACGCCTGCAGGGAAAGGAAGCAGAGCTCGTTAGGTACATCGCCGTATGAGCTCATGTACGGACGGACGCCTAGAGGTATACTAGACGTATTGAGAGAACAATGGATCGAGCCAGTGGAAGAGGAAGTAGGTATACCCCTATTCCTGAGGGATTTAAGAACACGCCTGGAGCGAACTTCCCGGTTTGCCACGGAGAAACTCAAAGAGAGTCAAAGGAAACAGAAACACTATTACGACAGGCGGACGAAACCGAGACACTTAAAGGTCGGAGAGAAGGTAGTGGTTCTAGTACCCGGGGCGGCTCCTAAGTTTGAGTACCAGTGGAAGGGTCCTCATACGGTCGTTAACCCGGTGGGCACCACTTCCTATGTTGTTCGAGACTCAAAGGGACGGGAACAGGTCTATCACGCCAATCTTCTTCGACCTTGGCAGGAACGGGACGTGCTGTGGACGCATACTGAGCATGGGTATCACCTCAACAGGATGCCGGCAAACAACAAGCAAACAACACATGATCACAAGCAGCAGAGTAAAGCCGACTTCAGGTCCTGTATTATGTGCTGCGGAGAAGAGTTTCCCCCAGCCCGTAATATTTTAAGAAGGGAGATGTGTGATGCAGCGGACCCTCTTGCAGAAGGAAGAAAAGTTTTAAATTTAGAAAAAAACAGGTTTAAGCTGCACTATCCTGAAGGTCCACATAGAGGGAGCAGGAGAGCCAGCATAGAGTCAGAAGAACCACGCCTCTATGGGCAGGACTTAGGCCCAGTCAGTTCCGATTTAAGCAGAGGCAAGTCAGAATCAAGCAGAACAGTCCAAAGACCAGTCAAGGGACAACTCCAGAGACAACTCCAGAGGGAAGTGCTAAGCCAGGTTGAGAGAGATGTTCCAACACCCAGCCTGGGAGAGAGACATGTCCAGGGAGAAGTGCTAGGACACATCCTGGGAGAAAGACATCCGAGGAATGTTGTGGAGGAAAGATATCCAGTGAAAAGATATCCAGGAGAAAGATATCCAGAAGGAAAAGATATCCAAGGAGAGAAAGGTATCCAGAGAGATATCTATAGAAGTAACCTGAGAGAAAAGTGGAGAACACAGAGGCCTGGTGAGCAGGGAGAAGCTGAAAGGGCGAGGCCACCAGACAACAGCCTCAGGAGAGAAAGCAAGGGCAGATGGCAACAGCTGCAGCCTTGGCTCAGAGGGGTTCCTCCACACACTAAGGCAAGAGAGATATCGTGGGAGTACTTGGGCCATCCCGAGTTGGAGGACAACCAGACTAGGCCTCAAGCCTTCCCTGAGAAAGACAGAAGAAAGCTCAAAGGTAAAGCTTCCATTTCTTGTAATTGTTTGCTTAGGCCTAGCATAGAAGAAAGGCAGGGGAAAGAAGTTTATCTGTATGACAACGACACTTATAAGCCAAAACTAACAGATAATTTCCCTAAGAAGAGAACTGCCAATATTAAACGTTGTGATGAGAGAGCTTTTAAAAGTATAACTGATGAAGAGCCATTGTTTTACACAGTAGCCAGAAACCGACGCCCTAACCTAACAAACAGACACTGGGAAACTGTACGGCATGCTTTTAAAAAGCCAGAACTCAGCCATGCAGAAGCCTCAGACTCAGAGCCATCTGATATAGAATGGATGCAAGTGGAATCTGCGGGTGAGGAGGCTGAGGAACCAATGGAATGTACATATTGTACAGCAGTGAAGCTGTAGTCTATTTGGAGTTCCATGAATGCATAAAGTGAATGCAGTATTTGTCCTACTTGAAGTTACTGTGAAGTTAACAGTTATTACTTTGACCGTTTTTGTGCTTTAAACCTGATGTAAGGACGGGTACAATTCTGTTACTTTCTAAAGCCGTTTGTTTTTGAACCATTTTTGTGAAAAAGGGGAAATAAAGCCTTTTTCTTTTTTCCTCCACTTTGGTGTGAAGTTATTCTTTTGGGAAGTTGGTAACGAGGTCGGCACAAAGGACCGCTACCTTTGACCCTCGCACCTGGCCAACCCCAATCACCCTAGTCTTGTGCGCTCCCCAGCCCTTCCGTGGAAAACTACGCCGCCACCAGGGGGGGCTGCGGGGGACAGCGGTCGATAGTATACCCCCACCGCCATCGCCTTCCCCTTTTTACATGGAATTTCAATCCATAGAGATTCTACAGCAAATTTTGTTTCCTGCAAAACTTTAATCCTTTCTGACTCAATGCCCTCTCTAACATAGAGCGCAACCCCTCCACCAATTTGATCATCTCTGTCATTACGATATAGTTTGTACCCAGGTATCACAGTGTCCCACTGGTTGTCCTCCTTCCACCATGTCTCTGATATTCCAATCACATCTAACCTCTCATTTAGTGCTATATATTCTAACTCTCCCATCTTATTTTTTAGACTTCTAGCATTTGCATACAAGCATTTTAGAGACTGTATTTTATTCATATTAATTTGGCTATTGATAGACATGGGTAATTTGGGATCTTTAAGCTCTGTCTGCTCCATACTCGAGGGCATTTGGGCTACTTTACTCTTTTCTGTAACCTCTCTGCTTTTGGTAGTATCCTTCAAGGATACATTCTTCCGAACCATCCGCTCTTGGGCGACTGTCGGCTTTCCCCTATTATCTAGTTTAAAAGCTGCTCTATCTCCTTTTTAAAGGTTAATGCCAGCAGCCTGGTTCCATCCCGGTTAAGGTGAAGCCCATCCCTTCGGAAGAGCCCCTCCTTTCCCCAGAATGTACCCCAGTTCCTAACAAATCCTAACCCCTCATCTCTGCACCATTGTCTCATCCACGCATTGAGACTCCGGAGCTCTGCCTGCCTTTTGGGTCCTGCACGTGGAACGGGAAGCATTTCGGAGAACACTACCCTGGAAGTTCTGGATTTCAACTTCCTACCTAAAAGCCTAAATTTAGCCTCCCCAACCTCCCTACCACATTTTCCTATGTCATTGGTACCGACATGTACCAAGACAGCAGACTCCTCCCCAGCACTATCTAAGACCTTATCTAGGTGGCGCGAGAGGTCCGCTACCTTCGCACCAAGCAGGCATGTTACCAGGCAATCCGCACGTCCACCAGCCACCCAGCTATCTACATGCCTAATGATCGAATCACCAACTATAACGGCTGTCCTAACCCTTCCCTCATGGGCACATGGCCCTGGAGAAACTTCCTCGGTGTGAGAGGGTTTTACATCACCTGGAGGACAGATCCTAGTTACAGGATCACTTCCTGCCACACCAGGGTGATGCTCTCCTGTCACCTCTCTCCTCCATGGCAACAGGGATGCTGCCAGACTGGAGGTGGGACTTCAGGACTATATCCCTGTAGGTCTCGTCTATGTACCTCTCTGTCTTTCTTATGTTTTCCAAGTCTGTTACTCTAGCCTCTAGAGAACGGACTCGTTCCCTGAGAGCAAAGAGCTCCTTGCACCTAGTGCACACGTAAGACCTCTCACCAACTGGGAGAAAATCATACATGTGACACTCAATGCAAAAGACTGGAAAGCCCCCATCCCGCTGCTGGACTGCTGTCTGCATCTTAGTTTTAAGTTTTTGTTTAGATCTTTAAGTTCTTTACTTACTAAGGGTTGCTATGTATATTTATACCAATAAAACTGTACCTAATATGTTTAATATACCTTGTTCACCTGAAGCTTAATTAATCTAAGGTCCTTAGTGTATGTCTGATTTGGGTAACAAGCTTCACCTGAGAGCACCTCCTTTCTTTTAAGATGTGTAAGTACCTATAAAGCTACGATTATCCCAGGGGAGGGAAATAACACTTATTAAAAGAGGGCTGCTACACAGTACCCTGTCCTGTGCTGCTTAGGTAAACTATATTCTTATTTGATTTAAATTATAGCTCTTTGCTGCTGCTAGGCTCTAACTTATTATGAAATTTAAACTACAAGCTCTCTGCTGGGTTCTAAATTTAACCAGAAAGCTCTCTTCTGTGTTTAAATTTAAACTAAAAGTACTTTGCTGATGCTAGGCCCTGAGTGACTATTAAATTTAAACTACAGCTCTCTGCTGGGTTCCAAATTTAACCAGAAAGCTCTCTTTTGTGTTTTAAATTTAAACTAAAAATACTTTGCTGATACTAGGCCCTGAGTGACTATTAAATTAAAAATATAAGCTCTCTGCTGGGTATGAAAATTAACCAGAAAGTTCTCTTCTGTGTTTTAAATTTAAACTTAAACTGCTGCTACTAGGCCCTGACTGATTTAACAAAAAATAGTGGGTTCACACTGATTTAATAGCTTTAATAGAAAGAATTCCTTTCAGAAAATTCCCAGAAGTATATACTCACAATTGCAGATCTCTCTCCAGAAGTAACAGTCCCTTTTTCTAGTCCTTCAAGACTGGCCCCAGGATCTTCCTCTCAGCCAGACCATATGACAAAAGGGTGAGGGGTCTTCCATGGGTATGGGTCTCTGCACATGCAGGCCTCTTGCACCTCCCAGAGGGAGGATGCCCCTGATGCAGCACCTGACCAGGTCTGCATACCATGCCTCCTGGTCCAATTTGGGGCAATCAAGATCACCCATCCTGGATGATCCATAATCTTCCTTATGATTCTGCTGACCATTGGCCAGGGTGAAAACACAGAGTAGTTCTTCCACTAGCCACTGCTGAATATGGGCATTCACTCCAAATGATCCCTGCTTGTCCCTGCAGCTGTAGAACTTGCGTGCCTTAGCATTGTGTCTTGTCGCTATTAAGTCCATGAAGGAGAACTTAATCTCTCTATGATATGCTGGAATGTGTCCTCTGCCAGGAATGTGTTCCACTCACTGGGGTCAAGGGAGGTCTGGCTGAAGAAATCTGTGACCACATTGAATTCCCCGGCTGTGTGTGCTGTGGATATGGCTGTCAGATGGCGATTCACCCAGTCCATCTGCAAGGCTGACTCCTTCATGATTTCACTGCTCCTGATTCTGTCCTACCTGTTTATATATGTGACTGCTCTGGCAACCAAACCTCCTCACCAGGGGTGAAAACCATGCAAATCGCCCTTATTGCCAGCTTGTTCTCAATGCTGCAGACCAATGCCACTGAGCAACTTGTCCTAACACTGCACTTGTCATCTAAAGAGAATCACATCTGTAGAAAGAACTATCCATTGAGGAGGCTCTAATGGTTTCCCTTTCATCAACTGTTCCAGCTACAACCATCAGTTCAGGCTCACCCTGCCCTCTATGCCCAGGCTCAGTCTGATCTTGTAGTTCTGAATTCTGGGGTTCCATCTGGATATGAGGTCCCACTGTAATGGCCACATATGCTTGCAAGCCAGGGTATTCCATCGATTGTCAATGCTATGGCCCCCTGCACTCACCGATAATGGCTTGCATCAAGGGAACCAGCCTATTGCAGGTGTTGAATAAAACTTACAGATGCTCGAGAGACTGGTATGGGTGGAGGTTGCTCTTCTTCATGGTTCACCACTCATCATATGGATTCCAACAGACTGACCACCTTGCAGGTTAAAAGTACCCCATTTTTTGGAAGCAGACTGAATTAGCCAAATCATCCAAGTATGGGTGTACTGGTATACCTTGTCACCTCAACCAGGCTGTCACCATCACCATCACCTTGGTAAAGTGTACAGGGTGGTAACAAAACTGAAAGAAAGGGCCTGAAACTGAAAAATGGAGGTTCAGTACTGTAAAGTGTAAAGAAGACTGGAACTCACACTTAACTGGAATATGAATATAGGTCTCTGCCAAGTCCAGGGAGGAAAGGAATTCATCCTTCATCACCAACATCAAAACAGTTTGCAAGGTATCCATGTGAAACCTGTGGATATGTAAGAACAGACTGACCCCTCCTGAGATCCTGGAATAGAGCCCTCTGCCTTGATCCTCTAGAAGAACTGGTACTATGGCCTCTAAGGCCAGAAAGCACTGCAGTGTGTCCCTGATTTGGCCCACCTCTAGGAGTGATAACCACTCTGATACATAATATTTTTCTTGAATGGGTGCTTTCAATTTGGGGGCCTTACCATGATGGGTTACCTCTAAGACCTATTTATCTGATGTAATCTGGACTCACTGTGGAAGAAACAATCGCTAACTGCCCCCTTTCTGGTACTGCCACAGGGGTCCCGACAGCATCACTGAGAGGCTTGTAGCATCCCCTGTGCCCCTGAATCACAGCAGGCCCCCATGGAAGCCCCCAACCTGGGCTGGAACTCCAAAAGGGACTAAAGTTACCCTTGCTACCGGGCCCCTTCTGGGATCCCTTAGGTTTATCCTCAGGAAGACACAGACTTGTGATCTCCCAAATCCTTTAATAACTTCACCAATTCTTCTCCAAATAGGAACTGCTCTCTAAAAGGAGGCCTGCTTAGATGGGTCTTAGAGACCTTGTTCACCATCTCCTTCCACAACCACACCTGTCTCCTAACACTAGCCTTGTGCATGACTAACCACCTCCAGGAAAAAACTCAACCAGCAGAAAGATGGAAAAATCAATGCATTTCTCCGCATGGGTCTTTTGTTGTTTTTTTATCGTGAAACTTGCCTCAACTACTAAGTACAAGGCTCTGATGGAAGGGGCAAGACCGCGCATGCACAAAGGATGTGGCACAGGGGAACTGCTCCCAGAACCTGCACCTGCCCCCTGTGTGGACCATCAAACTGAGATCGAACAGCAGCAAAAACAATCACAGGGGAGCCGCCCTCAAAGGACCGGTGCCTTCCTCCTGCACATTGGGACTCTGGACACACAATCCAGGCGAGTCCTGTAGATCTAATGCACTCGGTGAGTACAGGTGAAGCCCAACCGACACCCCTGCCCAGGGGCTGGGACTCTGAGGAGGCCTCTAGCAAGCCTGGCCCAGGTCGGAGCGCTGCTGCTGCAGCAAGTGGGCTAGTCTGCCAGTAATATACATAAGCCTTTTTTTTTATAATGTCTGCCGCATCAGTCCTCCATCCCTGGCTGGAGAAAGAGCAAGAACCAGGGACCTAAGACTGCAGCGGCTGTTAGAGGGCAAACCACATGAATCTGCTCTGTCGCTGACTGATGATGCGAGGGGAATAACACTGGTGAAGGACTGATCTGGCAAAAATGATAAGGAATATTTATTGTAACAAAGGCCACCTATTCAATCAGAGCTGAAAAAGATGCAGCAACTGACGTCTTATTAAAATAAAAATGAGCAAAAAATCCACAGTCCAGAAACCAATCTATCAATCCAGCATTTACTGTCATTGCTTATTAGACTGTGATCCGATTATAGCAATCTGGAAGCCTCGGGGAATGTATCAGAGACTCGCTAAATACTTCCTGATAGCATCTTAATTGTATCTCAGTTCATACATCAGTAATCCACCCAATCCTAGGATGACAAGCATGATTTTGGATCACAACCCAAGAAGACCATTTGCTCATCTATGCAGGATGGGCTTGAAAGATAACATGAGAAATAAAAATTCTGCTGTTAAAAGATAAACATCCAAAGCAAACTGTGAAACAGCACCAATAAATGTCCTGATTATCTGGACTGAGAATAAGTAACTCCAGCGCTTCTCTCACTGTAGGGCCCCTGACGAAAGCAAAACCACGCTAAACCGTTGACGACAATATCCCTGTGTGTGGGTATTTAGAAAATGCAATGGCAATGCTGCCCAGGAATTGTTTTATGGATAAGGAGAATACTGAAGATGCTGCACATAACATAAATAGTGAGATGTTGGTGCTGAATTGATGTATTTTCACATTTTTAAAGAAAAGAGGTACATGTTTATGTTTATTGGAAAGGGGTAATGTGCTCTTGGTATGTAGATGAATGACTGCTGCAGGAGGAATAGCAGAAGTATTGTAAGGATTAGCCATATTGGCTTTGCTCTTAAAGTAGTTAGCGAAGACCTGTGGGTGTGGTGTGTCTTCAGTGTATTGCCTTGTGTTGTCTTTGATTAGTGATTGGGTGATGCTGAAAAGCTCACGGGGTCTGTTGATAGAGCGCATAAGGAGGTTGGTATGGTGCTCTTTTCTTCTCAAGTTCATTGCGTTATGATGTTCTTGTAATGTCTTCATATGAATGGTCTTGTCAATCTGGAGCTTAGAGATTCGCCATTTGCGTTCTAACTTCCTGAGTTGTCGCAGGGATTCCTTTAGATCAGCAGTGTACCAGATTGGAACTCTGTTTCGTTTAGCGGTTCTTTTTTCAGATGTTGGGCGTGCCGCTTTACTTAAGGTAGAGTTCCAGGTGTGTGTTAAATCAAGTAAGTCAGAGCTGTCAGTTTTGAGCCTGTGCAGGGTTGCCTCTAGGAATTTCTCTTTGATGAATGGTCAAAAACAGCGAGGGGGAGTCAGAGTATAATTTGAATGAGGCTCATGATAAGTTAATGACTGTCGAATGTTGAAGAAAATGGCCTTGTGGTCCGACCAAGGAACTGGAATGATTTGTAACTGATGTAGATTGTTGACCGGCTGAGTAGTAATAGGAGACTCTACAATGGACAGTTGACAACAGATTAAGTAGATCTACTATGTCAAATACTCTTAAGGTCCCTTTTGTAGTAAGAAAGAGCTCCCAATGCATTAATAGGTGAGCATTCAATTTATATGCACCAACCTTCTGGAACTCCTTCCCCCATCCCCCACCCCCCACCCCCCATCCGTGCCATCTCTGACCTTTCTACCTTTAGAAAACATCTAAAGACACATCTGTTTCAACTATACTATGAACAGGTAAACTAAATTACTGCATACCTCCAAACCCCTTCTACCAAAAACCTCAAACCTTCTACGATGCTCATATTATTATATAGTTACATTGTATATCGTTTCCTGTATGGCCCAAGATATACCTGCCTAAGTTATATAGGCTTACTACACCAAACCTGTTCTATTTATTCTGTTTGATTGCTCATAAGATTCTTCCATGTAGGTTAATATGTTATCTACCTATTCTATGTAAGTTCTGTTCTATTCTCTGTAAACCACACTGAATGTGAAATAGCGTGTTATATAAAAACAATAAATAAATAATACAGAAGGAAGGAAAGGGACGCCATGCCTGATAGGAAAGATATATGAAAATATTCACAAAGAGACACAGATGGAAATGATAAAATGTTGGCTATAAAGTTATTTGTTTTGCCCTTTTTTATTTTAAGGGGCTTTTAGGTCGCTAATGTTTGACTAGATAGATTCCATTCATTGATGTCTCCTTGAGGTTTTTCATCTTAAGAATTCTAAATGATCGGTGGTGTCCTGGTGGTGTGATTATTATAGACCAAGAATAAATAAGGCACCAGCATCTTTCTAAAAAGCTGTATGTCTGTCAAGAAGTTCGGATGACACTGTGAACCACAAGCCAAAACTCTGAATGGTTTATCCAGCGGAACTCAAAGAGGGCAACTTTTCATTCCAAGGGAACTAATGCGGTACCTACAGTACAGGACTGGTGTGGTCAATCTCCCCCCTTTACTCGGCTCTCAACAGAGTAGGTAAAATTTGAGAAAAAGAGGACTAGAGTGACAGCATTATGATTGGGGCCCTGTTTACTTAGGCAATATCTGTAGCTACCTTAGACTATAGAATCCTTAGAATATTCTCCTTTCTCCCTCATGAGCAGCATTCACGTCAGGTTGTGAGGGAGTCCTCTGGCCATGCTACCGCCAGTAAGGGGACATGCTACAACATCATGCTTTTAGAAGCAAGGTGCAGGCCGTGCCTATCTGTAGAGGACAGGATGAGTGGAGGAAGTTGGCGGAGAGGGGGGGGGAGAGAATGGAAAATTCTCATGGCTAAAAACGTCAGTTACTGCACTAAGTAACACATGAACAATTACAGCAATCAAAATACATCTTAATCATAATAAACTAAGTTAAAAAAATATGAGTCAAACCAAATTTAGAAAAGATACAGAAATCAGATTTTTTCTTGATCAGGTGATGGGTTGCTCGATTGTATTCTGGACTCTTCTGGAGTCAATGTTAAGGTAGGAGCAGTCAAGGAAAACACGTGTTGCAAATTCAAACATGTTTGCGGTATCGAGAAAGCCACCTGTCCTCAAAAAATAAGAGGGTCAAATCTGTGCTGAAAGCATTACATGTAATGACTACAGCTGTTTAACACCCTGTCAGGATCAATGCATCAATATTACCCTGTAGGTTACAAATGGAAAACAAAAAGAAAAAAATACTTGTGTTCGTAATTCACTTCAGCACATTTGGAACGAGGTTTTTTTTTAGCATCTATTGACATAAAAATGCTGGATTTCGTAGAGCTCTGGATCTCCAAATGTAATCATGGCAACAGGCAGGGAGATGGGGCTGTTATAACCTCGCACCCATGTGAAAAGTATGAGCTTAATTTTCACTGTTGTGAACTTGACCGGATTTTCACGTAGTTCCACTTTGAAATTAACCGCAGGACTATTATGAGCTTACATGTATGCCTGTTCTTTGGTATACACACATTTTCATAGTTATTGTCTGTGCATATGCTTGAATTTTCAAAAATAGCTGCATAAATTCAAACCCTTTCCTGGGGACATCTCTGCACAGTCTGTGAAACTTACATACATACAGACCGTGCACAAGTTTATTCATATATCAGGCGGGCAATTATACGACAGACCCTTTCTACTGCTAACGCACTGTTTGCCCTGCTGAAATGTTTTTGGAAATTACCCCCAGAGCATGTATTATTAAGACGACTGGGCTTACTAAAGCAGCTTTGTTGTTGTCAAATTTATATTTCCTAGGGGTTCCAATAGTGAACATTTAGAAGACTCCAAACATTGTAAGAAATTCTGGGCTCTTGAAACATTTCCCCCACTGCACAGAAAGAAAAGGCTGGAAGAAACATGGGAGATGTTTAAAGAAATGGAGATTGTATTTATTTGTAGTATTTAGCTCATGCCTCTCCAGTAGTAGTTCACAGTAGAGTTACAGGCAGCAGGTACGGTCGGCATTTCCCTGTCCCTTGAGAGCTTACAACCTAAGCTGACAAAATGCAAGAACAGTCTCATTTTTGCAGGCCTTCCCGATGCGTTCCACATTCAGCCCTCCCCAGCAGTTCCTGCTATCACCAGACTATTAACGGCAAACCATGCACCGAAGCATACAGCTTCTGGTTCCTGTAGCAAACAAAATTACAGTCAGACAAAAGGTCAGTCAAGCCAGGCCTCCATAAAAAAAAATCTGTACAACACATTAGAAACTAATTACACTACCTTCCAACTTTTCTGTTTTCCCGTGCAGCATAATCTTATATTTAGCCGATTTTCACTTCCACAGTTGGACAGTACACCCCTATGAATTTCAGTCTTCGAAGCTAAAGGCCTAGTAAATCAAGCCTAAGTTAGTGATTTATGAAGAGGAGAATGTCAACCCTGGAACCCATCCTCAGCAAGTGCAATTGGGTATCACGAAAGAGCGAGCTATCATTTCAGCATTCCTCCTTCATCCCCGTGCATGCACTGCGTTGGTAGAAGTTCCAGCACGTTCAGGCTGATCTGTCGTTACAGAACGTCTTTCTCCGAGCGCACTTGCAATGCCAACAGCTCTGCAGAAACAGAGCACTGATATAAAGGGAAGAAAGAACATCAGAAATGCTACACTGGTTCTGATCAGAGGTCCATCTATTCCAGCATCCTGTTGCCATGGAGACAGCCCCCCCCCCTCCACTGAAGATCCTCAACCCACTACAGTATTTCATCCTAGACATTGTATCATGAACAATGGAACTGAGATAACATTTGTGCTGTGGAAACTGAAAGCTGTATACTTCTGATAAAGCTCTCTGTGCAGGTCGAGGCTGTTTCATGCACGTTAAACCTGTTTGAAAAGACGTTCCTTCACTTTTTATTTCGACATTCAGAGGACAATTTTATAAAAGCATGCCTAGTTAACGTTTTTTGCATGCATCTGTCCCATGTATTTTCTAAAGTCAGGTACGTGTGAATCTAACGCTATAAAATAGGAGCATAAGTGGTGGAATACATACGCCAAATCTGGGCACAATCGCTACACCAGTCCTAGAGGGCATGTTAGTGCCTGGCCTATACAGGGTGGCCCAAAAAAAGTGAGGACATCTCGTAGCATATAAGTTATTTAAAAATTCAAAAAGACAGATGTAAACCATTGACAAATTTAAAAAAAAAAAGATGGCGACCAGAAATTGTTGAAATAAAGACGTTATATAGCTAAAAAAGGTAAATAAGTAAACTATTTAAGCTTTTAATTTATGAGATGTTCTCACTTTTTTTGGACCACCCTGTAGTATTTTATCATTTACATGTATTGTGATGGGGAGAGTATGGTTGAGTCTATGGAATTGGAAGAAAATCAGACATTTACCTTTAAAGAAAGAGATAGGCAAGGAATCAGTAGCTCTCAAACTGCAGGCAGAGAAAAAAAACACGCAGCTACTGAGGACAGGACACACCCAAGCTCTGCTAATCCAAGGGCAGGCTTGGAAATTAATGAGGGACACCTGGGTGAAGGGGAGTGCATGGTAGTTCAGAGACACTCTTATAAACCCAGGGAAATATTGGAGGAAAGAACGGAGAGAGAGAACAGCCGGAGAGAGGGCAACAGGAACAGGAGTACCAGGATGAGGCAGCACACGCAGCAGCACGCTGGAAAGAAAGATACAGGAAACCAGCACTCGAGAGAGCTGACCAGGGAGAACACTGGAGAATTCAGTGGGGAGAAAAGCACCAGAGAAAGGCCCAGAGAGTTCACCGTGGAGGAGAACGGTGGAGACTTCCGAGGGAATCTCAGAGGTGAAAGCCCTAGTCAGAAGGAAAGCCAGGATTGCAGGGAAACTGCAATTGATTTTAAAACTAGGAGAGCTGTGCCAGAGAGAAGTGCTGATAAGGGTCAGGCTGCAGTGCCAACCGTTCCTGAACCAGCCAAAGAGCTGCAACTTCCAAAAAGGTGCGTGAATAAAAAGGTAGCAAAAAGTGCCGTAAGCCAGTTATAGGCATTGTGTCATTTGATGCAAGAAAAGAATTTCCACGTTCCCGGTGGAAACCCTGTGCATAGGGAAAATCCTCAGTGGAGAAAGGTTCTGGAACTTTTAGAGAATATTAAGCCTTAAGTTTCTCATGCTGGTTTAGAGCCAGATTTACCAGACACAGGTCCTGAGGAAATGCAGATAGACTATTATGAATCTGATGAAAGCTCTGAAGATTCAGTAATGGACTGTTCTCTGTGCCAGAAGGCAGAATAAAAGGTTCTTGGATAAAAGAAGGGAAAGGCCTATAACCTGAATGTCCTAGAAGGCAGTGTGAAAACAGGGAGAAATGTGTTTAGCCAGGAATGCTAAAGAACCCTGTTGCTGACGAAAGGATATTTCTTTTGGGTTTGAAGAGAAGAGAAGCCTTGCTTGATTGCTGAATGATTTGAAAAACAGCGACACATGTTAAAAAGCTACATAAAGCAGTTTCATTGTTTGGTTTGGTATAAAAGCCTATGGATTATTGTTTGGAGAAAAGAATCCTGTTTGTTTTGCGTTGAGCCTTAATGCTCTTTAGAAAAAGAAATAAATTCCTGTGTTTTGCCTTGTAAACCCTCGGTCTCCACACTACTTGTTTTTTTTCTAAACAAAACAACTACAAATCGCAGCAGCCCCGGCGCTGGATGAGGAAGAAAACTCTTTAATTAAAGAACTAACAAGTGCAGCCCTAAGCCATAGGCTGTTGCCTGGGCCAGGGGCCTCCACAGTATATTTGCATTCTTCCCAAGCTCCACCGATGTGCATGCTCACGGTGAAAGTACACGCCATCAGCCTAACCTAACGTGCTCACTTATAAAACAGCGACCAGCTAATCACCTAGAAGCCCATTCACGCATGTAAGCCATTTAAAATACATGATTTCTGCGGTGCCTTATCAAATGACCTCCATAGAGGGTCATATTAGAAGGCAGCATATGTACTTTAAGCTACTTTGCAGGTATTTTGGTGGTTTGCTGTATATGTGTATGAGGCCACGTACACATGTAAATAACCTCATCAAATGCTAATCACGAAAAAGTATGCACATTCACAGGATGGAGCGTACTTTGCCAGTGGGCATGCACATGAGTGAAGTTAGGTTTGAATGCACAGGTATGTGCACGGATTATAAAATATTATAATTTGTATGTTCATAGATTATCAGGTATAATTTACACCCGTACGAGGCAAGGGCATTGGCACCAGTTCTAGGACTGCTGTATATGTCCATGCCCAAGTTAAAGGTGCGGGTATTTCATAAGACAAGTAGGTGCCTTCTTCTCTTTATAAACTAGCACCTACCTATGGTAGTCTGTCATAAAATTACTCTCCATAAGGATAATTTTATAACAGGGTGCCTAGGTTTGGAGGTTCACACAGTCTACCTTCCTCCCCATCTTAACCAAAAAAAAAACAAAACGCAAATGCAGCTTAACTTCACGTTCTCACTGCTAAAGATCCTCTGTGCTTTCCCCAAGCTTTCTCAATGCCAAATACACGTTCCGCTACTGAGAGGATGATTCATTAATCTTCCGCCCTCCTTGCATTACCTCTCTGGTTTCATGCCAAGAAAACACCAGCTCTTAAATCTAAATCACTAATCTACATCATATTAACTGAAACAATTTATTAAAATGTGCAGAACATATATAAAGAAGTCTTGCGTGCTATACAAGAGGCACAGAGGGAAGTGTAGGGAAGTGCCTTCTACCTACACAAGCAATCTGAACCCAGCCTTTGAGAAAGGCCTGCTCACTTGCCTTGGGTTAGAAATGTATGTATTTATTTACTTAGTTATAAAGATTTATTAATTGCCTTAATGATGAAATTCATCCAAGGAAGGTACAACCTAGATTGGCCACTGTTGGAAACAGAATACTGGGCTTGATGGACCTTGGTCTGACCCAGTATGGCATATCTTATGTTCTTATGTTCTTATGTACAACTTGATTTATAGTAACATAGTATCGTGAAGTCCGATTAGAGAAGGGGCACGTCCGCGCTGTCCGGACGGCCCTGAGCAGGACAGGTCCATTTGGACCTGATTCTGAAACATGGGAGCAAAACGTTCCCGCAGTGGTCAGAATTGGGCCAGAGGACGGCCCGGCGTGCCCCTCCTACCCCTCCTGCAGCTGCAGGGACGTCCACAAGATTGAACGGCCAGGCCCCCCGAACCCACCAGTGAGTGGATGGCCGGATGGCCCACCATTCGGTGTCCCCCCTGCTGGTGTCCGAGGCCATGGTTGGGCAGCGAGTCAGTGCTTGCCATGTGTCCACTATGTTGGTGGGGTTACCGGGGTGGAATACGCAATGTGTCCCCCTTGTATCTCCCAGATATACAGGGCCATTACCTGCATCGGCCCTGTACATCCAGATGTCTGGCCCGCCTATGCTCCACCCCTGTGCCGTCCTCATCTCCATCTCTGTGCACTGCGCCTCTATGCATGCGGGAAGACAGTGATCCAGAATTCAGGCAGGACAGATGGCAGGGCTGCACGTCCCACCAGGATGTACAGCCCCGCTATTCTCCTTTCTGAATTGGGCCCATAGTATATGACAGCAGAAAAAAAAGACTAGTATGGTTCTTCCAGTCTGCCCAGTAAGGTGGCTAGAGTAGTTGAACCCACCACTCTGTGCAGATCACCCTGCTCTATGCCCTTGTTCAGGGTTGTACCTGCCGCTCCATGCTGGTCACAACCCTCTATTTGTTGGCATATAAAAGATATTTAAGTTAATTTTGATTGTATGCTCTTGCTATAAAGGGATCTACTATATCTCTCCCATGCCAATTTGAATTCCATCACTGTATTTGTCCCCACCACCTCCATAGGGAGGGTATACCAAGTATTCACCACCCTTTCAGTGAAAGAGTATTTCCTGACATTGCTTTTAAGTTTATCTCCTTGTAGTTTAATTTTATGTTCTCTAGTTTTACAGTTTCTACTTCTTTGAAAAAGGTTGGTTTGCTCACTAATATCCTTAAGTATTTAAAGGTCTGAATTATATCTCCCCTGTCCCTCCTCTCCTCTAGAGTGTACATATTTAGGTCTTTAAGTCTCTTCTCATGTCTTCTGGCGCAGGCTCCAAATCATTTGGTCGCCTTCCTCTGAACTGTTTCAAGTCTGTTTATATCCTTTGTGAGATATTTATTTATTTATTTATTTAAAACAGGTCTTTTATACCACTTTATCATTTCAGTCAAAGCAGTTAACATTGTAACTTAAACTTGGTAATGTACATTAAACAGGGACATCAATAACTGGTGTATTTGTTTTCTGAGGCAACGGAGGATTAAGTGACTTGCCCAAGGTCACAAGTAGTGCTAGTGGGAATTGAACCCTGGTCTCTTGGGTCCCAAGCCAGTGCTCTAACCATTAGGTTACTCCTCCACTCCAAAACTGAACACAATACTCCAAGTGAGGTCTCGCCAATGACTTGTACAGGGGCATGAATATCTTCTCTTTCTTGTTGGTTATTCCTCTCTGTATGCAGTCCACCTCCTTCTGGCTTTGACTACCGCCTTGTCACATTCTTTCGCCACTGTGAGATCCTCAGACACTATCTCTCCAAGGTCCTTCTCTTGGTCCATGCACACCAAACTCTCACTCCCTATCACATACAGTTCCTTTGCATCTATGCATCCCAAGTGCATGACTCTGTACTTCTTCGCGTTAAATCTTATCTGCCAAGCAGACCATTCTATAGTAGAAAACAGCAATAGTAAAATGAGCTAACGTCAGCATAATACCCAGAACAATGAGATAAACTTTGAGATGGATAAATTAAATCCTAATAATATCAATTATATGAAACGGTGTCAGTTATACACATAAAGCAGCACAATAAAGCATTAATATAACAGAAATGTGATACAATATCGTCAGAATACAAATGATACACTATCGTGGCAGCATGTAACGTTGATATAATGCTCACAATGTCAGCACTTTATAAAGAAACATCTTAGCAGCACAGGGGACTAGACTAGTGCAACTAGAAAATTTGTTGCAAAGGAAAGTTGGTAATAACTGAGCCACAAATCACTACCATGATTATACCAAGATGACCTACCTGATATAATACAGATAAAGGCGCTAAAGAGCCCTGAATTACTGTATATTCCCAGATAACGTAGGTCACTATTAGGAAACTCAGGCAAGGTTAAGGGTACGAAGATGTGAAGATTCAAAGTAGTTCAATTCCCCGATGAAGTTATATCATCTGAAGAAGGGCCCTAAGCGTCTCTGAATTATTCTTAGCTTGGTTCAGGAAAAAATAATCATAACCAAATAAGATTCCTGCTGCCCTAATGTGATCCTTCCGGACTATTACCCTGGAAATGACAATGAATTAATGCAAACAAATGTGTCAGGGCTCTCCATGTCTAATGATAATGGCTCATCTAAGTGGAACAAAAGGTTATTTAACCAGGAATAAACCATTTTTTAAAGCTTTTTTTTTTATCTAGCACTTAGCTCAGTGTCTCAGAAGCCTTCTTCTCGAATACTTGTGTGCCAAGGGTGCACATATGCTAAGACTAACCTGGAAGCTTCCAATACAGGATTCTGAAAAATGTTCTTAATGTAAACCTCAGTTGTATAGCTAGTTATTAAGTGGGCAGTTTTCAGTGAGGCTTGTCTCTCATTACCCATTGAATACTGCCCTCCCCCTCTCTGCTGGCAAAAGTACCTGTGCTGTTCCAGTGCTTCTACGAGTGTCCAGAAAGAGGGTAGAGAAAGGTCAGAATGGGAAAAAGCCATGCAGGGCTTCCAGTTTGCTGCGTTATCCTCCTCTCATATGGATTTTCAAGGAGAAACCCTACGCGAGACCCAATTCCTGAAGGCCATTCTCCCATTCTGCATTTCTGGGAAACACCTTCAGTGTGCTAGAACAAACTGAGTAGGGTCCAAGCAACTGTACAGAAAAATCTAAAACCTTCCAGTCCCGCCATTTGGATTTGTCTGCTCAAAATCCTTCTGAGGGATCATTTCCAGCTTGGCTGCTGTGCTAAGGGATTACTTCCACAGTCTGTGGCTTCCTATTACTCGATGTGTGCAGCTCTGAAAATGCTCATCTGCAACTCTGCCTTTCACATCAGCATCAGGCCTATGCGGCAGTAACTTTAACAGGTCTATTATCTCTTGTTTTAGAGTCACATAGTGCTGAATATAGTAATCTTCCTACTGAGGTTAGCACAGAGCTATGCTCAAAGCTATGCCTCTACTTCCTCTTGCCTGGGGAGATAGGAGCCCATCCAGCACTCATCTGTCATGCCTAGTCAACGGAAGCTGGGACAATCATTCACAAACCACCTTTGCAGCATGCCACAACCACGTCCGCAACGAAGTACAAGATTAGCTTGGAGCAGTATATGCTAATTAAATAATTCCTTGCTTCTCACCATGCTGTCATCCATTAGACCGTGGACTCAATCCAAGCACTCAATTTAACAAGTTAATGCAACAGTATGAGAAAATAGGTCAGCTGCCAATTACGTTGAATCAGTTGGTTGATTCTGGTTTTGCTCTCCCTCCACTGCCTCCTAGTTTTTTCCCTTCCTCCACCCTTCGAAAGTCAAGGCTGAATCCCGTAGGTGCTGCTACTGAGAGGTACAACAATCTTTCTCCCTCCCACAGCAAGTCACCTCCAGACCATGGCTGAACTATGATGGCCCCAGCAGATGGGAGAACAGAGCACACGGTATCTTGTGCCACATTGTATAGTCAAGTCACAGACCCAAACGTACACACTTTGTAAATTTATTCTGCGCAAGGCAAAAACTGTTGAATCATGTAAATTTATTCACCGACTGCAGATAATTTAAGAAGATTGTCTATCTAAACTTTGAAGGAATTTGCAACAGAGAATGCTGCTTTCCTCTCCTTTTCTGCTAGGCTTCTATATGACCCTTACTAGCCACAGACTCATCCCAACCAGCCTTTTCTGGCAACAAAGTATCCTCTATTCAGTCATATACTGACCAGTAGTCAGTCTGAATCATTTTCAATATTTTGATTTCAACTTAGGCTTCTCTAGTACAATCCTCAAATGCTTTACTGGAAACCTTCACCTTTCTCGGATGGTGTGATGTTGGGGGGAGGGAGAAAGGGAGAGAAAGGAACATCCTCCTTCGACATTCTTTTTGTAGACTGTATTTTCTTTTCATCACCAAAAAGGATGCATCAAGAACATTGTCTAACAGCTCTCAGACCAGATGAAGGAGATTAAAAAACCAGGCACAAATCCGGTCACGCTTTATTTTGTGCAAGGCTGTAGCATCTGAAGCCGGGTCCTGTTCCCCAGACTGCGCGTCCTGTGTTCTATGGCACAGAGAGCGCAGGCGGAGGTTTCTAGGGAAGGCCAAGTACGTCAACATGACAGTGCAAGTAAAATATGAACTCAATGCAGAGAGAACTCTTAAAAGTTAGTCTCAGATGTTATTAAGTTAATTAAAGGCTATCACCTACAACTCATTTATTACCCTTACGTCTACGTCCATGGACCAACAACAACAGCAATACTGTGCCAGGCTCTCTTACGCTTCCTCCCATCTGGGATCATTCTTTCTTAATCTATTCTATTATTTTCTTTCTCCTTTATTATTTTAACATTGTAACTGCACAGATATCATATGAAATGTGGTCCTCTATGGGGTTAAATTGGTTTTCTCACATTACCCCCCTTCTTCGTAACAATAGCAGCTGCCTACACAGTTCAGACTACACTTCTTCTTCTCACTCATTGTGTTTTGCTTTCAGGTCGGCCCCAGTAACTTGTCACTTGCTTAACCCTACACATATCGAGCCGCCCTATTAGGTTATCACAGCTTGCTTCTTTTGCTTAACCCTCACCTTCCCTCCCCCCATCGATGATGCAAAGTGAGACAGCTCATGAGATCCTCTCTCTTACGTTAGTCTCTTTCTTATGGAATGGGCTCCCACTAAAGATTAGGACCAAAAGTAACACCTACAATTTTAAAGGGCGCTCAAAACCTATTTGTTTTAACGCAAGTTTGCAGATTACTGCTTGTTTTTTACCATTTCCACATCTACCAGATGGACAGCCTGGCTGAGCTTTTTCCCCAAGTTTTTCATTTTGTCTTCCTTTTGTTTCCTTAGCGGATGGTGTGTAGGTTAGCTTTTTCCATTGTATTAGTTTTATTTTCCTTTCGTGTATGTTAGTCTTTGTCAAGCGTGGATGACAGTTGTGTCTCTCCCATTCAGTTTTGACTTTCTTAATTTGTTCTGATAATTTTATTCTTGTAAATTGCCTTGCTGTTTATTTTACAAAAGGCGATTCATCAAATAAATGAACATAAACATAAACTTTACAAATTCTAAATAATGGTTTTCCCTCATTTTGCTTCAACAGCAGGAGCAACTAATTCATTCACCATGAAAAAGCAAAAGCTTAGCCACAACAACGAATGTACCTTCAAAACTTATGTCTGCTTTTCATAGTTGCTTCTTTATAGCATTGAAGGAAAGACTGCGTTCTTTGAAAGATTTATTAGGCACGTTATTTTGCATCATTATACCACAGTCCTTGCAAGACTCTTCAAAGATTATCAACACAGGTGAGGCAGACAACTTGGGTTAAAGATCATATGATGCCAGTTTATAAAAAGAGTTTTGTAATAGAACACTCAAAATTATAGACCACATGTCTGACTTCCATATTGGGATCAATGAAAGATGTAAGTACTAAGGAATAGACAATTAAGCAATTTAAAAATAAAAGGAACAGCAAATGACCCTGTGAAAGCAAACATCAGCTTCCTTAACAATGCGGCCACATCTCCAGTTACAGAAAGCAAAGTCAAGCTATTTGCTTTGTCCTTTGCTGAGGCTTTTGACAGAGCATCAAAGGAAAGGTTCTCTTACATCTCAGATCAGGTTTAGGATGAGACTGGAAATGTTCCTGGAGGACAAAGAGCAGTTTTAATGACGGAAAGGCAGCTCCATCACTTGAGTTGACTTTGATATCATATGGCTTTCCCCTATAGAGCCTCAGAAATCACTAGATCATAATTTCAGGATGTGATGTATGCAAAAAAAGGGAAAACACTGGAGAACAAAACCAAAAGCAATTTCAGCAAAAAAACTTAACAAGGTTAAAAAAAATAGTACAAAACCTAATATTTGACTTTGTAGAAGTAAGTTCCCTTGCCTATTTTCCTGTGTCAAATGACAAGAAATTATGTATTATGCCTTCCAACAAATGGTAGACATAGCTCTACAAAAATGTTAATTAGATCAGCATCTTACGTTTGTCTTCATACTGTATCTTGTCTACGATTCATGTCATGCCATTACATTAGACATTTTCACACAGTTCTCATGAGTAAGTGAAACTGAACACATAGTTCTTGATTCATACCCAACAGAGAAATTAGCATCAACAGAATTAACAAGTCAGCCTGTCGCATAGTTTTGTGAGCCTGCACCACACAGATAATTCTCACTGCTTCCTACATATGAGATCCAGCAATGAAACATCCACCCATGGATTCTAAGTAAACACACATCACCACAAACATATGGCTTACAAAACCCGTATATGAATAAGGGAAAAATGCCACTTAGCAAAAGCCAATGAGAAATTTGCTGTCCCTTTCAACAAGACACTTAACAAGGTAGCTGAAAACACGAGACACTTCTAAGCTTCTGCAAACAGCTGAGAAAATTACGGTGCAGAAATAAAAGGCCAAGAATAGTGACATTTAAGCAGGGTACTAGTTTGTGTTCTGCCCTCTGATATGTTTACAGACACACACACACACCCTTAGCACAGATGAGGCAGAAGAGGAGTCTGAGCAGACTATCATACCATTTAAAGGACCAGTAAGGAAGATATAGGAGCTGAGTTTTCCAGACCACATAAGTTCCTCAGAAGCTAATATTTTACAACACATTTTTGGTTGCCTCTTTTAGAATGGTATCACAGTGAAAGACTCTGGGGTTTGTTTTTTAGGACTAATAGAACTAAAGAACTGCACCAGAGGCGGCGTGAGGAAATTTTTGCATCCAGATATTGCCATAATTCGGAACTGTGACCTTATCCCTACATTCTCTCTGAGCCCACGCTGGATGAAGCCCTGGCACTAGGCACACCATGTCAGTATCCCCTATCGTCCCCAAGAAATCACCACTAAATTCTTACTGGTTTCATTCCTAATCTTGTGACACTTTTTCTGGAAACCACCCGCTTTGCTTCTGCTTGGAAATAAACAGTAACAGGTCAGTTTTGGCAGAATCAAACTACACTGCTAGTACAGTGTGTCTTTTATTAAAGGAAATGAGCTGGTAGCACATGTCTGGCACATACTAAAAGCACGCCTTGGACACGTATTGCCAGTTAGTGCAGGACCAGGACAGTGCGTGCTGACTCCCGCGCTACATGTGCATTCCTAGTTAGGGGCTTGAGTGGGTGGGTTGGGGTGGAAAGTGGTCATGGCCAGTTCTCCAGGACCAAGCAGGAAGTCAGTCCTCACATATGGGTGACGTCGGCGCCGACGGAGCCCCCGTGCAGAGCATTTCCCCAGCTTTCAAAGAAAGCCTTTGGGAATTGCAGCGCGCATGCGCGGTCCCCTTCCCGCCCAAGGGTGCCATCTTGCTCAGCCTTCTTTTTTCCGCGGAGCCCGATGGACGTAGTTCATTTTTCGCCGAGGAAAAAGTTGATTTCCCTGTTTTTTTTGTCTTCTTCTTCGGTTCGACGCCGGATCCTTTTCCCACCCTTGCCCGATACGCCGGTATCGAGCCCACTCTCTATTTTTCGGTTTTTGTCCTTCATGACTAGCATTCGCGCCATTTTTTCTCTTTTCACTGGCAGCCCTGTCTTTTGACCTCGCAGGGGCCCTTTTTCCCCCCGATGGCTGCCAGCGGGTTTAAGAAGTGTGATCGGTGTAAGAAACCTATGTCTCTTACCGACACACATGACTGCTGCCTCCGCTGCCTCGGACCCGATCATGACCCGATGATCTGTGGTCCGTGTGGCAAAATGTCCTCGAAGACGTTGAGGAGTCGGCAGCACCAAAAGGATAGAATCTTCTCTGACTCTGCGTCCGGACGGGCCCGGACCTCATCAGAGGCCTTGACGTCTCAGGACTCCGGCCCGAGCAGCGTCGGGGTTCCTCTGAGCGGGGGTCTCCTTCGCGGGAGCAGCGCAGGAAGAAAAAACCCACGAGGGCGGCATCGGTGGACGCTCCTGGTTCCTCGAGGGCCAGGTCGCATAGCCCCGATCGCCGTCCCGGGTCTTCGGAGTCGGAGAGGTCTGCCAAACAACCTCAACTCAAGATGGAGTCTCCTGGGCACGTGAGTACTGTAGTTCTCGTGGACTCTCCTCCAGGGGAGCCAATGTCGGGCCCGACGCCGTCGGGGCCCGAGTCGGGGGCTGATGGGTCTCCTGAGCTCGGACTCAGGTTGACGGCCTTGGAGAGCAGCTTGGCTGCCTTCATGGAACAGCAGCAGGCATTGATCGCCGGTCTCACCGGTGCATCTGCCCCGACCACTGGAACATCGACGTCCAAGTCGACCCCGGAGGCCGAGCCGATCCTCGAGTCCATGCGGGCTCGAGTCGATCCTCGGTCGCGGTCTCCCTCGGCCTCCTGTTCGGGACCGAGGTTGTCGACGCCGGTACCCTCAGCGTCGGGGCGGAGGGCATCGGTGCTCGCCCGACCGGAGCCACTCGATTCCTCCTCCGAGGAGTCGGGCTGGGAGACGGAGGACGAAGAGTCACCCGACACCTATCGGACTCGGTGTGTCCCATCGGATTCACCGGAGTCTGAACCTCGGAGACGATCCCCACCGGAGGATACCCGGTTCTCGGACTTCGCGCGGGATATGGCCAAAGCCTTGGCCTTCCCCGCGGATCCTGAGGAGGAGCCTCGAGCCGAAGAGCTCTCCAGTATGACTCTCCCCCGAAGGAGGCCTTTACTGTTCCGGTTCCTCCGATGCTGGAGCGGCTGCTCTTCTGCATGTGGGAGACCCCGGCCTCGACGCCGGTGTTAAGCAAGCGGGTCGATTCTATCTATCGAGTCCGCAAGAGCCCCGGGTTCCAAAAGGCACAATTACCGCACCACTCCATGGTTGTGGAATCGGCCATGCATCGACTGAAAAGTCAGAAGATGCACTCCTCGGTGCCTCCTGGTTGGGAGGCCCAGAACCTGGATGCCCTCGGTAAGAAGTGCTTCCAGGGCTCTATGCTTGTTTGTCGTGTCCAGACATACCAGCTCTACATGGGCATGTATCTCCGGGACTTGGCAAAGGAGATTGCTGGGTTCTGTGCTGGTCTCTCCGAGGAACCTTTGCAGAGGTTCCAGGCCTTGTCCACTGGTATTCGAGAGTGCTCGAAGTTTATCTCTCGAGCAGCCTACGATGGCTTCGAGGCTTCGGCCCGAGTAGTCGGGGCCGGCATCGGTGCCCGCTGACAGGCTTGGCTACAGTCATCCGACCTCGAGCCATGGGTGCAGGACAAGTTGGTCGATGTCCCCTGCCGAGGTGAAAACCTTTTCGGCAAACCCATGGCTGAAAAGGCTGCTGAGCTCGAGACAGAGACTCTCACCAGGACTAGGCTGTACAGAAAAACCTCTGCCCCTTCTCAGAAAAAGAAGGGCTCGGGAAAAAAGTCCTTTTACCCGAGGAAGTCATCTGCCTATAAACAATACCCTCATTATCAGGCCTCTGCAGCTCCCCAACAGGGCCAGCAGGCCAAGGGGCAGGGTTGTGGGCCCGGTAGGCAGAAGGCCCCCAAGCCACCAACACCGGCCCCTGCTCAGCAGGGTGGGGGTTTTTGACTCAGAAAGCATAGCCTCTTCTTCTCAGCTGGCTCATATCAGCACAGGAGGCAGGTTGGCCCACTTTGCCCACAGGTGGTCAGCCGTCACATCAGATACCTGGGTGCTCCATATAGTCCAAAAGGGCTATCTTCTCCATTTTCACCAGGTACCTCCCTCCTATTTTCCAGGGGAGCCTCCCAGACTCCCTCTGCACAGGGACCTACTCCTTCAGGAGTTAGCAAGTCTGCTAAAGGAACAGGCTGTGGAACCGGTGCCCCACCACCTGAGAGGTCACGGCTTTTATTCCAGGTACGTTCTGGTACCAAAAAGAATGGGAGGCCTCAGACCCATCCTAGACTTGCGCAACCTCAACAAGTTCCTGGAGAGGGAAAAGTTCAATCCTGCTGCCCTACCTCCAGCAGGGAGATTGGCTATGCTCCTTAGATCTAAAGGATGCTTATACTCACATCCTTATTCATCCAGACCACAGACAATATCTCAGGTTTGTTGTGGGAGGAAACCACTACCAGTACAGAGTACTACCCTTTGGCCTGACCTCTGCCCTCAGGGTGTTCACCAAGTGCCTGGCGGTGGTGGCGGCCTACCTGAGGGTTCAAGGTCTTTTTGTATTCCCATACCTGGACGACTGGCTCATAAGGGACCAGTCTTCCCAGGAGGCCAGTCAAGCCACCCTTCACACTGTGGCTCTGCTTCAGCACTTGGGGTTTGTCATAAACTTCGCAAAGTCCACTTTGCTCCCGTCCCAGAACTTGGAATTCATAGGAGCAAGACTGGACACTCTTCAGGCGAAGGCTTTTCTGCCTGTGGACAGAGCCCACAGATTGATGGATCTAGCCAGGCAGTTTCACAGCAATTCCCTGGTCTCCGCCAGGCAATTCCTGAGACTTCTCGGCCATATGGCTTCCACGGTTCATGTCACCCCCAATGCCCGCCTGCATATGCGGCCTGCTCAGTGGAGCCTTCGAACTCAGTGGCATCAGGCCACAGGGAGCCTTGCAGACTCAGTAAGAATATCCACACTGCTTGTCTCCTCCCTACAATGGTGGCTTCATTTTCCGAATCTGGTGCTCGGAGTGGTTTTTCAATCCCCTCCGCATTCTCAGGTGCTGACAACAGATGCTTCTCTTCAAGGTTGGGGAGCGCATTGCCAAGGGGCATGTACTCAGGGTCTCTGGACCCCTTGGGAGGCCGCTCAGCAGATAAACTTCCTGGAGCTACAGGCGATACGCCTAACTCTGAGGGCCTTCTCCCATCTCACGTCTCACCAGTCTGTACTGGTCCAGACGGACAATCAAGTTGCCATGTTTTATGTGAACAAGCAAGGAGGCACAGGCTCCTTCCTTCTCTGTCAGGAAGCACAATGGCTGTGCTCCTGGGCCGTCAATCACGGAATCCTTCTCAAAGCCGTCTACCTCCCAGGTCAAGAGAATTACCTGGCGGACAGACTGAGCAGGATCCTGCAACCACACGAATGGAGACTGAATCCATTGGTGGTTCAGCAAATCTTCCTGAGGTGGGGCCTCCACACCATGGATCTTTTCGCCAGTCCTCTGAACCGGCAACTCCTGAGATTCTGTTCCAGACAACCGCATCCTCTCAGAGTAGCAGCGGATGCGTTTCTGATCCCGTGGTCCACAGGCCTACTGTATGCATTTCCTCCCACACCACTAGTGTCCAGAACACTGTTCAAAGTACTCAAGGACAGGGCCTCAATGATTCTGATCGCCCCCAGGTGGCCGAGGCAACCGTGGTTCCCCCTTCTGCTGCAAATGGCAGTGGACACTCCTATTCCTCTGGGGATTCAACACGATCTCCTGTCTCAAGAACAGGGATCTCTCTTACACCCCAACCTCCAGTCCCTTCATCTGATGGCCTGGCTGCTGAAAGGGTAGTTCTGGCTCCCCTACTACTGCCTAGTAAGGTGGAAGACGTAGTCTTAGCCTCTACAAGGCAATCCACCCGGAAATCCTACACTCTTAAGTGGCGTAGATTCTCCACATGGTGTGCTCAGCACAGCGAGAATCCCTTCTCGTGCTTGGTAGCGGTAGTATTGCAATATTTGCTTTACCTCTCCAATCTAGGCCTTAAGTCCAATTCTGTCAGAGTTCACCTCAGTGCTCTCTCAGCGCACCACTCACCGGTGGACGGGAGGCCTCTTTCCAACCACCCTTTGGTGGCTCGTTTTCTCAGAGGCCTTCTCCTGCTTAAGCCTCCTCTGCGAACACCGGCCCCTGAGTGGGATTATAATGTGGTCTTACAGCGGATTACTTGTCCGCCATTTGGACCTATGGCTACCTGTCCTCTCCGTTTTCTGTCCTGGAAAACTTTGTTTCTGGTAGCTCTTACCTCTGCTAGGCGAGTAAGTGAACTTCAGGCGCTAGTGTCTGATCCCCCTTACACTAGGTTCTACAGGAATAGGGTAGTCTTACGGACTCACCCTAAGTTTCTCCCTAAGGTTGTCTCCTCTTTCCACCTCAATCAAGAGGTGGTTCTTCCGACTTTCTTTCCCAGGCCGCATGCCAGCCGGGCTGAGATGGTCCTGCATATCCTGGACTGTAGGAGGGCGTTATCCTTCTACCTTGACCGTACACGGGAGCACCGGAGGGCTGTTCAGCTCTTCGTTTCTTTTGACCCCAATAAGTTGGGGTTACCTGTCTCCAAGCGTACTTTGTTCATATGGGTCGCTGACTGTATCGCCTGGGCTTATGGGGCAGTCGGCCTCTCATTGGAGGGTCGAGTCACGGTTCATTGTGTCAGGGCGAAGGCTGCATCAGTGGCTCATCTCCACTCTGTTCCGTTGGCAGACATATGCCGGGCCGCTACTTGGTCTTCAAGCCAGACTTTTGCGGCCCATTACTGCCTTGAGAGGGAGTCCCGCAGGGACAGTGCTTTCGGACAGGCAGTACTCCATAATCTCTTTGGGGTCTAGGCAACTCCTTCCCTCCGGCCCTGTTGTTGGGCTACCGGTCGGGGGCGTTCTCAGAGAAGATTCCTTCCTTATGTTCTGACGCTCTAGAGGGAGCTCATTTTTTCGGCTTGGGGCCTCCGGTAGCCTTAAGCTGGGGAGTCCCATATGTGAGGACTGACTTCCTGCTTGGTCCTGAAGAAAGAGTAGTTACTCACCTGTAACAGGTGTTCTCCAGGAGCAGCAGGAATCAGTCCTCACAACCCTCCCTCCTCCCCTTGGAGTTGAAGTCATATGATTTATTTTGCTAATTTTTTGCTGTCTTTTAGCTATGTCATCTGACTGAGCAAGATGGCACCCTTGGGCGGGAAGGGGACCGCGCATGCGCGCTGCAATTCCAAAAGGCTTTCTTTGAAAGCTGGGGAAATGCTCCGCACGGGGGCTCCGTCGGTGCCGACGTCACCCATATGTGAGGACTGATTCGTGCTGCTCCTGGAGAACACCTGTTACAGGTGAGTAACTACTTTCTCTGCGCAGTTAGCACAAGGTAGACACTGCGCACTAACTGCCTCTTGTATGATTAGCGTGGGTTCACCTAACTCCACCTCACTAGGTGGAGTTAAGTGCATCCACGCTAATGTGGCACATGTTAGGGGAGAGGGATGCCCATTAACTGCTGGGAAAATATTATCCACATCCCCGACCATCAACGCAGTGGTGCTGCACGTCACGTACCATGGGTTTAGAGCTATTGGTGCATTAGGTGCAACACCTTACTGCCCTTCAGTAAAAGACTCCTACAGTGTTACAGAAATGTAATTATTTATATTTTATTTTCAGTGAAACGGAGATATTGCTGTCAGAAGAGGTGACGGGAGGGGCAGACTACTACACTGGATGTTCATCTAGAATGGACGTAGAAAGTTTAAAAAGCTGCTCCCATGCACATGTGGAGGGGGGGGGGAATACTTGCACTTTCAGCTTTTTTAAATCCCTGCTCTCGCTGGACATGGAGAGATAGACACATGCAGTTCTGCACCTACTTTACAAGAGGCTCTAGGTTTGGCAGAGCCTCTTGTAACATACTAAGATAATTCTCCCCATCCCGACCTGGATGTCTGAATTTCCCTCGCCACATACTATCTAAAATCTGCCTTCTCAAGCGTGAACTTTTCAACTTATTTTAAGTATGTCCAGTTTATTGTTCACTACCAGCTCTGATGGCCATAGAGATGATGAGCTGAGAAAATCAATGGCTCAAGAAGACAAGAATCCGCACTGCCATACGTTGGCAACCTCCGCCTCCCAGTTACTTCAGGGTGCACCAATAACAGTCTGCAAATGTACAGTGAACTAGCCATATTTGGCAATCTTCCCGCAAAGCTGTGTAGGAGTCCTTTGTCCATGCTGACACCAGCGAGGAGGGGGAGGTACCATAATATTGTGTGTTTAGTCCTAAAGAGCAAGCAGAACCAGTGCATACGTGACTATTTTACAAAATGCGCATGTAATTTGCGGCTCCCCCATTCTGTGCCCCAACTCTGCCACAGGTCACATAAATGTTTGTGCCTTCTTGTCACTACGTGTACCTTTACACGTGGAACCTACGGGGTGATTTTATAAAAAAAACATTTATGTGCAAAAAATCCTGTATAAAATTATCCCCTCCCCCCCCCCCCTTAATGGCTTCCTAAAAATGTGCCCAACATTATTTGCTATCACTCTCCTTCCTTTTTCCTTTGCAAATTCTTTGCACACATTGAGTCATTTATACTGAAACCACCTCCCGGGGAAGTTCATCTTTGAGAGGTAAGTGTACTAACAAAGTTTCCATCCAAAGATGATCAAATTCACAGAAACAGTGTTATTCCTACATGAGGTACTTGTGTTTATTAAACTACATCTGCTTGTATTTAATATTTTAGGCTGTTTCATATTGTTCACTGGAAAACAAAAGCTGCAGATTTAATTCCTCTTATCAATTCCCTGCTGTGAATTCACACAGTTTAGCCACAAAACATGATTACAGCATATCCATTTTGGCAAACAATGGCTTCTTTCGCTTGCAGTGTGCTCATGCAGGGGGATGTGCTAGAAGAGAGAAAGAAAGCTACTGCTGAAACCAGCTCTGAATACCTAAGGTTAGGACAGTGCTACATTTCTGGACTGTTGCTGAATCCCATCTATCTATAAAAATATGAAACTCACTACATACTTGCAACACTCAAATAGCATATCCAGAGCATGAGGTCAGACAGGTCTCATCACCTACTTAAGTCAGGGCCATCTTCAAGCTACCACAGTGGTTCCAAACTGTGGGACAAGACCCCCAATTGGGTCACATCATCAGTGGATTGGGTCAGAGAAACGGTGCTACTCCTCTTCTTTCTGGACTTTCACTATGACCTATGCCTAGTAGTGGCAGTTAGCATGGGGTCTGTGAGGCAATGACTATTCACAGGTCCTGTCTTCTCCTAGGCTCCTGTTAGACTGGAAACCCATATAAAATACTGGGGTCTGTGAGCACACACCTATGACCCCGTGCTGACTGCTGTGGCCGTTGCCACCATGATGCTGCTGCCTTTCGGCTTTGGATTGGAGGAGGAGGAGGAGGTGGTTGATGGGAGAGAAGACTGTGACCTGCTATTCTCTGTTCCTTTCCTTATGATCCCTAGTATCCTATTTTCTTTCTTAGCTGCTGCTGCACACTGGGCAGAGGGTTTCAACGTATTATCCATAATGACACCTAAATAATAATAATAAATAAATCCTTTTTCTAGGTGATAGTTTCTAATGTGGAACCTTGCATCAGGTAACCATAGTTTGGGTTGCTCTTCCCTAAGTGCATAACTTTGCATTTGTCCACATTAAACGCCATCTGCCATTTGAACATTCAGTCTTCCAGTTTACCAAGGTCCTCTTGCAATTTTTCACAATTCTCTTGTGTTTTAACAACTTTGAATAATTTTGTGTCATCCGCTAATTTGATCGCCTCACTTCTTATTCCCATTTCCAGGTTATTTTTCAATATGTAAAAAAGCAGCAGGCTGGCACAGATCCCCGGGGTACTACACTATTTGCCTATCTCCATTCAGAAAATTGGCCATTTAGCCCTATTCTCTGTTTTCTATCTTTTAACCAGTTCCTGGAGTATACTGCCTCCTATTCCATGACTTTTTAATTTTACCAAGAGTCTCTCATGAGGGACTTTGTCAAAGGCTTTCTGAAAATCCAGAAACATAATATCAACCAGCTCAGCTTTATCTATAGCAAGAAAAATAGAAACAAAAGCTCTACCCTACTTCAATCCAGAACATTCATCTAAAAGCTTGGATGAACAACCAAGCCCTAACAGATACTGGGAGAGTTGGGAATAGTTAAACAACAAACTGTATCAAGTAATTCACTTCTTGAATTCCACAGTTGAGTACAAAATGTTAAAATGTCCACTGCCTTGCTGGTCAACCTTTCTCAGTGCAATGGAGATGCAGCAAGAAGGGCTTGATGGGAAGACGTAAGAGCCCAAGTTGGCTGATACTAGGAGAATAAATCAGCCAAATATGTAGGTCCCAGGTGATTTTAAGGTTTGCATACCAGGACCAAGATCTTCAACTCAATCTGCCACTGTACAGGCAGCCAATACACACCTCTTACCATGCAGGAACACATGGGCTAGGAGAAAGGGAAAGGCATGACGTGAGAGGAGTGTGAAGACTTCACGGTCAGTCTTCTGAATCTTGTCATGGAAGAAATTAGCCATAGTCTGGGCAGAGTGAAGGGGGCATGGGAAGCAGAGGCAGCAACAGTTTGGAAGAAGAGGAGGAGGAGGAGAGTGTGGGGTTCAAGGCAAGGAGGAGGAGCCTGAAGACAAGGAATTATCCTTGAACGTACTATATGGGATTCATCTTAGAAGCCCTATTCATGCTTTGGACATCCAAAAATGAGCATAGAGATGTTCAAAGCATAGAGACCGTTTCCAGAGCCATTTTAGAAGCTGGAGGTCAGGACATCCTGGAGGTATGGTTAGGGAATACCCAGGGACCAGGACATCCCCGCCTAATCACAGAAATGTCATGGATGTCCGGTATCATATCTAACTTTAGACCTGCTCTGAGGCATCTATAGCGATGAACAAGCATCTGAAAAAAGTGCTTGTTTTAGCTGAAAAATGTCCAGAGTGTGTAGAGAAGAAAGCCCTCATCCCCAATACTCAGCACAATTTCAACTGTAGCAGCAGTGGAATTTGAACCCTGGCTGCCCTGCTCCTAACCCACTGGTCTGGCCATTATGCTGTCCTAGTTGGGTTCTGGGGATGTCTAAGTAATGCTCCTGCAGACATTCCTGTCAAGCATGTCTGCACCTGGACATGCCTGTATTTTTCTCAGAAGTATTGGCTTAGATGTCCCAAATTGCACTTGGAAGGATCTTCTAACATTCCCCTCTGTGGAAGCCAATTCAGAACATGCACGTCTGTCCTGCGGGCATGTCCATATCGAAAATCTGCCCAATCAAAACATTATTCTGCAGCTGCGGGGATAGACGCAGTTGTGGGTCCAGAATCGGGGACATAGACGTACTCGGCACAGCACGAACAAAGCACTATGGTGTACAAGAGACGAGTATACACAGCAAATAGCTGTGTACATCCCTGTGATCATCATATTCAGAAAAGATGGATGTATGCGATCGTGCCCATCTCTACTACATACTCGCAAACAGCCACGCCTCCCCTGTAAATGTGCATCTCCTAAGCTGCTGTGCTTACTGACAGGGTTGCACTGATGCAAACTACACATGAAAGCTGACGATGCATATATGTGGATGCAAGGTAGACTATATCAACCAGCCTGTGGCATGCCCAGAACACTGCAAAGTAGTCTCAGTGAACACTAAGATAGTATAAAAGCAAGTAGAGAGTGATGTTTGTCACGGGATGCATTGCATCACAACAAACATGGCAGTAGAAGACCTCCCTAGTTCTGCATGTTTTGGACATCTCTGGCAAATGTCTGTACAATGGACCAGAACAAAGCAGAACAGGTCCTCCATAGCTAAGTGTCAAAACATATCCCTGTCTCGGAATGAGAGCATTCAACAGTACAAACACCACCAAGACATGGCTAAATGCACCATCATCACTCTCTACAAATGTGCACAATATAGTGTCCTGATACCCAGTTTTACCTTGTGATTAATCCGTGTTGAAACCTCCAAGTTAATTCTCCCTGTTCAATGTAAAACACTGTTGTCACAATGTAAACTGCCTTGAATCTAATATAAGGCGGTATAGAAAACCTGTGAAATAAATACAAATAAATAAACAATGATGGTGCTCTTGGGCATGTATTAGTGCTGTTTGCACTGTTGAATGCTCTCAAAATAACATGCATCTGCAAAAACAATACCCTGCATCTCTCAACAACAGCTGGTATAACATTTTAGCATGAAGTCCCAGGACTCCAGCAAATGTCACATTTTTTGGTCATAGGAATTTTTAGGGAACCCTGATCTGCTCCCTTAGCACAAGGAGCAAATGTCAGCATTGCCAGAATAAACAGTAGTGCACATCTTCATATTTATGTGGGGGTGTTTATTAATGTTTCTTTACCGCGCAGGCCGCATGAGCTGCACCGGCTCTGCTGCTGCCTGGTTTATCCTCCTAATTACCCTACTGATCACTTTTGGGCTTTTCGAATATCCTGCCCCTCTTCTCTCGGCCTGTCCCTCGTTCCTATCTACCGGTTTGCTGTTTGGTCCGCTCCAGGTGAGTCTCCTCGCCTCTCACGTCTCTGCTCCTTCTTTGGCTGTTTCTTTTCCCTCCCTCCTGATGACCCATATACCCGTTATCTGGGGGCACCGTCCTGCTCTGCCCACACTCACACGCTCACGATGCCCGAATCTTCTCCTTTCCTGTCACACTACTACCAACATTTCCCACGTCTCATCTCCCGATCTCACTTCACCCCCTCTGCAGTTAGGGCTCCTCAACTGCAGATCACTTAGGAATAAGACTCTCCTAATCCAGGACCTTATTGTGCAATCTTCCCTAGATCTTTTTCTTCTCACCGAAACCTGGGTGAAGGAAGGGGAGGATGCCCTCCTTGCCCGTTGCCTTCCTCCCGGCTTCTCCGCGGTTTCAGTTTCTCGACGTGGCCGCCATTCTGCACCCTGCTCTTTCTTTCACGCAAGTCTTCTCCCCGTTACTTCACTACCCTGAGGCTCTACTTCTTTGCCTCCATTCATCTTCCCCACTGCACATCCTCCTTATCTATGCCCCACCAGCCCTGCGCTCCGACATCTGGGATTCCCTACTTCTTACTATTTCTGATTTGACTCTTGCTTTTCCTCAGCTGCTTATTGCAGGAGACTTCAATCTACATATGGATTCTCCTACCTCTTCAAGGGATCAGGCTTTTGCTTCTCTCCTTGATGACATTTCCCTGTCTCAACATGTCTTTTTTCCTACCCATACGGCTGGCCACACCCTTGACCTCCTTCTAACCCCTCTTTCCTCCTCTCTACGTTTGTCTGACCTCTCCTCATTCCCCCTTCCTTGGTCAGACCACCATTGTCTGCTTTTCTCCTGCCTGCTCCCCAAACCTCCCTTACATCCATCTGTCTTAGTATCATCTTCTCAACATCTTTCTCGCCGTATTACCCCTTCTACCATTCAACAATTTCCTTCTGCTCCCTCTCTCCTCCCCACCGACTTTTCCTCTCACTCCCCTGATTCCCAAGCCGCCCTCTGGTTCTCTACCTTGTCTGATGCACTTAATGAACTGGCTCCTCTTCAACTTCACCCCCCAAGGTCTCGCCCTTCTCAACCCTGGTACCACCCCGGCCTCAGATTGCTCCGCACTCAGCTCCGTAGAGCCGAGCGCCTATGGCGCAAGACTCCTTCTCCATCCACACTTTCATCTTTTAAGGCCCATCATTCTCACTACCGCTCTCAGGTGCACTCAGCCAAAAGGAATTATTTCTCCACTGCTATTTCGACTGCTCCTAATCAGACCCGACACCTCTATAACACGCTCCGCTCCCTCTCTTCCCTTCTTCCCTCTGCCTCTACCTCCCCCGTTCACTCATCTCCCGCTCCGTCACTTCTAGCTACATTCTTTAGCGACAAAATTTCCAACCTCAGATCCTCCCTTCCCTCTTGTCCTCCCCCCATCCCCCCTCCCTCTCCCATCGTATCTCCTCCTCCATCCCCTGGCCATTCTCACACCTGGTCTTCCTTCCCCCCCATGACTTCAGCTGAACTTCATCAACTCATTTCCTCTTCTAACAAAATCTTTTGTTCACTTGACCCCATCCCTTCCTCCTGGCTATTAGATTCATCACTAGCACTCCTTCCTCCCCTTCTTTCTATGTTCAATTCCAGTCTCTCCTCCGGTATTTTTCCTCACCCCTGGAAACACGCTCTTGTTCGTCCCATTCTCAAGAAACCTTCCCTTGACCCCATGGTTCCCTCCCACTACCGTCCAGTATCCAATCTTTCCTTTATCTCTAAACGTCTGGAAAAATTTGTATTTGCCCAACTTTCCCACCACTTGGACGATATCAACTTTCTTCACCCACGGCAATCTGGTTTTCGTCAGGGTCACAGTGTGGAAACTGTTCTTCTTGCTTTCACTAATGCTCTCCACGTTGCTCACGATCGTGGTGATATTTCGGTGGCGGTAGCACTTGATCTGTCTGCTGCCTTTGACCTTGTTGATCACTCCCTTCTTCTCACTCGTCTTCGGGAGGCGGGTCTCCGCAGCACGGTGCTTCACTGGTTCCACTCTTTTCTATTTTCACGGTCCTGCTCAGTCCTTTCTTCTTCCCCTTCTGTTCCTTTCTCTGACCCTTTTCCCCTGGTATGTGGTGTTCCCCAGGGTTCAGTACTTGCACCTCTTCTCTTTAACCTTTTCTTGGCCCCTCTCACTCTTCAGATTCAACAAACCGGAATCAGTGCTTTTTATTATGCAGATGACATCGTTCTCCTACACCACACCTCTCCTTCTCATCCCGATCTCTCCCCACTTGATTCCTGTCTCTCTACTGTCGCTGATTGGTTGTCACAGAACTGCCTTCACCTTAATCTTACAAAGACTATCGCTATCTGGTTCTCTCGTGGTGGTCCTACCCCTTCCTTGGCCCCATCTTTCTCAGGCGTCTCTATTCCACTAGTCTCTTCTTTTCGTTACCTTGGTGTTCTCTTTGATTCTAATCTCTCTTTTCGTGATCACATTTCTCATGTTACTAAGACCTCTTTATTCTTCCTACGTCAAATTCGTGCTATTCGTCCCTTTCTCACCCCTTCAGCACTTGCTACACTACTCCTTTCTTTAGTTATCTCTCGTGTTGACTTTGCTAATTCTCTTTTTCTTGGTATTTCTAAATCTCAGCTTTATAGACTTCAGCGCATCCAGTACACTGCTGCCCGTATCGCCACCCACTCTGCCGCTCGTGACCACATTTCACCTCTTCTCTCTCGCCTCCACTGGTTGCCTCTACCCTTTCGCTCCCAATACAAACTACTCACACTGGTTCATCGGGTCTTTCACTCCAGCACACCTCAATATCTAGCAGACCTTCTCACCTATCACACTCCCAGGCATACACCCCGTTCATTCCATCTCAACCGTCTCTCTCTCCCTCCACCCTCCCTTGCTCACTTACAGTCCACCCGCTCCTCTGCTTTCTTCTTTGCAGCTCCCGCCCTCTGGAACTCTCTTCCCCCCTCCCTCCGCCTTGAACCCCATTTCCTCACCTTTAAGTGTAATCTAAAAACCCACCTTTTTTCCCTTGCTTTTGACCTTCCTTCCCCCTTCGCTTAACTCTACTCACTTTGGTCTATGTTGTGCTCTTCTCCCCCTCTTTCCTGTCCAAACATTGTAATTTCTTTTTCTTTTCTTTTACCTATTATTTTATAACTGTGTACTATGCTTGTTTTTATGCTTGTTTTTATGATTGTTTTTATGACTGTTTTTATATTGTAAACCGCTCTGGTTCCCCTAAAAGGGCGGTATATCAAGCTGAATAAAACATAAACATAAAACATACCATACAACCTTCCCTCACCTCTGCTTTCTGTTCTATAACACTGCATCTAGTATTGTCCGAGACTGCAGACACACTGGTGCAAAACATTATTGTCACAGCCATTCTTCTCTATCGGATGCAATGCTGAGCAGAACAGAATATTTTCTAAGTCCTGCCCTTACTCCACATTTCCTCAGGACTAACCTGCACGTACGGGGTAGCACTGAAGTCGCACATGGGCCTTTCCAGAATATGCTTTATATGTCTCTGTGGCTGGCCACGCCCCCATTCTGCCCCCTCCCACCCATGTTCTGAGATCCCCATACTAGCACCGTGTCGTGCAGGGGCCGCGTGGTTTCAGAATATGGTTCTAGACTTTTTCATGAGAAACACATCTATCACTCACGTGTTTTTGTGCAACAATGAAGGAATAGCTGTCAACGTTTTTTAATATGAATATTTCTTAAGAATGACACGGAATTCAAAACAAAAGCAGAGGATTTGATCTCTTAACTGCAAAATAAAGCATTAAAACACTGCTTTTGCTGACATTCTTTCTTTAGCATCATATATTCTCTTCTCAAACATCCTTTAGATGTTGCAGAGAGTGTTCATAACCCCAGGGGACTCAGATGGAGGAGGATTCCCATCTTCTGCACAACAACGGCATGGTGGCCAGACTCAGGCACATGTAATATCCAATCATTGCTGAACAGCTAAGATGGTGATGCCTTAGTTAGAGGTGGAAGGCGAGGGAGAAATTAAAGACAAAAACTGAGGGAGGGGGGACCCTGCATCGCTACAAATGAAAGTCACGGCACTACAGCTTCATTAGAGGTTAGTTAGATAAAGATGGCAGCCCAAATATGCAAGAGAAAATTTCAAGGGAGCTGCCCCTTTCATATCCGTACTGAAAATATTAGTGGCTGATATTCAGCAGCAGCGGGAGCTATCTCGTTAAAGAAATCCGATTATCTTGGTGCCATTGAAAATATCTCCCAGCCATACATTGGAAAGATAAGCTCCCCGTTTCCAAGTCCGAATGATGAAACAGAGCGGCACGCTTACTAAACCGTGGGAACAGTTTACGCAGGGCTTAGCACACGTCAAGCATCTTCTAGTGATTGGTACCACATGCCAATTATGCGGCCACGCTAAGAATCCGGCGCTAACCATTTCGCATAGGGTGGGACAGAAACTGGGTGGTTAGTGACACAGCTAATTGTCCATGCTGCACTTACCGCCACCTCCATCGGTGCACCTGTAGTAATAGCAGCAAGCTGCTTAAAGTGGTGCAGAACCTGAGCAAACCACATGGGGGCATGCTGGGTGTGCCTCCATTTGTTAGGACGGGTTCGGTGCCACCCCTGCACAAATGTTTGAGGGTTAATGCACGGTGCACTGCCAGGTTTTAGTAAATATGCCCCAAAGTTTCAGCAGTCTTTGTTAGAGATAAATTTTGCAGCAGAAGAAACTCAGCTTTCAAAGTGCTGGGTCTCCATATATTGCTTTTCTAGACAAATAATCTTTGCTTTGCTGGGATACCTGTTCCACAGATCTCTTGAGGTTTAAGCTTGTCACTCGTTCACCGGTGACGCTGGTTGCTGGAGCCTATCCGGCATCAGGCGCTGTATATTTGGTTTCACCGCTATCCGGTTACTGGTGATATTCAGCTGCTAATCAGCAAATCCACATAATGTTAGTACAGCCATTGAACTGTCCCAACTTTAAGTGGACACTAATCTGATCTGCGAACTGAAAATCACCGTCCTCACCCTGCCCCCTTCTGCCCCTGCACTGTCCAGTAAGTGCCATGGTGATCAGAGGGGATATTTGGCAGCACAGTCTAGTTAGTGCCATTACACATCTCTCTCAATGGAGTTTATGCTAACTGGATAAACCCTTTGAACATAGGTCCACGTGAGTTTTCCATGTGACAGCTTCTGCAAGCATGGAAATCAATGCCCAGAGCCATTGCTGGACATTACATGATGTTATGCTTGATGTTTTTCTTTACCATTTGACAAAGGTATTCTTTTATGTAGCATCTATTACTGCTTCTTTCCAATGCTGTACAATTACGCACACTGCTTTCTATGGTATTATTTATCTAGCTCAGCAATGTGGCAACTGCACCAGGCACTTGGAGCACGTGTTTAATGAGAAACAGCACAACAGAGACATTGCCTTCTCCAAAAATGGAAGGGAAGAGGAAAGATTTTGGATTCAGCTCATGCCTTTTTCAGGAGTCGCTCAAGGCGGCTTGCATTCAAAGGGCAGAGAACAACAGCCACCTCTTCACATCCAGGCCTCCCAGAGCAGACTACCGAGGTGGCTGTAAGCTATCGGTAATCCACTACACTCAGTAGACAGTGCGCCGCCTTTTTCCTTACCTGGGCTACGATATCCCACTCTGCTGCAGAAAACAGAAAGCTTGAGCTGACTGTGGAGCGCCTTAAGAGAATTTAGATCAGCATTGGAAACAAACGTGGGGCAAGACCCATCCCTGGAAGTGACAGAGATAAGATTTTACTAAAAAGAAAACAAACACGTTACTCTCAGAGGGCAAAATGGAGCTAATATTGGAGTGTAAATTCTAAACTACAGTCAGCCAAAATATCACATATGCGGACGGAGAGTGAAAAGGAACACAGAATCATCCTAATTTACGGAGTAAGGGATCAGACTTCTAGAACCAAATTCACCAGTCGTTATGCGGGAACCTCAATAAATGGTCATTTGGTGTAGGTGTTCCACATCTCATAAGCCAAGCAGCACAACACTAGAATTCTACAGCCTCCCTCACAGCTGTGGCGGCAGCTGCAACCTAACTAGCTATATACCGTCACGCACACATGGACAGTCGTGCAGTGCACGTAGCAAGCACCAGTAATGGTGATACCAAATGTTGGCCAGCTCTAGAACATTGACACTGCTATGTCACAGCAATGCTAGAGCATAAACAGAGACCCCAAACATTATGTCACAAAGCCAGACAGAAAGGATGTGACAGCCTTGCTCAGCAAAAGCTCAGTGTACACCATATACAAATGTCACTATGAGGGCAGAATCCATTTTTTTCTCTGAGGTGAGAAGGGAGTGGCATGGTTTTCATCCTTTTGACAGAGGATGTTCAAGACTAAGATTGTTTACTAGCTACACACTACTCTGTTTTGGAGGTGGAAAGATCAAAGTATTAACCAGGATTATAGTTTTGCTTAGTGAAAATAGTACCGATGTTTACCAGAGGTGCAGCACTGTTTCTGGTTGTCTGTGCTCTGTTCCTGAGTGTGTTCATGCAGAGGAAGCCATCCCCCGCATAGATGCCGATCTGACTGAACCAGGAGAGGAGGTGGAAGTGAAATCATTGCAAACTGCAGTGCACAAAAAAGCGCATTTTAGATAGCAGGCGGAGACTGGAATTGAGAGGTCGAGGTTGCAATGTATATAATTTTAGAAAAGAGAAAAAAGACTTTGCCAAAAGTGAAGCCTTTGCTAAAATATGATGAGGAGGTACCAAAGTACTCACGTGTATATCGATACACGGAGCTGGAGGAGCCATTTAACTACATGTGTGAAAAATCAGACAGGGGAATCTTGGCAATTTCCATGTTCAGGTACCGGCATTTACATGTGGAAGAAGGGATCTTACAACTCCTATGTGTGAGTGTGGCACTTAAAAATGCATGTCGGCCATTTTGCAAAGCTACACATATAAATTCTGCCAGTTGACTACCAATACTGTTATCTTTCTCCAATATCATGTTGGAGGGAGAAAAAAATGATTGGGGAGTAAAGAAGATAACCCCCCCTGGCCAAAAGGAGCACTTTAGAGATACCAAGGAAGAGCTGTAAGTTCTGGCATGGACAACTGCAGTTATACACGTGCATTCCCTATATGAAGTGGGATCCAGGCCACTCCTTAACCACACCCTTGACAAGCACACTTGCAAATTCTACGTAGTAAGGAAACCATGTGTGAATCGCCATTTCCAGATGCAAGTGTCTGATTTACACATGGAGACTGCAAAAAAGGCTTCTAAAATAACCCCCAAAATCCTACAGTTACATCAACTCTGTACGATGGATAATCCCCTGGAAAGTAAAACAGACCATGACAGAACAAACACACACACTGAGCTACCTCAAGTCTCTAAAGACTGGAAAAACCATAGTATAGGATATCCAGTGAAGCAATAAAACCCACATGATAGGGCTAATCAGGTTCCCTCCAGCTGTAAGCCTACCAAGGACTGCGCAAGCAGTGCGGCCGCACAGGATGCAAGTACAGAAAGGGTGCCGATATGATCACTGGGCTTCCAGAAGGCTCAAAAAGAGCGAGTTACTGCACATAACTGGGGCAGAGGGGGTGCCAGATCTGTTAGTCGCACAGGACGCATTTCTAGTTTGGTACAGTCCTGGTAACCTGGCAGCTGTTCAGCTGTGTCAAGCCTTAAGAACACACTGTACAAAACCCACTAAATCCTGAAAGCCAGAGAAAGCCAGCAGAAGGCAGATATTACACAAGCAGGAGATCTATCAGCAATAGGCAGCTTGTATTTGTCAAAATTAACTTTGCAGGAAAACTCTTCAAAAATCTTCTGTCATACCAAACCACAGATACTGGGTAGAGCCTGGAAAGTAGCCCCAGACACATTACTGGATAAATGAGGTCTCCTGGACCTCATAGCTGAAGGGACAGGGATCATCTCTCAAGCAACTGCGCAGCAACAACTAACAAACACACATAGGTGTATTTTAGAAAGAATTTCTCATGTGCAGGTGCCAAGATATGCGCATGGAATAATTGCATAAAATGCACAGGAGGAGAGCCTCGTTCAATTGAAAGAAAAGTCTACAATGAGAGGGCAAGGGATGAAGGTGGAAAAGGATAAACCTAGGAGTAATTTGAGGAAATATTTCTTTACAGGAAGAGTAGTAGATGCATGGAATAGTGTCCCAGCGGAGCTAGTAGAGACAAAGACTGTATCTGAATTCAAGAATGCATGGAACTAACACAGAAGATCTCTAGGAGAAACAAGGGACTGTAGAGCTCAGTAGTTGGTATGGAAGGATAGACTGGATAGGCCGTATGATCTTTATCTGTCATCATGTTTTTATGTTTCTAAATTACCCTGCATGTCCAGGTACGCATGACAACATGAACAGGAGTACGCTTATGTCCCTAGTATAGGTATGTTTGGGGCAGATTTTGGGTACAGCACGGGTGGAGTTGCAATTTACACACCATCTTCATAAAATATGCACAGTCGCATGTATTGTGCATCTAAACATTTGCATCCGCTCCCAAGCTGCCGTACATGAAATAGAGTCATTATATTAGCAATTTCTGCAGAATCCGTGCTAGTATTTTACAGACATATATGGCGCATGTTTACTGTATGTTCATCCAAAAACTTAGTGCAGGTCAAGTACACTAAGCCATGTGCTAGGATTATTGTGGCCATTAAGGCGGCAGCCAGTGCAGCCGCGCTAACTGCAACATTGATGGTAAGTGTGCACCGAGACGCCCATGCTAACTGCAATGTGCAGTCAATGGTCAAACCCCGTCTCAACCCATCATTCTCTGCTCCAACCCGCGCTGCGCTTAGCATGGGATTTTTTTTTTTTTTTTTTACCGCGGCTGCATTTTTAGGACATGGTAACAGTTACTGTGTCGGGCTTAGTGCGCAGCAAACCCCACACTAGCCGTTTGCGCGGTTTAGTAAACACACCCCATAGTCAGCTATGAGTCTTTATCAAACAGGCCCAAAAGAAGTACTATCTTGCTCTCTCAGTCTAGCAACCTATTATAAAATTATTCTCATAGCGAATCATCCAGCCTACAGACACCTTTGGGATCAGAGTACTTTCTACATCTCAAAAAGCATTTACAGAGCTGTCCAGGGATTATACCGCTGCCACATGGAGCTTAAAAATCAGTCCCACTCATCTGTTTTCTTTGTGTTTGGGAAGTGCCCATTTAGGAACAAGTTAGGACATTCAGGACAAAACCGCCAGAATACCCAAGGAGTGGCAGTAATGAACTGTAAGTGTCATCTTAAAATTGCTCTGTCTCCATCCCGAAAGATGCACACCCCCTGCAACTGGTTAAAGAGGTAGGTCCGTGTATATGACAAGTCCGGGTACATGCACGGTTACAGCCAATCTCAGAAATGTGAAGGTTCCAAAAATGCACGGCTGCACATAGATGTGTGCCCACAGAGGTATTTCAGGATAGGGGCATCTAGCTTGTGCTACATGCACGTCCCAGCTTGCCGTTTTAGAAGTGAATTGAGTTTGTGTGATTTTTTTGTAGTGCAGACATGCGGCAGCGGGGTGGTAAAATGAAAGTACTGTTTATTTACAGGAATGTTCCTTTGACACGGCAAAAATAACTGTGAAGGTGAGAGCACATTTACTTCTTCCTCCTTTGAGTGTTGCAGGCAAGAAATAAGCACTCTTCTGCTACCTATTTGCAGGGCCAGTGTTAGACAAGCAGGGGCCCAGGAGAGAAACTGGTGAGGGGGCCCCAAAGCCCACCAACAAGCTCTACCTCCTTCAGCGTGAGGCAGTCTTGGGACCCCAGGCAACTACCCTATTTGCCACCCCTTAGCACGGCCCTATCTATTTGTGGCCAGAAGCAGCTATAGGCATGGATATGTCAACAGCTGGGTCCAGATGTGCGCAGGCTTGTCATAAATCACGCGCCAACATGCATCTCTATAAGACCACCCAGGCCACATCTCCACCCTGCCCCCATGTGACATGGACGTGATTGTGCCAGAAACATGTATAGCCCCAGCTTTCTAAAATGAATCCGTGGATACTTTTGTGATTTGCACATCCGAATGGCCATTTTCAGATGTGCAAATCATAAACAGAACTTCTAAAATCACGCTCTTTGTTAACAAGGAACCAAACACTAAAAAAAAAAAAAAAAAGTCAAATTGAAGATGTAGCATAAATCTCCTAAACGAGAAACTCAGCAGTTCTTCCATACAAATGCAGGGTCAGTTACCTTGTCCAAAGTGCTATGGGAAGCCTGCCAAATGAGTATCAGGCAAAGGATACAAGTCATGCACGTCTTCAGATAAAACGAACTCAGATCATCTTAACATGGGGAAAAAAGAAGAGGAATAAAAGTAAAAGGCTGTAGTTAATCAACTACAAGAAACCTTTCACATACTGATCCAAGAGATGGAGTAAATATTAAACAAAATTCTCTAGCTACTAGCAACACACCTTTCAAAACATCAAAAAGTAAACCTGGTGTGTCTTTATGGGTAATAAGAATCAAATTACAGTTGTGGTCAACATTATTGGCAGCTTTGTAGTTTAGGTATGTTGTGTACAATATCTTGAGAAATAATTGGAAATATTCCAACTGTAGCTCATCATAACATTGTAATAGTATGTTCAAAGATATACAACAAAAAAAAGATGTCTGTGCAACTTAGATATAATAATTCTGAAAAAAAAAACACCAAAATATGACCTGGCCAGGATTAATGGCACCCTTGCCGGGATGGCAGTGATAACAGCCTACAAATGTTTCTTGTAGCCATCTGTAAGTTTCGTACATCTGTCTGCTGGTAGTTTCTCCAACTCTTCAACTGTGATTTGTTCCAGCTCATGAATATTTCCAGGATTCCTTTTACCAATGGCAGATTTCAGCTCTTTCCAAAGGTTTTCGATTTGACTCAGATCAGGACTCACTGCTAGTCAATTTAAAACAGTCCATTTTTTCCTTTTTAACCATTTATTTGTTCATTTGGATGTATGTTTTGGGTCATAGCCCTGTTGGAGGACCCAGACCTAGCTTTCTGACACTACATAGCACATTTCGCTCCAAAATATCTTGTAGTCCTCCGATTTCATGATTCCAGGCCTCCAGTTTCTGAGGCAGCAAAACAGCCCCACAACATTATGGAACCTCCACCATATTTAAGAAAGATGCTTTTTTTTTCTTTTTAAGCAACAGCTGCCTCTCTGACCTCACCTTTAAACCATCCTGGCAGTTTTTAGGCCTTCCTTCCATTTTTCTTATGAGCCATGAAAAATGGACCAGTCAGGTAATCGTGAATGACGCTCTTGGCATTGTAGCCCCAATAAAGGCTGGTTCCAATTGAGATGGAAACCCAAAGTAGCAGAAGAAATCTGCTGGCCAAAAATACATCACAAATAATCATCTGGGAAATCACCAGAAGAGGACCATGTCCCTAGAGAGTTTTACAGGGTTTTCAGGGAAGTATTGGTAATGCTGCTACTGAAAACCTACCAGAAAGAGAACAAACACAGGAAAGGAATTGTGTATTCTGTGGTCGGAATTTTTATCCCACAGAAAGAAAATGAAACAGGGAAGACAGCTAGAGACCAATCTTGTAAAACAACAAAGATGTATGCCGAAATACAATCTCACAGGCTGAAGGACATCATAATCCAGCCAGTGGAGAAGCCACAGGTGAGGCCTGTAAAAGAGAAACATAGAAACAAGACGGCAAAAAAAGACCACATGGGCTATCCAGTCTGCTCTTCCATACCAACTACTACAGTCCCTTTAGAGATCTTCTGTGTTTGTTCCATGCTTTTTTGAATTCAGATACTGTCCTCATCTCTACTACCTCCACTGGGAGACTATGCCACACATTACTCCCGAGTCTATTCCCCTTTCATCTTCATCCTATGCTCCCTCTTTGCAGAGCTCTCTTTTAATTGAAAGAGGCTCTCCCTCTGTGCATTTATACCATGGAGGTATTTAAACATCTCAGTCATATGGCCCCTCTCCCGCCTCTCCTCCAAAGTATACATATTGAGATCTCCAAATCTGCCCCTATGCCTTTTGACAAATTCCACTGACTATTTTGGTAGACACCTTCTGCATAGACTCCATCCTGTTTATATCCTTTTGAAGGTGTGGTCTCCAGAACTGCACAAAATACTCCAAATGGGGGCTCACCAAAGATTTATACAGAGGCCTCAGATGCCTCTTACACCAAGAACTTACTGTGGCCATGTCCATAGATGCTGAAAATATTTGATTGAGTAGAGTGGGGATATCTCTGGAAAATGCTACAAGTACTCAGTCAGAAATTCCTACATACAGAATAATTCAGACCTTCTATCGAAGAATAGCAAAACGTCTAAGGCAAAGGACTTAGACCTGATTGTTTTTAACTCAGCTGGGGCTCTAACGGAGATCTGGCTCCTTCCAGATGATACCGCATCTACGCTGCCCTCTGCCATGGGGGCTATCAGTTCTCCCACACGCCTTGTCCCACTGGCCGTGGTGGTGGTGTTGAGTTTCTACTCTCTCCCTCTTGCCAATTCCAACCCCTTCTGCTGCCTCATTCTCACTCTTTTCTCTCTTTTGAAGTCCACTCCATCTGCCTCTTCACTCCACTTCCTCTCTGGGTAGCTGTTATTTATCGACGTCCTGACAAGTCTGCTCCTACCTTTCTCACTGACTTTGACTTGTGGCTTTCCGGCTTTCTGGATTCCTCCTCCCCCACTCTTATTCTTGGGGATTTTAACATTCATGTTGATAACCCCTCTGATCCTCATGCTTTAAAACTCCTCTCCCTTACCTCCTCGTTTGACCTCCAACTTTGCTCCACTGCCCCCGCTCACCAGCATGGCCACTGCCTGGACCTGATATTTTTCTCTAGTTGCTTACCCTCGAACTTCTGTAGCTCAGTTCTTCCCTTATCTGACCATCACCTTTTAAGCTTTAATCTTCATCACCCGCTGCCTCAGCCTCAGCCTCATCCTGTCTCCTCCAACCTATTTAGAAACCTTCATGCTATTGATCCCTTGGATCTCTCTTCCACCATTTCTTCATCTCTTTCTTCCACTATGTCATCTAATTCTGTTTACGAGGCAGTAACTTCCTATAATGCTGTACTCTCCTCGGCTCTGGATGCTTTCGCTCCACCCATCCCACATCCTGTGAGACGTTCTGCACCCCAGCCCTGGCTTTCATCCACTACCTGCTATGTACGTTCCTGTGCCTGCTCTGCTGAGCGTGCTTGGCTCAAATCCCGCTCCCCTGAAGACTTTCTGCACTTCAAATTCATGCTTGTCTCTTTCCAGTCAGCAATAGCTCTTGCCAAACAAGACTACTATATCCATCTGACTAACTTTTGCCTCTGATCCTCGCCGTCTCTTTACTACTCTCAGCTCTCTCCTCAAAGTGCCTCTGCCTCTTATGCCTCCCTCCCTTTCTGCCCAAACCCTGGCTGACTATTTCCATGACAAAATCCACAAGATCACCCTCCAATTCCCCACAAAGTCAGCCACTTCCCCTCCTCCCCCTCTCCACTCCCAACTATCCCCACTACCCTTGCTACCCTCTCTTCCTTTCCTGTGATCTCTGAAGAGGAAACTGCACACCTTCTTTCTTCCTCCAAACTCACCACCTGCTCCTCTGATCCTATCCCCACCGTTGTCCCTTCCATCTCTCATATTCTCAACCTATCGCTCTCCACTGTAACTGTCCTGCAGACTTCAAGCATGCTGTGGTCACACCTCTCCTCAAGAAACCCTCACTTGATCACACCTGCCCTTCTAATTATCAACCCATCTCTCTCCTTCCCTTCATTTCTAAACTACTTGAACGTGCGGTTCACCACCGCTGCCTCAACTTCCTCTCCTCTCATGCCCTCCTGGATCCCTTACAGTCTGGCTTTCGTCCTTACACTCTACTGAAATGGCTCTTGCCAAACTCTCCAGTGACTTGCTCCTGGAAAAATCCAAGGGCCTTTACTCTGTCCTCATCCTTTTTGACCTTTCTGCTGCTTTCGATACTGTTGACCACAACCTTCTCCTCAACACCCTGTCCTTGCTTGGTTTTAAGGGTTCTGTACTAGCCTGGTTCTCCTCCTATCTCTCCCATCGCTCTTTCAGTGTATGTTCTGGTGGCTCCTCCTCCTCTGCTACCCCACTCCTAGTTGGTGTACCCCAAGGATCTGTCTTGGGTCCGCTCCCTTTCTCTCTCTATACCCAGTCCCTTGGTGCGCTTATCTCTTCCCATGGCTTTCAGTACCATCTATATGCTGATGACTCCCAGATCTACCTCTCTATGCCTGTACTATATGACAAACACTCTAGACACACTGCTATGCTACTTATGTACGAAACAGGATGCGAAATTCATTTAAATGACTAATACGAATTTCAGAACCATGGGGAGATACCACCAAAACTTAGGGGCATATTTACTAAACTGCACTAACCATAAGCATGAGGTTTGCTGTGCTCCAAGTGCACTATGCTAACTATTAGTGTGGGACTCCAAAGTAAAAAATCCCACACTAACCGATTAGCACCCGATTAAGAACATAAGAACATAAGATATGCCATACTGGGTCAGACCAAGGTCCATCAACACCAGTATCCTGTTTCCAACAGTGGCCAATCTAGGTCATACGTACCTAGCAGTCTCCCCAAAAGACACAGGTTCCTCAATGCTTATATTGGGTCAAGCAGTGATATCCTGGGTCCCTTTTAATAATGGTTTATGTACCTTTCCTCCAGGAACTTGTCCAAACCTTTTTTAAAGCCAGCTACACTAACAGCTTTTACTACATCCTCCGGTAACAAATTCCAGAGTTTGATTATACGTTGAGTGAAAAAATCTTTTCTCTTATTAGTCTTAAATATTTTACCCTGTAGCTTCATTGCATGTCCCCTAGTCTTTCTATATTCTGATGATGTAAACAATCGATCTACGTTTACCCATTCCACTCCATTCATTAATTTATAAACTTCTATCATATCTCCCTTCAGCTGTCTCTTTTCCAGTTTGAAGAGCCCTAACCTTTTTAGCCTCTCTTCATAGGGGTATCGTTTGGTGGCTCTTCTCTGTACCTTTTCTAATAACGCTATATCCTTTTTAAGATACGGCGACCAGAATTGCACACAATATTCAAGGTGCGGTCGCAACATGGAACAATACAGAGGCATTATAATATCCTTTGTTTGGCTGGGGATGGGGAGGGTTAGGGGCATAACATGGGGCACTGACAGTGTATCATGGTTAGCAAGAGCGTTAGGAGTTCACATTAACTGCTAATGTTGCAATTAGGGCAGATGCACTTAACGTGGTACTGTGCATTATCAGTATGCTTATGGCAGTGAGATGGGTGCATACACTCCCAAGATTTAGCATGAACCAGCCTCTGTGCTAGTTTTGCAGCTCAAACACACACTCTTTAGTAAATATGCCCCTTAATTTTACTATGGGTTATATTCACCATACTATGTCTAATATTCACAATGCAGAGATGAGAACAGATGAAATCCATCTACTAATGCCAAGAGCCTCTGTCAGTAGAATTAATAATGCAGGCCACATTCATGTGTGTCTCATGTTTTCTGAAGTATGACCGTACATGAATCATTTTCAGAGTTCTCTCAACCTTGTATTAACACCACATGTCAGCATTAAAAGCAAATAACTCCTGAGTGGAGGAGTAGCCTAGTGGTTGGGGCAAGCTACTTCAGGCCGGAAGGTCGGGGGTTCAAATCCCACTAGAGGACAGCAACCTTGGGCCGGAAGGACTGGGGTTTCTAGTCCCACAGGTGCTCCTTGTGGTCTTAGGCAAGCCACTTAACCCTCCATAGCCCATGTTCCCTGTAAATAGTTATCTCCAAGTTATAATATCCTGTTCAATGTAATTTCAGTTTGTTCAATGTAAACCGCACGGATGCAGAATAGCACGGTATATAAAAATAAAATAAAAAAAAGGTATAATGTAAAATAAAAGGTTTGCAAATACCAAACCAATAGGATAATTTTGAGTTTTGGTTGTGTGCAGCCAAGTAAACATGCAACATTATTTAAAATACCAGTATAAAACTGCCGAGATTACAGTGTACCATAATCGAGCAGTGTATTATACCATTCAATAAACTCTCATTAGCAAATATGCAGAAGAAACAGGTTACGGTAAGGGTTAACAAATTAAAATTTTGTTTCATTTTATCACCCAGCATACGTTTGCAAAATATTTCAAGGAAAGTTGTCCATTTACAAATCTTAGGAATTTAGCAAAACACAGGAACATGGACACTAGGAACAAACATTTAGCCATCTGTGCATTTGAGTGAATTACCGGGGTGGCCTCACAGTGTACAAAAGCAAAAGAAACCTATGATATAAAAGAAGAAGAGGACCTCAAGGCCACCCAAGCACCAACTCTTCATGATGCCCGATTTTACCTTTCTTTTCCTACACTTAAGGAACTTTTGTGCTTGGCTTGTCCTTTTTTCAGTTCCAGTACAGCTCTGGCCATCAAAAGAAGAAAAAAGACAGCATTAAGAAATGACTATGACCCTGGAGACCAAAACCAATTTCTCACACCAGGAAGGCAGATGGCAAAAAGACATCAGGAGCTATCCTCACATTTTTCCGAAGCTCCTGAGTACAAATAACCAAATCCCACAAAGCAGCGGATTTCCTTGTATGCTTTGCTGGCTGTTGCCGGCTCTCATCTCTGCTGAACGGGGAGTAAGAAAACCCAGCATGTAAAAATTCCTTTTTAGACATCTGTGAGAAAGAATGTCCAGCCTGCATGCAAATGGAATAAAATCCATAAATCACTTTCAGGACAGACTGCCTCTGTAAAGACTCCAGAATTTCAGCCCAAGCAGAGAAGCTACATAGTCACATCTTCTAGGCCCATGGTTCAGGAAACAACTGTAATTAAATACACAAAATAGGTGTGCAGATGATCAACTGACTGATCAAGAGACAAGGGGGAATAGTATATTCAAATTACCCTCCGAGAGGTACTGCAGGCCAGAGTTGTTGCATTTCAGGAAGCCAAACAAGCCAGTGTGCAGCAAGGTACCTCTAGCCACTCTAGCCCCACCTCCAACCATCCAGATTCCCGCCCCTTTCCCTACCTATCCCATAAGAAATGGCATTCACTGTGATTCCAAAGAAAGCTTCCCCGGAAGTGGAAAAACGAATGATTCATGTAACCTAAACTGGGTTGCACTTCACACAAGCATTAATATGATAAAGAAAAAAAAAACATACAGCACACATAATTTTGACAGCAACATTTTATAGACATTATGGGGGTCTTTCCAAAATATGAATAAGCCACTTGGATGTGTGGCGTAGATGTGTTTCTAGCGAAAACATCTACCACCATATTCTGCAACACCTGCAGCCCTGCACAGGCATAGCAGTAGTGCGGGGATCTCAGAACGTGGGCAGGAGGGGGCGGAACAGGGGAATAGCCAGCCGCAGAGACACAGAAAGCATATTCAAGAAAGGCCCATGTACATCTTTGGTGTTTCCCCCAGACGTCCATGATATACCAGCAGCAGCATGGAATAAGGCTAGGACTTAGACATATTCGTGCTCTGCGCCTCACTGTGTCCCATATTGATGAATGGGTGCGACAAGTATGTTTTGAACTGGTGTGTCTTAGAAGAAAACAAGATGCAGTTATAAAGAACAGAATGCAGAGGTGAGGGAAGGTTCTGTGGTAAAGCCACATTATTAATCACCCCTACAGAAATATGTAGATGTGCACTGGTGATTATTCTGGCTATGCTGATGCCTGCCATTAGTGGTAAAAGAGCAAATCTAGGGGACAGTAACAATTTCTATGCTATGAAAAAAGGGAAAAGTTGCAGTACGAATTGTATGTCAGTGCGCCTATGATAAATCACAGTATATCAGATATGATGTAACTATGGGGCTAGTACAGTAGTTCTCAACCCAGTCCTCTGGGATCCCCTGACCAATCAGGTTTTCAGGATATCCATAATGAATATTCATGAGATAGATCTGCCTACAATGGAAGCAGTGCATGCAGATCTATCTCATGCATATTCATTGTGGATATCCTGAAAACCTGACTGGCGTGGGAGTCCCAGAGGACTGGGTTGAGAACCACTGAGCTAGTGCAATAGTGTACATTTGGGGATTCTGACTGTGTATATTCTGGAATGGGAAAGATCAGAAACATTGCATAACTATGATAAAGAGTTGTAATTACCTTGGTGAGGGCCGGCCCGTCCACTTGGTGAACCCAGGCAGTCGCCTAGGGCAGCAGCAAACTTTAGCCCAGCCCTGAACTTGGTATATATTCGATATGTTTTGGCTGTAGGGTATGTCATGACCTACCTGGTCATATGTACATTCTCTTATACTATATTAGGGTGCAATGTGCTAACTTAGCACTTTGGGGGCATGTCAGTGACTCGTACTATGTAGTCTAGCTTGCATTAGCTGTCATTTCTCATTGGTTTTTATGTCTGGTCTGGTTTACATCAGCCAACTACTGTCAGTGAGCACTGCAACATAGCAGCTGCACATCATACAAAGGAGGCATGGCCGCCACTGGTACATCGCAGAGATGGGTAGGAATGGTGACGTCTAACTTTGCAGAATACGATGAGCGCTGACACGTCCATACTCAATGGCAGCATCTACCCATGTCCCGTGGGATGGATGTAGCTGTGCTTGTATGCGCAGATGCCAATTCCAGAATCACAGGCATGTCTAGACCCGCAAAAGTGGAACAGTGTTTATATTGGGCCCATCTCCGAGTTAGACATTTCCGAAGGCCGAACGTTGATGTTATGGAATCGGGTTCCACAGGGCTAATTTTATAAGGGAACTGAGTGTGTAGAACAGCATTTTAGGCAATCAGGTGGACTAAAATCTCTGGGGGGGGGGGGAGGTATATAAAGTAGGGGCAGAGACTAAGAATGCCTAATTTTGCAGGGGTTCATAGGAGGGGATGGAGAATAGGCAGACTAGGGTATGAATAGCATGTGTGTGCATAGTTCATAAAATACAAATCTGCATATCTTTCTCGCAGATATATGCACAGAATTACTCCTGCCTCAGGAGAAGTTATCAACATGTTGCCTGCTTTTCCTGGGGTAACTGTATAAAAGCACCTAAAGCTGTGTGGATACTGTGTTCATCCATTTTAATGGTTGATAAATAAAAAGAAAAACAAAGAAAATGAGGTGATACCTTTTTATTAGACTAACTTAGTTCATCTTGAAGGTTCAAAACCTTCTTGCTCAGGTCAGGAGAGTATGAGCAAAAGATGACAAAATGCCAAAATATATAAGCAAATCCAACTACTCGGCAAACTAGGATGTCATCCTCTGGAGGGTGGCAAAGAGTAGGGAATTCAAAGCTAAACAATAGATTTTGACAGCTAAGGGAGGGAGTAATTAATTAAGGTTTGCCTAGGCCACTAACACCTTGAACCAACTCTGGGGCCGGCCCTGAGTAAACCACAAAAACATGCCAGTAGTCTTGGGGGGTGGGGGACAGTGGGAGAGATGGTGACAGAGCTATAAATATTTATGGTTAATAATGGGTTAGAAAGCTCAAATTTTTCTTAAGTCATGTGTGGTCCATTTGGAAGTGTCTATCATTTTGGTTACATTCTTGGATTGTTTTGAAATTTGCTCTTACTATTTTCTGGTCCTGTGAAATGTTTTCTGATGAAGGCGTTATCTCAGTCTGCCCTGTGCCTTGTGATCTTACGTCTCTGTGAAATGATTCTTCTTTTTAACTTTAGGCCAACTTTTGTGAAGCACAATGTAAAATCTAGTTGAAATGTGGAGTGAGCTGCCTAATTACGCAAAACAGCTCATTACACTGTTCTACAAATTTTCAAAAATTGTTTGCTTCAGAAATTAAATGTGCTATTTCTTAATGAATTTGATACGCTGAATTCAAATATGATAGCGAAATTGATCAATTAGCTCCTGTTTCTATATGTTGAAGAATGTACATTTTACCACTATGTATGGTGAAAATCGAGCCTAAATCCTTAGATGTAAATCAAAATCTTATTACAAATGAAACTTTGCACAATAACAAGCATGTTTTTATAAAATAAAGTTCATAAACGTACTTAGAAGAAACAGGAGTAATTATGTCTGCAATTTAACTTTCATTAAGAACATTTGTAAGTACATTCTAGCAATTTTTGTTCTCATTCAGTGGCTTCACGACTCTTCCTGATCTGTTTCTTGTACTGTTTCTTGTCACTGTCCAGCAGTAGTCTGCAAGCATTGATGGACTCCATTTACCCTGATACCTCTTTTCCATGGCTGCAATGTCTTGTTGAAATCGTTCTCCATGTTCATCACTTACTGGGGCAATGGGATATTCCAAGGCATAACCAAAAAAAACCTTAATACACTCCAAATGGCTCAGAATGTTGCAGCCTGTATAACTGCTAAAGCCAAGCTATCTGACCATATCTCTCCTATCCTCTACAATCTCCATTGGCTCCCTGGTGCTAGCAGGATTCAATATAAAACCATAGTGACTACTTTCAAATTAATCAACAAAATTGCACCGTCAGGATACAAAGCCCCCCAGAAAACAGAAGAAGAAGAAGAAAGAACCTTAATACTATTTTAGTACCTGACGAAATCAGAAAATCAAAACAGATAACAAGTAAAAGTGCCTTTTCCTATGTTGCACGATACAATGGAACAAACTTCCAGTTCATCTAAGGAAGATTACAGACCTCCAAATATTCCGAAAGGGCCTAAAAACATACCTATTCACACAACACTACTACAACAAAGACTATCCCGTAGAAGAGACCATTCAGTCTCAGACGGTCCATACCAACTAACTCCTATTATATAACTGCTCCCTGAATCTAATCCAGCTCAGACACTGGTATTCTCACTCCTCATACTAATATAAATGACACTGTACATACATTTCCGAGACCCAATGTGGGACCTAATTTGTAATAGTTATAATAAATATCCACATTATTGTATATAGTTCATACTCAGTTATGTTCAACTGTACATGGAATGTTATAATGTTCAGAAGTTCAATGTATGTTTCCTGTTGTTCATTGTGAACCGCCCCTGATCTTTGGAAGGGGCGGTATATAAAAGTTTACAAATAAATAAATACTGCTCCGCAATTTTGTGGGGAAAAATCTAGATGACAGTGTAGAAAATGAATCTTTAAGGACATGTTGCAACCAAGGTTTTTGTATGCCTTCAGAAGATCTTGAACAATCTCTTGGTAATTATTTGCTTTGTTGTTTCCAAGAAAATTTTGTGTCACCGATTCAAATGCTATCCATGCAGCCTTTTCCTTTCCACACAATAAAGAAATTCATCATCTTGAAGAAGTGCATGAATCTGAGGGCCAACAAAAACTCCTTCCTTAACTTTGGCATCACTCAATCTAGGAAATTTACCACTAAGATACCTGAAAGCAGGTTTAGTTTTATCCATCACCTTGACAAAGTTTTTCATTAGTCCCAACTAGATGTGCAAGGAAGGCATCAAAATCTTGTTGTTGTCTACAAGTGCTGGAAACAGAACATTTTTGCTTCCAGGATCCAGTGACTGACGGAGTGGCCAGTCCCTTTCGACGAAATGCCAATCTCTAGCACGACTATCCCATTCACCCAGGGAGCAGCAGTACTTGGTGTATCCACCCTGAAGACCAAGCAAGAGGGCAACCACTTTGAAGTCACCACAGATTGACCATAGATGCTGATCATAGTTTATACATTTCAAAAGTTGCTTCATATTGTCATAAGTCTCTTTCATAAAAGCTGCATGGCCAATAGGAATTGATGGTAGCAGGTTGCCATTACGCAGCAATACAGCTTTAAGACTTGCTTTGGATGAATCAATGAAGAGCCTCCAATCATCTGCATTGTAATTGATATTGAGAGCTGCCATTAAACCTTTTACATTGTTGCATGAACCAAGATCACCTTCTTTGAAAAAGAATGACACCAAGTCTTTCTGACGGTCCCGGAAAAAATAAATTTGAACGTCACCAGCCAGAAGATTCCACTGCTGTAGTCTGGAACCCAAAAGCTCAGCTTTATTCTTCGGGAGATCCAAATCCCTGACAAGGTCGTTCAGTTCACCTTGCGTTATGAGGTGTCCCTCATTACAGTGGCCAGAAGAAACTCTGGGTCATGTGAGGTTGACGGTTCATGACTACAAACTTCTTCCTCTTCCTCACTTGATTCTAATGATAATGATTCTGACATTTTGGGAATCGGCAACCCTTCTCCATGAGACACTGGGAGTATTGCAGATGTAATGTTTGGCTATTGCACGGTCCACTTACTCTTTCTGGATATGCCTTTCTGAATTGGAGGAAACATGCAGAAGTAGCAATTGCTGATGTGATCCGCGGGCTCTCTCCAGATCATTGGAACTGCAAAAGGCATTGATTGGCTTTTCCCATTCATCCATTGCCTGAGATTTATTGCACATGTATTGCAGCATATGTGTGGCGCCCAGCTCTTATCCTGATCTCCTATTCTGCAGCCAAAATATAAGTTGTAGGCTTTCTTAACCGCCACAGTCATATTCTGCTTTTGTGATGTAAAAGTCACTTCACCACAAATATAGCAGAAATTATCTGTATTATTAAACACAAGTACGATGCATCACCGAATACGCTGTGATTGACCTATCGACATAAAATAATGCAAAATAATTAATTTTTAATTTTTCTGTGACTAATACACCTTAAGATTTATACTGTCAAGTGATGCAAATTTAAATACTGATTGCATCATCTGGTTTTGGACAGATATTTCTATTGGTTGCAAGTTGAGATTACGCAATCTCACGCAAATGTTGCATAATACACAGTTAATGGCCCCTAATGACTAATTAATAGCAACTAGACCTAATCAGCCATTTACACTATGATGTCTGTGTTCAGCAGCCTTAAATTAGTTTAGAAAAGCTGCTTTTGTGTCCGAAGCATTTTGGCTGTTGAACAGTGTTTATCTACATTCACATTAGTGGGAGCAGTGGCTCAGTGGTTGGGACAGGTTACCTCAGGCCGGAGGACTGGGGGTTCAATTCCCACGTAGGGACAAGTAACCTCAGGCCAGAGGGATTGGGGTCTCTAGTTCAGCATGTGCCAAGTGCATCGTAGTAAAATTTACCACACATCAAAAAGCACAGCTCTGCTAAAAGTCCCATACTAAGTGAGCAGCGTAGGTTGGGAGCAGAAACAGAGCAGTTCAGGGGTAGAGCATGCCCATCACAGGCAGCGTGGGCGGTTTTGGTCCACACTCACCAGTAATGTTGCACTTAACGAGGCTGCACTTACTGTCATCTTGATAGATGGTGTTAAGTGCACCTGTGAGAGTTACCATGGAGGTGGCAGAAAATCCACACTAGCTACATGGGTACAAGCTTGGCACGCCTCTATTTTGTAGTATGGGCCATGTGCCACCCCCGCACTCGTTTGTGGAGTGGAGCGTGTAGAGCCGCCCGTGGTTTAGTAAACATGTTCTACTGTGCACTAAACTCACACTAAACATGCTGAAACGTAGGCGACAAGCAGAAACAACAGCCAGTTTGTAATTTCTCTAAGTAAGAGACCATCAGTGTAGCTATTTTTAGCACGGAATGATATAATATCTTATTTCTAGAAAAAAAAGCACTACTGTTGACTACTTTGGTTTTCCTTTTACTAATTCAATTAAAATAATGCTGCAGTATTTCAGGAATCCCTTATCTCAGATTCAAAATAAGACTGATAATCCGAATGTGGTAAGTGTTTTTGGAAATTAATGGGTTTTATTCAATTCTTTTCATTACCAGCAACCTGGAGCACCTCAATCTTCAGTTCAAAACTAAAACAAGGAGACTGAAACAAACCTGCAGGGCAAGGCACCACTCTGAAGACTATCTCTGCTACGCTTGAGTGATTCCCCCTTGCCAGTAAAGTAATTCTGTTGATAATATGCAGTTGGGTTCCAAGGGAAGTTTCTTGGCAGTGACGAGTCCTTGTGTGGGGGGTGATATCACAGCACTTGCCCAGGGCCTCCTCACCCCCTGCCATGAGCTGCACAGCTTAGTCACAGCACCATACTCCCTGCTTTCCTCAGCCAAGAGGCGTAAGGGAGCTCTTGCATGCTGCTGCCTCTTCTGAAGAGGTTTATAGCGCTGCATACGCCTTGTAGCGCTATACTAATGATTATTAGTAGTGGCAGCACAAGACCACTGGCACCTCTTTCTCTCACCTCTGCCTTCCCCTGCTCAGGCGTTTTTTGGACTCTGATTCAGGAAATGTTATTACCACGATAACATCTTTAAATGTTGCCAAAGGAAAGCATAGAGGCGGTAGTTCTCAGAAAGTCTTTTCCGTATGAGTAAGGTCTGGTTTGCGCACAGAAAAGGGCATCTACGGAGCTGCGCGGCCATACAGAGTGCACATACGCATTGACACCGTATTTGGAGGAGGTGTAAACTTATGCACGGCATTTGCCTGCTACTGGGGCTGGTTCTGAGGGCCTGTTTCACGAGAAGCGGGTCATTTTATAAAGGACGTGCGCCTATAGGACAGGCTTTTACAAAGCTGGCTGAGGTATGCACAGAGACGTCAGAGGGCCTACGTTTATGCAATATACATGTGCGCATTCATGGGGCAGAGATTGGATGCCAGAATGCAATTTTTGGGAGCACCCAAGGTTAACATCTTATTTTATTTATTTATTTATTTTATTTATTTATTTACATTCTCTTATATACCGCGCTATTCTGCATCAGTGCGGTTTACATTGAACAAACTGAAATTACATTGAACAGGGCATTATAACTTGGAGATAACTATTTTACAGGGAACATGGACTATGGAGGGTTAAGTGGCTTGCCCAAGACCACAAGGAGCACCTGTGGGACTAGAAACCCCAGTCCTTCCGGCCCAAGGTTGCTGTCCTCTAGTGGGATTTGAACCCCTGACCTTCCGGCCCGAAGTACCTTGCCCCAACCACTAGGCCACTCCTCCACTCCATCAGGGGCAATAAGCATACAGTGTCCCCCCCCCCCCAAACAGCATGGCGTTCAGCGTCTGGAGCTCGCCAGACCTTCTTTCCCCTATTTTCAGCTGGCACGACAGGTAGCAAGTCGCACAAGATCATGAATGGACAATGCACGCAGTGACAGCTCCAAATTGAGGAAACTGGAGGGGCCGAGGTGAAAGGGGAGGGGGCGGGGCTCTGCCCCTCAGTGGGTGGAACAGGGAGCAGGATTGGCACATACGCACTTCCTTTAGAAATACACGCCTATGCGCCTATTCTTACCAGCACACAACCACATCTGCCTCAGAGCCCGCGTGCACCTGCTTTCCCTCAAGTAATTTTATATGCACCTATGTACCTCGACAACCTAGGCACCTGCTCCAGTACCCTCCATGTGGTTAAAAGAAAAAAAAATACATCAGTAATTAAAATTACAATGGACCATAGCAAAGACAAAAACCAAGTCTGGTGCCCTTCTGTACTGTCATTAGTTACAGCATGTACAACTCTTTCTGCTCAGTCCAGCCCCTCCCTGCACATGCAGCAGCCTGCAGAAATCACGAAGGGAGGGGCGAGATGGGGGCAAAGCCCTGCAAAGATCAGTGATGCTGCTGCCTAAACCAGCCCCTCCCCTCCTGTAATTTTTCAGGCGCTGATGCACAGGAAAACAAAGATGAGGGTTCGTTAACAGCAGAAAATAAAAACCTAGCTGGTAGAAATAGAATCTTTAGAAGCTAGCAGATCCCAGCTTTCTGATCTGCTAAGGTCTCTCTGTCCCTGTGTCAGTTCTATATTAAATAATTCAATATTTTTACAGAAGACAGCAACTGTGATGTGAACACTAGTGACATGTCTTTGAAGGGACGATCCGATCATCCTACTGCACAAGGACACCGTCAGACATATAATAAACACTCAAGATTTCCTCAGTACTAGTGATGATTCTTTGCAGCTCATGTTATATACCATAGTTAGCTAAAGAAAAATGGTTTTTTTTTCTAATGAATGGTGAGAGAAGATGGGAGGGGGTGGGGGAGAGAGGCATGGGAAAGCATAGTGGGTACCTCAATGGTGGCTTCCGATCCAATGGTCTGTACGGGAAAGTCAACCAAGCCCTAGGACTGAAAACCGACACAAAAGCACCACTGAATTAGAAAGTTAAAAAAAGACAGATGGAAAGTTATTTGTGGATGACAATTAAACTTTGTAATATAGCAAATGTAATTCTAGAATGCATGGCTGCTATAACGCCTCAAAAAAAGGAAAAAAAAACCAGGAACACTGCTCCCATCAAATCTAAATTGGAATCTGAAGATGATGGTAAATCTAAATTGGAATCTGAAGATGATGGTAAATTAAAAAGACCTGCTACAAATCCTCAGCACACAAAAATACCCCTTTATGCTTGCTAATTTTTTAAAGCATGTCTTTAGTTAAACTGTTTGAAACAGTTAGGTAGGTAATTATCTGCTAACTGCAGTACCAAAGATCAAAGAAACTTTAATCATATGCTGGAGCAAGACATGTCAACCTCACCTTCAAAACTACGTTGGCGCAATAATGTATTCCTGCTGTTCAGACTTCAGATCGAATGTGTCTCGATAAAGATAAGTTCCACACAGCCCTGTCTCACCACCCCATTAGTCATCAACTTATTAATATTTCTGAGGTTAATCTACAGTACATTTCTGTGTAACACAGAATTCAGACGTTTAGGATAAACACTTTGTGCAGCACTACATTTCAGATTCAATTTGTCTATCCTCAAAGAAGCAGCCCCCAAAAACAAACAAACTTCCAGCTTAGCCTCTAAATTTCAGAAAAGTCAGCAGAAAATCTGAGAATATGCAGAAACCCTAACATAGTAAGAGCAAATGACTGTAGACAGAGAGCAACTGAGAGGGCCAGCCCTCCTACTAGGTGAGCTAGGCATCTCCCCAGAGCACAGATCTGTGGGTGGCGATCCTCAGCAGCCCTGAATCAAAGCTGGAACTGCCCTCACCAATCTCCATCAAGCCAATTCTAAAAGTGGTTGCCACAAGATCTTGAGCAGGCCTGGCATGTGCCCCCAAACATGAAGTTCATAGGGGGCAGGAGAGTGTGTGTTTGCTCAAGACCTCACAGTTAGCCACTTTTGCTACTTTTTAGAGTTGGCCTAACGGAGAGTGGAAGCAGCAACTTTGATTTAGGGCTCCTGAAGACTGCCGTGTCAGTACCATCCCAAGCAGCAGCCAGGACACAGCTGGAGAGCTGAAGGGAGGGGATGAATATCACCACTGACCAGCAAAAACCAGACACCAGGTAAGCTCCGGTGCAGAATATCTGGTTTTAGTTTCAGAAGCGGCAGACAGACGCTTCAACAACACTGACCACCACTGCTAAATATCGAACCCACAGTCTCTAGCACTAAACATTTATTATTCACATTAACCTACACAGATACAGGATTTCCTCTTTTCCTCTGCTGCTAAGCTTGGTTGCAAAAGCAGAGTTATCGTTCACTATTCCAGCCACGTGATTACTCCAACATCATCAAACACGCTTACTACTAGATCCTTTATGACAATTTCCTATTCTTGTCCTTCTCATTCATACATGACTAATGAAGATGTGAGCCCAAAATGCACAGTTTCAATTGTCAGAACCACCAAGCATGCACAATAATATTATCGCACACGAGATAAAACTTCAAGCCAATTCGAGTGTAAGTCTCTTGGGAATTTTAGGCAGTTTGGTACAAGTTCCTTTTTTAGTGACTGAATTAAGGCAGTTTGTTAAGCCTATGACTGTCTTCTGTAGTGGGTAAAGGAACTGTTTATATTTATTTAAAACTTACTATACTGCTCTACGCCACGGGGTACCACAGCAATTTTCAGGCTACAACATAAAATAAAGCCAAACGAGGAAAGGAAAGGAACTACAAAAAAATGACAGGAAATTAAAACAACAGAAGAAGGAAAGGGTAACGGGAGAAACAAGAACTGCCCAATGCCTTCCCTAACCCATCACGGCACCCCCTGGAATGTAGTTGTGAAAAAATGGTGAAAAGAAGGTTCTGATGTAAAGGAAGTGGGCAGCACATTCTACGATGTGTGGGCTAAAATGTAAAAGGCTGCATAACGTGATGCTTCAAGACGGGCACTCAAGACCGATGGTATGACCAAAAGATTAGAGTTTTGTGAACGGAGCGTCCGAGCAGGACAATAAGGAATCAAAGAAGAGAGATAAAGAGGCAAAGCAGTATAAAAAGCCTTGCGCGCAAACACAAAAACTTTAAAACAAAAACGATATTGGAAAGGAAGCCAATGGTAACTGATGAAAACAGGAGAAACATGATCAAACCGCACTGGATAAAAGATGGATCGCAGTGTTCTGGATAAGCTGCAACTTTTTAAGGCTAGTAGAATGAAGACCACAGTAAATGGTGTTACAACAATTGATACGTAAAAGTACCATAGCAGGAATGAGGGAGTGCAGACTTTATTTATTTTATTTATATTAATTTCAATCTTGATTATAGGCCCCAGGGCAAATTACAATCATATTTTAAAACACAAAACTCGTAGTGGCGTAACAGGATGCTCTACCCATTGATAATTCCTCGTCTCCTTGTGCAACCTGCTGCTGCCTGCCTGCCTCTGTCAGAGTTTGTATTCCTTAACAATATGGCGCAATGCGACTGACTGCGTGTTCCTGGAAAGGGAAGAAGCTGGCCGGCATGTCCAGGCCAGCAGGCTATAACATGGCTCTTTGGGCCTCAACCCCACTATCCATTCCATCTTATTGGCAGGGGGAAGGAGAGGGCATGGATGAGCAGGGAGGATGTAAGAGAGGAGCTGGATGGGGGCCCTAATTTTGAATCTCACGCCCTGTAGTCGGTCCACAATTGATTAGGGGTGGAAAGAGGGAGGTGACCACGTGGCCGAGAAGCATGGAATTGGCAGGAAGGGTTCCCCCCCGCATCTTTGTTCCAGGACTGATCTCCCACCCAGTGTTTGCAGGTTTGTGAAGCACTTTCTCTTGCTAATTGCTGCAGTCAGAGACGAGCTAGTCATGGAGATGAAGAGAGGAAGAAGTCAAGTGGAACCGCCAAAGGACACCAACGGCAGTGGACAGCATCAACTGGCTGTATTCTAAGTGGAGAAACATTCATGGCCCTTTGGACTCCTACTGGGAATATGAACAGGGGCAGAGCCCGCAGGGGTCCAGAGATGGCTTCGGCAAGCTGTAAAGGAAGGCTCCAATGGAATGAGCCATGGGCTGTGCTGGGATCAAGAGGCCAGCCTCATAACTCACTCCAGCTATGGAATGGGGTAGACAGAGCACTGGGCACGGGGGGGGGGGGGGGGTTTGGGGGAATCAAATTGGACCCAGGCTTGAGTCTGGCCCCAGGATCTGGGTCGGAGAAAAGAGTTCAAACAAAGCTGGAGCTATTTAAACACATAAGAAGGTGTCACACTGTCATAAATGAAGTCCAGCTAAAGAGGGAAGAGGAAGTTCAGAGAGATGCTGTGGGAGGAGGAAAGTGGGGAAGGGGCTCGGGGGTGCCTATATTACTAATTGTCACTATTTTCTGGTAACAGTAAACTGAACTTTCTCCTCTCTCCCCCCTCCATAGTGACACGTGCATGTGAAACCTCCGAGATTCCATAAGGGCAGCTACCTGAGCTAACCCACACCATGCGCAAGGCACTCGCCTGACCTGTACTCAGATTTACATAGCAAGGCCACACATACACTGGCACGATATAAAGCCTCTTGTACAATCCTCTTTGCATTCAGCCAGTCATTTCAACCTGCTTGCTTACAAGGAACCTGGCCTGATGACATACCGTTAACCTGCCTGCAAATTTCACTCATCTTCCTGCCACAAATAACAGAGCACCCAGTGACCACCGCCTCACACTTTTCATGTGTCCTATCCCCCCCCCCCTCCTCAATGCAAATCACTGTTGGATTTGTCTGTCTTAGGGAGTCTTTTATCAAAGGGCGCTAGCGGGCAGCGTGTATTCTGCCGCGTGCTGAAGGCGAGCTGGGACATGCGTTGTCAGCGAGCGCTGGGCCATAACAACTGTGCAACCCACGTTAGGGTCACGAGTGGGCGGGATGGGGGTGCTGCATGGGCGTGGTGAGCTCAGTGCGTCCTGCGCGATTAGCACGGTTCACCTAACATCACCTCAATAGATGGAATTAAGTGCGCCTGCGTTAATGTGGCACACGTTAGGGGAAAGTGCCCCTCATTAAGTGCCACGAAAATGCTTTCAACGCCCCTAAGAGCTAATGCGTCAGAGTTTCAGTGCTTGTGGCATGTTCGTTGCAACGCCCCAGCACCCGTTAGTAAAAGGGAAACAGACCAGTATAGTTCCAGTCTAATCTCAGGGAGAACAGAGCTCATTGTGATGTCCTGAGTATTTTGAAAGCTTCCCTGGCATTGGCTGGTTATCATAATCATATGCAAATGTATGTACCATAGAAGAAACCAAGCGGTATGAAATGTTCACACATCAACTTGGTGTTTACAGGAAATTCTTAATAAGCATATGGTGTATAACCAAACATAAGGCTTTATTTAAAATATCACTCACAATGCTATTTTTTAATTCTATTTGTAATACAGGCTTGCATGAATTTTACAGGAGATTTTTAGGATTTTAAGTATTTCAGCTAAGATGGATTCATTTTCTCTCAAAATTATAAAGAAAAGTACTTGTAGGAGGAAGCAGAAAGTCAATTTAATAGAGGGGTAGAAATAATTGGGTCATTATATTGTTCAACTTAGAAATCATCTTTATTTTGAAGTCATTTTTACAGTATAATAAATTCAAACATTTCATATGAGTTCTGGGGAAGAGGAGAGGTTACGGGTCATACACAAATCAAAAGCAGAGTGACATCATGAGGTCATTCAGAAAGAGCTAACATGCACTAAACCTATTATTACATGTTATTATTTCATGGTTCTGACACAGTGCTGGAAAGTAGCCTGGAGTCAGGTGCTAAAAGCCCAGTGCTACCCTTCTAGCATGCATTGGGGTGTAGAGTAGGTGGGACAGTGCCGCAGTGCCAACATTTCTAGCTCACACTACCTGCTCTCGGCACTTCAGTCAGTGGCACTAGTTGCTACCACAGTTGGTTCTCCGCCATAAAGCGTGGTAAGTGCAGGGGGATGGCTGTACCTACCCACCTGCAGTTAGCTCACAGCCCTATGTAGTAACACAGCCCACACACACATTACTGGTGCAGAACCTAGTAAACACACCTGAAAGTGCAATAACAGTATTTGTGCATGCTAACCATTAGTAAATAACCCTCATAATGTCACCATTCATTTCTCAGAAGTAGTGTAACAGATTTAAATTTTAAGAATGAAAGATTAAAATGCAGGAACAACATGTAAAAAAACAAATGGTCAATATTCAAAGCACTTATACAGCCAACATTGAGTATTGCTTGTAAATTTCCCAGACTCCTTCACAGATAAACGTTGCCCGTATAAGCAGGACTGGCGCTACCATTAGACAAATTAGGTGGTCACTTAGAGGCCAGCCCTCTGAGGGCGACGACTGCCACCCTTCTCCGAGGCCTAGACCCCAAACCGCGATGCAGCGCTTACCTGCCCAATCTGCTGCTGCATCGCAGTTTCCTATACTTCGGTATTTTCTGCTTCTACCCCCTCCAATGTAGAGGTCCATGGGGGGGACCATGGGGGGGGGGGGCTTGCAGGACGGATGGCCCATCTAGGGTGCCTCCAGTCCTTGCACTGGCCCTGCACATAAGTTGATATACAGCGAACGCTTATTCATTTAACTTGAGGGGAAGAGGCCAAGAACATTCCAAGGGTGGGGCCTAAATGTATGTGGAGAGCAGTGATATTCAGCCAATGCCTGGATAAGGTTATCCCCAGAAATGGATCCAATACATAGGTTATAAAATTAGGCCAGCTATTTGTATAAATTTATGGTTGAATATTCAGGGGTCCGACTTACACAGAAAAACTGGCTGAAAATATGAAAGAAAGAAAGGAAGGAAGTTGTATTTCCATTTCAGAGGTGCGTGCTTAGTTTTTAACTACTGTTGCTTTAAACTAAATATTGAAAAGTTTAACTTCTTTTAAAAGCAAAATCCTGGTTAAAATGGACACCAGGGTTAGGCAAGAAACATATTCCAGTTATGCTGCATGGCGACTTTCCTTCAGAGGCAAAACAGAAGAACAAAACTTCCCATTTTTCAGTAGCTGAGGGGACTGAAACATCCACAGCACTAACAAAGCAATGAATTATCTGGTTTTGACATTAAAAATAACTATCGATCATTTAGACAACTTTTTCACCCATATTGCTAGCAAACATGTTCAGTTCATCACCCTGGGGCTTACAGCTTAATACAAGGTGAAGCCTATTTATTAGCTGCCAAACCTTAGCACACGTTAACGCACGCTGAGAGCTAAGAGTAAGGTTTGTTAAATATAAAAGTTTCATTGGGGATGTTCCCAGAATTTTGGGGAAGGCAGACATGCAGAGCATCAGTTGCTACTGTGCATTAAGAGCGCATCCAATAAACGTGGCCCGCAGTAGCTACGCCTCTGCTCTAACCTAATGGGTACTCAGCATCCACCATAGTCTATGGGGCCCTTTTACTAAAGTGCAGTATTATTTTGTCCCCTCTGCACCACAGTAATTGCCCGGAGTGTGGCCAGGATGTATTCGATAGTTACCACGCAGGCAAGTTCCTTAGCGTGCATTCCGGCCCTTCGCAATTACCACAGATGCACCTAATGTCACCTATTAAGATGGCGGTAGATACACCCACGCTAATCGCAACATTGGCAATTTAACATCTTTGTTAGTGATATTATGGAAGGACTGTCGAGTAAGGTTTGCCTCTTTGTGAATGATACCAAAATCTGCAATAGAGTAGACACCCAGGAAGAAGTACATAACATGAGGAGGGACACAGCTAAGCTTGAAAAATGGTCAAGAATTTGGCAGCTGAGATTTAATGCTAAAAAATGCAGGGTCATGCATTTGGGCTGCAAAAATCCAAGGGAGCGGTACAGTGTAGGGGGTGAAGTACTTCTGTCCACGAAAGAAGAACAGGACCTGGGCGTGATTGTGTCTGATAATCTTAAAGTGACTAAACAGGTAGAAAAGGCGATGGCAAAAGCCAGAAGGATGCCTGGGTGCGTAGGGAGAGGAATGGCCAGCAGTAAAAAGGAGGCGATAGTGCCTCTTTGTAGTCTCTGATGTGACCTCATTTGGAGTATTGTGTGCAATTCTGGAAAGCGCACCTTCAAAAGAATAGAAACAGGTTGGAGTCGGTGCAGAGGATGGCTACTAAAATGGTTAGTGTCTTCATTATAAAGCGTATGAGGACCACCTTAAGGATCTTAATATGTATATGTTAGAGGAAAAGAGAGATATAGGAGATATGATAGAAACGTTAAACACCTCCCTGGCATAAATGCACAAGAGGAGAGATGCTTTCGATTGAAAGCAAGCTCTGCAACGAGGGGGCATAGGGTGAAAGGGGATAGACTCAGGAGTAATAAATGGTAATATTTCTTTAAGAAAGAGTAGTAGATGCATGGAATAGTCTCCCAGTAAAGGTAGTAGAGATGAGGACAGTATCTGAATTCAAGAAAGCATGGAACTAATACAGAAGGATCTCTCAAGGAAAACAAGGGACTTTAGTATTTGATATGGAAGAGCCGACTAGACAGGCTATGTGGTCTTTTTCTACTGACATGTTTCTATGTAAATAAACGTTATGAATCTGAATTACTGCTACTTGATGGCCCAAATAGAGCTTCTACAATTGCTTCAGCCCTCTCATCCAGACACGGCAAAGCTTCACTTAAACACCCTGGTTGTTACCATGTTTTTGTATGACCAGGCACATGACAGGATTTCTTTATGAAGTAGGACATTTCTGAGAACATAAGAACATAAGACATGCCATACTGGGTCAGAACAAGGTCCATCAAGCCCAGTATCCTGTTTCCAACAGTGGCCAATCTAGGTCATACGTACCTAGCAATATCCCCAAAAGACACAGGTTCCACAATGCTTGTACTGGGTCAAGCATTGATATCCTGGGTCCCTTTTTAATAGTGGTTTATGGACCTTTCCTCCAGGAACTTGTCCAAACCTTTTTTAAACCCAGCTATACTAACAGCCTCCGGTAACAGATTCCAGAGTTTGATTACACGTTGAGTGAAAAAATATTTTCTCTTATTTGTCTTAAATAGTTTACCCTGTAGCTTCATTACATGTCCCCTAGTCTTTCTATATTCTGATAGCGTAAACAATTGATCCACGTTTATCCGTTCCACTCCATTCATTAATTTATAGGCTTCTATCATATCTCCCCTCAGCCGTCTCTTTTCCAGGTTAAAGAGCCCTAACATTTTTAGCCTCTCTTCATAGGAGTAGCCTTCCATCCCCTTCACCAATTTGGTGGCTCTTCTCTGTACTTTTTCTAATAACGCTATGTCCTTTTTAAGATACGGTGACCAGAACTGCACACAGTATTCAAGGTGCGGTCGTACCATGGAGCGATACAGAGGCATTATAATATCCTTTGTTTTATTCTCTATCCCTTTCCTTATGATAACTAGCATTCTATTTGCTTTCTTGGCCGCCGCTGCACACTGGGCGGAGGGCTTTAACATGTTATCCACGATGACTCCTAAATCTTTTTCCTGGGTGGTGGTTTCTAATGTGGAGCCTTGCATCGTGTAACTATAGTGTGGGTTGTTCTTTCCTAGGTGCATAACTTTGCACTTGTCCACATTAAATTTCATCTGCCATTTGGATGCCCAGTCTTCCAATTTATCCAGATCCTCCTGCAGTTTTCCACAATCCTCTTGGGTTTTAACAACTTTAAACAGTTTTGTGTCATCTGCAAATTTGATAACCTCACTAATTATTCCCTTCTCCAGGTCATTTATGAATATGTCAAAAAGTAGCGGACCCAGTACAGATCCCTGGGGTACTCCACTATTCACCTTTTTCCATTGGGAATATTGGCCATTTAGCCCTACCCTCTGCTTTCTATCTTTTAACCAGTTCCCGATCCACAATAGTACACTGCCTCCTATCCCATGACTTTTTAGCTTCGCCAAAAGTCTCTGATGGGGGACCTTGTCAAAAGCTTTCTGAAAGTCCAGATACACTATATCAACCGACTCACCTTTGTCTACCTGTTTATGCACACCTTCAAAAAAACATATCAGATTAGTAAGACAAGATCTTCCTTGTCTAAAGCCATGTTGGCTGTCTCCCATTAGGCCATGACTATCTACATGCTGTGTAATTTTATTCTTTATGATGGTTTCTACCATTTTCCCTGGTACTGACGTCAGGCTCACCGGTCTGTAATTTCCCGGGTCACCCCTGGAACCCTTTTTAAAAATTGGTGTTACGTTGGTGACCCTCCAATCTTCAGGTATTACAGATGATTTTAATGAAAGTTCACAGATTACCAATAGCAGGTCTGCAATCTCATATTTCAGTTCTTTCAACGCTCTGGGATGTATACCATCCGGTCCAGATGATTTGCTACTATTCAGTTTATCAAATAGTTGTAATATATCTTCCCGGTGTAGTGATATTTCTCTCACTTCCTCTGCAGTATCACCTTTAAATACCACTTCAGTCTTGGGTAACATCCCTACATCTTCCTCAGTAAAGACCGAAGCAAAGAATTCATTCAGTCTCTCTGCTCTAGCCTTGTCTCCTCTTACTGCCCCTTTTACCCCTCTATCATCTAATGGTCCAATTGACTCTCTCACAGGCCTTTTGCTACGAATGTACTTGAAAGTCTTTATTTCGTGTTTTTGCTTCCGTAGCAAGTTTCTTCTCAAATTCCCGCTTTGCCTGCCTTATCAATGCTTTGCATTTAACTTGCCAGTGCTCGTGCTGTTTCCAGTTTTCATCATTTGGCTCTTTTTTCCATTTCCTGAAGGTTGCTTTTTTGGCAGCAACAGCCTCTCTGACCTCACCTTTAAACCATGCTGGCAGTTTTTTGGATTTTCTTCCACTTTTCTTAATGCGTGGAATACAGCTGGTCTGGGCTTCGAGGATAGTATTTTTAAATAACACCCAAGCTTGCTGTAAGTCTTTAACCTTTGGAACCGCTCCTTTTAGTTTTTTCCTAACTATATTCCTCATTCTATCATAGTCTCCCTTTCGAAAGTTAAAAGGTAGTACTGTGGATTCCTTTACTATCTGTCCTCCACTAATTAAATCAAACATGATCATACTATGATCACTATTGCCAAGTGGTCCCAACACCCTTATTTCTTGCACCAGATCTGGCGTTCCACTAAGGACTAGGTCCAATATGGCTTCCCCTCTGGTCGGTTCATGAACCAGCTGCTCCAAGAAGCAGTCATTTATTTCATCTAGAAACTTTATCTCCTTAGCTTGTCCTGCTGTGACACTGACCCAGTCGATACCGGGGTAATTGAAATCACCCATTATTACTACTCTGTTGTGACTTTTGTTAGCTTCCTTGATTTCTTTGAGCATTTCATCATCCATTTGTTCATTCTGGCCAGGCGGTCGATAGTATACTCCCACTGCCATCACCTTCCCCTTCATACATGGAATTTCAATCCATAGAGATTCTACAGCAAATTTTGTTCCCTGCAAAACTTTAATCCTTTCTGACTCAATGCCCTCTCTAACATAGAGCGCAACCCCTCCACCAATTTGATCAGTTCTATCATTACGATATAGTTTGTATCCAGGTATCACAGTGTCCCACTGGTTATCCTCCTTCCACCATGTCTCTGAGAGTGCAATCATATTTAACCTCTCATTTAGTGCTATATATTCTAACTCTCCCATCTTATTGTTTAGACTTCTAGCATTGGCATACACGCATTTTAGAGACTGTGTTTTATTAATATTAATCTGGCTAACATCATGTGACAAGCAGTAACTGAACACAGGTCTAATCTAATCCATCGGGCCTCTGCAATCTTTTATTAGGGACACTCAGAGAACTTTAATTGCAAATAGCTAAAGGAATGTCAGAGGTCAACTCTGTGGTACTGCACCAGGAAGTAAATTGGGCAAGTTGAATGGGTTTTATTGCCAACAAATTCTCTGTTTCTATGACAGCCTTAAAAGAAAAAATAATGTTTCAAAAAAAAAAAAGACGAAACAAGAAAAACAAGTGGGCACAGATGATAAGTTAACAAATATGTTTAAAAGATGCTAAAGCTTTTGAGGTGTCCAGGGTCCTTGCCTTCCTCCAAAGTACTGAACAGAAACGAAAGTTGGATTAGCCACTTACGTTGCTTAGCGGTCCTGAAAGCATACACTATATAGTTTTAAATATCTGCTAGCCTATGCCTAAACTGAGGTTGTTCTTTCTTTGCCAAATTTTCAGGACATGCCAGGCGGAGGAGTTTTCAGATTCGTGCATATCCATGGGTGAGTAAGAATGCCCTGCAAAGCAGGCTCCTTTAGCTCAGGGTAGACTTCTGGTTGAACTTTGAAAACGTTCTCCTTTTTTCAAAGGGACAGTGGCTCCTGATCCGATAGTTCAAATTATTTGGTTTTACACATCAGATTTACTATTGCAGTTTCTCTCTCTCTCTTTCTTCTTGACTCGTCTTCTCATTTCCTATATTCTCCAGTCCACTCAGCAGAACCTGTTGCTTACCCCATCATATTCCGCAATCCAGCATGAGCACACACGCAAGTCTTGCTTCAGTGTCATCGCCCCCTCTTTGTGGAATGCTTTGTCTTTAGACATTCGGTAGGAATCTTCCCATAAGAAATTTAGAACTCCAATGAAGACATATTACAGAGCTGTCAAGTTATTCAGGTCCAGGAGTGAGATTTTGTTTTGCCATTTCTGGTTTTAATTTTGCATTGCAATGCAGTATGGTATTTGTAGTCACTGATTTTACCCATTATAATCAGTGCTGCAGGTTCCATAATGCATCAGGATGAGATTGCCAGAAATCCAGGACTGGCTTAAAATCTCACTCCTGGACCGGAGGTAATTTGGAAACTCATATTATTTCATATTGGCTTTTCCCCAGGCTTGAGGCCTTCTGTGTGGTTTGTTTACAGCTGGTTGTACTTCACAGGGACTTTCGTATTCCTTTGATCTGATGTATCTTGGGGGGGGGGGGGGTTTGTTTTAAGTGCCTTTCAAGTTAATACTGACTCCTGGCAACCCAGCAGCCCCTGGGTTTTCTTGGCAAGGTATGACCGGAAGTAGATTGCCAGGCTTTTTCTTCCGAGGCAATGGAGGGTGAAGTGACTTGCCCAAGGTCACAAGGAGTGCCAGTGAGAACCGAACTCAGATCGCCTGAGTAGTAGGCTGTTGTGTTAGCAAAATCTATTTGTATTAGCTAATTAGCTCATTGTCTGCCTGTCTGTCTTTGAGGTGTTTTCCTGTTCATCTTAATATTTTATTGTACACCACTTAGAAATATTTTTCTGTTGATTTGCGGTACTGTATATCAGATAAATGATCATGCACATTGCTCCAGCATTGAACCAAGTCTGCCAACAAGATGCAAATAATTTGGTTTTATTGGACTGACCTACAAAAATGGGAATATCTCCAGTGTGAGGACATCTGACACTCAATGGGGGCATAGAGGAGGTGTGGCCAGGACATTCCCAGGGACTCAGACATCCCTGCCTGATCATAGAAATGTCATAGACGTCGCCCAGCATCACGTCTAACCCTAGACCTGCTCCCAGGACAAACAAGCATCTGAAAAGTGCTCGTTTTAGCCAAAAATCATCCAGAGGCAAAAGCACTCTCTCACCCCCAGGACCCAGCAGAATATCAACATCAGCAGGAGGAGTGGCCTAGTGGTTGGGGCAAGATACTTCAGGCCGGAAGGTCGGGGGTTCAAATCCCACTAGAGGACAGCAACCTTGGGCTGGAAGGACTGGGGTTTCTAGTCCCACAGGTGCTCCTTGTTGTCTTGGGCAAGCCACTTAACCCTCCATAGCCCATGTTCCCTGTAAAATAGTTCTCTCCAAGTTATAATGCCCTGTTCAATGTAATTTCAGTTTGTTCAATGTAAACCGCACTGATGCAGAATAGCGCAGTATATAAGAGAATGTAAATAAAATAAATAAATAAATCAGCAGCAGTGGGATTTGAACCTTGGCTGACCTCTTCCTAGCCCACTGCTCTAACCATTAGGCTATCCTAGATGTCTGGGGTCTGTGATACCATTCTGGGGATGTCTAGGTAGACAACCCTGCAGACGTCCATATTGGGCACGTCCAGGTTTGTGAAATCATGTCCACACCTGGATATGTCTGCATTTTTTTCAGATGTTCTGCTTTAGACATCCCAGATTTGGACAGATCTTCTAAAATTCCCCTCTTTCTGTGTAGCACTGGAGAGCTGCAACCTCCTCCTTCCCAGCTCCTGCAGGCCTAGTTGACTGTTCTATATAAAGATAAGTCGGAGGTTAGTTCCAGAGGGAGTCTCCTTTAAAAGACAAGAACACATTTAATGTGAAGATGGTTTATGTGAGAAAGGAACAACAAAACTGGGATGCCTGGCTTCACACTTGGCAAGTGAATCATCAGGGCTACATTTCTACCCTATGGGCAGAGGATTAAAGAAAAAGAACTTGTAACAGAGAATACGACTCGAGGAACATTTAATAACGATAATATGACAGATAACAAGGGCCAGCCCAACCACTAGGCAAACTAGGCAGCTTTTGGAGGGCAGCAAAAGCAGGCCATTCAAAGCTAAATAATAGATTTTGACAGCCAGAGGGGGTGTAAAGCTTGAGATTTGCCTAAGACACCAATACTTTGGACCAACTCTAGGGCCGGCCCTGCAGATAACTACTGTCTTTGCCGAGTCCTTTTCTGCCTGTGTCAAAGGAGAGGACAGACAGAAAACTGTTTTCATTCTTGCATGGTTTCAAATTCCCTGTGAGAGAACTGATGGAGTGACACAGGCATTTCTCAGGCTCCTTCTATTAACGGAAGAAAATGGTTAAAACATCTTGTTTCCTTCCTGCCTTAGCTTTGCACAATCATTCAAACGTCCTCTTCGTGCTACCGATCATCTCCTTCAGTGTCTTATTCAGGGATAACAAGATTCTCCAAACAGTTCAGCCACTCTTCAACTTTTTCACCTTCTGATACGCCAACTCTTCCTCGTTTGATAAAGCAGAAAGATCACTGAATGGAAATGGCAACAAGGAGGCCGCTGCCTCTAGGCTGAGAAAATTAGCTCTGATCAGTCATTATTTCCAGGTCGTGGAAGGGTTTACGTGTCATACATAGAACTCTCCACAAGTCGAGTCAGTGATCGCTTCCCTCTAGATTGGAGAGGGATACTACAATTAGAACTCACACCCCTCTGCTTGATGTTAGACTTTATGAGAATTCAGCAGGCATGGAATTCAGCAGGCATTCTTACATGAAAACGCACAGCGCTGCACATATACTGTAGCGCTATAGAAATGGCAAATAGTGTTCCTAGAGAACAGAGGCAAGCCAGGGGTAACTGAACTGTACTTTGTACTGTGGATAAATGAGGACCTCGAGGTCACTGTTCCCTCTAAGCTGTGCGCGCACACACCTCGCCGAGCGAGTACACATACTTTACAACAGAGCGCACAAAAGTAACGGTTCTGATTCTGATAGAAAACAACACAGATGTCTTAAAATTTAAAAGTTGTGATTGTAATTACTAGAAATTTTCCACTTCATTTAGCAATCGTCTATTTTCATTTAATTTGATTAAAATCAATGTGGTGTACATACTGTATTCTGACATGTAGTCAAATTTTAAAGTATATAACTCCGAGTGTCGTTATGTGGCGCACAAAAATTTAACCTTCCTTCAAAAGCTGCACAGCTGATATTTTATGTGCACACAGCCTACAGAAAATTAGAAGGAACATTGCTCGAGGTCCCAGGGTTGTCTGCCTAATAGCTTTCCCAAGCACTAAATTCATTTTATTAAAAAAAGAAAGGAATGGTAGGAAGGAGGAGGCATTAATATACTTCCATAAAGGTACTGATATGAATTACGTAGAGCAAGAGTTTCAGCTAAAGAGCTAAGGCAGGCCCACTTCCTGACTGATACAAGTTTGTCTTCCTAGGCTTCTGGTGCATGAAGTCTTATACTTCATTCAAACGACCATCAAGAAAAGCAAGTGAACAACAGACAGAGGCAGGTCTCACTCTCCTTCAATATCTACCCATGGGAAGTTCTAGAACAAGAGATCAATTATATGAGGCTTTTGGGTGGGAGGGGTCTATATCAGAAATGCCATGGCTAGTCCAGTAGCGGCACTACCATGGCAGAAGACATGCACTTGATTCTTGGTTCAGGCCTTCCGCTCCCAGGGTCAGCTAGAGCCAAGGACACCGTGGAGGCCAAGGAAAGTCAGTCCCAGCTGTTGTACAATGCTGACACCTAGTGGCCAGATTTAGGGCCCATTATTACAGGCTGGGCTAAGCGAGTAGGAAAGGAGATACAAAAATCCCTACGTAGTTTACAAATGAAAACTCAGCCTTGGATCTTAGTACCATTTCCAATTGAGCTGGAAGTCCAAAGAAGCAGAAGGAAACAGCCATGTTTCACCCCACAGAAAAAAAAATCCAAAGTAACACTAGGAAAGAATAAGTGAGCAAAAGGAGGTAATGCCTGGAATGTCCTTCCAAGGAGGTGATGAAGGCAAAACACTGTCAAAATTCAAAAAGTCTGGAATAAACACAGAGCTGGAAAGCAGTGAAGCTCAAATCAGAGATTAGCCTGAGACTTCCCAAGACTGTACCAAGAAATGAACTAGGCAAACCAGATAGGCCTCATGTTCCTTAGCCAATATCCTCCTTTAACAAACAGATCAGGGAATAATGTCCTTCTGCTATTAAAAGTACACAGCTTTTATAGTAAAGCAAAACAAAGCACTGTGTTCTAACTAATTAACATTCCATGAATTTATCAATCAAAAATGTAATAATAAAGAATATTCCGTATTCCCTACAGACACATCTGAGAAAACAGAACAAGCACTCAATACGATAGATTTTTAAAGGACCCAAAAGGATTCTTAAAACTGTTGTAAATGTAAAGCCACATTTTATCAGAAACTCACAAGTACATTATCACAGATACCGTAAGTGTAAAGGCCAAGTGTGAAGCCTGTTTTACATGCAGAAACTCTTATAAAACTGCATGAGGAATACACATGTGATGAAAACTTACATGTACTTTTACGCAGACAGCATGTAAGCATTCTCAGGACTGTCTTTTGGGTCGGTGCAGAGATGGAATTGCAATGTACATGCATATTTTATAAAGAATGTGGGTAACGCTTGAAATACATGGACAAATTTACACTACCTTCAGAGCAGGCATAAGTCTGTGAATTTGCATGCTATCAGGACTGGTTCTGGGTGTCTACGAGGTGTGACAAAAAAGAAACGAGACTGTGTCAGCCACGTCCATGACTCAATGCCAATTGGCTAACCGCTTATGTCAATGTGTTGTGCAACATCTCACCACTATTCTGCTATAATATTTTTCATTTCTCTCACTCTGTTTTTCTTTTTCAGGTTTTTTTGTAGCCCACTGCTCCATCGCTTTGTCACGCAACTGGAGGTGGCAAAAATATGGAGCAAAGAATCAACTTGAATTTTCTAGTTAAGTTAGAGAAGGGCCCAACTGAGTGTCTCCAACTTCTGCAAAAGGCTTATGGAGAAGATGCAATGTCAAGGCCGCGAGTCTTCGAGTGGCACAAACACTTCAAGACTGGCCGCGAGGAGGTGGAGGATGACCCCAAGTCAGGACGGCCTTCCACGACAAAGACAGCTGAGAACATTGTCAGAGTGAACCAGCTGGTGTGGAGTGATCGCAGATTGACGGTGCGAATGATAGCTGAGGAGCTCAGTCTGAACAAGGAGTCAGTGCAGACCATCTTGGTGCAGGAGCTGGGGATGCAGAAGTGTGTGCTAAGATGGTGCCCAAGTTTTTATCGGACAACCAGAAGGAGCACCAGGTCTCCATGTTTGTCGAGACTTGCTAGAGAAGATTGGAGAAGATCCAGAGTTCGTTGGCCGAGTCATCACAGGAGACGAGACTTGGGTCTTCCAGTACGACCTGAAAGCAAGAGACAGAGCCTGCAGTGGAAGACTCAACTGTCACCCAGAGCCAAGAAGGCACGCATGTCCAAATCAAGGATCAAAGTCATGCTGATCACATTCTTCGACTAGAAAGGAATGGTCCATCATGAGTTTGTACCTAAGAGCCAGACAGTCAACCTGCACTTCTACCAGCAGGTCCTCAGTCGCCTCCATGACCGGGTTTGGTGCAGCAGGTGGGCTCTGTGGAGAGACAAGTCGTGGCTGCTCCACCACAACAACATGCCCGCCCGCACACACTGCACTCAGTGTGAGGCAGTTCTTGGCCAACAGATTGATCACAGCTCTCAACCACCCTCCTTATTCCCCAGATCTCGCACCGTGCAACTTCTGGCTCTTCCCCAGGCTGAAGACTGTGCTCAAAGGAACTCATTTCGCCTCTGTAGAAGAGATCAAGGCCACTGTGACGAGGGAGCTTTACCGAGTGCTTCCATACATGGCAGAAGCGAATGCAGAAGTGCATTAACTCGGGGGGGGGGGAGGGGATTACTTTGAAGGGGAACATGCGTAATTTATTTATTTATTTATTTAAAGTCTTTTTTTATACCGCGCTATTCAGCATCAGCGCGGTTTACAGTAAACAATGAACACACACATTTCCAATAGTACTTTGTGTTTACATATGAACAGGAGATTCAACTTGGCTAACAGGGGAACTATATATAATAACAATATATACAAATCATAGAGTAGATTTTGTAATAAAACATTTATGGGACAGTCTTGTTTCTTTTTTGTCACACCTCGTATGTTATAAAGGCACATGAGCGTTTTTACTTTTTGGTACCTACATTTGATGCAAGGATTTGAGACAGGTTATAATAGAAATTTGTTAGAAGGAGGGGGGGAAAAAAAACAAAGAAAGAACATGAAATGTAGCAAAAGAAATAAAGAAGTCCAACATAACTAGTAAAATAACTGAATACAGTGTTCTGCATTATCATCTGATACATAGGAGATTCATTTTAGTATACAAGAGTGGCAGAAAGCTACTTCCCTGGAAATTCATGAGAAAACAGCCCCAAATTTTTAATGGAAGTCGATGGGAAAACAGATTTCAATATACGAAATTCTGATACATAAAAAAATGACAGAAATATCTGTGTGACGGGGGGGGGGGGGGATTACTGTACATGTAGCAATTAAACTAAGCCTGTAAACTGTTGTAACCAATTCACCTATGCAATATAAACAAGTCACACCCCTTTTGAAAACTTGCTTGGTTTGCGGTTTATACTGCCATGAGGATTTGCTTGCATCAGTGATGCTGAGAGCTATGCTATCGGTAGCTCAACGACTGGCAGGGTCTCCCAAAATGCAAAGATCTTAGCTGAGATGGCAGACTAAAACAAACCACCCATCTTAGTAGCATCATTATGAGATAATGTCGGCGATGGAGGATCACATTTCTGTGACAACAGTAACCACACTGGCATTACCTGTGTGGAAGAAAAGCCTGGCAATCTACTTCCATATCTTGCCACAAAACCCTAATGGATTGTCACAACAAAACAAATAACACTATATCGCAATTTGTTTTGTTGTGACAATCCATTAGATTTTTGTGGAAGATGAGACCTCCAGGTTGGCAGGCACTCAACAGGCTACTGGAGAAGAGATGAAGACTGTTCAGAGTAAAGCCAGCATTTATGATGTGGTTGGAACAAAGCCCTTGGGATGTCTGACTGCTGATGCAACTGTGCATGAAATTAGAATCAGAAGCTGCAAAGTACATATTGGGACCTGGAATGTACAAAGTATGAACCAAGGGAAGCCGGAAGTGGTCAAGAATGAAATGAAACGCATACAACCATTAGTTGGGTAGCAGCAAACTAAAATTGACTGGCACTGGGCACTTTGAATCTGATGATCACATGATATACTATGCCAGAAATAAAAGACAAAGAAGAAATAGCATTATATTTATAATTAAGAAGAAACTTCCAAGAACTGTAATGAAATACAATGAAATCAGTGAATTCCTAAGTTCTATTCGTTTACGAAGTATGCGCATCAGCACAACCATTATTCAGATATATACCCCAAGAGCCCCCGAAGAGGAAGCTGATCAGTTAGCTCTATGAAGAAGTATATGCTGAAACTGAAAAAACATTCAATCAAAATATAGTGATAGTCATGGGTGACTGGAATGCAAACAGGAACAAAGAAGATCAAATGGTTGGAAAATATGGACCTAGTAACAGAAATGAGCTGGAGAAGGAATTCTGCAAGACCAAGGGCCGGCCCAAGCGTTTCTGCCACCCTAGGCAGACCCTCCATGTCGCCCCTCAAAGACTGCAATGCCGCCATGCTGCCCCCCCTCCGGGCATCCAGCCATCTTCTCACCTGAGGGGAAGGGGGGGGGGGCAGCACAGTGATGGCTCTGCCGCATCAGGCTTTAAAGAGCCCGCACTAGCGTGCTCACAGTCTGCCACTCCTGACCCCCCTTCAGTACAACTTCCTGTTGGAGGGGGCAGGAGTGGCAGGAAGTTGGGTTGAAGTGGGGTAGAAGCGGCAGGCTGTGAGCGCACCAGCGCAGGTACTTTATAGCCTGATGCAGCAGAAGTATCACCATGCAGCAATGAATTGCTGCTTCACTGGGAGGAGGGAGGGCCAATGCCGCTCACCAGGGCATGCTGCCCTAGGCAACCGCCTAGTCTGCCTAATGGACGAGCCGGCCCTGGCAAGACCAATCAGCTATTCATCTCAAACACATTCTTCCAGCAGCATAAGCAACGACTGTACACATGGACTACACCCAATGGTTTGTACAAAAATCAAACTGACTACATCTGTGGAAGTCAACGATGGAAAAGCTCTATATCAAAAAAGACAAAACCTGGAGCTGACTGTGGTACAGATCACCAAGGACCAGTATGCAAACTCAAGCAAAAGCTGAAAAAGAGCAAGCCACTCATGAATGCAGCAAAATATGACCTTGAGAATATACCACCGGAATTTTAAAACTGCCTGTGAAATCGATTTGCCACTTTGGCTACAAATGACAGAGCACCAAAAGAGTTATGGGATGACAACAAGAAAGTTATGCTCCAAGAAGGTGAAAAGTCTCTGCAAAAGGTGAAAAGGACAAAAATCGATGACTAAATTGCTTAGAAACACAGGGAAGCTAAAGCCAGAGAGGTAATCATGGAACTCATCAGAGATTTGCAAAGTGAAACAATATGAGACAAAGAGAAGTACTACAATGTATTTATTTATAACTTCTTTTATACCACCCCTTCCAGAGATCAAGGGCGGTTTACAATTAATCAACTGGATGCATTAAAACTTACAACTTTAAATTTAAAACAATATGTTACAATGAAAGATTCATGGAGTATATACAGTCCACATATATATGTTGTTATCTGTTCATATTGTAATATTACAATCAACATGTACAATATGTTCCCTGTAAATAGTTAATACCACTGTTCCATGTAAAAGTTGTTCAATTGTTAGCTGTAAACCGCCCTTGATCTCTGGAAGGAGCGGTACAGAAGAAATGTATAAATAAAATAAATAGATTAATAAACATAGTTACAAGTGATTTATGCATTCTTAGATGTTACATGGGTAGATCAGTAAGAAAAATTCCTATTATTACTGAGTGAATGGATTTGAAGGGGTTCAAAGTAGTGGTTCAAGGTAGTATTTACTGTTAGGTTGGATATATTTTGTTTTGGTCAGATAAATTGCTGAAATGTTCAGTGAACAGGTATGTTTTGATTTCCTTGCGGAAAATCTGAAGATCCTTGATCGCTCTTAGATTATCTGATAGAGCATTCCAGAGTATCGAAGCAAAGCAGGAGAATGCTCTGTTACTTGTAGATCAGTTTGTTTTGCAATAGTCAGAAGGAACTGCTAAGGTGTTTTTAGTGCATCCTCGTCGAGTTCTGTCATCAGATGGCGTGTTTATCGGTGAAGTAAGATATGATGGGACAATGTCCCTCAGAAGCTTAAATATGACCATTAATGCTTTGTATTTAACACGGCTTAGAATAGGTAACCAATGTAGGTTATAAAGTATTGAGGTAATGTGTTCTGTACTCTGTGTTTTATCGATAATATGGGCAGCAACATTTTGGGCTAACTGGAGATGATAGAGTGTCTTCTTTGGGAGACCCTGTAGAAAGCTATTGGAATAATCAAAGTGTGGAGTGATCATGGCCTGGAGCACTGAACGGAAATCATAACTAGAGAGGAGCGGTCATAGATGTTGAAGCATTCTTAGTTTATAGAAGACCGTTCTGGTGATATGCTTTATATGTGTGATCCTGCAAAGGGTCTGATCAAGGGTCACCCCAAGGTTTCACTTCAGTTTTTACTTCCAATTCAGCATCTTGTAGTTGGAGGGGGGGGGAGGAGTTGGGGGGAATAAAGGTTTGACTCATTATAATATATAAAACCTCAGTTTTGCTATAATTTATTTTCAGATTATGTAGATTTAGCCATTTTGTTATTTCACAGAAGCATGACATTAACTGATGATATATGGGGTTTGTAATGTCTATAAAGCAGGGGTTCTCAACCCTGTCCTCGGGACCCACCTAGCCAGTCGGGTTTTCAGGATAACCACAATGAATATGTATGAGAGAGATTTGCATACACTGCCTCCATTATATGCAAATCTCTTCCATGCATATTCATTGTGGTTATCCTGAAAACCCAACTGGCTAGGTGGGTCCCGAGGACTGGGTTGAGAACCCCTGGAGGGAGATATAACATTATATCATCCGCATAGATGTGATAATCTAGTTTGAATTTTTTTTATAATATTACATATGGGCTGTAAGGATATATTAAACAATAAGGCTGAGAGTGCAGATCCTTGCGGTATACCCTGTTCTTGCTTGTATGATCAGGATGTCTGCTGACCAATTTGAATTTGTTGGGTACGATCGGAGAGGAAGGACTGGAATCACTGTAGCACAATACCATGTATCCCTATCTGATGTAGTCTTGTAAGCAGTATACTGTGGCTGATCTTATCAAATGCGGAGGTAATGTCCAGAAATACAAGCACAAAGGCTTGTTTAGGGTTATCTATTCCTCAAATAAGATTATTAAATAGAGCCAATAGCAGGGTCTCAACACCATGGAATGGTCTGAACCCATATTGCTGTTCGTCCAAGGGGGAATGTAGGTCGATATATGAATTAGGGTTCTCTTTATCCAATGATTTATGTTTTAATAGTGGCCTGATCATGGCATGCTTTAGAACTGCAGGCATGATACCTAAACTCAGTGACTGCTTAACCATATTAAGGATGAATGGTGATAGTTCAGCTTTAGTAGCTTTTAGCCAGCTGACAGGGCAGGGATCTAAACTGAATGTTGTCGAATTAATTTTGGAGATTATATTCTAAAGATATTTTAGGTCAACCATATGGTATGTTGGCCGTTTTTCTGATGCTAGAGCGTGTGGTTTTATAGTTACATCGTTTACTTCTGGGTTAGGTGTCTCTGTAAGAGATTTCACAATCTCAAATAGTTCTCTCAGACGATTGAGAGATTTTGTGAGAATCCTAGTAGGATACGCTTTTTTATTATTGTTTATAGCATCTTTGTATTGATGAAGTATGTTCATATAAATTAATTTGTCATTGATGGATTTTGTTGCCCTCCATGTATGTTCCAGCCTCCTCAATTTTTGTTTTAGGTTTCTTAGTTCTCAGAACTCCTTTGTCTTGCTCTTTGTTTGTGGTGTGATTTAGGAACAGGTCCAGCAGTCTTTATTGAGGTATTCTCAATAAAGGCCACAACCTGAAAACATAGGCACTACTATAAATAATGTGTAGATATGTTACCCCAGTTAAATCCAAGTTGTAATCCCTGTTCAATGTAAATACTCTGTGGCCCTTCCACACAGTATATTGTTTTTTTTTTGTAAACCGCACTGATATGTAATAGCACAGTATATAAGAGAAGTAAAATAAATAAATAAATTCTAGTTTTCCAATAATATCGTCTGGATCTGGTAGAGGATGATCTATCTGAGGTAGGATTTCATTCAAAAAGGTTTCCTCTTCAAATGTCTTGAATCACATTGTCCGGGTTTCTTTATTATTTAGTAATGCTCTGGGAAGTATGGGTGGCAACGTGAAATCAATTAAGTAGTGGTCAGTCCAGGGGACTTGTAATGTTTGTGGGGGTGAATAAAGGTAATGTTGAATGGCATTGCTGGGTAGAAATATTAAGTCTAGAGTGTTGCCTTTATTATGAGTAGGCACATGGACAACCCGTTGAAAGGCCCTATCGGTCACAGAGTTGAGAAAATTCATGGAATGTGAATTATGCAGTGATGGAAGGTTAAAATCACCCAGAAGGACTAGAGTTTGGAGGTCTGTATATTAGACAAATCAAGTTATTATTCTCTATATAGAGTAATTCCATACCATCTATATTTTTAGTTAGGCTTAGGGATGCTTTGAGTTCTTTCCTTATTAGTATGAGGACTCCTTCTCCACAATTTGTAGTTCTGGGGCATTGAAATAAGCTATATCCAGGGAGGCTTAACTGGTTGGTTAAAACAGTGTCTGGATCAGATAGCCATGTTTCAGTAATGCAAAATAAATCATGGTTATCATCCTTCAAAACGTCTATTATGACTGGTATTTTATTTCTAAAAGATCTAGTGTTGGAAAGAAAGCATTTAATGGGCCTAGGGTCTTCTGGGAGATTGCAGTATGAATTAATACTTTGAGGGGTGAAATAAATAAGTCTGCCAGGAAGTTCTCTATGTCTATTAATTGTTTATTAGCAAATATAGAACGGCTAAATCTGGCACAGCTATGAATGACTGGTATATTGAAATGTTGAATGGATGTTAACGGGTAGGAGTGAACCTGTGATGAGGAGTAATATAAGAATCAAGCTATAGATTAATCATAATATTTTCCTGGTCTCCTGAATTTATAGTTGCTAATTCTTCAATAACTTGGCTAAATTTTAGAAAGCAACCAGGTTTCAAACAGGTTTATGTTCAGCAGAAAATATTAGAACGATACCAAACAGTATGACTAGTGCTTAGGAATAACTTATAGAGTATTTAACAATATGTATGGGTACTACACAGTATGACCTGTACTTAGAAATTAAATGTAGAGTAACTAACAATATGCATAGGGTATCGCTTAATGCTATTACAGAAAATAAAGTAGAAAAATACTACACTGTCAGATCACTGTATCTTTCAAGATGCACCGTGTGGTCCTATATTAATATAAAATGAAATAATTGTAGGACACTAATTGCAAAAGACAGTTCAATGCTTCCGAGTGGCTGCATAGTTCAGTATGTAGTTTACCATAGGTTGAAAGGCATTATCAAATTCCAATCAAAGTACATCCAGCATGATAGACATAGTTTAGTCTAAAACAATTGCCTAGTATTTAAACCAAACTTAGGCTAGACATAGGGGGGGGGGGGGGGGAAAGCAGTGTAAAACTTTCTAGTTTCCGTTACCGAGCACACTTGGGCTACACCAAAGGGCCCTCTGATGAGGCCCTCGCACGGCGCTCTAATTAAGGTGAGGTCAGAGAAGGGGAAAATATTACGATTATCTATAGCTTGATTCAATGACACATTCAGGGAAGAACAATTGGCTTTCTTAAAGCTAAAAGAGTTAAAGAGAAAATTCCAGCCTCAAACTGGAATGCTAAAAGATGCTCGAGGATCCAGGATGAATGATGCAGATATCAAGAAAAGGTGGAAAGAACACAAAGAATCATTATACCATAAAGATCAAGTGGATCAGCAACTGTTTCAACCTGTACCTTACAACCAGATGATGAAAGAAGAATGTGATACAGCATTGAAAGCATTATCAAAACACAAAGCACCGGGCACTGATGGCATTCCCATTAAGGTTTTACAGGAAAACAAGCCAAACAGCGAGCAACAGAGCATTCACTTTCTATGCTCCAATCCAATGGAACTCTTTACCTCAAAGCTTAAGAAACATAAATGACCTACTCCTTTCCAGAAAAGAATTAAAACATACTTATTCATGGAATATTTTCAAAATAAAAATATTCCCCACATAATACAAAAGCAACTCGCCTAAGCTATCATACAACTATCTTATATCAATGATTCTCATGCAACACTCCAACTGCACCGACCACTGAAGATTGTTTCTATTTGTATCACATGTTCATCTTCATCAAGCACATATGTAAATACGTTTTAAACTACTCTGCATATGTAAATAAGTTTTAACTTATTGAGTTTAGTTACGTTTGCTTTACTGCATTGTTAATTCCACATTTGTTTCAATGTAAACCGTTACAGGTTTGTTAATGTTATCTGTAAACCACCTTGGTTTTGACGAGAAAGCGGTATATAAAAAATTCACAAATAAATAAAATAAAGAAATGCAGCTGTTACAATGCTTATAAGGCTTGGCCAGGAAATGTGGAAGACAACATCATGGCCAACTACTGGAAAAGATCTGTGTTCATACTGATACTGAAGAAAGGTGATGGTGGAAATTATCGCACAACCGCTCTGATCCCACATGCCAGCAAGATTCTATTCAGGATCATTCAGTGGAGACAAAAACCATATCTGGAACGAGAATTGTCTGTAGGGCAAGTAGGGCTCAGGAAACGGTGGGGAATAAAAGACATCATCACAGATGTGAGACGGATCCTTGAAAAGACAAAAGAATGCCAGAAAAATAGCTTTATGTGTTTTATTGACTACAGCAAGACCTTTGATTTTGAAATCATGAAAAACTCTGGGCCACATTCAGAAACATGGATATACCTAATAGTTCTCAGACACAGCCTTTACATTGATCAAAAAGCAAGAGTTTGAATAGAACAAGCGAAAAACAGAATGGTTTAAAATCAGCAAAGGTGTGAGACAAGGCTGCATACCTTCCCCATACCTGGTCAATTTATATGTCGAATAAATCATCAACGAAACAGAACTGCATGAAGACAACCTAAGTGTGAAGACTGGCTCATCAACAACTTCTGTTATGCTCACAGCAAATACTGGCTGAAAGTGAAGACCGATCTGAAATACCTGCTTATCGAAAACAAGGAACATAGTCTTAAAATCGGCCTACACTTTACATGAAGACGACAAAGATCCTGGCAAAAATCAATCATTTCATCCTTGATGGAGAAGAAATAGAAAGAGTAGACCACAATAATCAATAAACAAACAACAAGCAGTCAAGCAATGCAACAGCATATTGCTCTTGGCTACGAAGGACTTAGACAAGATTTTCAAATGCAGAGATGTATCTCTGCATACAAAGATTCGACTTGTCTAAGCCATGGGATTTTGAATAACACCATGTGGATGTGAACGTTGAAGAAGAAAGACGGGAAGAAAATCGATGCCTTTGAATTATTGTGCTGGTGTAGAATATTGCGTCTACCATGGACTGCCCGAAAAACAAATCAATCAGTACTAGAGGATGTTCTCTTCGGCTTCAGCAGCTAGTACGATGATCTCTGCATTTTCTGGGTCATGCTACATCTTTGTAACAGGAGCTGATGACCCAGAAACCATACTGTGACTTTTTCAGGGTGACATGATTACGCAGTAGATTATTCTTTTATGTAGTAGTCTTCAAACTGGATTGGAACGATTGAGGCAGAAGACCATTTTTTCCCCCATAGATTGGAAAGTTCTCTATTGAGTTTAAAGATGCTCTCCCTGTAAAGTTTCTCTAAGGGGCTTGTTTACAAAGCCGCGGTAGCGGTTCGCGGTCGTTATCGGAGCCGCGGCCCCATTGAAATCAATGGGGTCGCGGCTCCGATAACGATCGCGAACCGCTACCGCAGCTTTGTAAACAAGCCCCTAAATGTTCTCTTTGGCTTCCACAGCTAGTATGATGATCTTTGTATTTTTCCAGTTCATGCTGTAGGGCTCATTCCATTGGAGACGTACAGCTCCTCTGTACATCCAGTCTGAGCTGGACATACAGAGGGGTTCGTGATTCTGATCCCGATCCTGCAGGGCATGTCTAGCCCTGCGAGATCAGAATCGCAAACAGGCCTGTACGTGCAGGCTGGGACTGCGATTCAGCCCAGCCTGCATGTACAGGCCTGTCCCCGGTTAACTCAGTCACAGCTCTACAATGGAGCCATGGCACCATGGCGTCCAGTTCCCATGGCACCGCGGCTCCATTGTAAAGCTGCGATCCCCGGCACCAGCACAGAAAAATGCTTTCCCTGCAGCCCACCCCCGATCCGGCCTCCCAAGACCAGAGTCGGGCTGCAGGGAATTTCCTCTGCTCCCTGCTGCCTCTTAAGAGCCCTAGGCCTCCGTCCCATGCAAGTCTTAAAATCGGCCTGCACCAGGGCTGACGACTGCCCACCACCCGCCCTGCCTCCACCCCCAATTCACCTCTTTACCACCCCTATCTAACCTCCCCGTACAACCGGTGGGGAAGTCAGATGCCGGCGGGGAGGCACAGAATAACCCCCTGTGTCTTCATAACTGGAACTGATGTTTCAACCACCATACTGTAGCTTTCCTCTGGGTGACGGGCAATGTTCCCTCTAATTTTTTGTAGGCTGTGTGCGCATAAAATATCAGCTGTGTGCAGCTTTTGAAGAAAGGTTAAATTTTTGTGCGCCACATAACAACATTCGGAGTTATTTACTTTAAAATTCGACTACACGTCAGAATACAGTATGTACACCACATTGCTTTTAATCAAATTAAATGAAAATAGATGATTACTAAATGAAGCGGGAAATTTCTAGTAATTACAATCATAACTTTTAAATTTTAAGACGTCTGTGTTTTCTATCAGAATCAGAGCCGTAATTTTTGTGCGCTCTGTTGTAAAGTATGTGCGCTCGCTTGGTGAGGTGTGTGCGCGCGCACACGCGCACAGCTTAGAGGGAACAGTGGTGACGGGGTTAAGCGGTGGATGTCTGTATGGGGAGATCATCTTTAAACTCACCAGAGAACCTTCTGATCTATGGGAAAAGAAAGGTGCCCAGCTTTCTTTAGAAGCTCAAATGACAAGATTTGGACACATCATGTGAAGAGAAAGATCATTAGAGGAAGACATCATGCTTGATGAGGTTGAAGGCCAGTATGGAAGAGGGAGGCCAGCAATGCAATGGATTGCTACAATAACCACGGCTATGGATGCACTCTATCAACAATTAGGCGCTTGAATGAAGAGCGAACACAGTTTAGGACAATTATCCACAGCGACTGCGATGAGATGACATTGACTGGACAGCACATAATAGTAACAACCCCTTTTGAAATGATTCTCAATTCCCTAAAGGGTTGATGCAGAAAAGCTTAAAGCGGCATTTTGTGGCTTTTTCCTGCGCTAGGCTTGCTCTCCAATGCAAAAAGCAAACAAGCGCTGGAAAAATGCCAAAAAACAATCGCACTAAACTACAGCGCACTCGGTATGCAAACTGCTGCGCAAGTAATTGTGCCCAGTGTAAAAAAACTGCGCTGAAACTTAATGGAGCTTTTTATACTATTTTTTTAATGCTGGATCTTCAAGACAGCTTCGGGCAGGCATAAATATCCAGCTGGGAGCAAAGTATCATCCCAGGTGAAATCCGACACTTCACCTCTGATGATCCAGGCATTTGGGAAAGTCCATGATATCATCAGACTACTGGGGGGGGGGGGGGGGTGACTTCCCAACAGAAACCAAATCCCCGGCAGCCTGAATCCCCGCCTGCCTGATATCAATATCCCTCTTGGTCCAGTGGCCCTGATACCCAATAAAAATAAATCCCTGGTAGACCAGTGGCCCCGATCTTACCCACCCAATAACAAAAAGGCCTGGTGGCCTAGTGACCCGGTAGCCCCAGAATCTCTCTCAACCACCTCCTGGTACCTTTAATCTAGAGTGGGAACTTTGCTCACATGCTCTCACCCTGCACCACTATCTTGAAAACGGAGGCACCTGGGATGCACTGGGCAGGATCAGATTGCCATATCAGGCACTGCACGGGTCTAGGTGCCGCCATTTTTCAAGATGGCAGCGCAGGGGTGAGAATGTGTGGGCAATGCTCCTACTCCAGATAATAGGTACCGGGAGGGGAGTGGGGGGCACTTTGGGGGGGGGCACCAGGCCTTTTTGTTATTGGGTGGGTAGGATCGTTGGGCCACCAGGGATTTTTTTTTAGCGAGTAGGTGGGTGGTGGAAAATCGGGGCCACTGGACCACAAGGGATGTTTTTTTTATTGGGCTGATGGGGATCAAGGGTGGTGGGGATCTGATTTCTGTCAGTGGGCTGTGTTGGGGCACTGGCCCCATGACAATATCCTGATGGCATCGGAGACTTTCCCCCCAATGCCTAGGTCATCTGAGGTGAAATGTCAAACTTCCCCCTCAGATGACCCCATTTCTCCTGGACGGCATGCTAAATTTGCACTGATTTCTGTGCACATGTAGAAATCCTCCATCCATTCACAATTCAAGAAGCTCATGGTTCCCAATGTAGAAACTTATTCAGCTTTGTACAGGTAATTAAAAATTAAATATTTCTGATTACTTGGCAATACTTGTAGAGGGGATAGCTAATCACAGGCAGTGGAACAGGGTGGGCCACTGTAGCCATGCGTGGATCACTTTTTGCCCCATGCAGCATTAGCAACTGGTCAGTGGGGGGAGGGGGAGGCAGAGCCGGCCCAACCATTAAGCAAATTAGGTAGTCACCTAGATCAGCAGCTTCTAGGGGGCAGCAAAGAGCTGGGCATTCACAGTTAAACAATAGATTCTGACAGCCAGGGGTGCCTAAGGCTTAAGGTTTGTCCAGGGAGCCAACACCTTGATTTAACTCTGGGGCGGGCATTCTTTGCCCTTCCCCTCCAAGGAAAATGATATTCCACTGCCCCTTTATACGCAGAGCACAGGCATGAAACTATTTTGATAGTAAATTAGCCACATGGGCCTCGGGAGGTCGCAATTCTTGCACTCTTGATTAACGCTAACCCTAATGAGTCCAAGTCCAGCTGCGACCATCATTATGGGGGAGGGGTCTTATTTTATTTCTAAAAAAAAATGATCTTTTTTTTTTTTAGCTGCAAAGCTGATTGCCGAGAGCCCAGAGTTAAAGAAAACAAAAGCACTGCTCCAGCCAGACTGCAAGAGCCCCTTCCTTTGCACAGCTCGTTGGAGACAGGACAGTAGCGCCACGATTTCCTGCCAGCTGCAAAAGTTCATTTTCCTAGGATCCGCTCTGCTTATCCGGGTTACATCGAGAGAAAGCTACCGGCGAGAACCAGGTCTGGGTCCATGTGCCCTGCTCACAGAAGCTATGCACCTCTCTGCCCCTGAACTCTGGACTCGCTTCAACGCTATCGAGCTGCCCGAATATCGCTTTCAGTGCCGTGGAGATAGGCGTTTGCATTTCACGGCAGATACGAAAAACGCCCTTTAAAAGCCATTCATTCCCCGAGAACGAGGGGGGGAGAGAGGTAAACAATTCCCTCTTTAGGGACTCCGGCAATAAAACTGCCTCCCCAGGTAAGATCGGATCCTTCAATCCCTCCGGGATAAAAGTCAAAATAAACGCACTACTTGCTCTAAAGCGATACCACAACGATAGCAGACCTGCAACGATAAAATGTAACACCAGCTTAATGCAGTCCCTAGGGTCGAGGCGCCCCCTCCCAACAAACTAAACACAAGTTTCAGGAACCCAAATCTGTGCTGGGATTTCAGCCCCTCTAAAAACGGCAAAGTGCGCTCTCGGTTCCCCCGCGCAAATGCTCGAGAAAAGCCCCCGGTGGGCTACGTCCCTGCCCCGAAGGGCTGACTCCACTTACCCGACACCTGGCGCGCTGCTGCCGCCCGGGGTCCGAGTAGGTTCTGTCCACCGCGATCCCGGTGTCGCTGCCCGGCATCGTGGCAGAGCTTAGCCGAAACCGGAGGCTCCCTTTCGCCCGTCCGGGTCACCGCGCCCCGAGTTCCCCCCGTCCTGTCGGGGGGGCGAGCAGCATATCGGCGGACGGCGCTCTAGCTCGGTCTCAGCTGCAGCAGGATCCGGAGCAAGAGGAGCGCTCGGAGCGCCCGATCCGGAGCAAGAGAAGCCGCCTGCGGTTCTGCAGTACGGGGAGTCTCGGAGGAAGCGCCGCCCCCCAGCCCGGGCTGCGCCTGCAGGTCTCAGCTTAACCCAGGGCGCAGCTGTCAAAGACGGTGCAGCAAAACTGAAGCGTAAAGATCCCCCCTCCTCCTCCTCCTCCTCCCCGCACAAAGGAATTTCGATGCGAAAGCGGTGCGATCTTCCCACCCCTTTGCGATAGCAAGATTTTCATTTCCCTTCGGAGATGTTCCTGCCTAAAAATTGTGCTAGTTCCTGTTGCCGAGCTTCTGCTGCTTTCACAAACCTAAGGGCTGCGCCTCATCACCGTTTCACGTGCAGAGAGAAGATTGCTTTAGGAACGGACGAAAGCCACGATAATAAAACTGTGCAAGAATTTAATAAATATATTTGTGAAGCCAAGGGACAAGCAGGCTGAGATTCAGTAGGCTGTAATATTGCCACTTTAAATAACAGTCTCCCGAAGTAAGGTATTTTTCTCTCAGGGGTCCCCTCATCCTATCTTTAGAACCAGCAACCACAAAGTTGCTGCTGGATAGTGGGATTTAGCCTCCAATTTCCTCCTGCTCCTTTATGGCTTTGATATAGCACCACAACTACCCAGGGCTGTTCCTCCTCTTTTATTGTAAGAACCTGCAACTCTAGCTGGATTTTGGGTAAGGTAGATCCCAAGTCTGGCCAATAGATGTCACCACTGAGCACCACTGTGAGAGTATAATCCTCAGCCCCCCTAGGCTGACCCAAGAAAAGGAAGAGCTGACCTGGGAATTGAATCCACCACCACTGGGTCACCAGGCTGGCCCTAATGCTATCTGATGTTACTTTAAAAGATTATATAAGTCTTCAAAAATAAACAGTGCATAGTTCTATGTCTTAAAGAAAACATAAGATATGCCATACTGGGTCAGACCAAGGTCCATCAAGCCCAGTACTCTGCTTCCAACAGTGGCCAATCTAGGTCATATGTACCTAGCAGTTTCCCCAAGAGACACAGGTTCCACAATGCTTGTACTGGGTCAAGCATTGATATCCTGGGTCCCTTCTTAATAATGGTTTATGGACCTTCCCTCCAGGAACTTGTCCAAACCTTTTTTAAACCCAGCTACACTAACAGCCCTTACTACATCCTCCGGTAACAAATTCCAGAGTTTGATTACACGCTGAGTGAAAAAATATTTTCTTTTATTAGTCTTAAATAGTTTACCCTGTAGCTTCATTGCATGTCCCCTAGTCTTTCTATATTCTGATAACGTAAACAATCGATCTACGTTTACCCGTGCCACTCCGTTCATTAATTTATAGACTTCTATCATATCTCCAGTAACAAATCCAGTAGGTTGAGATACTTGTAGTTGGTTCAACAGAAGTTGGGACAGCAGATGAATTTTGGAAACCACACAGGGCCCTCCTTCAGATATGGTTATCAAGAATGAGCTGAAGGAAGGAAACCTACTTCCCTCTCTCCTGAGGGGCTTCTCACCCCACAGCAATACATGCCTCTAGCTATCAGCTGCTCATCCCCATATCTTTTGTTGTTGTTAAAAGATGAACTCTTGCATGAGTTCAACAGATTATCTTCCCACAGATGTTTTACCATTATGGTGTAGAATAAACCTCTGTTTGAAACATGAGCCACTGTAAAACTTGGTAGGTCCTGGAGGCTGGTCTGAGAGGTTTTTTTTCTTCTTTTATTGTATTAAATTTTGTTTTCTTGTTTTGCAGCTTTCACTGTACGTATTGTAAACTGTGTGGAATGATATATATTTTTCATATTGGTGGGATATAAATAAATAACTACAAGAATTATAATCAGTGTCTTGAATCTGGCATAAAAATTTCACCACATTACTATTTAATCTCCTTTCTGTGTTACAAGGCAGAACAGGCTGCGCTGATTCAGTCTATAGAAGCCTGTGAACACGGCCTCCAGCCCACTAAAGAACAGAATTTGCTGCCTAAGGCTTTGCTGTGAAATTGCTTTTGACATTCTTATTCTACTTTTTAATGGTCTATTTATTGGAAAATAAAATCTCGGTATCACCTTTTGGCCTAGTATACGATAACGTTTGGATGAAACTTCCTGTGCTCGTGCAAGAGTCGAGAAGAATAAACACACCTTTTAAAAAAGGAGTCCAAATAATAATTTCTGAGTTTCTGGTTTTCTTTGTCATTCAGCTAATGGAGATGGGCTCACTGTTGGGGCTGGGGGAAGGAAACAGAACACCCTGGGAGACGAGAAATATATAAATGAAATCTGGAAAGTGTTATGCTTATTTCTAAAATGGTTTCTCGACATTGAAGAGTTGCTATCACCACCACCCCTGCAGTTCCTTTCCAGCTCAGGAACTAGTTCAGAATAGACAAGATCTAGAGGGTCAAAGGAAGTAGGAAAAAGATTCTGTTTCTTAGGGTCAGTGTAGGGGATATTGGACGCCTTAGCTTAGGCAAACGTTCAGTCTGATGCCTACCCCCTCCTCACCCCAAGAACCTGATAAACTCAACCGTCATCATCATCCCAGAATCACCCCTCTCACAACAATCAAGTAAACATGGACATCATGCCTTTAAATATTAAACTTCACTTCATAGACATAAGTGGTCCCACTCTCCCTGCAGGCCAAAGAACGGGTTAATAGCTTTTTGAGTTTGTGTGGCTGTAGGGATCTATTATTTTGGTTTGACTGCTGCAGCTGTGTGCCGTCCCTCAGAAGATTTCACCCTAGGCAGCTGCCTAGTCCTGCCTGATGGTTGCACCAGCTGCAACATTTTCAAACACAGAGAAACACCTTTTGTGCTATTGCTATTATGTTGCTTGTGGACAGCTCCTCAGGGTTATAGGTGTAAGTGATAATTGTGTGCAACCAGCTTATTCTGTTTTGGTCTTTGATAAATTGGTCCTTATAAGCTGAACATTCTGTTTTACTACATTTCAAAGAAAGGTACCTACTGTACAGTAGTTCAACAAGAACGTTTCCCATCAGTCAGGAACAAAAGTTACTACCTGATGAATCAGACACTGTAACACAAAATGCCACCGTTGCTGTCTTCTGTAGCAACACACCATTTATCAGGCGCAAAGGTTACTCAAGAATCGGACGACACTGTAAGCTCCATGGAGCTGGGACCATTTCCTATGTGTATCTGCAGTACTACAGAAATGATGAATACTAGCAGAATAGCTTATTTCCATGGAAATGTCATTTCCAAAGTAAGCAATTTCCCTTATCAGCAGTCTGTGGACAGTCCAGTGGTGGTCTCCATGTGTAAATCCTTTGAAAAAATGAACAGAGCGAGCCTCTGATTTAGTTAGGGGTTTTCCCCTATGTGGCACATGTGAAAAAACACTGTCTGGACCAGATGCAGCAGTAGAGACTGCTATTGTGACGGCATAAAGTGGAAACACGCAGTGTGTTTCTCAAAAGATTTCACCGATACAGGTTTCAGTATAGTAGGGCATCAATGCACCAGGGTTTTCCTGCTTCATAATTCATTTTAACTGAGCTTGTCTGTAATTGGTCTAAAAAGTGTGGAATACAGATAAGTTATTAATTGAATTTGATTCTGGTAATATTAATAAAAAGAAAACATAAAACAATAAATTCAAATAATATAGAAGTCTAGAATTAATAAACACATCCAAGACTAATTCTATTAGACATTAATCACTAAGTTAAATAACTGGGAAACATAAAACCACAGGACATAAAAATCATAAAATTCCTCAATGTTCCAATTCCATCCATCTGTAAATATTGTAAAACAGCTCTCAGTTACTTTTCAAATAAAACCTGCTGAATATAAACAGCTTTAATAAATGGGCATACATAGCCTCATCCAAACTAAAAACTCTACAAAAGGACTGCTTATAATTAGCTAAAATGCAAAAAGCCAGGCAATTGATACTAACTTAACAATATCGCACCATAAACAGATCTAAAATTTCCCAACAATCACTCCATGGCTATAAACCACAATTGCTCTCAGGGAAACTATAATACATTAAGATCTCATAAACAGTGGGACTTGCAAAACATTCAAGGGGAAGTCAATAAATAAGGTGAATTTAAGTACAGCATCAAAGCAGCAAAAATTCACCTTACTTACTGAATCTTCCTCATATTGCAATACTCTAATATCAAAACTAAATTATATAAACATATGTAATGCCATTTTGCCTTCCTGAATGTGAAGACATTCTCTTACTTAAGAGACAGTCATAAGAACATAAGATTTGCCATACCGAGTCAGACCAGGTCTATCAAGCCCAATATCCTGTTTCCAACAGTGGCCAATCCAGGTCACAAGTATCTGGCAGGATCCCAAAAGGTAGACAGATTCCATGATTCCAGATTTCCCACACTCCACTTAAAATCAGGATACTGATTGTTTGCTTGATTCTATACCCTTTACGTGGGCATGTACTTTAAAGATGTCTCCAGGGATCTAGGAAACTTTGTTCCTATCTTCCAGATAACAAAAGTGGCTCACAAGTGATGATAGTCAAGCAAGCACAAAATACCTCAAAATTCCTTACTAGGGCTGCCTTTGATACCTTTGAGTCTACCAGCAAAGTAGCTGCAGTCTGCATAGGTGCTCGTAGGATGGCCTGGCTTCAAGCATCAGATCTGGAGCAATGGGTTCAAGATAAGTTAGCCAACATTCTTTGCTCTGGTGAAAACCTTTTTGGTAAGGGTTGGAAAAAAAAAGAAGGGGAACTTGAGGCAGATGATCTTAGCCTCAAGCACCTCTCCAGGAAAGCTTCAGACCCCTCTAGGAAGAAAACCACTTCTAAGAAGTCTTTCTATCCTAGAAAGAAGAGATATTATCCTTCTTACCAACTGTCTACTGCTTATCAGTCTCGGCAACAACAGCACCCCAAAAAGGCCAAGACTTCTAAACCCCAACCAGCTGCCATACAGCAGCAAGCACCTGGTTTTAGACTCCTTCCTAGAGAGCATAGCTATTCAAGCTCTGCAGGGTCCCCAGCCCCTACACATATCAGGCTGTCTTGTGCCTAGGTGGCATCTCATCACATCAGAGAATTGGACTCTCAACATAGTCACAAGGGGTTATCTGCTTCACTTCCAGAGCTTATCCCAACCACCTATCCAGGGGCTTACCCTGCAAATCCTTTGCAGACATGTCTCCTATCCTCAGAGATGACCACCCTGTTAACTCAGGAGGCTATTGAAAAAGTCACTCCCACCCAAGAAGGCAGAGGCTTTTACTCTCCTTACTTTCTTATCCCAAAGAAAATGGGAGGGTACAGGTGCATCCTAGATCTGAGAGGTCTGAACAAGTTTCTCATTCAAAAAAAGTTCAAGATGATTTCCCTTGGTACCCTTCTGCCCTATCTCCAGAGGGGTTACTGGCTATGTTCTCTAGATCTCAAGGATGCTTACATGCATTTGCTGATCCACCCTCGCCACAGAAAATATCCGCATTTCAGGGTTCAGCAAGTCCATTACCAGTATCGAGTATTACCCTTCAGCCTAGCCTCTGCTCCCAGGGTCTTCATAAAGTGCGTGTCAGTTGTCGCTGCATACTTGCACATGCTGGGAATCTCAATCTTTCCCTACTTAGTTGAGTGGTTGGTAAGGGGAGAATCCCCAGAAGAGGTAAAACTCTCTCTTCATTGCACTATCACAGTGCTGCTGAGTCTAGGACTCATTCTAAACTTTCCAAAGTCACATCTGGTTCCAGCTTAACAGCTGGAATTCATCGGAGCATTTCCCAAGGATCGTTCTATGCGCCTCATCGAGCTAACTCTCATGATATAAGGCTAAAGCGTCGTGACAACTCGAGAAATGCTACACCTTCTAGGACACATGGCCTCCATGATATACATCGCCCCTTATGCCCGTCTTCACATGAGACAAGCCCAAAGGACACTTTCGTCCCAATGGTCTCAAGCAACAGGCTGGCTCTCAGACAAGATTCATGTAACATCTCCTCTAGTCGACTCTCTTCTCTGGTGGTGTTCCCCCAAAATATCTTAGGAGGGTTACCTTTTCAGATACCTCCAAACTAGTGCACTCTAACCACACAATGGCTGTGGACAGACCACGAATCCCAGATGCAGATCAATCTCCTAGAGCTTCGTGCTCTCATGAATGCCCTCCAGGTTTCTCAACTCCAACTATTGGATAAATACATCTTAGTCCAGATGGACAACCAGGTAGTCATGTTCTACGTGAACAAGCAGGGTGGAATCAGCTCTTATTTCCTGGGTCAGGAAGCTCTTCGTCTTTGGTCTTTTGCAATTGCACACTGCATCCATCTTCAAGCGGTGTATCTCCCTGGCCATCTCAATGTCCTGGCAGACAGACTCAGCCATATTCTACATCCACACACAAGTGGACTCTGAATCATCAGACTGTCTCTTGGATCTTCCAGATTTGGGGGACCCTCAGGAGAACACATGTCTACAGCTTTTTTGCTCCTGTCCCCTCCCCCCTCAGTCAGGCAAACAATGCCTTTCTCCTCAGTTGGGGACAGGGCTTGCTCTACGCATTTCCACCAATCTCTCTGATTCCCAAGACTCTGTTCAAGCTGCAGGCCAACAAGAGCTCCATGATCTTCGTGGCCAACTGGCCTCATCAGCCATGGTTTCCTCTGCTACTTTGTCTAGAACAGACTCCATCCCTCAATTTGGGTCATGCCTCCCACCTCCTTTCCCAGGATCAGGGAATACTCCTCCATCCAAATCCACAAGCCCTCCGTCTCCCAGTGTGGCTTCTGAAAGCATAACCTTCGATGGCCTTGATCTTCCGCAACCAGTCAAGGACATCCTGCTTTCATCTCAAAAGCCTTCTACCAGACAATCTTATGCTTTCAAATGGTGACAGGTCACCCTTTGGTGCAACTCAAAATAGGTGAACCTATTTGATGGTCCTGTTGAGCTTCTACAATATCTTCACTTGTCCTCCACAGGGCTTAAGATTAAATCTGTCTTAAGCCCAGAGTTAGTCAGATGCCCTAGGATAAACTTTCTATTTTCTTCCACCCCCTGGTACAGGAATTCATGTGAGGTCTTCTGCTTTCCAAGCCACTGATCAAACCATCACCAGTGGCTTGGGACCTCAATATGGTCCTAGCACAACTTATCAAAGCCCCGTTTGAGCCTCTGGCTACTGTTGGGATATCTTGGCTTAGGGATAGTTTTGCTCCTTCAGCTGCTATCTGTGACTGTAATCATGGCCTGCCTGCAGTTTGCACGATGAAGAAAAGAAAATGTCCTGTGGGCTATGACTACCACGCCTCTGAAATTCCTATCATGGAAGGTCATCTTCCTCATTGCCCTCAGCTCAGTTCATCACATCAGCAAGTTAGAAGCTTTAGTGGCGAATCCTCCTTATACTCCTTATCCTCACCATGACAAAGTGGTTCTTCGGACCCATCCATATTTCCTTCTGAAAACAGTCTCCACTTTTCATCTCAACCAGTCAGTGATGCTACTGGTCTTTTTTCACTGACCACATGCCTCCAGAGCAGAGGCAGCATTGCATACCCTGGACTGCAAGTGTGCTCTTGCACTCTACTTACATAGGACTAAGGATTTTAGAAAATCCTCACAATTGTTTCTTTTGACCCCAGTCACTTGGGTCTTCTGGTGTCAAAGTGCACTCTATCCAACTGGATTGCTAGCTGCAGTTTGCTGGTTTATGATCAGGCTGGCCTCTCTCTCACAAGAGTCATGTTACTGCTCACAATGTGAGGGCCATAGCAACATTGGTTGCCAACCTCCATACCCCGTTTACAGGACATTTGCTGGGCAGTCACCTGGTCCTCTGTTCACACCTTTGCTGCTCACTAGTCTCTGGACAGGAACTCTCCGTCAGGATGCTGTCTTTGGCCAGGCTGTGCTTCAGCATCTATTTGGGACTTAACTCCTACCATTTCTAGTTCTGGCACCTGTCTCCCTCTTTCATGCTCTTGGCTAATGCACTCAAATCTGTTTAGGCCAACTTGTGTCCATACCTACTTGGCTCCATTCTTCCACCTCACGGACATACTCAGTCTGGTGCCTGGGAGCTAGTGAGTCCCATCTGTGAAGACTGCATTCCTACTTGTTCCTGGAGATAATGTAGTTACTCACATGTAACAGGTGATCTCCGGGAACAGCAGGAATCAGTCTTCACATCCCACCCTCTTCCCTAGTAGTTGTTGGGAACAATTTTTTCCTCTATCTCTCAGCTACAAACACAACTGAAGTGAGCTGTGAGGAAGGCAAGAAGGCAGCTGCGCAGGCTCGGTGGAGTGCTCCCAAAAGCTCTCCTATTGGATGCTGAGGAGCGTTCCCACACGGACTCCATCGGTACCGACGATACCCATCTGTAAAGACTGATTCCTGCTGTTCCTGGAGATCACCTGTTACAGGTGAGTAACTATGCTTCATCCTTCTCTCTCCTTCTAACTGCCCTCTTTTCAACACACACCTCCTTACAAGCACGCCTTTGCCGGACACTCATTTAATGCACATCACAGCACTGGATCAAGCTGAATGGATCTTTTACTTCACAAATCATGCCTGCTTGTTTCCATTGTATGACCAGCACATGTTTATTCTGAATAAAACACTGAAACACAGACACAGCGGATTGTAAGCTGCTAAGGCACGTATAGATACAAACAGCAACAGCAGAGCAGCATTCACTGAAAGCTGTGTGGGAGTCCTCTTCCACGCTGTCACACATAGAGGGAGATGCTGCGATACCACAGGACTCCTGTGCAGCTTGGCTGGAATGTTGCAACAAGGGTATCTAAATTCTTTCAACAGCAGGTGTCATGATCAAAACTCCACGTATGTGTGGGCTGCATTTTTTTTACAGTGGGCCACATAATCAGTGATCCATATGAGTGCAGACTAAATGAATATTTTAGCCTATTATAGTATTGTTAGTTCTCATTAAATCTGATTGGAGAATGGCTAACGTAACACCAGTTTTTAAAAAGAGTTCCAGGGGTGATCTGGGAAACTACAGACCGGTGAGCCTGATGTCAGTACCAGACAAATTGGTAGAAACCATTCTAAGGAATAAAATTACTGAACATGTGGATAGTCATGGTTTAATGGGAGAAAGACAACATAGATTTAGCCAAGGAAGGTCTTGTCTTACTAATCTGTTATGTTTTTTTGAAGGTGTGAATAAACATGTAGACAAAGGTGAGTTGGTTGATATAATGTATCTGGATTTTCAGAAAGCCTTTGACAAGGTCCCTCATGAGAGACTCTTGGCCAAATTAAAAAGTGCTGTGCTTGGAGGCTGTTTACTAATGTGGATCAGGAATTGGTTAAAAGATAGCAAGCAGAGAGTAGGGCTAAATGGCCAATTTTCTCAATGGAAAAAGATGGATAGTAGAGTATCCCAGGGATCTGTGCTGGGTCCGCTGCTTTTTTACATATTCATAAATGACCTGGAAAGTGAGTGAGGTGATAAATTTGCAGATGAGACAAAATTATTCAAAGTTGTTAAAACGCAAGAGATTGTGAAAAATTGCAAGAGGGCCTTGATAAATTGGAAGGCTGGTTGTCCAAATGGCAGATGAAATTTAATGTGGACAAGTGCAAAGTTAGGAAAGAACAACTGTGTGCTGCAGCGGCCAATAAAGGAAGTAGAATGCTGGGAATCATAAGGAAAGCAATGGAGAATAATACTAAAGATATTATAATGCCTCTGTATTGTTCCATGGTGAGACCGCACCTTGAATATTGTGTGCAATTCTGGTCGCCATATCTTAAAAAGGATATAGCATTATTGGAAACATACAGAGAGGAGCCACCAAAATGGTAAAGGGGATGGAAGGATACTCCTATGAAGAAAGGCTAAAAAGGTTAGGGCTCTTTAACCTGGAAAAGAGACGGCTGAGGGGAGATATGATAGAAGTCTATAAATTAATGAACAGAGTGGAACGGGTAAATGTAGATCGATTGTTTACGTTATCAGAATATAGAAAGACTAGGGGAACATGCAATGAAGCTACAGGGTAAACTATTTAAGACTAATGAGAAAATATTTTTTCACTCAACGTGTAATCAAACTCTGGAATTTGCTACCGGAGGATGTAGTAAAGGCTGTTAGTGTAGCTGGGTTTAAAAAAGGTTTGGACAAGTTCCTGGAGGAAAGGTCCATAAACCATTATTAAAAAGGACCCGGGATATCACTGCTTGACCCAATACAAGCATTGTGGAACCTGTGTGTTTTGGGGAAACTGCTAGGTACGTATGACCTAGATTGGCCACTGTTGGAAATAGGATACTGGGCTTGATGGATCTTGGTCTGACCCAGTATGGCATACCTTATGTTCTCATGTTCTTAATACAGGAAACCAAATGAAACAATATTTTTTCCCGCACACCCCTAATGCTTTAGGATGCTAGTGTGATTTTGTTTGCCTTCTATTCTGCTATGGCCTTTTTGAATTTTCTAAATGTACTTTCTTGGGGAGGGGAGTAAATGCCCCTATTTTTGATGTTTCCAGTTAGGAGATCTTTTAATAAAGTAGGTATTCAGATTTGGTACAGTTCGACTATGAGACACTGATTGTGTTTGCATAAGATACTAAGGGGGTCTTTTACTAATGGGGCTAGCAGGCAGCACGTGTCATGGGGTGCATTAAAGGCTTGCTGGGACATGCGTTGTACCATGACAGCATGGGATGATTCCCACGCTAACTGTGCAGCCCACGATACTGTTGTGAGTGGATGGGTTAAGGGCGGAGTGGGCTATTAGTACTGGGTTCACACCGCACCCTAACTGCATTAGTGTGGGTTCACCTAACGCCACCTCATAGGTAGAGAAGTTCACCCGCTCTAATGTCGCACATGTAAGGAGAAAGTAACTGCTTTCCATATCCCCAACAGTTAATATGATGGTGTTGCACCTAATGCGCCAGTCTTGATATTTGGGGATTACCAATAAAGGTCTTTTATATAAAGATAGCTTAGAGCTTTTGAATCTTTTTTCACTTCAGCTTAGACTTTAAGGTTTTACTCTTTGCTTTGCTGTATAGATAGCTCTCTGCTGTTTTCTTCCTTGTTTTCCAAGTGCCTCTGCCCTTTTATGTAGTGCCTCTGCGGACACTCTCATTGAGGTGATTGATATAAATCTCTAACATATTGTTACCAATGAAATATTGACATTCAAGAAGGAAAAAATATACACTGTCATGCTACTGGCCCTGTTTTCCACGGAAAATTCCTTCTAAAGACATGGGAGTGGGAAATAAGCTCTCTACACAGAATCTCTTTTTTACCTAAATATTTAGTAGAGCTGGCATTTGCAAATGTTGCCTTTGTTGGCTTGGGAGCATGTTGCACACTTTTCAAAGGTCACCTCTCAAATGTGAAACAAAAGGTGGAGAAAGAGCAAAAAGGAGGAATTTGGGATTGTGCTGTTCTACTGATATGATGGGGACAACGTATAAAATTATTTTGTACATCAAAAGATATGCAAATCAAATCTATGTGAATTATGAACTTTAGAAAGGTCACAGTCTTTTCCTATGCCAGAGGAAGGGACCTTATTTAGCTAGGAAAGCTTGTGTCACAAATAGTAGCTCAAAAAAGGTACTACTTTTAGTTCTCTTTTAACAAATATATTTTCTATGATAACTCTGAATTAATGTCTTAATTGAAGCAAACCTGGGAAACTAATTTAAGTCTGAAACACTGGGCAGAGCATTTTAACATGTTATCCACAATGACGCCTACATCTTTTTCCTGGGTGGTGGTTCCTAATGTAGAACCTTGCATCATGTAACCATAGTTTGGGTTGTTCTTCCCTAGGTGCACAACTTTGCACTTGTCCACATTAAATTTCATCTGTCATTTGGATGCCCAGTCTTCCAATTTATCAAGATCCTCTTGCAGTTTTCCACAATCCTCTTGGGTTTTAACAACTTTGAATAGTTTTGTGTCATCTGCAAATTTGATAACACTCGTTATTCCACTTCCCAGGTCATTTATGAATATGTCAAAAAGCAGCGGACCCAGCACAGATCCCTGGGGTACACCACTATTCACCTTTCTCCATTGGGATAATTGGCCATTTAGCCCTACCCTCTGCTTTCTATCTTTTAACCAGTTCCTGATCCACAATAGTACCCTGCCTCCTATCCCATGACTCTTTAGTTTTGCCAAAAGTCTCTGATGAGGGACCTTGTCAAAGGCTTTCTGAAAGTCCAGATACACTTTATCAACCGACTCACCTTTGTCCACCTGCTTCTTCACACTTTCAAAAAAACATAACAGATTAGTAAGACAAGATCTTCCTTGTCTAAAGCCATGTTGGCTGTCTCCCATTAGGCCATGACTATTGTCACGCCGCCACCATTCTCCTCTAGGTAAGAGGGGCGTGGTTTTTAGAGGAACTTTCTGCTGGCTGCTTTTTCAGCTTTTTCAAACTATTTCCCCGCAGTGCCTTCTGGGAAATGTAGTCTTTGTGTGGCTGTATGTTTGCAGCAGGCAGAAAGCTGTAGTCAGGCTCAAAGAGGTAAGGCAAATGACAGAATTTATTTTATACACAATGGTTCATTCATACCACATACAGGATATTTGTTCAGGACTCTGTGAAGTAGAGCACTCTCCAAAAACAAACACAAACCCAAAAAAGTCTGTTTAAAGGTTCTCCATAGTGCAGGATACACAGTCTTTAACAGCAAGGATAATTCCCTTTTTAGCCTTGCTGGGTAAAGCACAAAACAAAATCACATTCATTGTCCGTGATAGTATAGCTTCTCTCAGCTCCAGAACCTTCAAGCAAGAAATATAACTCAGGGCACAAGAAAGCTTCGTTATAATTAGCTACTTTCTTACCCCAGTGTCCTTGTTCCAGCAGCAGAAAATTAACAAGCTTATCCCAGTTTCCAGGCTTGCTCTTTAGTCCCTGTGACCCTTTCCTTTACCAACTCGAGGGACTCATGGCCACCCAGCCTGTGGACTATGAGTTTCTTTTCCTGGCAAACTCTCTCTCTCAAGACTGGCTTGTCTTCTCCCTGTTCCTCAGGTTTAAAGCTTGGCACAAAGAACAGTCCATGGGAGTGTCCTCCTCATTCAGCTTCACCTCAGGCTCTCCCAGCTGCATAGGCTCTGACTCCCCGTCCTGCTCACAGTGCTCAGCTAGCCTCTTGGGAGATCTTGGAGTCTCTCCTGTTCCTGGCTCCATACCCTCTTGCAGACGTGCTATATGCCAATTAGCACTCTCCTCTCTTGGAAGCTCAGTTCCTCTGCTCTGCTCAGCACCAGTCAAGCTTCCCTTGCTTGCAGCTGTGCCTCGGCTCGTGGCAGTCTAGCTTCCTGCTTCTCCTCCTCCTCCCCGTTCTCTTCTCTCATACTCTGGCCTAGGTTTATACTTCCAGGGCTCTAACTTCAACCCCTCCCTACACAGGTGATGGCAATCAGCCTGACTTCTGGCACCTAAGTGCTTGGAGCATTCACTGCCTAAGGGGTTCTGGGCTCTGTATCCTCTCCCCTTCATTCCACTAGAGGGAGCATGAAATGTGGGCCATGTGGAAGTTTTCTGATTACTGGAGGTGTTTGTGGCTTTCCTACCCTGCCTCGGTGAAAGGGGGCCCTTTACTAGGGTGAATTCCCTGTCTCTTTGTCCTCCCTCAGACTCCGGATAGGCCTCCTTGCCACACTATTTACATGTTCGCTAATTTTGTTCTTTATGATGGTTTCTACCATTTTTCCCAGTACTGACGTCAGGTTCACTGGTCTGTAGTTTCCCAGATCACCCCTGGAACCCTTTTTAAAAATTGATGTTACATTGGCCATCCTCCAATCTTCAGGTATTACAGATGATTTTAATGATAGTTCACAGATTACTAATAGCAGGTCTGCAATCTCAGATTTCAGTTCTTTCAACACTCTTGGATGTATACCATCCAGTCCAGGTGATTTGCTACTCTTCAGTTTATCAAATAGTTGTAATACGTCTTCCTGGTGTATCAATATTTCTTTCAGTTCTTCTGCAGTATCATCTTTAAATACCACTTCAGTCATGGGTAGCATCCCTACATCCTTCTCAGTAAAGACCAAAGCAAAGAATTCATTCAGTCTCTCCACTATGGCCTTATCCCCTCTTATTGCCCCTTTTACCCCTCTATCATCTAATGGTCCAACTGACTCTCTCACAGGTTTTTTGCTATGAATGTACTTGAAAAGTCTTTATTTCACGTTTTTGCTTCCACAGCAAGCTTCTTCTTAAATTCTCTCTTTGCTTGCCTTATCAATGCCTTGTATCTAACTTGCCAGTGCTTGTGCTGTTTCCAGTTTTCATCATTTGGCTCTTTTTTCCATTTCCTGAAAGATGCTTTTTTGGCAACAACAGCCTCTCTGACCTCACCTTTAAACCATGCTGGCAGTTTTTTGGACTTCCTTCCACTTTTCTTAGTGTGGAATACAGCTGGTCGCGGCTTCCAAGATAGTATTTTTAAACACCCAAGCTTGTGTAAATCTTTAACCTTTGCAACTGCTCCTTTTAGTTTTTTCTTAACTATTTTCCTCATTTTATCATAGTCTCCCTTTTGAAAGTTAAAAGATAGTACTGTGAATTTCCTTACCATCCTTCATCCATTAATTAAATCAAACAATGTCCTCATTAAGCCCAGCTGGATGTAAACAATTGAGACTGAAGATCCAATGTTGTTCAAGGTGGGTGAGTAACAGATCTTTATCGCCTTGTTTCGGTGAGGGGAGGCAATCATTAACAAATCTTCTGAGCTCTGTCCACAAGTGATTGCATTGTAGGCAATGTTGGACAATGGAAGCTGTCAGAATGTTGGTGGTAAGTCGCGAATGATGTTCAATGAGATGTGTCTTCACCATCCAATACATACAGCCCACATACACCTTCGGCAGGGGCCCACATTGTCCAACAAGTAGTGCTGTACTTCAGCTCATATTCACAAGATGTCTTAGGATCAGTCCAACTGGTAAGGGTAAGAAACGTCTTGCACACCATGCAATGGCCACAAGGAGCATGACCACCCTCAGAAACACTGGTCAGACCTGGTCTTCCAAAATCAGAATGCACAACCAAGTCCTGAATATTCTTTCCCCGAGTATAGGCAATGCAAGAGCCCTCCCAAAATTCCTGATGAAGGGCCAAATATACCAATGCTTGTAGATACTATGGGCCCGATTCTGAGTCGTGGCTTGTGAGACATGCAGCCTCACAAACCATCCTGCCCCGATTCCCCCTCCAGTTCTCCCTGCACGGCTAGAGCAGCAGGATGGGGAGAGCCAGCGGGGGTGCAGAAGAGATGGGGTATAGGTGGAGCGGGGGAAGGCTGAGGCGGCAGGATGTACAGGGCTGATTCCAGTCTTGGCCCTGTACATCCTGCAGGATCAGAGGGGACATGCTGATTATTCCACCTTGAAGGTGGAATAATCAGCAGTGAGCCGGCGATCAGGGACAGAGATTCTCCTGGGGCCAGGGCTAGGTGCAGGGGGGTCCCTGCCACCCGATCCAGGCCCCGGCTGGCCAGCTGTGGGTTGGGTGGCAGGGAAGAGGGATGTCTGAGCCGCAGGAGCCAGGGGAGCCTGCAAGGAAGACGTCCCCTGCATGCAGGGGCACGCCCGGCCGTCCTCAGGCAAGATTCTGTACACTGTAGGAATGTTTTGTTTCTGCAGTATAGAATTGGATCCTAACAGGCCTGCCCTGCTTGAGGCAGTCTAGATGGCCTGGACGTACCTCTTTCGGAATTGGGCACTATGAATCAGTCTAGAAGCTCTCTCAGAGTATTGAATGACACAGACCTGGCATTCCATAGGGGCATGTGGTTGGCTTGTCAAAAGCAGCATATAGTGCTCTCAAATATGCAGTTCTGACAATGTGTTTTAGCTGTGTTATGAATAACCATCTTTATTTCTGGTTTAAATTTTGGCTAGGCACATATGCAGTATATATAAAGCATTAGGGAATATTTAGCCAATCAAATCATTGGGATGATTTCTCCTATTTTTCATTATAATGTCATTGTGTATATAGGGTTGCTGGATGACTCCTTGTTCTCTAGGAAGGTCTAAAGCAATTTTAGATTTATCTTAATGCATTCATGGAGATATAGTCCTTCATAGTGGAATCCAAATTGTACCTCCATGCATGCAATGGGGCAAAACCAAGTCTTAAGCTGTCCTAAGTGACATGGAATAATGACTTATTCACCTTTCTCTACAGATAGACCCAACCACACTTGAATAGTAGACTGTTTCAACACAATCTCACACTGGCTGTCAAACCACAACCTCACAGTCAACTACCAGAAGACAGAAGTAAGGTACATAAGCAGAGACCTGACATTCACCTCCCCATCAACTTTGAGAGTAAGAAATGTAGGGCGAGAGGTAAAGCCCAAAGCCCAGTACCTTGGAATCAGCCTTGAGCATTGTTTAAGCATGCAGCTCCACATCAGTAAAATCACTACAAAATCAGAACACTTCACCATCTTCACCTCCTCCTCGACACACATGGTTTCTGCACTGTGTTCCAGGCCCTCATCTTTCCACACTTTCATCACTGCGGGCTTCCCGACACATACCCTGCAATCTCTACAAATGGCACAAAATACTGCCGCCCATGCCCTTCACAGAGCCTCAAAGTCAGACCACATCACACCAATTCTAATGCACTTGCATCGTCTACCTATAATTCTCCACATAAAATATAAAGCACTACTATTCTATACAGCCTATCCGCATAATCTCTATCATCACTCATACATATGACACCCAACATCAGAAGTAGAAGGCAAAATATGTGAAACACCCTCGAGATCCCTGTCACAAAAGTAAAAAGCAGGCACCAATCCTCTGGAACACGCTCTTGGAACCGATTCGAACCAACCCAGACCTCCCAAGCTTCCATCGGGCACTAAAGACCCACTTTATTCAAGCACTACTATGAAAACATACCATAGTAGCCTGAAGAAACCTCCAGCAGCCAACCCAGCAACTACCTGCCCAGCACCACATTGAACTTACTCCCCTTAACACCTTCCCCACCATAAGGAATAATGATGATTGCCATTGCTTATGTTATATATGCTACAAATTATGCAAGTTGTGTTATAAATCATCCGCGTTAACCTTTCTGTTTCATGTACAAAACCATTCTGTTATGTAATGTTTTCTGTAAACCATTCTGCCTACAAAATAGAGCGGTATATAAGCCGAGTTAAATAAAATAAATAAATAAACCCCGTGCCTGCATCGACTACTTCCATCTTTTTCAGTGAGCCATGGCCACTGAACAAAAAGGTTTGATCTATCGCATCACTTTGTTCTATTGGAAGATTTTACTGAATAGAGTCTCTGTTTGTTCTCCTTTCACCCAAGAACAGAATTCACGACACCAAGATGAAATAATAGAGTTACCTCTGGAAAGGAAAAAGGAAGCCTTTATTTAAATTCACATAAGCAAAATGCTACATAACAGCTCTGTCATATGATATGGTCAAATAGGCTGTTTCTGGACCATTTAATGCATCGCTTGTTAGAATATAACACACTTCATAAAAACGGAGAAAGGTTCTGGCAACTTTATAAGTAGCAAGTATGAAATATGGAATGGCTGATTTGTTGTCAACACATTTAGAAAAAATAAAGTTGTTCAAAGCATCATCGCCAGATTTGTTTCAGCTGAAACAATGTGGCCAGCTGGTTATGGAGAGATATACAAATGAGACATAGCTCGCTTCACTGGTGCTCAGTAGAAAAACATGACACATAGGTGTATCCTGTGGAGGAGTAGCCTAGTGGTTAGAGCACTGGCTTGGTAACCAAGAGAGCAGGGTTCAATTCCCACTAGCACTCCTTGTGGCCTTGGGCAAGTCACTTAACACTCCATTGCCTCGGAAGAGAGACCTAGCAATCTGCTTCCAGTCACACTGACAAGAAAACCCAGGAGCTGCTGGGTCAGCAGTGACTTGCAGGCATTGCATGTGTATCCTTCAGACTGAAACAAATCAAAGACAAGTGAATCCCCAAGGATGAAATAATTTCACATCTTGGGATTCAACAGGTTATTTCTAGTCAGTGGGAACTCCTTTGGGGAGCGCCGAACATGTGTTTTTTAAGGATCTGGAGAAGCAACATCTGAAATAACTTCATGCCACAACTAAAGCCTGCAGAGGCTTGTTGTAAAACAGTGCGAGATGAGTCAACCTGGTAGCAAATACTATGCACTGCCATGTGGAAGGACCTGGGTTTAATTCCTGGGTCAGGACTTCTGTTCCTCAGTTACATGATGCAAGGTTCCAAACTAGGAATCACCACCCAGGGAAAGGATTTAGGCATCATCATGGATAACACATTGAAACCCTCCACTCAGTGTGCAGCGGCGGCCAAGAAAGCAAATAGAATTCTAGGAGTCATAAGGAAAGGAATGGAGAATAAAACCAAGGATGTTATAATGCCTCTGTATCGTTCCATGGTGCGACCACATCTTGAATATTGTGTGCATTTCTGGTTGCCATATCTTAAAAAGCTTATAGCAGAATTATAAGAAGGTACAGAGAAGAGCCACCAAAATGGTAAAGGGGATGTAAGGATAATGGTAAAAGGTTAGGTTCTTTTCAACTTGGAAAAGAGATGACTGTGGGGAGATATGATAGAGATCTATAAATTAATGAAGGGAGTGGAACAGATAAACGGGAATCAGTTGTTTATGCCTTCAAAGAATAGTAAGACTAGGGGACACACAATAAAGTTACAATGTAGCACATTTAAGATTAATTAGTGAAAATATTTTTTTACTCAACATGCAAACTCAGGAATTCATTATTGGAAGATGTAGTAAAAGTGGTTAGTGAAGCTAGGTTTAAAGAGGTTTGGACAAGTTCCTAGAGGAAAAGTCCATAAACCATTAAAAGTGGACTGGGGAGATGCACTGCTTACCTCTAGGAATCTGTCTATCTTTTGGAACCTGACAGGTACTTGTGACCTGGATTGGCCGCTTTTGGAAACAGGATACTGGGCTTGATGGACCTTTGGTCTGACCCAGTATGGCATATCTTATGTTCATAAACCAACCAGGGCTGGTGGTGTTGCAGAGACAATGGTTATAGTCTTTAGAGTACAAAGACACCTAGTAGCCAGACAAAGGGCTCACAGTGTAGGGTTCTAGAAGACGTTCATGTACATGGCCTTCAGCTGCAGACTATCACCACAAGGACTCTCAGGCAACTGAGGGGATATAAAATAGTGAGAATATGTCTGGGAAGATGCAAATGAACAGTCATGGTGTCATAACCAGCCCTGGTATCAATTAAACTAGAAGACTAAAAGAGCAGACATAAATCTATAAGTGAATCTGTTAAGATTCCTAATCAAGCTACAAAGTAAAGAAAGACTGTCTTGTGAAGCGGAATGTTAATCCTACTGCTCTTCGTCAAATACATACCGTACCTGAATGTAGGTCACCTTGATCTTCTCTTGGAACTAAATGCAAAAAATAAACAAGCACTGGGTGACCATCCCATTCCATGTGCTCCTTTATAGCTGGACCGATCCTCTGAGCTTTTAACCTAGATCTCTTCTGAGGAACAGTTTGAGAAGGTCTCTAGGGCTTTTAGTGATGGATGGCTGGGATGGAGGGAAAAGGCCAGTTGAGTTTGAGAGGGAATTGGGCAAGGAGAGCCCTTGACTGAATTAATGGGCAGGAGGGGAAGGTGTGTTAGGATATGGAGAGCATGAAAGAAAGAGCAATGCAAACTGAGGGCCAGTGCATTAGAGAACAGAAGGAAGGTGCTGGGCATCAAGAAGAATCGCTTCCGCCATTGACTTTAATGGAAAACAAAACCAATAGAATGACATAAACAAAATAACTTGGGAAAAGAAATGACAGAAAAGGACGAATGAAATAACAAAATGACATGAAGATGATTTGCTTAGCTGTGTTATTGACAGCTGGTGGATCCTTTGAACATGTCACTGTCACAGCCGTGGTAATATTTATTTTTCTATACCGCCTTATTTTACATTCAAAGCAGTTTACATTATATCATCATAACAACTAGAACTTTACATTTCATAAAACGGTAACACTGCCTATTTATTGGAGTGGAGGAGTAGCCTAATGTTTAGAGCAACTGCCTAGAACCCAGAAGATCAAGGGTTCAAGTCCCACTGGCACTCCTTGTGACCTTGGGAAAGTCACTTTACCCTCCATTGCCTCGGAAGAAAAGGCTGGCAATCTACTTCCGGTGATACATTGCCAAGAAAACCCAGAGGTAGCTGGGTCGCTAGGAGTCAACACTGACTTGATGGCACTAAAAAAAAAAAGTGGTGCAGGCAGAGCATTGAGCTTTTCGGACTCAAATGCATCACGGCCAATGTTCCCGCCAAGCTGTGCACCTCCTCTTACTGGCAATGGCATGGCTGGGGGAGTCCCGCACCTCTGCGGGAACATTGATCACAGTACGCCCCGTGGCTCTTTTCCTACAATTTCTCTCCCTCTGCAGATGGAGTTTTAGCATTTTCTCAGGGTAAACTGGTTTCAGTTCTGTTCAGAGGGACTGATAGACTATCCCGTTAAATTCTCGGCCCATGCTACTGAACACTAGGTCAATTTCTGGCTTCAGCCTTTGCTAAGCATGTCGTCCTCTCTGGAGTGGAACAGTGTGCTTCCTGTACTTGATGGATATAAAAAAATAGTTCAAAACTATAGAATTTCCATTTGGCTTTTCATTGCAGAAACAATGACAAAGACTAAAGATGTTCTTTATCTGAGTGGAAAACATGAAACTACTTTAGATCACTTGTCCCAGTCAGGAGATATTTATGGAATGAATTGTTCAGAGTATTGTTAGTATGCACTGGCTCAATTGACAGTGAAAAGGACAAGGCCAGTTTATCAAAAGCCTGCAAACCACTGTGGCCAACCAGGGGTAAACAAAAAGCAAGTGTCTTCCCCGCAGTCTATTCAGAATTCAGCTACACAACTAATCCCCCCTTCCAGGGCTGGTCCAACCATTAGGCAAACCAGGCAGTCACCTAGGGCGGCAGCCTCTGGGGGTCAGCAAAGAGCAGGGCATTCAAAGCTAAACAATAGGGGGGAGGGGAGAAATGAGGCTTGCCGAAGGTGCCAACACCTTAAACCAACTCCAGGGCCAGCTCTACCCCCTCCGTTGTCATTGCAGCTATGTAACCCCTCTTCTTAAGTCAACACATTGGTTTCCCATCCATTTTCATATACAGTTCAAGCATTTCCTGCTCATGTACAAATGCCTTAACTCTGCAGCACATTACGTCTTCTCTCTTCTCTCCCTCTACATCCCTCCTTGTAGTTTCCATTAATTGGACCAGCCGCCCTTATCTGTGCCCTTCTCCTGCATCACCATTCCCTGGCTGCGTGCTTTCCATCTTTCTCGACCATGTGCCTAGAACATCCTGCCCGAGCTGATGAGTTATGCTCCCTCTCTGCAACATTCAAATCCCAGCTACATAAGAACATAAGAACATAAGATATGCCATAGTGGATCAGACCAAGGTCCATCAAGCCCAGTGTCCTGTTTCCAACAGTAGCCAATCTAGGTCATATGTACCTAGCAGTTTCCCCAAAAGACACAGGTTCCACAGTGCTTGTACTGGGTCAAGCATTGATATCCTGGGTCCCTTCTTAATAATGGTTTATGGACCTTTCCTCCAGGAACTTGTCCAAACCTTTTTTAAACCCAGCTACACTAACAGCCTTTACTACATCTTCCGGTAACAAATTCCAGAGTTTGATTACATGTTGAGTGAAAAAATACTTTCTTTTATTAGTCTTAAATAGTTTACCCTGTAGCTTCATTGCATGTCCCCTAGTCTTTCTATATTCTGAAACCTAAACAATCTATCTACGTTTACCCGTTCCACTCTGTTCATTAATTTATAGACTTCTATCATATCTCCCCTCAGCCGTCTCTTTTCCAGGTTAAAGAGCCCTAACCTTTTTAGCCTTTCTTCATAGGAGTATCCTTCCATCCCCTTTACCATTTTGGTGGCTCTTCTCTGAACTTTTTCTAATAACGTTATATCCTTTTTAAGATACGGCGACCAGAATTGCACACAATATTCAAGGTGTGGTCTCACCATGAAACATTATAGAGGTATTATAATATCTTTTGTTTTATTTTCCATTCCTTTCCTTATGATACCTAGCATTCTATTTGCTCTCTTGGCCGCCGCTGCACACTGGGCCGAGGGTTTTAACATGTTATCCACAATGACTCCTAAATCTTTTTTTTGGGTGGTGGTTCCTAATGTGGAACCTTGCATCGTTCTTCCCTAGGTGCATAACTTTGCACTTGTCCACATTAAATTTCATCTGCCATTTTGATGCCCAGTCTTCCAATTTATCAAGATCCTCTTGCAATTTTCCACAATCCTCTTGGGTTTTAACAACTTTAAATAGTTTTGTGTCATCTGCAAATTTGATAACCTCACTCGTTATTCCACTTTGCAGGTCATTTATGAATATGTCAAAAAGCAGCGGACCCAGCACGATCCCTGGGGTACACCACTATTCACCTTTCTCCATTGGGAAAATTGTCCATTTAGCCCTACTCTCTGCTTTCTATCTTTTAACCAGTTCCTGATCCACAATAGTATACTGCCTCCTGTCCTATAGATTTGCCAAAAATCTCTGATGAGGGACCTTGTCAAAGGCTTTCTGAAAGTCCAGATACACTATATCAACCAACTCACCTTTGTCCACCTGTTTATTCACACCTTCAAAACAACATAACAGATTAGTAAGACAAGATCTTCCTTGTCTAAAGCCATGTTGGCTGTCTCCCATTAGGCCATGACTATCTACATGCTGATTAAGTTTATTCTTTATGATGGTTTCTACCATTTTTCCCGGTACTGACGTCAGGCTCACTGGTCTGTAGTTTCCCGGATCACCCCTGGAACCCTTTTTAAAAATTGGTGTTACATTGGCGATCCTCCAATCTTCAGGTATTAGAGATGATTTTAATGATAGTTCACAGATTACTAATAGCAGCTCTGCAATCTCATATTTTAGTTCTTTCAACACCCTTGGATGTATACCATCTGGCCCAGGTGATTTGCTACTCTTTAGTTTATCTAATAGCTGTAATACATCTTTCCGATGTATCGATATTTCCTTCAATTCTTCCGCACCTTTAAATACCACTTCAGTCATGGGTAACATCCCTACATCTTCCTCAGTAAAGACCGAAGCAAAGAATTCATTCAGTCTCTCCACTATCGCCTTGTCACCTCTTAGTGCCCCTTTACCCCTCTATCATCTAATAGATCAACTGACTCTCTCACAGGTTTTTTTGCTACGAATTTACTTGAAAAAGTCTATATTTCACGTTTTTGCTTCCGCAGCAAGCTTCTTCTCAAATTCTCCCTTTGCCTGCCTTATCAATGCCTTGCATTTGACTTGCCAGTGCTTGTGCTGTTTCCAGGTTTCATTGTTTGGCTCTTTTTTTCATTTCCTGAAAGATGCTTTTTTGGCAACAACAGCCTCTCTGACTTCACCTTTAAACCATGCTGGCAGTTTTTTGGACTTCCTTCCATTTTTCTTAAAGCGTGGAATACAGCTGGTCTGGGCTTCCAAGATAGTATTTTTCAACAACACCCAAGCTTGATGTAAGTCTTTAACCTTTATAACTGCTCCTTTTAGTTTTTTCTTAACTATTTTCCTCATTTTATCATTTTACCTTCGCACCAGGCAGGCATGTTACCAGGCGATCCTCACGTCCACCAGCCACCCAGGTATCTACATGCCTAATGATCGAATCACCAACTATAACAGCTGTCCTAACCCTTCCCTCATGGGCACATGGCCCTGGAGAAACTTCCTCAGTGCGAGAGGGTTTTACATCACCTGGAGGACAGGTCCTAGTTACAGGATCACTTCCTGCCACACCAGGGTGATGCTCTCCTGTCACGTGACCTCTCTCCTCCATGGCAACAGGGATGCTGCCAGACTGGAGGTGGGACTTCAGGACTATATCCCTGTAGGTCTTGTCTGTGTACCTCCCTGCTTTCCTTATGTTTTCCAAGTCTGCTACTCTAGCCTCTAGAGAACGGACTCGTTCCCTGAGAGCAAAAAGCTCCTTGCACCTAGTGCACACGTAAGACCTCTCACCAACTGGGAGAAAATCATACATGTGACACTCAATGCAAAAGACTGGAAAGCCCCCATCTCGCTGCTGGATTGCTGTCTGCATCTTAGTTTTAAGCTTGTGTTTAGATCTTTAAGTTCTTTACTTACTAAGGGTTGCTATGGATATTTATACTAATAAAACTGTACCTAATACTTTTAATATACTTTGTTCACCTGAAGCTTAATTAATCTCATATCCTTAGTGTATGACTGATTTGGTTAACGAGCTTCACCTGAGAGCACCTCCTGTCCTTTAAGATGTGTAAGTACCTATAAAGCTACGATTATCCCAGGGGTGGGTGGGTGTTGGGGAGGGAGGCAATGAACTAACACTTATTAAAAATCCTTCTTGTGCCTATATTTAAATCTTGCCACTCCCTGGTCATTTGCCCTATTGATTTTAATCATGTTACCTGCAATAAATACATTTCCCTAAGTTAACAGATTCCTCACATGAGATCATATTCCACATACCCTGGCTTAGAAGTGAGGTTCACGACTGTCATGGTATGCACAAAACTAAATTATTTGAATAAACTGCCCTGAGAAAAAACATTAGAGTCCACAAAAAATGTCTATGACAAGGGCAAACACACACAGAATCTGACTGGTCTATTTTGGCTATGACATCACAAATGGAATTCATCATGCAGACCAATCAGATAGCTGTGCATGTTAAAGATCAATGTCACTGAGGTACATTCATAAATTTTTGCTTCATTTTTGGGGTTGACGGGATGGCTCATTGTATGTTTCTCAGGCTGGCTGGGGATGCTGAAGAGGCAGGGATCAAAATCCCCAGAGAAGTTCCTGACACTGCACCTTGTTGATATCTACCAGCATTCTCTGTTCAGTTTTGTAGGAGAAATAATGTGTTTAATTGTATTATAAGTGAATTTTACAAGGAGTCGCACCGGAAAGCAGTTATCTTCATCATGTTTCCCTGTATAAAAACAGTTTTACTCTTTGAAGGATGAAATTGGGATTGTGTGAAACCAAAATGTTATGAAATGATTTAACAAGAAAGAGAGCTGGGAATGTCTCGGAAATAGTAATATTGAATGACAAGATTAAAATGATGGGTTGGGCAAAAAGTATGTTGGTTTTCATTACAAAGTCTGAAAGATAGGCATTTCCAAAGTAAATGCAGAAATATTACTCAATCAAACATTTCAAAATGACATCTTCTCTCTCCCCATATGTGGTCCCCTGTGTCCGCTCTACGCAGCCATTATTAAACTTTTCATTCCTGTGCACTCAGACCTAAACTTTGCCATGCAAGGAACCTACATCCTCCAAGTGAGGCAAACCTGTATTCCACCCTGTGCTGAGGGCTCCTAAAATATTTATTTTATTTACAGATTTCTTACTTGTTTCATCACATTGTGTTCAAAGTGAGAAACAGCAGATAAAATAGAATCAAAACAGACAGCAGTATTAAAATATTTCCATACCACACATTGTAGCTATAAAAGGAACATCAAGATACAATAGCCATTATTTGGTAGCCTGACCCCTAGAAGTAGTACAATGAGATTACCACTTGGGGTCATTGGTGCCATTTTGGATTCTAGAGCGGCAGGAACAGGAGTGACTGGGGGTTGCTTCTGCTCCCACTCGACATCAGGGACCCTGGTAAGAGCTAGAGTGGAGATCGAGGGTGGAAATTGGGGGCTTGTCCTCCAGGGGGAACTCGCATGAATGGGTCTTGATTCTGGACAGGGATCGGGTTTCTTGATGCTGTGGGGATCAAGTGAAGGCTTCTTGATGCTGGGTGAGTTGGGTAAGTTCAGATTGGATGTCAGGGGGGTTTAATAGGTAATCAGATGCTGCAGGGGGCTCAGATGGAATCGGATGCCATAGGGCATGGGTGGTCAACTTCAGTCCTGGCGCACCACAATCCAGCCTGGTTTTTCAGGATGTCCCTAATGCATATTCATTAGGTATATTTGCACCCACTGCCTCCCGTTGTATGCAAATATGTCTCATGAATATTCATTAGGGGCATCCTGAAGACCAGGCTGGATTGAGGTGCACCAGGACTGGAGTTGACCACCCCTGCCAAAGGGGGTCAAGGGGGCATTGATGTTGGAGGGGTATGATTGGAGAGGAGCCTGATCTTGATCTTTACACTGCCCCTTCAAGCAGGCACTTATTTGTGCCTCAAAGTAGTTGCCAATGTCTAGACCTTTTAATATCCATGAGAATTCCTCTTGCAAGATGGGAATACCCATTGATATTGTAGACCCACCCAAACCACTCCCTCTCCAAGCCCTAGCCTCGGCTCCTTATAATATAGACATGGTAAGAAACCCCATGTACAGGTGCATTGCAATCTGCATATGTAAATGTCATTGTTTACACGCGGGCTGCTTCTAAAATAACCACTATGGTCTATTCAAGACATCCAAGCAAGATAAATAGGAATATTTTATTTATTTATTTAACAGCTTTTATATACCGCACTCTTGACATCAGCGCGGTTTACATTTTAACAAATTTTGTACTTAAACATAAAACAAATGTTAAGTTTACAGAGAACAAGGAATAAAAACATGGATAACAGGGATTAACAATTAACAGATATTTTCAATTATTTACAATAGGTTCTTAAATGCTCAAGTTCTAAAGGTAGGATTTGTGAGGCTTGGTCTAGATCGAGTAGTATGATTTCGGGAGCTTATTTGGCTAGCCGTGATCAATGGTTTGTGTGAGAGGGGGGTCAGTATATTGAGAGAAGTGTTGTAGGAAGAGATGCGTTTTTATGGATTTTCTGAACTGGGACAGGTCTTTTTGTGCTCTAAGACTAGGTGGTAGCTTGTTCCAGCATCTAGGGGCGAAGGAAGAGAAAGCTCTTAATGTGGTTGTTTGAGTGAGTTTTTTGCTGTCATTTGGGACTGTTAGCATGTTCTCTGTTACAGAACGCCTAGATCTGGTGTTCTGTGTGTGTTGGAGGAGATCAGATAAGGAGGATGATGAGATATGGTGGAATGCTTTGAAGGTCAGGATGAGAGCTTTGTATAAAATTCTGCAAGCTAGTGGGAGCCAGTGAAGGTCAAATAGGATGGGAGTAATATGTTGGCTCTTTGGGGATCCATGAAGAACTCTGGCCGCTGTATTCATGGCCAATTGAAGCGGGTTTAGAGTGCTTTTGGGTAGGCCATGAAGAACGATATTTGCATAGTCAAAGTGAGGAGTGACTAATGCCTGGAAGGTAGTACGGAAGTCAGATGGTTCAAGCATAGGTCTGAGGTGCCGAAGGGTCCTGATTTTGTAGTAAATGGCTTTTACAGTATTTTTTATGTGATCTTTAAATTCAAGTCGTTGGTCAAGTATAACACCCAGATAACGTATTGAGGTTTTGAGTGGTAGTTCAGCATCTCGTGTTCTTAGAGTTGGTGGAGGAGAGAAGTCTTTGTTCCTAGTGATAATCAGGACTTCGGTTTTTTAAAATTGATTCTGAGATTTTGGGAGAGTAGCCAATCTGATATTGAGTTGAAGCAGGTGATTAGTGTAGTGTAGTCAGGTTTTAATACATTGATTGGAGTGAATAAGAGCACGTCATCTGCGTAGATAAGACATGATACTCCGAAAGAGCGGGAGATGTTGCAGAGAGGTTGCATATATATGTTAAATAGGAGGGCTGAAAGCGAGGAACCTTGTGGAACTCCTTGCTTCTGATGAAAAGGTTGCGATGTGGTATCACCAGTCCGTACTTGTTGCCAGCGATCTTCTAGGTAGGATCTGCACCAATTCAGTGCCGTTCCTTGAATTCCTTTTTCATGGAGCCTGGTGAGTAGATGGTTGTGGTCAACAGAATCAAAAGCTGCTGCTATGTCTAGGAAGATCATAGCGACTCCATTTCTGATATTGTCTGTTGTATTAATGAGTGTGTTCAATAGAGAGGTTAGAAGGGTTTCAACTCCGTGGGCTTCCCTGAAGCCATGCTGGTTTAGATCTAGTGGGGCCTCGGAATCAATGTGTTGTTGAATTTGTCTGAGTACAACTTTTTCTAGGATCTTAGCTAATAAAGGAATGTTTGAGATTGGGCGATAGGATTCTTCCTTTTTCGGATCCAGTTTGCTGTTCTTCAGTAGTGGACGGATGGAGGTGTGCTTGAGAGCTGATGGAAATATCCCGGATCTAAGGGATTGGTCAGCTAATGCTGATATGTATGGGCTAAGTTCTGTTTTCAGTGATTTGATCCAGAAGGCTGGACAAGGATCATTTGGAGCGGTGGTGGCGTTGATGGATGTAATAATTTCTTCAATAGACTTTGGAGTTGGAGATGAGAAATTATTGAGTATGAATTGGGCGTTGGAGGGTTGCTTGGTTACACTTATGGTTGATTCATTGGTCTTGATTGCCTTGGATTGGATGTAATCAGCATATATTTGTGGGTGTATATTCCTGCTGTGGTGAGGGGGGTTCAGTAGTTAGGGATTTTACTATTTGGAAGAGATCTCTTGGTTTGTTGAGGGAACGGCTAAGTAGCTTTGTATGGTGTTCTCTTCTCTTATCCCAGGTTAGCTGACGATGGGACTTCAAGTTGGCTAGGTAAATGGACTGGTCATGAGAGCTTAGGGAGTGTCTCCATTTCTTCTCTAATCTTCTCAGTCGTTGAAGGGAGGTTCGTAACTCTGAGGAGAACCATGGTGCGTTCTTTTTCTTGGCAATAGAAGAGTTGGTAGAGGTTTTGTCATGTGTAGTGGTAGGTTGTGCTGATAGTCGGAGAGCATTGTTCCAGTTTGATACAGTGTCTTCGATGTTGTTAGGTATAGTGGAGAGTTTTGGCATGGTAAAGGAGGTGATTGTATCCATGTTGAAAGGTTGGAATCGTGCTGGTTTTGGTAGTAGGTAAGCACGTGGTGACTTGTTTGGAGATTCAGTAGATGGAATGATGAATGTGATAAGTTTGTGATCAGACCAGGGGACGGGGGTTGAAAGGGGCTCGGGTTGGTTTATCAGATTCGGGTGTACTGATGGTGCAAATATGAGGTCAAGAAGATTTCCTTGTTTATGAGTGGATGTTTTTATGATTTGATCATAGTGTAGGTTGATCATGGCATCAAGGAAGGAGTTGGATACTGAAGGTGGTGTGGAGGCAAGGTTAAAATCTCCGAGGATCCAGTTCGGTTTGTTGGTATCCGATGGGTTGATGGCAATATCAATTATGGTTGAGAGATCATCAGCTGGAGCATTTGGGGCTCTGTAGATGAGGTTTATGGTGTTGCTATTATTGGAGATGGATAGCGTATTTGTGTAGTTTGTGGCATTGGTAGATATTACGTGATATTTCAAATCTGTTCTTGCTATTATACAAACTCCTCCTCCCTTTCTATTTTCTCTGTTACATGTATAGATGGTGTAGTTAGGTGGGGTCAGATGGTTCATTAGGACATTGTCGGTATTAGATAGCCATGTTTCTGTGATCAGTAGGATGTCTAGTGTGAGGTTTGATATAAGGTCAATGATAGCTGGCCATTTGTTGCGGGCTGATCGTGCGTTAATGAGAGCACATTTGAGATTCTGTGGAGTAGTTCTTAGATTAGGTTTCTTGTTGTTTGTATTTTCAAGAGGTACATATATACAGTAGTTGTGCCTACTATAATATGTACTTTGTGGATAATTTTGGTGGGGTTTCCTATTACGGGTTTGGTGGATAGGTATAGGGTTGATATCAGATGTTAGAGCAGAGGAAATATGTAATATGCAAGAGAGGATGGAGAGGAGCAGGAGTGAACAAGTAATGGTAGCCATGGCGTAATCCTGGGATGGTAGAAAGGTTGTAGGAACTATGACTTGAGTGCTACTGTCAACAGTATTAAGTAGGTGTTACTGACCACAGAAATAATTGAGTTGCAACAGTATAAATAGGAGACAAATTGCTACTGTATAAATTGCAGCAGTATAAATAGGAGATAAATTGTTACTGTATAAATTGCAACAGTATAAATAGGAGATAAATTGCTACTGACAACAGTAATAATACATTACTATATGGTATGTACCTGCTAGCACTAGTGCATTTACAATGGTATAAATACAGTTGGTTAGGAGAGAATAGTTATGATATATGATATAAACAATGGTTAGGCTATAAGAGAAGAGTCAGTTGAGTCTACATGTGAATAGTATACTTGCTGCGGTTGAAGTTGCGTTGAGAGGGTGTAGTAAGCGAGCTCGACCATGTGAGAGCTCAGCTGTATTTGGATGTTCACTAATATGAAGGGTGAGCCAGGATTTTAGATTTAAAGCAGTCCATGGGGAGGAAGAGGATTAATGGAAGACAAGGACCATTTTGTCTAATAGGGTAAAGCTACAAAGAAATCAGATCTCTGTCCCATAAAAGGATCCAGGAAAAAAAAACAAGCACTCAGTCTTCCACACATTGGCATGCCGCAATGCTACAGGGCTAGCAGGCCAGCCTCGGTTAACCCCATTTCCATAAAACTGTAAATGCAGCTGCAAAGAAACGTTGTTAATAATAAGCACTGTTTGCTGGAGCCTCAGCTGCGAGCCCCACGGTCCTAATAGTATAGAATGGAAGACAATTAGTGGAGCCCACAGGGAACGCTCACATCAGTGTGCCGAGAAACAGGCCAAGCGGCAGCCAAGACCTTATTCTCCCTCAGTAAACTTTCCAAGTATTTGGTCTATTTTGTGCAGCAATGAGAAGCTGTGGACTGTCCAGCAGTGCTTTGAGATGTTCATCTATCTGACCAGACAGGCAACGGATCAGCAGAGACCATCAAATGCTTTCAAGGAATTCACATGAGCAAAATCCCAGTAACAAGAAATTTTTCATGCTACTCACTTACAGCGAAGAGAAAAAGAAGAACATTTGTGTTTTAGGGGGATGGGATAAGAGGGGTTCAGTTATTTATGAATCATGAACCAGGTTACATCAATCTTTTTGATCTGATGCACAAATTTTATTTCATATTAGAAAAATATACAGTAAAGATGAGTAGAATAACCAGGGCTGGATTTAAGATACTGGTGCCCAGAGGCAAGACTGTAGAGAGGTGGGGAGAAGAGGGTCCTAAATCAAGTAGAATCAACCTCCTGCAGTCCAAGAATTTGATGGTCTCAAAATCTGGCACCCTAGACAGTTGCTTATGTTGCTTAGGCCTAAATCCAGGCCTGAAAGATACATTGTATTACGGCTGCAATTCAAGGTGGGCCAGATAATACCACTAGAGCAAGGGTGGGCAATTGTATTGGCTAGGGGGTCACTTTAAGAGGGCCGTGGTTAGCGGAGGGCCGCACCTTCTAAAACTGATCGTATTCATTAGTTAACATTTCATTTAATTTAATGCAAAGTGTAAATTGCATAATAATAATAAATAAATAAAAAGCGATCATAAAGGAACTCTGACAGAAAGGAGAAAACAGATATCAATATACAAAAATATTTTGAGATCACATTTCAGCTCTCTTCCAGCCACCCCCTTCCCCCCTTTCAGCTCTATTCCAGCCACCTCCTTCACCCCTTTCAGCTCTCTTCCAGCCACCTCCTTCCCCCCTTTCAGCTCTCTTCCTGCCACCCCCTTCCCCCCCTTTCAGCTCTTTTCCAGCCACCCCTTCCCCTCTTTCAGCTCTATTCCAGATATCCCCTTCCCCCCTTTCAGCTCTCTTCCTGCCACCCACTTCCACCCACTTTCAGCTCTATTCCAGACATCCCCTTCCCCCCTTTCAGCTCTATTCCAGCCAGCCCTTCCCCTCTTTCAGCTCTATTCCAGACATCCCCTTCCCCCCTTTCAGCTCTCTTCCAGCCACTTCCTTCACCCTGTCAGTTCCTTCCTGCCACCTCCTTCCCCTCTTTCAGCTCTATTCCAGCCACCTCCTTCTCCCCTTTCAGCTCTATTCCAGCCACCTCCTTCTCCCCTTTCAGCTCTATTCCAGCCACCCCCTTCCCCCCTCTTTCAGCTCTTTTCCTGCCACCTCCTTCCCCCTTTCAGCTCTATTCCAGCCACCTCCTTCCCCTCTTTCAGCTCTATTCCAGCCACCTCCTTCCCCTTGCAGCTGCTTCACCCCCCCCCCCCCTTAGTGCTGCTTTGAAGTTCACCCCTGTGCAGCTGCTGCTTTTGCTTTTAACAGAGCAGCGGCTGCAATAAACTTAATTTGAAAAGGAAAAGACAACCTGTGAGGATCGCTCCGGTCAGCGCCCAAGGAAGTGATGTCAGAGGGGGCGGGCTTCTCACAGGTTTCTTTTCCTTTTCAAATTAACTTTATTGCAGCTGCTACTCTGTGAAAAGCAGAAGCAGCGGATGCATGGCCCAGGGATCGATCGGGGATCGTGTTCGTGATTGCGCCGCGGACTGCAAGAGAAAAGCCGTTTTTTTGCTCTGGCCGTTCCTGATCTCTCAGCCAGAGGAAAAAAATTGGCTTTTCAAGGGCCGGTTTTATATCTGTGCCGGCAGCGGGCCTGGCCATGGAAAAACCAGCCGGACCGGCAACCCTATTCTGCGGGCTGCAGAAAACTCTGTGGCGGGCCACATGCGGCCCGCTGGCTGTAAATTGTCCACCCCTGCACTAGAGGTACATATGCTTACACAAAGCATAGAAACAAAGAATAAAATGACAGGAAAATATCATTAGGTCCATGTAGGGTTGCCAACTTTTTGAAAAAGAAAAATCTCAGTTCCGCCCCCTGCTCCACCTCTGCCCAGCCCCCTTCTCCACCCCATTCCCAGCAATATCTGCTATGATGACAGTCATTCAGGCTTTAGCTCCTGCAGGCCACATAGGCTCATATGGGGTACAAGACGTTGCATTCTTCAGCTCCCTTTAAGGTACAGAACCTTTCTTAGTCCCCCAACACACCTCCATATGGTGTTAAATCCAAACATATATTCTGCATCCAGAGAACCCCCTGCCCCTCCCCCAACAAAGTGTGAAGAACAGAGCTGGGACGCTTCCCCATAGAACTTACCATACAAAACAATATCCTGATTCTTTTGTCATCTCACTAACAGCAACATACACCCTTTCAGTACCAAGCATACTATGAAGGAATACAAAACTCTACAAAAGTCAACCAGGACCTACTGAAAATATACCATGCCAGCACTAATGTTCCCTGTAAAATAGTTATCTCCAAGTTATAATGCCCTGTTCAATGTAATTTCAGTTTGTTCAATGTAAACCGCACTGATGCAGAATAGCGCGGTATATAAGAGAATGTAAATAAAATAATTTCCAAAACTCAGACAAGGATCCTAGTACTGATAATATTCCAGTGAGCCCTAGAACATCAGCCCCCTCAACTGAAAACGGAACAAGCCAGAATAACTACACATTCTTACATATAAACTCCATGCTAGACTTCCGGTTGACACATGAGCGAGTGAAGGCGTGTTTCTGCTCGCTCCAGGGCCGCCATCAGCTTCAAAGTGATTAAAGCCCTATTTTGACCTCCCCCATCGGTGGTTTACCTAGCGCGGATAGAGGAGCCGGAAGCGCAAGTGGGTTTTTGCAACGCCCGTGCAACATGCCGCTGCCTACCCGGAAAGAACGGGAGAAAGGAGGCAAGTCAGGCCCCACTCTGCCGCCCGTGTCCCAGCCGACATCCCCGGGTGCGGACAGCGTGGGCTCCACCTCGGAGGAATTAGCGCGGGAAGTCGTCAGGCTGTTGGACCCCAAGTTTGACCAAATTCTGGCAAAACTAGAGTCGATGGGGACTGCGCTGATGGAGCTTGATCGCCGCGTCGAAGAGGTGGAACAGCGCGTGACTCTCATGGAGGAGGAGGACGGGAAACGCATGAAGGAGCACGAGGCGCAGGCCGCGAAAATCGAGTCTTTACTACTGAAGGTTGACGATCTCGAAAATCGCTCGCGCCGCAACAACCTCCGGTTAGTGGGGATACCAGAGTCCACCACAGACCAGATGCTGATTCCCCTGATTGAACAGTGGCTCCCGAAAGAACTGGGCCTCGAGGAGTTGGTGGGGGAGATCAGGGTGGAGCGTGCACACCGTCTTGGAGCCAGGCTGGAGGGGGGCAGAAAGCCGAGAGTGGTGATTTTGAAATTACTGAACTTCCAACATAAACTACTCTTGATGCAGGCTTACCGCAAGAAACGGGATCTGACCTTTGAAAACCACAAACTCTTGCTTTTCCAAGACTATTCCGCCTTGGTAGCGGCAAAGCGCAAAGTTTTTTCCCCGCTCTGCGCAGAACTCTTCCAGAAAAATGTGCGCTTTACCTTGGCCTTCCCGGCAATATTACGGGTGACCCATCTGGGGCGGCAGCATGTGTTTGATTCGCCGGGAGCGGCGAAGGCATTTGTGGCGGGCCTTGAATCCTCGTCGGAGAGACAGAGCGTCGCTACGTGAGCAAGGCCGTTGCTGGCAGGGATGTGCTGGGAGATTCGGCGAGTAGATGCGCAGCGGCGGGGGACTGTCCTGGGCTGCGGACTGCATTGGCTGGAACTCCCCGGGAGTGCCCTGTGTGCTCTTGGGGAACTTAGCACATGGTTTTGTGTTGTTGCCTGGGGAGTTGGTAGTGTTACAAATGAGCTGAGAGCATATGGGCTGGGGGGATTTGCTTGCTGAAAAGTTTTGCTTGCTGAATTGTTTAATTGCTTATTGAACTGTTTAATCGCCATAATTCATATCTCGGAAGGTTTATCTTTAAGTGGCTAATGGGGAGGGGAACTGTTACAGGGTACTTCATGTTATTTGGGGTGTGTTTGTGAGCATTGCGGTGGCGGGAGGCTGGGGCGGCCCTGCAGTGTCTGATACGGGAGTTGCCTCGGCTAGACGGGGCGGGAGTAGACTTGTTATTCCTAAGGGGTTGGGGGTTTAGTTTAATTTGAGGGTAGAGTATGGGGATAGTGGGGGGAGGATGGGAGGGGTGGGGGGGCAGGGGGGTGGGGAGGGCACAGCTCATCTACACTAGTGTAACGACATATGTGGGGGATAGGGTGTCTCTTAAGCTCATTCACCGATTGGGAGGACGGCTGGGGGCTGAGGCTGGGCGGTCCCTGGGATGTTGGTTGGGAAAAAGTTGGTTTCGAATATTTTCAGGGCTTTATAATACGGTTCTGCAAGGGAGGATCGACTATTCCCTAGCCAAATGAGCCAAATGACCCAACACTTACGTATTGTCTCCTGGAATGTGGGAGGGCTTAATACCCCGGTCAAGCGTACCAAAGTGTTGCAGGCCTTGAAGAAAGCCAAAGCCCACATGGCCCTGCTACAGGAAACCCACCTAACGAAGTTAGAGCATGCTAAATTAAAAAGAGATTGGGTAGCGCAGGTATATGCCGCTTCTGCATCTGTAAAAAAGAGGGGGGTGGCAATCTTGATTCGCAAAGGGGTCCCAGTGGAATTTTTAGGAGTGGAGGAAGATCCCGAAGGGCGGTTTCTGGCCCTCCATGTGACCCTGGCGGGGGCAACAGTGCTTCTAGTAAATGTTTACGCCCCAAATGTATATGACCATGCCTTTTTCCAGGGGCTATTGCGCAGAGTTGAGGCAAACCCGCAGCTGCCAGTCATTCTAGCTGGTGACTTTAACTGTCCCCATGATCCGGCTTTGGACAAGTCAAACCCTAACGAGAGTTCGGGCTGGTCACGTAAGGGGGTGAGCTATCTCTGCCAGCAGGGGAATTTGGTAGATGTTTGGCGTGTCCTTCATGAGGGGGAAAGAGACTACACGCATCTGTCACGCGCTCATCAGACCTGGTCTCGCCTGGATTATATTTTAGTCTCAGATAAACTATTTGGCAGGGTCGTGAAGGCTGAAATAGGGCCCCTTTTAGTCTCAGATCATGCAATGGTGTGGATGGACTGGCGAAGCTCGGGTATCAGCCGAGGCCGCTGGTCGTTCCCCGGGCATAAATGGCGCGATCCAGCGTTTAAAAGCTACCTAGAGCAGCAATGGCGGGAGTTCTTAGAGTTTAATGAGGATAGTTGCGCATCAGTGGCGATGCTCTGGGAAGCCGGAAAGGCGGTTTTGCGCGGGCACATCATAGCGTATTTAGCGCGCGAGAGACGCCAAAGGGATGCGCAGATTCTGAGCCTAACGCGGGAGTTGGCTCGGCTGAAGGCGGAGGCGGTAGGGATGACCCGTGGGGCCCACTTGGAAAAGTACCTGGATGTTCAAAGGTTGTTGAACACCTTGCTCCAAGACAGAGCGGTGTATACTATGCACTACTATCGACACCAACTATTTCGCTATGGTAATCGTTCCGGTAGACTGCTGGCGTGCCTAGTCAAGGAGCGGGGGGGTGTGCGGGCTATTACTGTTATTCGCGACAGGGCGGGACAGATACAGAGTGAGTCCAGGCGAGTGGCAGATGTCTTTCGGCAGTTCTATGAGACTTTGTACACCCCCGACGGGGAGAGCCGTTCTCAGGAGCGGGCGTTTCTTGATGGGGTCCCGTTTCCTCGCCTATCGGCCCAGGAGCTCGGGGAGCTGCACAAACCTATTTCTGGGGGGGAAATTCAAAAGGTCATTCGCAGAGGGAAGCCGCATAAAGCGCCGGGCCCGGACGGCTATGGCTCCGAGTTCTACAAGATCTTGGAGACTCAGGTGACTCCAACCCTGGCTGCCGTGTTCGCGGAGGCTGTGGAGGTGGGCAGCTTCCCCAGGGACATGCGGACGGCCTCCATTTCTCTTATTCCCAAGCCTGGGAAGGACCCCTTAGATCCCGCGGCATATCGGCCAATCTCTTTGATTAATTACGATATGAAAATTTTGGCATCTGTCTTGGCCAATAGGTTGCAGACCCTTCTACCTCAGTTGGTGGGAGACCACCAGGCGGGTTTTGTACGGGGAAGGGAGGCGGTTCGGAACATCCACAAGATTTTGTTGGGAATGGAGAAATGTGAGCGACAGGGCACCCCGTTGCTCCTTGTCAGTCTGGATGCGGAGAAAGCCTTCGACAGAGTCTCTTGGGCTTACATGTTTGAGACGCTGCGCAGGTTCGGATTGGAGGGTACGTTCCTTAACTGGGTGCCGGCCCTCTACACGGCACCCTTGGCGTACGTGACGGTTGGCAGTGAGCAGTCGGACTCTTTTGCCTTACATAGGGGCACCCGGCAGGGGTGTCCCCTCTCGCCTTTACTCTTCGTACTCCAGTTAGAACCACTTTTATTGACGCTGCGGGAGATGGCGGAGGTGCGGGGGCTGCACTGGTTGAAGGGAGGGCTGACTATTAGTGCGTTTGCAGATGATATGTTGCTGTGCCTGACCGACCCTCAGTGCTCACTGCTATCAGCTCTGCAGCAGATTGAGCGGTTTGGTAGCTTTTCGGGCCTCAAGATTAATAAGACTAAATCCTTGGCTCTGGATGTGGGGGGACAGGTACAGAGGGGATGGCAGGGTGAGTTTCCTCTAGTTTGGGCTGATGGGCAATTTCGTTATTTAGGCCTCCAGATTCCCGGGGTGCTGTCCCAACTCTATCGGGCCAACATCCAACCACTGCTGGTCAGCACCATCGCGAAATTGCGGAAATGGCGCGATTTGCCGTTGTCCCTGAAGGGTAGGGTGGCGCTCTTCAACATGGTTGAGGTACCTCGGTGGCTCTATGTGTTGCGCAACCTCCCTATCTGGGTCCGTTCTGCGGACTTAGAGCTTTTACAGCGACACTTAACTAAGTTTTTATGGAGAGGGCGAAGAGCACGAATCGCTCTAGCGACTTTGATGGGGCCGGTGGAACAGGGGGGAGCGGGGTTGGCATCGATCCGTGCTTACAATTTGGTGTACATGATGCGTTCCCTTCGCGACGTGATCTGTGGGACCGAAGAAGTGTTGCCCCTCAGTTTACTGGACGACTTGGCGAGTCCACAGCATCGCATCATGTTGTTACATTCTCCCCAGCGAAACCTCTCGAGGGGCTGGAGACATTCGGAGGGTTTGCGCATGCTGCGGCAGGCTTGGAGGGTGGTGTGTCAGCATAGAAGAGGGTCGTGGAAAGTGACGGACTGCCTTCCTCTGCAGGGCAATGATGGGTTTGTCCCGGGACTGGAGGGACGGGTGGCACGAATTTGGGCACAGCAGGGTGTCTGCTGTATCGGTCACTTGACTATGGAAGGAATGGCAGCTCTGGATTCTTATGCCTCTTTGTGCACGCGCTATCAGTTAAGTCACCGGGATTTTTATTTTTATTTGCAGGTTCGACACTTTGTGCATGGGTTACAGCGGCGTGACGGTTTGAAGATATCCCAAGGCGGTATGTTGGAATTGTTTCGTGCCCTGGATGGGAAAATAACGGTGCGTTCCCTGTGGGAGCATTTGGTGCCGGGGGGTGTGTCGAGTGCGCATGCTCGGTCCCTGCGATGCTTAGCGCTAAGGTGGCAGAATGATCAGCTGCCAGGGGGTACGGTAGAGTGCTTACAGGCTGCATTTGGGGCGATTAAAGGCTTGGTTGAATCTGTTCAGTTGCAGGAGATACAGTATAAATTTCTGTGGCGGGCCTATTGTTCCAATGTCTGGGCAGCGCGGGCGGGCCTGGCGAAGACAGATGCGTGTCCTCTGTGTGAGACTGCCCCGGGCTCGCTAGCACATCGGTTCTGGTTCTGCCCCCGTATTCAACAGTTTTGGACTGCGGTAGGGGTTATATTAAGTGGTTGGGTGGGCCTTACAGTACACCTATCCCCGGAGTGGGGTCTTTTTGGGTGCTGGGATGGGGTCTGTCCCTTGCCCAGTGGGAACCGTAAGTTATGTGAAAAGGGCTTCCTAGTGGTGAAACAATGTATCTTGCGCCATTGGTTGCTGCCCACGACCCCTGATGTAGGAGAATGGGAGCGCGCTATGCTTGACCTGGGGGAAATGGAGAAGCGGACCGGGAAGTGTCTGGGGGGGTAGCTTGGGATAGGTGGGTCAGTGTATGGGACCCGATTAGGAGGCATAATCTTTTGAGCGGATGAGCAAGGCGGGGAAAGATGGGTGGGGAGTCTCCCTTGGGGGAGGCCCTTGGAGGAGCGTACGACACTCTAAGCCTTGGTAGTCTTTTAGCGTGGTGTAGATTGGGCTGGAGGGGGGGGTACAGCTGGGGGGGAGGGGGGGCGGCTTTGGTTATGGTTAAAGGGAAGGGGGGAAGGCGGGTGTAGGTTCGTGGTGGGAATGCTATAGTGTGTACTCTGTTTGATTTGATGTGTGATGGAGCCTACTACTGTCTGTATTATGTCTGTATTATGTCCGTGGTGGAGGGGGAGGGTTTGGGTATGCTGTATGCTGATGTATGCTGTCTGCTGAGTGATGTTTTCCGTTGTGTTTGCCATTTAAGATGTTTTCCGTTGTGTTTGACATTTAAGATGTATGCTGGCAACTGTTTGTCTTTGGAGTTGGTTATGCAGTATAATAACAATAAAAAGAGTTTTCTAAACTCCATGCTAACAGATTACCCAGCACCTGGCAGATATGCATTCCAAAACCTGACATATCCCGATCACTAAATAGAAAATGAAATTTTTTTCTACCTTTTTTGTCTGACCATTTTAGTTTTCTTCTTATGTTGATCCCAGGCTCTGGTTTCTGCTTTCTTCTGTCGTCTCTTAACTCTTTCCAGGATCTTCTGTCCATTTGTCATTTCTCTCTCCTCCTGTCTTCTTTTCATCCCCTTTATTCATCTCAGATATTGATCTCTCCTTTCACCTTTTTTCCATTTATTTTTCTCTATCAACTCCGATTTTACTTCCCCTTCTTACTATCAAGTCCTCAGTCTCCCTCTTTTTACTGCGTCTACCTACCATTTTACAACTTTTAACATAGTCCATTTACTTCCTGTCTCTCTATTCTTCCTCCAGCCGCTTATTCCCCAGTCTTTAACTAACACTCCTCTTTCTCTTTCTATCTTCCACCCTCCCTGTGTCCAATATCGTTCATCTTCTCCCCTATCCTATCCTGTGTCTCCCCTCTCTCTCTCTCGCACCATCCAGAGCCTCCCTTCTTTTTCTCATTCTAAACCCCACCATGTGCAGCATTCCCCCTCGTGCCCTCTCCCTCACCCTATGTCCACCACCCCTCCATCCCCCACACTGTGTTCAGCATCTCCTCTCTCTCCCCATCCTAGATCCAGAATCTTTTTCCATCTCCCCCACCTCATATCCAGCATCTCTTCTCTTTCTCAGCCCATGTCTAGCCTCTACTCTCCATCCCCTATGCCCTCCCAACCATTAGGCAAACTAGGCGATTGCCTAGAGTGTTGGCTTCTTGCCCCGCAAAGAGCAGGACATTCAAAGCTAAACAACAGATTCTGACATCCAGGGGTGGAGGGTGGAATAATGCTTAAGATTTGCCTAGGGTGCTAACACTTGAATGAACTCTGGGGCTGGCCCTAGCCCTCCACTCCCCTATGACCCCTACCCTGTGTCCACCCTTATGCTCCTCCCTCCATATCCAGCATCAGCCTTTTACCCCCAACTTGTGTCCAGCATCAGCGTTCCACCCCGCACTTCCACCCTCCCATTTTGGTCCAGCATCTATCCATCACCTCCCCACTTGTTTACAGCATCTGTCCTCCACTCCCCCAACATGCGTCCAATATCTTCCTTCTACTCCCCACTTGTGTCCAGCATATGTCCTCACCTGCCAACTTGTGTCCAGTATCTGCCCTCTACCTCACCCACTTGTGTCCAGCAAGGGCACTCCACCTCACACTTTGGTCCAGCTTCTACCTTTCATCCCCCCCACACTTATGTCCAGTATCATTCCTCCACCCCCTCTTGTGTCCAGCATTAGCACCCCCCCCCCATGTGTGTCCAGCATCTGCCCCCCCTTCTGTCCAGCATCTTCCCAGGGACTCTCAACATGTGTCCAACTTCACTATCTCCCTCCCCCCCTCAGACCTGCCACTGTCACTGATATCTCTACTGTTCTACCTCTGTCAGCAGCGGCAGGCCTCCGAGGATCGAATCTAAAAACACCACAAAAAACAAAGCAGGTTCATGCAGCATTTAGAGTCCTGTGTGCATGAGGGCCCGGCCGGTCCTGCCCCCTTTAATGCTATGTCAGAGGGAGGATGGGACTGGCTGGGCCCTCATGCACACAAGAGTCTGAATGCTGCACAAACTCTCATTATAGAAACCTACGAGCATTCAAGCAACACCCCCTACCAAAACAGCAATACCAACATCACCGCCAACTAAACACACACACACCCCATTCACACGAACAAATTCATCACACCACGTCAGTAAATACCTTTATGTTATATGTTACCTCAACTGTACTGTCTAAATACTGTCACATAACTGTACTGTCTAAATGTTTACACGTACCCCAATGTTAAATGTAACCCTCCAATTGTGTTGTGACGTGACCACCTTGATTGAAGGAAAAGGTGGCATACAAATCTGTCTAAATAAAGTTTTTCCTTTTCTCAGACTTCTATGTGTATGAGGGCCCAGCCTGTGCCGCCCCCTCTGACACTGCATCAGAGGGGGGGTGGAACCTGCCAGGCCCCCATGAACACAGGAGTTTGAATACTGCACAAACCCACAGTTCTTTTTTTTTTAGACTTCCATGTGCATGAGGGCCCGGCCGATCCCGCCCCCCTGTGACATCACATCAGAGGGGATAGGACCTGCCGGGCCCTCATCCACACAAGAGTTGAATGCTGCCCAAACCCACGGTTTTGATTTTTTTAAAGTCTGATCTTGGGAAGCCTGCCGCTGCCGACAGAGGGATAACGGCAGTGGCTGGGAGATCCCACCAAATGGATCTTTTGCTTGGATTTTTGGCAACGTGAGGGGGCCGCTGCTGGAGCAATTTGGGGGAATTTTTTTTTTGCTGGCCCAGGCACCGCCTCACACTGCCTGATGATAGAGACTGACTGCAGCAGAGAAAGAACGGCTCTTCCACTGCTGATTTTAAGGGTCTATCGTCAGCCGGCCAGTTGGCTACCGTAGGCCCATCTAGTCTTCTCAGCTTCATTTTTGACTCATTTCCACACACTTCAATCGATCTCTAATTTTTCTCGCACATTTTTGCAGCAAGCAATCCTGTGTCTTTTCCAGAGTTTCTTGATTTCTGTTACAGTTTAATCTTCATCACCTCCACTAGAAGTCCATTGCACCATCTAGTACCCTTTCTGTGAAGAAGAATAGTATGTTTTGCTTTTGCACCTGATTTTACCTCTGGAGCTTCATACTGTAATCATTTTTTCTAGAACATTCTTCCATAGAAACAGATCAGATTTGAATGACAAACCCCACCGCTGCTAAAAAAAACCCCCATGCTGCCTCAGATCCTGTGATCCAGCGGATTCCAGAAGCTCCATGATCCTCTGTATAAATAGCAATTCCACTAATTTAGTCATCACAGAGGTCAAACTTTCTCCTTGGACAAGCAGGATGTGTCAGCCACCCCTGGTGACGTCATCCGACGGCGCCATGATGGAAGTGCTCTCTAGAGCTGAGAGATTCTGAGTATGTGCGGTGGTGGTCCCACCTCCCCAGCCCGCCCCTAGCCAGATCGGTCTTTCTTCTTCCGCCTTGCCTCAAGACGGATCTCTACAGCTCTCTAAGAAGAATTTGTACAACAATAAAATGCCGGGCTTTAAAAAGTGTCCGCAATGCAACAGAAAAATGAACTCTACGGACACTCACCGATTCTGCATCCGTTGCCTGGGAGAATCACACAACGTTGAGATTTGTTCTGCCTGCTCAAGGATGTCCCCCAGAGCGAGGAAGCACAGAAGGCATGCACTGCAAGACTTCCTCGCTTCTGCCTCTGGAGCCTCTGGTCCCACTGAGAAGAAATCCAGACCGAATGAAAAGAACTCGGAATCCAGAAGACATAAAAAGACACAGGATCCCAGACTGGATAAAGACAAACCACCTTCCCAGTCTACTGCCCCGGCACGGGATGCGCCCTGCAGGGCCTCCATCCCCAGCCTTTCCGGGCAAAACTCCAGCCCTCTGCTGGCTCTCACGGCCTCCGCGATGGTTCCAGTGAGTTCTCCTGCTTCCGCAGGCTCTACGGGCGTTCCCAGGTCTTCATTCCCTCCTCGGGGTTCCCCGGCCTCCGGGCAAGATGGCACCGGCATCGTGGCTCGACCCAGCTCCTCCCACTTGCAGCGGATTGGGCACGTCGGACCTGACTGTTCCAGCTCCGCCCCAGGCGCCATCCCCCTGCAACAGACAGACCAATCTAGATGCGCCAACGTTTCAGATTCACGTCGGCGCAGGGAATCCCCTCATCTGTACGGAGCCATACCTACTGAATCGCGCCGACACGGGGAATCCCCTCTGCGCTCCAAAAGAGCTTCCCCTCGGCGCGGGGAGCAGAGGAGTCGGCGCAGGGAGTCTTGTAGTGCCGATCGGGCCGGCGGCACCAGGAGCGCCAAGAGAAACAGAAGGCATCACAGCAGCACAGAACGCCGTTCTTCACACCGCAAAAGGCGATACAGACATGCCTCCTCATCTGATACGTCTAGGATCTCTTCTCACTCACGATCCTGCTCATCGCCCCCAAGGAAGCACAGGCGGTGGCAGTCTACAGATGCCGTTACCTCCGAGGCCATTCTACGGCTCCTTACATGCCTAGTCAGTCAGACTACAAGTCATGGCCCAGGGCAGGAGTCTGAGCGGCAGCCCCACAAGGACGCACCAGAAGCAGCTCCCGCATCATCCAGCCTTTCTCACACACTGCGGTCCTCCCCCAGGATTTCTCCCTCACCAGAGCACCCCCTATCATCCGGTTTTCACTTCGGGGGACAGTGAGGTTGAGGACGCAGGCCTGGACTCCCCCACGTCCAAGGACACTCCAAGCCTTCAAGCGGACTCACAGGAGGATCCACAACCTCAACCTCCACCCGAGGACCTCACCTACCCTAATTTTCTACGGAAGGTGATGGGTACACTGCACCTAGCTACAGAGGATACCTGCACAGAGGAGGAGCCGGAGGTCATGAAATACCTTCATGCTCCCAAGCCAGTGCTTGCCCTGCCCCTCCACCGCAAGACCAACCAACTAGCTCTGTGGCAATCCCCAGCCTCCGGCCACGCCTGCTCCAGGAGGCTCGATACCAAATACCTCCTAGATCAGAGTCCGGGATTCCAGAAAACTCAACTGCCACACAATTCCATCGTTGTGTCGTCAGCCCTCAAGAGGGTAAAATCCTCTCGTAACCAAGCCAACCACCCACCGGGCCGAGACCCAAAGCTTCTCGATGAGGTGGACAGGAAAGTCTACCATGGTGCCATGCTCAGTGCCAGAGTGGCGGCTCACCAATTCCAGCATATCCTGTTCCAGGACGCCCTGCTGGCCAACCTCAAGGATCACTTGGCAACTCTTTCCAAGGAAACCCAGCAAGCAGCTTCCGCCACGCTACAGGACCTGGCCGAATGCAGCAAGCAGCTTATGAGCACGGCCTTCAATGCCTTTGACACAGCCATCAGGACCGCGGGCATGGCTATAGCGGCCCGGCAGTGGGCATGGCTACGTGCTTCAGGTCTCAGGGAGGACACACACGACAGAATTGCAGACGCGCCTTGTACTGGCGAATCCCTCTTTGGCGACAAGGTCGCGGATACAGTGAACGACCTAAAAGAGCACTGCACCAACTTACAGATGCTGGCGGCGGACGGACTCAAACGCCACTCCGCTTCGCAAAAAGGGAGTAACTACCGAAAACCATATTACCCCTCCAAGAAATATGGGGCCAGCAGGAAATGGCAGGCGCCCAAATACAAGCAATCCTATCACGCCTCGTCCTTTCAGAGACAGCAGCCATGAGACCGGAAGCAGAGGAAGCAAAACACACAGCAGGCCAGCAAGAACGCAGCCTCCTTCTGACAATCAGACGCAGCCGACCACAGTTCTGGGAGACCAGGATACGCCACCTGTGGGCGGCTGTCTCACCCTGTTCCTACCTGCTTGGCAGGCCATTACAACAGACACGTGGGTTATCTGGATCATCCAGTCAGGTTACCACCTGAGCTTCACCTCCCCACCATGGCAATCCAAGCAGCCTATAAGCGAGACACCCCCGCACCTATCTGCTGCAATGTCGGAACTCCTTTGGCACCTCCTCACCTCACAAATAATAGAACAGGTGCCTCCAGACCAGATCAACACTGGATTTTAATCCCGATTCTTCCTTATCCCCAAGAAGTCCGGTGGCTTACGCCCGATCCTGGACCTTTGCAAGCTGAACGCTGTCCTCGCAAAGGAGAAGTTCAGGATGTACTCCCTCAACTCCATCCTGCCCCTCATCAAAACAGGGGACTGGATGGCTACTCTGGACCTGCAGGATGCCTACTCCCATATTCCGATACACGAGGCGCACAAGAAGTTTCTGCGCTTCATTGTGATGGGTCACCACTACCAGTACCGGGTGTTGCCATTCGGCCTATCCCCAGCACCCAGAATCTTCACGAAGTGTGTAGCCGTGGTCGCGGCACACCTCCGCAACCAAGGCATCGCCATCTTTCCCTACCTGGACGACTGGCTCCTCTCTGCCCCCTCAGCCTCCGAACTCCGGACCGCTGTGCGCACAACGACACGCCTGCTAGCCAGAGTGGGGTTCCTCCTCAACTCGGAGAAGTCTTGCCTAGACCCGACACAGAACATAGAATTCATCGGGGCGGTCATAAACACTCACACCTCAAAGGCCTACCTGCCCAAACAGCGGATCGCGGCCATTGTTTCCCTAGCCGGGAGAGTCTCCAAGGCCAGTCAGACCACTGCACCCTGCATCTTGCGCCTCCTAGGTCACATGGCAGCTACGACCTCGGTCCTCCCTCTGGCACGGCTTCACATGCACCCACTACAGTGACACCTCCGGACACAATGGAAGCAATTATCCCAACCTCTAAACACCAGCGTCCACATCAGCGCACGGATCGTAAAAGACCTCCACTGGTGGACGGACCCTGGCAACCTATCCAAGGGCAGGGACCTACAGAAGCGCCACCATCAGATTGTCCTCACTACAGATTCCTCGACCATGGACTGGGGGGCCCATCTGCGACACCTCAACATTGAGGGAGCCTGGTCCAAGTCGGAACAGTCCCTTCCCATCAATCTGCTCGAACTAAGGGCAGTCAGATACGCGTTACAGACCTTTCAGACCCAAGTTGCAGGAAAACCTGTCCTGGTCCAGACAGACAAGCAGGTTACGATGTTCTACATCAACAAGCAAGGGGGCACGGGGTCACGTTCCCTCTGCAAGGAAGCCCTAGCGACCTGGTCCCTAGCACTATCCAACAACTGTGTCCTGCAAGCAGCTTACCTCCCTGGAGAACAGAATGCCCTGGCAGACAAACTGAGCAGGCAACTACGACCCCACGAATGGTCACTCCACACGGGAGTTGCGGACGGCATCTTTCTACGCTGGGGAACCCCCCAGATCGATCTCTTCGCAACGGAACTCAACACGAAGTGCCCAGTGTTCTGCTCCAAGCACCCGTCCAGCAAGAGGTTGGCCTCAGACACGTTCACAGTGCCCTGGGGGAAGTGGATGCTGGCATATACCTTTCCCCCAACCCCGCTGATCGCGACCACGATACAGCGCATCATCTCAGACTTGGCACATGTCATACTGATCGCGCCCTACTGGCCGCGCCAGATGTGGTTCGCCCTGCTGCTCCGCCTTACCCAGGAACCTCCAATTCGCCTGCCACTAAGGCTGGATCTCCTCGCCCAGGACGACGGCAGTACTCTGCATCCCAACCTTCAAGTTCTGGCCTTGACAGCCTGGAGGTTGAAAGGATAAATCTCGCGGCTCTACATTTGCCATCGGAGGTGCAGCGGATAGTACTGGCCACCAAAAGACCCTCCACGCGGAAGTCGTACAGCCTAAAATGGAAACGCTTCGGCTTGTGGTGCGCTGACCAAGGGATCAGCCCAATCTCCTACCCTATACCCAAGGTCCTACAATACCTTACCTCCCTCTTTGAACTGGGACTGAAACCACAATCTATCAAGGTCCACCTCGCAGCAATTGCATCCCTGCACGATCACAGGAGTGGGACTGCCATGGGCTCCCTCTCCGCGTTGACCATCGTAACCCAGTTCATGAGAGGCCTTGCGAACCTCTGACCTCCAGTCCAGAAACCAGTACCTACATAGGACCTTAACCTGGTCTTGCAACAGCTGACACGGGAACCTTTCGAACCCCTTCAATCGGCGGACTTCAAGTTCATGTCATGGAAGACACTCTTCCTCATCGCCATCACCTCGGCCAGGCGTATCAGGGAGCTGCAAGCGCTCGTGGCCCAACCACTGTACACGCAACTACACCACAACTGGGCATCCCTCCGGACGCACCCCAAGTTCGTCCCAAAGGTCGCATCGGCCTTCCACATAAACCAATCGGTGGAGCTACCCACCTTCTTTCTGGCCCCACACGGCTCTCCAGAGGAACAACGCCTTCACTCACTGGATTGCGTCAGAGCCCTGCGCACCTACAATGACAGGACATCTATCATTAGACAAGGGGCCCAGCCTTTCGTGTCCTTTGACCCAAACAGACCCGGACGGCCCGTCTCCAAGCGCACGCTCTCCCATTGGATATCAGAATGTGTCGCGTACTGCCTCCAGAAGGCGGATGCTCTTCCCTGCAGCAAGGCCGGCGCTCACCAGCTCCGCGCGCTAGCTACCTCACTTGCCAACCTGCGCGAGGTCCCGGTGACTGACATCTGCAAGGCCGCGACCTGGTCTTCGCGCCTCACCTTCCAGAAACATTACTGCCTTGACCTCCAAGCGGAGGCTGATAGTTCCTTCGGCCGCTCGGGGACACATTAGGCCTGGAGACGCATTAGGCCTCAGATCCTAGCCCTACTTCACTGTCAATGGCTGGAGACTATGATGTTGCCTGTGTTACAGGTCTACACTGCTGCTGTTGTTGCATAGTGGCTCTCCCACTATACCTGCAACCCCACAAGATTGTTTCTTGCACATAACTGTTGTTTGCACAGGACTGTTTGCACATGACTATTTGCACATGTCTATTTGCATTGTCATTACAATGCATATTGCTGTTGTACATATTATTCTGCACTTGCACATATTGTTCTGCACTGTTCGCCCATTACGGCATCCACGTTGTTAATGTGTTGTTGCACAAATAAAATACTGAAACACGTGCGGTGTTTCCGTGTGGTGCATCTCTGTTCCTAACGCATGCCTCCTCATTCTCCACAGTGCATCTTCTACAGCTGGGGAGTCACCAGGTGTGGCTGACACATCCTGCTTGTCCAAGGAGAAAGCGGGGTTACTTACCTGAAACGGTAGTTCTCCGTGGACAGCAGGATAAGTCAGCCACACGCTCCCTCCTGCACCCCCTGTATGAGGTAGGCCTGCTCCCTAGCCAGTACGCCTTACGGCATAGCTAATCACGCACTGACCTGGCTAGGGGCGGACTGGGGAGTGGGACCACCACCGCACATGCTCAGAATCTCTGAGCTCTAGATAGCACTTCCGTCATGGCGCCGTCGGATGACGTCACCAGGTGTGGCTGACTTATCCTGCTGTCCATGGAGAACTATTGTTACAGGTAAGTAACCCCGCTTTCTGGCCGGTAGCCTCCTCTTTACTTCCACTTTTATGAAGAGGAACCATATCTTCCTGTCTCCACTCCCGATTCAGAGGTCAGGCAATGGAGTTACCAGACCTTCCCTACACTTCCTCATTACATTTGGATATACCCCATTTGGCTCCATTGCCTTTTCTACTTTTAGTTCTTTTGAAAATCATTTGAGGTCTGCCTCACTTCCATTCCCATGTGTGTCAGCTTTCTGTGGTCTTATTCTAGCTCTTCTTCTGAAAAAGTGTGCTTTCTGTGCCTGGTTTATAGTATATCCCCACCTCTTCTCATGACTTTTGGTATAGACTCTGCACCAGGTAGGCTTTCAGTGGAAAGCCTCCTGCCAGTCTATATCCTCTCAGAGATCCATCCTACAGCGATATTCATGGTAAACTCTCAAGAGTTTATTCAGAGGAATTATCACCTCCTTTTACCTCTTGTTTGTACCCAGGGCTTAACACCACCGATGCAAAACAATTAAAATAGATGCTTATTGGATAAACACCAGAAAATCACCACTTCCCCAGGTATTTTCCCCCTCTCTTGACTTGTCTTGTATCCTTTTTGCATTAACAACTCCTAAGTGACACTTGGGGGGTTCATATCACTTCATTTTTTGTTTAATCGCATTCTAAAATGAAAAATCAAAATAAAACGTTTGGGGGGTTTTCAGTCATTTCATTTTGGACATGGCATAAAAAGAAAATGACAAGTATCGCGATTGTTTCGGTGAAGCACATCCCTACCAGAGGGCCCTGGCTTCCATTTGTGGAGTTTTTGTTTTATTTCTTGTTCTCTTTTACATTCTGCTTTGTGTTTCCCAGGTTACGAGTTAACAACAACCCTCGTTCTCCAATGAATCCAGAATCTTCCATGGCTGCAGAGCTTCCAGGTGACTTCCGAAACCTTTGGGTCAGTCCTCATCTTCAAAATTACATCACGTGTACTTCTATTGAAAGTACATTACAGTACCAAAATGCAAAGAGGAGGGGACGGGGAAAGAGACATAAAAACCTCTTACAGGGCTGGGCTATAGTCTCCCTCCTGAACTATATATTAGCAAATTAGCAGGTTTAGATGTTTTCAAGGTATAATTATGTTATGTTATTCTTTTCAGGTGTAATTTTATTTATGCTTTTTGTTAGCCGCCTAGGCGTTACTTTATTTATTTAAAGAAATGTACATTCTGCACTAACGAAATAAATAAATAAATCCCAGTTAAAAAAAGAATACAACAACAAGAAAGGGTGGGTCAAAGAATGAGAGCAAGATAAGCCATGCCCTGTTGTCGGCAGTCAGTCACACCTCTGAAATTCAGGTCAAGTTTCTTTAGTAATGTGGAGAAACTGTCAGCTACCACAACCTGCTCTGGACCGTAAATTCCAACCGTTCCCAGTTTGTCCCAATCACAAACAAATCAACCAAGATTGGGGGAAAAGGCTACTGCTCAGATTGATGAAAAACTGCCAACCAAAACACAAACACTGGTGAAAAATATGAGAAATTGTGCTACTATATCCAGTTGAAAGAGATTCAGCCCTGATTATGAGGTGTGATCAAAAAGTATCGAGACTTGTTGTGTAGCTATGTAACAATATATTGCACCAAGATGCTATTAAGCATGCAGTGACCTAACTATGTGCTCTGCGTGTGCAGCGTGGAGCATGGCTGCAGCACACCTGTACTTTTTTAAATCAGAATGAATGCATGAGTAGTGCTTGAGTTTCACTGATACAAACATTTCCAAGAGGGCCACCAAAGTGTTCATAATGACGAATGTTCTGGAAGGCCATCAACGAGCAGGAATGAAGACAAAGTTGAAGCAGTGTGTGCCGCAATATTCTCAAATCATCGATGGACTATTGGGGAGCTTGCTGAAGACATGGACATCAGTTTTGAGTCAGTACAGTCCATTCTTACTGTTGATTTGGGGATGAGATGTGTGTCTGCAAAATTCATGCCAAAACTCCTGTCACCTGATGAAAAAGAAGATTGACTGCCTGCAGTCAGGGAGTTGTTGTAATGCGTTGAAAATGACTCATGTTGTTGTAAAGTGTGTCATGTCAGTGTTGACTCCTGGCAACCCTCTAGAGAGTTGACCTAGACTTTGTTCAGTCTTCAGCCAAGCGGCTCATTGTTGATAGAGTGGTATCCATAGCTGCTGTTATTGTATCAATCCATCTTCTTGCTGGCCTTCCTCTTTTACAGTGACCTTCTACCTTGACAAGCATTATGTCTTTCTCCAATGATCTCTCTCTTTGCCTGATATGTCCAAAGTATGAAAGCCAAAGTCTTGTCATCTGAGCTTCTAAGGAAAGCTTAGGTTTGATCTCCTCTAGTACTGACTGGTTTGTTCTTTGGGCAGTCCAGGATATATACAGTATTTGTCACCAGCACCATAATTCCAAAGCAGCAATTTTTTTCCTGTCTATCTTTTTCACTGTCCAACTTTCAAATCCATATCACATTATTGAAAATACCATAGCCTGGACAAGTTGAATCTTTGTATGGAGAGAGACATCTCTACTCTTGAGGATCTTATCTAGATCCTTCATAGTCATTCTACCAAGAGCAATATGTCATCGGATTTCTTGACTGCTAGTCCTTTCTTTGTTGATCCAAGTAAGTTAAAGCTGTCAACTATTTCAATTTCTTCTCCATCAATGATGAATTTATTGATTTTGCCAGTTGTCAAGATCTTTGTTTTTTTAACATTAAGTGCAGACCCATTTTAAGCCTATATTCTTTGATCTTGAGAAGCAAATGTTTCAAATTGTCTTCACTTTCAGCCATTAATGTGGTATCATCAGCATAGTGAAGGTTTTTGATGAGTTTTCCACCAGTCTTCACACTTCAGTTGTGTTCATACAGTCCTGCTGCTTTGATGATTTGATCTGCATTTAAATTAAAGAGGTAAGGGGAAAGTATGCAGCCTTATCGTATACCTTTGCTGATTTTAAACCATTCTGTTTCTCCTAGTTCTGTTCAGACTGTTACTTCTTGATCAATATAAAGGTTGTGCAAGAGAACGATCAGGTGTTCTAGTATACCCATGCTTCTTCATGTGGCCCAGATTTTCTCATGGTTTATACAGTCAAAAGCATTGCTGTAGTCAATAAAACACATATGGATATCCTTTTGGCATTTTTTTTGTCTTTTCAAGGATCCATCTCACATCCACGATAATGTCTCTCATTCCTCGCCCTTTCCTGAGCCCTGCTTGCACTTCAGGCAATTCTCGTTCCAGATATGGTTGTAGTCTCTGATGAATAATCTTCCGTAGAATCTTGCTGTCATGTGGGATCAGAGCGATTGTGCGATAATTTTCACAGTGAGTCGGGTCACCTTTCTTCAGTATTGGTATAAACACAGATCTTTTCCAGTCAGTTGGCCATGAATTTGTCTTCCAAATTTCCTGGCAGAGCCTTATAAGTATGGTAACAGCTTCATCTGATTGCTGTGATACTTCAATGGGAATGTCATCAATGCCTGATGCCTTGTTCTTTGATAAGGCTTTCAATGCTGCTTCGACTTCTTCTTTCATCACCAATGGTTCTTGATTATAAGGTACATGACTCATATTTTATCAAAAAGATTATTACTGGTGATGAATCATGGGTTTATGGTTATGACCCAAACGTGCTCAAAAGAAATCACAGCAGTTCCCTGTCATGCAAGGAGTACCACAAGGTTCAGCACTATCATCTATACTCTTTAATATATACATTCAATCCATATGCAACATCATCAAATGCCACATGCTACATTACCACCTTTAAGCTGATGATATCATGATATATGCCCCAATCAACCTACAATCACCTGACATGACAACGATGACAAGGTGCCTCGAAGACATGAACACCTGGCTCACCACTAACAACCTGACAGTTAACTTTGATAAAACAGAGGCTATGTTCATCACTAGAGACTCCACTTTCAATGCACCCCAAACAAGACTCTAAACAAGACTATAGCAGTCAAGGATGAAGTGAGATACCTGGGCATTACCTTGGACAGAGCTCTGAACCTGAAATCTCACATCACTAAAACAGCAGCAAAAGCCTACCACCAATTGAGGATCTTCAGAAAACTCAAACCTGTCCTTAGCCAAGACCACTTCTGCACAGTTTGCCAAGCAGTCATCACCCCACTGCTAGACTATTGAAACTCATTATACCAAGGCCTCTCCCACCAGACTATTCATCCACTTCAAATGGTGCAGAATACTGCAGCACAAATCGTCACTGCAAGATCTGAACACATCACCCCCGTCTTACAACAGCTGCACTGGCTCCCAATAATTGCAAGGGCAAAATTCAAAACAATCCTGAACATCTTCAAAATCGTCCACCACCACTCAGCAGATGTGCTCCAGGATATAATAACCAGAGATGTCAGCAACAGACCAGCAGTGGCAGGAATGCTGGAGAAGAGACCGAGTACAATAATTGTCAGTATTATATGCAGTGTGATCAAAACGTATCGAGACTTGTTGTGTAGCTATATAACAATACCTCGCACTATGATGCTATTAAGCATGCAGTGACCTAGTTATTTGCTCTCCATGTGCAGAGCGGAGTATGGCTGCAGCACACCTGTACGTTTTTTAATCACGTGATGTTTGGTATCGTGTAAAAGCAGTTTGTCAGATTTACAGTGAGTGAAAAAATTGAACAGCGAATTTGCATTAAATTCTGCCAGAAACTTAGAGATTCGTGCAAAGAGACTTATGACAAGTTACAGCAAGGAATGCGTGAGTGGTGCTCGAATTTGACTGGTGTAAACTTTTCCAAGAAGGCCGCCAAAGTGTTGACAGTGACGAGTGTTCTGGAAGGCCATCCACGAGCAGGAATGAAGACAAAGTTGAAGCAGTGTGTGCTCAAATCGTTGTTGTTGGAATGCATTGAAAATGACTCATATTTTATCAAAAAGATTTTACTGGTGATGAATCAAGTAAATGAAACTATTTTGGGTTTATTTTAGCTGCAGGGCCACAGCTAAGTGTGGTGTGGGGGGGAGGGGGGTGGCAGGGGACAAATGCGTGCATTGCTTCTGCCTGGTGGGGTGCCCTAGTCAATGGTTGCTATATATGCTGTTGGAGAACAACAGGCCCGATGTTACACAGCTGGAGGCATGGGGTAGGGAGGGTGCTGTGATGGGCAGGGGCACACCAACCATCACTGGTCTGCAAGATGTATGGAGGTGCAGCAGAACAGCTTCTTGCACAAATCTCATGATTGGCATGATAATTAAGAGGGCCAAACTTGAAGGAGATGGCCCAGCTTGTCTCATGGTGACCTCAAAAGGTCTTATTAGTGGCTTAAGCACGCTGGCATGTTTAATTTGCAAATTTATTTATTTTATCTATTTAATTAAATTAATTTATGAATCGCCTCACCATTAACGTTAACGAACCATAAATATGCAGAAGGACATTTGTGACATACAAGAAGAAAGACAATTATGGGACCTTTGTACACAGGCAATGAAACAAACAATTAACCTTCAAAAAGAATACTAGAAAGTATGGCTTATAGGTCTGCCTAAAAAGCTCAGTTTTATGCTCTTTTGAAAATCATACAAAATCACCAGTGGCCTGCAGATTATCCAGCAACACATTCATAGAAGCAGAGAAAATGACGGCAGAAAAAGACCACATGGCCTTTCTAGTCTGCCCTTCCATATCCACTACAATAGTCCCCTTTATACCTTTAGAGATCCTCTGTGTTTGTCCCATGCTTTCTTGAATTCAGATACTGTCCTCACGTCCACCACCTCCACTGGGAGACTATTCCATGCAACTACCGCTCTTTCCGTAAAGAAATATTTCCGCATATTACTCCTGAGTTTATCCCCTTTTACATTCCATAAAACAGATGCAAATTCAGACAAAGCCCTAGACTGATTATATTGCTTCCTACCCTGGCCTACTGAACAACATAAGTATTCTGCAAACAAGGTCTTAGTGGGCGATTCACAGTCAATTTCCGCAGAAATAAATATGGTGAGGACTAACCATAATCCATCTTAAGTATGACAACCAACAACTTATAGTTAATTCTAAATTCTACAGGAAGCCAGTGCAGTCAAATTAAACTGGGAGTAATATGGTCAAATTTGGATTTATTTGTCAATATCCTCACTGTAGGGGCCTCGCATTTATATCAAGATTTGCATATTATTATGTGAGCACACATCCCAAGTGCACTTTAGAACACACAGGGCATGTTTACTAAAAGTTAACACATGTTACGTGCTGCCGTGGCCCATAGAAATAAATAAAAGTGCCGTTAACTTCCATTAACGTGTTAACCTTTAGTAACATGCCCCGAACTATCTAAAATGCCCACATATTGTACGTAACCTCCAGCTTGTTTTTTGTATCACAACTATCAATGATCCTGCAGCTTTATTAAAGAAGAGAATTAACATAGTGATCTTGTTTCATTTTGAATCTTTGCTTTATCCGATGGGTAGCTTAAATCCACTTGATCTTATTGATCCCTTTCAGGTTAGGCTTCAGAACCAAACAGGCTTCCTCGGACCTCGCAGCAAGGTACACTGTTAAATGCAGGGTTAAACTAATAGATATCTTTGACTCACAATCCAGAAATGTAAAGCATCTGGAATTTCAGCAAAATGAAGACAGTAGTGGTAGAAGAACAATAACCGGCAGCTGTACATTTGGAAAACATGTTTACCTAGCTGGGAAATGCTGTACAAGTTTGGACATGAGCTATGCTGCATAGTGAAAAATACACAGAAACCTTGTTTTTCTAGGAAATCATAGGTCTTCTTTAGAAGAACCATAGAACAAAAAGTACTCTCTTGATTAAAAATTTAGAAGTCAAAAGTTTTGTAAGTTCTGCTTTAACCAATTTTGTTACAAATATGTTTTTCTGGCTTCCAGTCAGATTGTTATAAAGCCTGACCATTTACTCCTGCTGGAAGTCTACACACAAATTCAAAATTCTGTTTTTGAGTGATACTTAATTTAAAATACAATACAGGAATAAAATATCACAACAAAGTCTAAAAATTTGAATTATTGTGTGCAGAATTCCAACAGGACTATCGTTGCCTAATAGCTCTCACAACCTCTGATGATTTATCAATGAGAAGTCAACATGAATGAATGTACAGTACATGCTCAGTAGAGTAAAGTCCATCTCAGCAGCAACCTGCAATGTAGGGGATGCAAAAAAGAAGGGGGCCCCTTTGTGGCTATCCCAGATCTTCTGAAGTAGAGTTCCGCAGTCTGGGGTCCCTTTTTAATATCGTTCTTTGGAGGCCCTTAATTTGAAGTTTTGCCACTGCACAAACTTAGAAGCACGTTTACTAGAAGTTTTAACATATGTTAATGAAATTAACGTGGGTTAAGTACTCACAGCCCGTTTATTTCTTTGGGTGCAGTGGCACTTCAAGCTGTAGTAAACATGCCCCTTAGTGTTGCTATCACTCAATCCGCACGTAGAAGAAACAGTAAGAGGTCATTTGATAAGAGCTGTCCAGCTTTAAGCATCAAGTACATATGGAAATGTCAGGAGTTTTGTTATTAGCATGTATAAGTGGTCACTTATGTGTGTAAATTGCCTCTTATAAAATACCAGCTAGCATAAAAGTACATAGCGCTGTTCGAAGCCCCATGGGCACCCAGGGCGAGTCCCCTCTTGCGGCTGGCGTCTCACCGCATGGTGTGATATGGTGCACCCCCCCTATCGGGCCCATATGCAGGGCCGGCCCATCCACTAGGCGAGCTAGGAGGCCGTCTAGGGCAGCTGGCATGGGAAAGCAGTGGCAACGGCATACGTAACCTGCTGTGCTGCCCCCTCCAGCTGCCACCGATTCATTTGGGGGGCAGGTGGGCAGTGGCAGCAGCGGTATTTCCAAAAGCAGCGGCTGTTTGCTGCCGCTTTTTGAAATGCTGCTGTTGCCTGCCTCCCCCTCCTGGGACAGAATTGATGGCAGCTGGGGGTGGGGGGGGGGGCAGTGGCAGCAGCGGTATTTCCAAAAGCAGCGGCTGTTTGCTGCCGCTTTTTGAAATGCTGCTGTTGCCCGCCTCCCCCTCCTGAGACAGAATTGATGGCAGCTGGGGGGGGGGGGCAGTGGTAGCGGTGGCAGCTTAGGGGCAGCAGAACCCATCTGGCCGGCCCTGCGCACACGTCAGAGTTAGCATAGCAAACTTAACTTAAAGTCGTGGGTGGTTTGCCGCACTACATCCACTCCAGACCCGGTGGCTCTTCTCTTCCAGGCCAAAGTCTCACAATTCATAAGATTTCTGCCGGGAGAGAACAAATGCTAGGCCTGGAGCGGAGGCAGTGTGCCTAGCCACCCACTGCTTTAAGTTAAGTTTGCCATGCTGGTTCCACCATGTGGGCCCAGCTGTGGTGCACCCCCTCCCAGCCCACACCCAGAGTGGGCTGCACTCACCACCCCACCCTTGGTACACCACTGAAAATACACGCCGTGTTTGCAAGGCGCGTTCTTTCATTGTGGACGTGCACTGAGGTTAAATTGAGCAGAGAATAGGCAGAGTCCACACTTACATGCATAGATTATAAAATGCTATAATTTATGAGCCAACATTTATCGAGCCCTGGAGCTGGTGTAAGTACTGGCCCTATATGCAAATACTAGTATTTTATGAAGTCAAATATGCCTGTGCTTGACTTTATAACATAGTCATAAAATAGTCCTAGGAGAACACGCGTTGACTAGATACAGCTTTATACACTTGCCCTTTAAGGAGGTCATTTTACAAGGGTCACTTAGTTTAATGCATGTTGTCATATGCATATCTTGCGCCTATCTTATAATGCAAAGTACGCGCCTACTCCACTTTATAAAATAGCAGCATACGTAGTAAGAGATGTGTGCCAAATTTAGGTGCAACCACGTACACCAACCCTAGACCTGGTGTAAATACCCATGCTTAGACGGGCAGAAAGCACACGTTATATTTTATAGCTTATGTGTGTAAATATAGGCTCCGCCTACACTCCGCCCAATCCAAAAGTGCATGCCATCACCCTGACATGTACACTTACAGAATAGAGCCTGCCTAAACCACCATGTCCATTCCCGTGCATAAGTAATTGAAATAGGTGACTTGTGCGCATTGATGATGCATAACTTTACGTGGATCGTTATAAAATTACCTCCTACGTGTCTGAATGATTCCTGCACCACTAACACAAAGCTAGAGAAAGATGCAGACTCTACAAAAAGCGGAGATGGACCATGAACTAAATAACGAAATCCATAGAAGTGGCATAATTCATCCCGCTAGCAGACTCTCAGCACTGCATGGGGACTGAAAAGGTTTGGGAGGATGACACTTGCTGCACACCTTCTTCTGTCTGAGTCCCAGGAACATTGCCCTCTCCATCCCCTGTCCCTTCCCATCTGCTGGCCCTGTGTCTTTGTGCAAGTCTCTAGTGAGACCTCATTTTGAGTACTGTGTACAATTCTGGAGTCCAAACCTTCAAAAGGATATAAACAGGATGGAGTTGATCCAGAGGACGGCTACCAAAATGGTCAGTGATCTTTGTCGTAAGTCATATGGGGATCAGCTTAAAGATCTCTCTCTATATATATATACTTTGGAGGAAAGGCAGAAGAGGGAAGATATGACAGAGATATCAGAATTTCCTCGCCGTCCCCTCAAAATCTACCCTGCACCTTGAGACCTATAGAGCCATTGCTCCTCTTTGGAATGCCCTTCCAACTAACCTCCACCTTGAATCTTCATGCAGAAAATTCAAGACCAGACTACAAACCTGCTTCTTTGAACGTGCTTTTCAGTAATGCTCCTTAGTTCACAAAGACCTTTCACATAACCTCTACCTCTTTATCCCCTTATGTGCCTGGCTACATGTTACACTTGTCTTGGATGATATTGTTGTTCTACAGCATCACATCCCTTATGTCTCCTATTTATGCCTCTGTCAAATGATGGTTCTGGGCTTTGTTTTTATTAATCTGCTCCCCAAACCTGGACTGTAAACCACTAAGATGTTCTGTACTTTTAGTGGTATAAAAATTAGAAATAAATACCTCTGTGGTAGAAATGCACAGGAAGTGGCCCTCTTTCAGTTGAAAGGAAGCTCTGAAATGAAGGGTTATAGGATAAAGGTGAAAGGGGATTGACTCAGGAGTAATCCGAGGAAATATTACTTTACTGAAGGATGGTGGATGCATAGAATAGCGTCTCAGTGGAGGTGGTGGAGATAAGAATTGCATCTGAATTCAAGAAAGCATTGGACAAGCACAGAAGATCTTTAAGGAAGAGAAAAGGATGTTAGAACTTAATGGTTCTAAGGGACAGGTAGAGCCTTTGGAAAATCCCAGATAAGTCTCTAACGCGCCTAGATGCTATGCGATTAGCACCGGGACATGTTGGGGGCGTTCCAGGGTGAAGGAAAGGGCTAAGCAGGTAGCATCAAAAATTGCTGCTACCCACTTAGCCTCAGCGGCTGCTGGTGCATCCAGCCAAACCCGGAGTTTCACTTCCATTGCCGCGGAAGTGAAAATCCAGGTTAAGGTGGATGGCGGGCAGACTATGCGCCGATGCAGCACATAGCCTGCCTAAATGAAAATCGGGCCCTTAGTCTTTATTTGCTTCATTTTCTATATAGAATACATTCTATACTGAAATATTACCGTTACATTTTATATTGCTGTAAAGCACTTTGAGCACCCAGAGGTAGAGGCTGAAAACAAGTGTAATAAATAAATAAAAAAAAATAATGTAATGGTAATTGTGATTTTAGTTTTGGGAGTCATACCGATAAGCTGGTATTTTCCACATGTTACAATATATCCTCAGTCTAGTCCTTGGGACACACCTAACCCATAGGGATTTCAAGACATCCACATTGAATATGCATGAGATAAATTTACATACAATGGAGACCATGCAGCCAGTCTAGGTCATGCATATTCATTATGGACATCCTAAAAACCCAACTGATTGGGAATGTCTCAAGGGCTGGGTTAAGAATCACTTCTCTGGACAATTCTAGTAAATGCCCTTGAAAGTGTCATTAAAAAGAAGTTTCTTTCATGGCATTGCTTTCTGGGACATCTTTTCTCATGAGACACTGGATTGGCTATGACACTAAACACATTGGGGTCAATTTTCAAATGGAATTATAAGTTTTACAATATCAGTAAATGTGTGACTCTGCTATTTTGTATTTTCATCCTCTAAAAAGAGTGTTGAGCTAAAAATGCATCTAACCACACCGACGCTATCTATATAAGAAGGAACAGCATAAGAAGGGAACAGCAAAATTATCCATATCGTGGTGCTATTCAGCCACAATATGGATAACCTATAGGACTAGTTTAGGCCTGTTATGCAGCTAAACACATAACAGCTGTAGTGCTTTACATGTATAGGGGCACAGAATATACATATTAAATGCTGTGGTCGACATTTAAATTAATATGATACGTTCCTTAGCATCTTCCAAAGAGATTGATAAGTGGGGAAAGCATGCAAAGACATGGTTTTGCCAATGCCTTCCAACACAGATTTGCCAAAAGGGAGGTGGGATTCTTTTGGGTTTTCTACTTGTTGCAAAATGTTCAGTTTTTTGCAAGCAAGAGGTAAATAGTGTGGAGATTGGGTCGGAAGGTACAAATGTATGCGCCTGCCTGACATTAGGTGGGACTGTGATGCCAACAGGAAGCAATTAGAAACAGCTGAATCTTGGCAAACGCTCTAGCTCCTTCAGCAGACTGACTTGAAACACTATCGCTGACTTTAGATTTTATTTGAAACTAGCTCACACCCTTTTAATAGTAGCAACTGAAGGCAAGTTACATTGAGGTATGCAAAGTATTTCTCTATGCCTAGCAGGCCCGCACCTGAGGTAGTAGAAGGTTAAGGGACTTGCTGAAAGTCACAAGGAGTTTAAGTGGGATTTGAACCCCAGCCATCCTAGTTCTTAGTCCATTGTTCTAACCACAAGGCTACTCCTCTGCTCTGACAAAACACCCCTCCCCCATGCAAAAATAAATTAAATTAAAATAGATGTTTATTGGTTAAAAAACAGAAAAATACCACTTCCCTTAGTACCTTCTCTTCCCTTCCCAAGCTTGTCTTGTATCCTTCATTCCTAAGAACATTATTTGTCTCAGATGGGTCATTTTGCACTTCTGCACATTAAGGGGCCCTTTTACTAAACCCTGCTAAGCTTTTGCAGTTAATACATGGTTTTAATGCACAGTAGGTACAAAGCCTCTGCATTGACCTTGCGGCACAATTAATGTAAGTGCACCTAACGATCCCACGTTAATGCCGTCAGCGCAGGGTGTGAACCTGGTGTTAACTGCGCAGAGTACACCACGCCCGCTCTCCGGCCCTACCCCACCCACTCCCTACCCTAGCGTGAGTTAGACAGTGCGGGAATCGTCCCGTGCTCTCATTGCCCTGAACTAGCTGACAACGCGTATCCTGAAGCACATTCAGTGCGCGTAGAACGCCCTTCATTAAAAGACCGCCTTAGAGATCTCAATATGTAAGCGTTGAAGGAAAGGCAAGAGAGGGGAGATAGAGCAGAGACATTTAAATACCTCCATGGTATATAAACGCACAGGGGGTGGCCCTCTTCTAGTCGAAAGGAAGCTCTGGAATGAGGGGGGTCACAGGATAAAGGTGAAAGGGGATAGACTCGGGAGTAACCTGAGGAAATATTTCTTTACGGAAAGGATGATGGATGCTTGGAACAGTGTCTCAGTGGAAGTGGTGGAGATAAGAACTGTATGTGGATTCAAGAAACCATGGACAAGAGCAGAAGGTCTTTAAGGGAGAGGAAGAGATTGTAGAACTTAATCCAGTAGTTCTCATGGATGGGGAGACCGGATAGGCCGTATGGTCTTTATCAACCATCATTTCCTATGCTTCTGTCTTATGCTGTAATGATCAGTCAAAACTGAATAGCTGGATTTCAACTAAAATTTCACCAAAGAGCTATTGGACAGTGATTTTCACCATAGTCCCAGGTATATTTTCAAAATGCCATAATTTATAATTAACAGTACCTACTGAAGTTGAATATCCCATTTGACTTGTTTTAACCTGTACAAGACACAGATCCTTCCCATAGGGGGCCATTATCTGGTGAATGAATTTGGAATGTCAGGTCTTATTTACTTACTCATATATATTTAGCTTCCGCCTTTCCAGTAATGGTTCAAGGCAAGTTACATTCAGCTTCAGCAGGAATGTGAGGTTTTACATTTAAGTTTGTGCCTGAAGCAATGGATGGTCCAAGACTACAAGGAGAATCAGTGGCTTTGAAACTAGTCTTCCCTGGTTTCAGCCTGCTGCTGGCTACACCATAACTTAAAATATTTAACTCTCGCTACACATACTTCAATTCACTGGAACCCATGTACATGGGCTATCCTTCATTCCCCAGCTGTACAAATATTCATCAGATTGCGGGGTACATTTTTGCCAGCCTGCTAAGCAGGCTCATATATGACCCTTGAATAATAGCCCCAGTAAAAATGCATGAAGAAAGGGTGTAAAACACTGCATTAGAGATAATGAGATTAAAAAAAGCAAACAAGAAGGGCTCAACAATTTTGAATTAAATCTATTGTTCCTTCTCCTTTCTTAATTCAAAACGCAGTTGGCAAGTGTTCACTAATAAAGCCCGAGAGGAGTGCATAGAGGTGTCTGAGGTATTCTGATTGTAAAATCCCACGGGAACCTGTTATTATTATAAAGATAGTATACAAGAGAGAAGGCTAGCTAGGACAGCTAAGACAGACAGACAGGTAAACAACCGAGACACAACATCTTTTTCTGCGAAGTCCCACAATAATTAATTCAGTGTTGTTTCAACTGCAGTGATAGCTGCTCGTCCAGCATTCATAGAAATTAGTTTCCTTCCCATTCCTGATAGTAGAGTTTACCTGTGTGTTTTAATAGTGTCTCTTTAAGGAAGTGGGGAGACAAAGTATAACCTTTAAAGTCCCGGCAGGTTTGAACGTGCCAGAGGACAGCCTTCTAGTCTCTCACCAGTAACATGCAGGTTCTTCCTCATGGCTTGATTTGTTCGTCTCTTGCCCACACCGTGATCATATTGAAATTGTAACAATGGACAACTGTCATGGAGGTCAGGAAGATAACAGAAAAGAAATAGATAGTTGGATCTTCCAAAGACAGTGAATTCCCTTTGGGGATATAAATGCTGGAATAGTGCTACCAAGTGATTAAGCAACAAGACGGCACAGGTAGTGCTTTGTTGTTTACTGCGTCTTGAATGCATTTCGTGTTAAGAGGCTTGGGCCAGGCGCCTCCGGCCATCTCTAAAGCTCTGACCACAGCAAAATGATAAATAAAGAAATATGCAGACTGCTTATTTTTATGAGAACACATAATGGTCTTCCCTGCATGAAGCAAACGATAGAGACACACTTCAGAACATTTATTTATAAACAGCAGATCGAGGGGGTAATAATCAAAGGATATTATGTGGGTAATGAATGTGTGTTTATCCTGTATAAAAACGTGGTTTGAAAATTGACACATCCTTCCCCATATGTCAGTTAAAGTATGGATCACGTGTGCTTTCACCTGCATGAAAAAGAGGGCAGAGTTAATTCAGGAGAGTGAAAATAATCATGAGGCTTCCAGAACTGGGCGATTATTTGAAGATTTGAAAATATCTTAACACTTGGCTTTTCTCTGGGTCTGGGTCTTCTCTGGATTGATACAATAATAGCTGCCTTCCCACCTTTCCAGTTCTCCCTCCTCAGTTGAGTTTGCAGTTGAGATAAAAGGAGAGAAATTAAAAAGAAGACCTACAACTCCTAGGGGAGGAGGGTGGGTTGTGAAGACTAAATTCCTGCTGTTCCCAGAGATCACCTGTTACAGGATAGTAACTACACTATCTCCAGGAACAAGCAGGAATGTAGTCTTCGCTTATGGGACTCCCTTGCTAGAAGATGCCAGAGAGATGACCTCAGAATCGGCTGTGGATTTTCACAGGTATGCCTAAAGAAGTCATGTATTCCACATGGATGCCTGGTATCAAAACCCAGAACGGAGGGTAGGAGTTGCTCTGAAAGAGATGCTGGAGAATAGCTTGGCCAAACATGGCATCCCGGTGGGAATCCTTGTCCAGGCAATAGTGAGCAGCAAAAGTGTGGACCGAAGACCAAGTTGCTGCTTTGCAGATCTTGTCAATAGCTACCGAGCATAGATTTGCCATCGAGGTAGCCATGGCTCAAACACTATGGGTAGTGACCTGACCTTTAAGCAAGAGACCTGACTTCTCATAAACAAAGGTGATGCAGTCAGCTATCCACTTGGAGAGAGTACGCTTGGTGACTGGCAAGCCAAGGTGACTTGAGGCAAAGGAAATGAAAAGCTGGGAAGCTTTTTGGTGCTCTCGAGTTCTCTGGAAATAAAAAGTTAAGGCACACTTACAAACCAGAGTGTGGAGGGTTGCTTCTGCCCTAGACGAATATGGTCTAGGGAAAAACACAGGAAGGTAGACCAATTGGTTCAAGTGGAAGGGCGAGACCACCTTCGGCATGAAGTGAGGATGAGTCCTAAGGACAACCTTATCATGGTGGAACCGTGTGTAAGGAGGATCAGCTACCAAGGCCGGGAGCTCACTTATGCGCCTTGCTGAAGTAAGGACAATAAGGAAGATGACCTACTATGTGAGAAACCTAAGTGAAGTAGTGGCTAGAGGTTCAAAGGGCAGCTTGAGAAGCTGTCCTAGAACAACATTAAGGTCCCATGCCACTGGAGGCAGCTTAATGGGGGGGTTGGTTAATAGAAGACCCCTCATGAAGCGTGCTACTAGTGGATGAGAAGAGATGGGCTGGCCATCAAAGATAATGTGAGAAGCCGCAATTGCACTTGGTGTACTCTTACCAAATTGGTTTTGAGTCCAGAAGAAGATAGGTGCAGGAGATAATCAAATAATGCCCCCACCAGAGCTGAGAAGGGGTTAAGATCCCTCTGAGAACACTAGAGAGAAAACCTATGCCACTTAAAGGCATAGGACCACCCAGTGGATGGCTTCCTAGAAGCTAAGAGGATGTCCTTAACCTCCTGGGGAAGGTTAAAGTCTTGGAAGGCTATGCCTTCAGCAGCCATGCTGTGAGATGGAGAGACTGCGTATTGGGATGGAACAGCTTCTCCTCCTTCTGAGAGGAGATCTGGAACAGACCCCAAATCTATGGGTTAAGTCTGAGACAGACATAGAAGGAGAGGGTACCATGGTTGACGTGGCCAGCATGAGGCTATGAGTATCATGAAGCTCCTGTCTCTCTGGAATTTGAAAATAGTCTTGGGAATTAGGGGAATGGGAGGGAAGGCATATAGGAAGCCTTGACCCCAGTGGAGGTGAAAAGCATCCACTTGCTGGCTGTCCGGTGCAGGAGTCCTGGTACAGAAGAGAGGGAGCTTGGCATTCGGAGGATTTGCAAACAGGTTTATCTCTGGAGTCCCCCAAATTTGAAAAATGTGAGAGACTTTGTCTACCTGAAGAGACCACTCGTGGAGAAGAAGGATTCAACTTAGTCTGTCCACTAAGACATTGTGCTTGCCCGAGACATACAGTGCATGGAGGTGAATGTGATGATGTATGGCAAAGGACCAGAGATGTAGAGCCTCGCTGCAGAGGGTCCAAGAGCCTGTTCTGCCCTGCTTGTTCATGTAGAACATGGCTACTTGATTCTCTGTTTGGACTAGGACTCTGCAGCAATGAAGATGCTCCTGGAACACTTTGAGAGCATTGAGAATGGTTCTGAGCTCCAACAGATTTATGTGGAGTTGTGACTCCTGATGAGACCAGAGTCCCTGAGTGGAGAGATATTCCAGATGAGGTCCCCAGCCCAGTCTGGATACATCCATCGTCAGGGTACATTGATATGCAAGCATCTGAAAAGGTGATCCTACAAGGAGATTTTCTGGAGATCGTCACCACTGGAGATATGAGATTAGAAGGGTAGAGACCATTATCTTGTCCCCCAGGTGAACTGATGCTTGAGACCACTTGGATGCTAGTGTCCACTGGGCTGTAGGCATGTGTAAGGGGGCATATGGAACAACATGCACTGTTGATGCCATATGACCCAAAAGCTGTAGCATTTCTCGATTAGTAAGAAAGTTCTTGAGGCATGCTTGAGATGCTAAGTGATTGAGTTGAGCACAGCAGAGTTGCGGCCCTCTATTTTCTCATTAACCACAGGAGGAAAAATGTAGCTACTCTCATTGCTCTCCGCTCCAGCAATCGAAAAAATGCCGCGCATGCGGTTAAGGCTCACTATGAACATTATGTAGATTTCCTGCATGGCTCCTCCTTCCCTCAATGTGATCCCTTGAAGTCTCTTCCTTCATTTTTAAAAGATACCACACATTTTTTGAATATTCTGGCGGAGTTTTCCGCCTGGGCAGATAGTGATGATACAATTCTGGTGACCTTGATGTGGTCTCACTATATACCAATATCCCCCAAGATGCAGCATACAGTATAGTTGAACAGTTTTTATGTCAGCGGGGAGATCTGAATATAGACACCATTACGCTGTTGTTACAATTAGCACAATTAGTGATCTTTAAAGGTTTTTTTCAATTTCAGGAAGTCCTGTATCAACAAATCACCGGGGTAGCGATGGGTGCAACCTGCGCCCCGTCCATTGCAAACTTATATATGGCATTATTTGAAAAACGTTGGTTGGTGGATTCTCCATATGATAGTAACATAATAGTCTGGTGGCGATTTATTGATGATGTTTTTTTGATTTGGCGGGGTAGTGAGGATGATCTATTTTCCTTTTTTAATTGGCTGAATCTCTGTGATCCACATATAAAATTCACCATCACACATAATAGAGAGACCATTACGTTTTTGGATTTACAAATCATGAGGGGTCACGCAGCCTGGAATACTTCAATTTTTTGCAAGCCCACAGACCGGAATACTTTTCTGCACTTTAATAGTGCCCACCCAAGACAACTTAAAGAAGGGTTACCATTCTCCCAGTTTTTAAGATATAGGAGAAATTGTTCCGACACGCTGAACTTTCGCAAAAAATCAAAACAGTTGACAAAGAATTTTCTATCGAGAGGGTATCCTATGCCGGTAGTAAAACGGGCATACACTAGAACCTTGTATAATGATCGTTGGCTCTTGTTAGCATCCCATGGACAAGTCAGGCACCAGGGTCTGGAAACCGTCACTGACAAAGTAAATCTGATTACCCGTTTTTCTCCCTTAAGTAAGAGTATCCAGAAGATTATTAAGAACCACAGTAAAATTTTAGGGATGATTCCGGGACTGCGTGACAAAACAATCCGTTGTGTATGGAGCAGGGGCCCTAATCTAAAGGAGCGGTTAAGTCCCTCCCGCATACATTCACTGAGTTCCATGCATGAACAGACCACTGATTTGGGGCACAAAAAATGTGGTAGTTGTAGCATATGCGCTATAACATTGGAGATAGTGGAGTTTGAGCACCAAGATGTTATATACAAGCTACGGAAAGCCACGACGTGCCACTCTACCTTTGTAGTCTACGGGGTTCGTTGCCCTTGTACTTTGTTGTATATAGGAAAGACCATCAGACCTCTGAAGTTGCGGATGGCTGAACATCGCAGTCGAGTGAATAATAAAGTATTGGAGGCACCGCTGGTGCAACACTGTCTCAGCGCAAATCATAGTTTTGATCAACTCAGGTGCTTCGTTATAGATCAGGTCATTGCTCCTCGGGGGGGGGGGGGGGTAAAACCAAAGAGCAAATTTTGCTCAGAGAGGAACAGAGGTGGATTTTTAAATTAAACACAGTTAAGCCACAGGGCTTGAATGCTTCCATAGATTGGTCAGTATGTGTCTGAAGAGACTTCAAGGGATCACATTGAGGGAAGGAGGAGCCACGCAGGAAATCTACATAATGTTCATAGTGAGCCTTAACCGCATGCGCGGCGTTTTTTCGATTGCTGGAGTGGAGAGCAATGAGAGTAGCTACATTTTTCCTCCTGTGGTTAATGAGAAAATGGAGATAATAATTTATTTATTTATTTAAGCTTTTCTTATATACCGCCTCTTCCAGAGATCAAAGGCGGTTTACAGATAACAAGAACTGAACAAGGTTTTACATGGAACAATTTTGAATTATTTACAATCAACTTTTGAACAACATCTTGTAAAACTAATTACAGTCAACTATTTACAGGAACAGTTGTATAGGCAGTATTGCTGATTAATTACATTGAACATTGTATAATTACATTGGAGGTGCTTGAGGAGAGTTTGAGTTAATAAAATCAAGTTAAACTTTTCATCCGAGTTCTTTTTATTTATGTGAGGCGTAGGGTAGGGGGGGTTGTATTCTGTAGTTATGGTGGGTTTGTGAGGTCTATTGTGTGGGGGGGTTCTATTGAGTTTGTAAAATGTTCTGTGAATAAGTGGGTTTTAAGTTCTTTCCTGAAGAGATGGAGGTCTTTTATCATTCGTAGATTTAGAGGAAGTGTATTCCAAAGAGTGGGAGCGGCATATGGGAAAGCTCTAGAGCTTGTGGATTTTTTAGTTTTACGGATGGTTTTTAGTATGTCTAATGCAGGTACATTTGAGATTGTTTATATATGCGACATAGTGAACAGTGGTTTTTAATGAAACAAAGAAATAATATTCTGTGGCTGTATTTTTTTAGATCAGTTTACAATGAATGCGTGCACTCCCCTGAAGAAACACATATTGTGAAACGCTTGGGCGCCTTAGAAGAACAGCGTTGGGATTTCAATTGCAGCCGCTAGCATAAGTGCTGGATATCACCTCAGTGAAATGATTGGCGATGCGTATGAATAAGAAGCTAAGTGTTCATAATACAGCTATTTTCATACGTCAAATAAGAGTTAATAATACCAATATTTTTGAGGAGGTGGTTCAGAGAATTTTAAGAAGATAAGTAAAATGGACTAAAAAATTGTTTTATGAAAAATACACGAGCACAGATATAACGAAAAAAAGAAAAAAAAGTTAACAATAGCTATAATGGTACAAAAAAAAGGGTCATTGATGTGAACAGCAGCAAGATGATTTCAACCTTACGAACAGCTGTGGGTTTTTTTACTGAGACCTTTGTACCTAGCATTGGTTAGCTTTGCGGTATTGTAAAGCACTTAATAGCAAAAAGAATAACTCAGTTCCTCAGGAACAACCTCTTCTTTCCCTCCTTCCTTTCAGGATAGGTTTTAAACTCAAAATAAGAAAACAAGTAACAAACATACACAAGCTTTCTCTTCAGCGTGACTCAGCACTTTCCTGAGAAATGCAAACAGGTGGAGTTTTCTTCAAACCCAATTCCTGGCTCAATTCCAGTTACCTGCTTCTAGGAGACTTTCTCATTCAATGCTAGCCTTTAGCATAACGATTCCATGCTGGTAGCTTGATACAGGGTACAGTCCATGGGGATATCTAGATCTTGCAATTCCTCCCCTGCCAACTCAATCTGCATATCCTCTGGTGTTGTTAGAGCAGTGTCCTGTTCTGAGCTCTGGACACAGTGCTCAGAATACAGCCTCCCTGGGGGTTCTAATGTCTCTCCTGAGCTCAACTCTCCCCGATAAAAACAGTCAGTACCTGAAGCACTGGGCAGTTCTCCCTGGTTGTGCTCACTACGGTTCCTTGTCTCCTTCCAGCCTCTCTGGAACAGTTCTCTGTATTCCTCTCTGGGTTCTCTCCTGGAGATCTGCAGGTGCTCCTGGTTCCATTCCTGATTCCCCTGAATCCTCTGAGTCTTCCGAACCTCCTGAGACCTCTGCCTCCCCAGAGCTTCTTCCTTCCTCTGAGTTTCTCCTTTCCTCTGAGCTTCTCCTTTCCTCTGCTTTAGCAGAGGTTTATATTTTCTTCTCCAGGGCTCCAGCTCTTCCTCCACTCCTCCCAGGTGATTGTAATCACCTCTCAAGCCTGCAGTTACGTCATAGGAGTTAGGGTGTGGCTGCCTGAACTTTCTCTCCCTCAGGTTTCTTTCTCTATGAGGGGCCTGAAATCCATGCCCTGCATGGATTTCTCCTTTCTCTAAGTTAAAGTCATTGGCCTTTTCTATACTCATAGGCTCAAAACAGGCTTCCTTGTCACACTATGCAACTCAGTCCAAACTACTTCCCCAGGAATGCCTATGCATAAATCTCAGGGGCACACACTACTACTACTACGTTTTGCACACATATACAGTGGTGTGCAAAAGTCTGCAATCACTTGTAAATTTCACGTTTTTTCAACTTCGTGACCTTACATCTTAATTTCTTTTTCCTCCCAGTGGCTTTTTCTGTGTATCTCATGATAAGTGATAGATTTGGCTATTAGGGCCAACTTTTAGTATTGGTTTGGCCCTTATTTTCTGAGTTTGTTCCCCATAGTTGTCCTCTTGGTAGATCTGTGAAAATCGCGTAATGTACATTGTTGGCCAACGATATATTATTGTAAGTATGCTTTAAAATATTATGGACGCATGCCAGGTTTCCTTCAAATTAATCTTTGTGGCCTTGAAAAAGGCCATTTTTATGTGTCAGTAATGGCTCAGTATTTGATGGGCCACCCTTTGTTCTTGATCACCTGACTTCACCTTGTCGGCATTGAATGAATCAGTCTGACAAGGTGATCGTTGGTGACAACGCGGTTCCAAGCTGCAATGAGTGACTCAATCAGCTCACGCTTTGATGTCGGATGCCTATTGGATATTTCCAAGGCCACCTTGTGCCACAGGTTCTCGAATGGATTCAGATCTGGAGACTGGGCAGGCCGTCCATTGACTTGATGTTGTTCCGCTGCTTCCAGCTGATCTGTCTGGAGCGATGGCAGGGTGCATTGTCATCTTGGAACAGGAACTGGCCAAGAAACAGCTGGTGTGCTGATGGCACCATGCACTTTTGCAGTATGGTGATGTACTTGGCCCCGTTGACCATTCCATCGATGATGTGAAGACGTCCAATGCCACTGGATGCCATGCAGCCCCAGACCATGACCTTCAAAGGATGCTTCACAGTGAGGTTGAGATACTCAGGTTGAATTCCTCTCCAGGAAATCTCCTCACATAGGTGTGGGCCTGGTTACCAAACAGGCAGAAAGTGCTTTCATTGCTGAATAGTACCTTTTCCCACATTTCAGTCGACCAGGTTGAGTGCTTTCTCACCCACACGATCCGGTTGTGCCTTTGTATGTCAGTCATCCATGGCTTATTCCGTGCTTTGCAGCCCCGGAGACCAAACTGCAGACACCGGCGATGAACTGTTGATGAGCTGACACTGACCTCACTCTTGTCTGACCACTCTCGAAGTAGCTGAGGAGAGGTCAACTTGCAATTAGTCAGTGAAATGCATTGTAGTGCGCAGTCCTGGCATGATGTTGATGCAGGTGGATGACCTGAACGAGGCTTGTCCACCACTGAACCCTGTTTCTTTCTTCTTCTGTACAATCTTAACAACAGCGCTCTGACTGCAGCCAACTTTCCTGGCTATCTGATGGCTTGAAAATCTTTCCTCACTCATAAAGGGCACATGAACACGCTCCTCAATGTCAGGGTCCGAGTCATCTTCATGGTCGATCCAGAAAGTGTATGAAATTCAAACATTCCGTGCGTTTTTATAGTTTCACTGTTGGCTAGATATCTGCATTGTGATTGGTTAGTGAAACCAGCCTCCTGATTGGTCAGAAATAACGTGTGCATATGGGATAATCTCGATCCAGTTTTGACGCAGGATCCACAAAAATCGCAGTAGCTATCTCCCAGTGTCTGTAAAGTATTTGAATTGGAAGCAAGGAATGCAAAAAAGTCAACTCTAATAGCCAAATGTATCCCTTTTAACGTGGTAGAAAGATGAATATGCTGGGCTAACGCAAAATTTAAAAAAAAAAAAAACGTTAGAAAATACGAAAAACTCACAAGTGATTCCAGACTTTTGCATACCACTGTATGTTTGTGCAACTCTATAAAAGCCCTTTCCTGCATGTAGAACATGCTTTACACGCAGAAAGGGCTTCATAAAGTCAACCCACGGAGTGCTCAGATCATATGAAAATCCTCCAGCATTTGGAAAATAATTTTGTAACAGGCAGTCATTATTTCAAAGTAGGCGCCCATTTAATAAACTAATCTACAAAAATCACTAACGTCCACCCAAATGATAATACAACAATAATGTGTGAAGCCCAATATTATACTTTTTAAAGTGGAAGTTAAAAGACCTGTTTTCTAGTAATCACTTTACTTGTCTGCTTCTGACATCATTGGTCTTGAAAAACCTTCCTTAATCTCAAAAAAGTGTTTTATAGATACATTTCTGATGAGGTTCTCGTAACGGCTGGCAGTACTTTCTAATCAATATCATAGTCAATAACGCTCATAACCAGACAGATGATGGCTTCTCTCCTCTATGCAGACTTCCACAGAAAAGTTTTCTATTGCACTTTCTGGAACTAAGGTGGTTTGATTTGTTTTTTACTGTCAGGTGCATGTCTCTAATCTCAAACTTTTAGGCAGCCATCCTCAGTCAGACTTGATCGCAAGAATGGCAGATGCTATCTTCCTTTCTCCAAGCTGCCAAAAAAGAAAATGCTTTTCATAAATGGTACAAATATACCTAATTATAATACATAAAAAAGAGAAACTGTAATACAGTGTTAAAAATTAAATGCCACAAAGACTTGACTTCAAGACTAATTTTCTAGGGTGACCACTAAATTGCATATATCTGGAGAGACATAATTCACATAGATAAGCTTCTGACTGTATTTATTAGGTTTGGGTAGGATGTTCACCCAGCTGTTGGCAACCAAGTCATTCAGGACTATGATCCTGGGCTGTTTCAAAAGCCAGGACAGGAGTTGGGTGGGAAGTGCTCTAATGAACACTGAGGGCTGCAAGAAGCACTGGTGGAACAGATGGAGGGCTTCCCTCTCAGCTCGTTCGATAGAGAGGCAACGCCTCACCATGGTGTAAATTGGAAGGGATTTTGGACTTAGCTCATGCCTTTTCCAGGAGTAGCCTAAAGCAAGTTACGTTTAGGCCAGTAAGTATGTTCCTGTCCCTAGAGGCCTTAGAATCTAAGTCTGTACCTGAGGCAATGGAGGGTTAAGTGACTTGTTCAAGATCACAAGGAGCAGTGGTGGGATTCAAAGCCTGGCTTTCCTGATTCTCAGCCCCCTGCTTTAATCATTCGGCTACTTCTCTCCTGATGACCTTCAGATTAGCTGCTAGGAGATATTTAATATATGGTCACTAAAGATGCCAGGGTGCTTTTGCTAGACTATGAGCCTGGTGGTGATGTTAAATTCTAATGCAGGTTTTATACTCAGACTGTCAAATATTTGATCCATAGACAGAAAAATAAAGCAAATGATGTGAGTAACATTAGCAGCCTTCTCAGAGTCTTAGCTAAGCTCCAGGCGCTACTGTCTACTAGACAGGAAACTTTCAGCCGTTCATTGCCAGCTTTCTGGAACAATATTGGCATCGAGGCTCACATGAAGACTCCCTTCCTTTTATTCAGGAGCAAACTTCCTACTGAATGACTGCCGTTACGGATCACTCTGTTCTACTGCTGTAATTTATATATGTATAAGAGATTAGCACTGTGCACACAACTTTTTTTTATTTATTTTAGTTTTCATTTCAATGTTTCACTTATTTTTATTTTGTTTGCTGTTTAATTTCTCTAAAATGTAGTAAACCAAACAAACAAAAAGTCAAAAAACAAAAGAAAACATGTTTGCCTTCCCCAAGCCACCGATGATGTGACTTAACAACCCCCACAGGACCCTCCCCTACCCCCAACCCTACTCCTTACCCTGCATAAGGTCTTCTTAGGGCAGAAGAGGTTCCCCGTTGCTCCTGTCTTGCAAATGCTGCTGCTCAAGATGACTCTGCTTGTGCCGAGGCTGGCACAATTTTGCTAAACGGCACAATGCAGAATGCTGTATAAGAAAATGGCACCAGTCTCGGCTCGGTGGTACAGGTGAGGTCAGTACCATTTGTTGTATGGCAGAATGCAGAATGCTGCGCATCGAGATGGTGGCTGGCCATGGGCCACCTGGTACCATCCTGAGCAGCAGCAGTGGTGGGACAAGAGGTGTTGTCCTGCCCTAAGTAGAAGGGGGGGCCCAAGTATAAGTCCGGGGGAGGAGGCTTCTTAAATAACTTCAGCAGTGATGGCTTGGGGTGAGGATGCTCAGACAACAGCCACCTTTATGTAAAGAGAAAAAACTATTTAAATAATAACCAAAACAAAAAGACTGGGAAAACGATTGCCATTCATTTTTCTTTCATTTCAAAGACCCCTATACCCCTATACCGTCTAGTCATGTGATGCCTCTTTTTCTGTAATACAACTTGTGTTACAGAAGGTGGAGCATCAAATACAATATAATATATATATATATATTTCTTACAGTTCAGTCAGAATCAGTCTTGCTGGGGGCGGGGCTATTGCACCAGGAGCCTTCATTCATTGCTATGCAGGGGTTTCCTCAGTTTCCTCTGTCTCCTCCCCCCTCCCACCCCTTATAACCAACCCATCTCATTAACAGTCCTTGGTAGGGGACGGTAAGTGTAAACTGCTCAGAGTCTTCATTGAGAAGAGCAGGATATAAATATGAAAGATCGTATCCCTGAGGGAGTGGACAACATGAGGAAAGATCTAAAAAACACTGGAAGAATGGTTTAATGCTTGTCAGTTAAGACTTAATGCAAAGAAGTGCAGAGTCATGCACATGGGATGCAGAAGTCCTAAAGAATCGTATGCGATAGGGGGAGAGAGGTTGGTGTGCACGGATGAGGAGAAGGACCTCAGAGTGATTGTTTCTGAGGATCTCAAGGTGGTGAAACAATGCAACAAGGTGGTGGCAAAAGCCAGAAGGATGCCATACGGAGAGGAATAACCAGCAGAAAGGAAGAGGTATTCATGCCCCTGTACAAACCATTGGTGAGGCCTCACTTGGAGTATTGTGTTCAGTTTTGGAGACCGTATCTCACAAAGGATATAAAAGGATATAACTGACCAGCAGAAAACACATCAAAATATGGACATAAGGGACCCACCCCATGAGCATACAGATATAACATTTCTAGGTTAAACTTCCTGGACTAATCTCCCAGCACATATTTCTGTGCCATACACAAACCTCACTGCACCCATATAAATGTATATAGTTACACTCGTTAAAGATACCCATTGTATCCCAATTCATCTTCCAAGTTCCTTACCCTGTTCTATGTAAAAGTTGGTTTGCTGTGATGTTCTCTGTAAACCGCCTTGAATTAAGGATAAGGCGGTATAGAAAACCTGTTAAACAAATAAATAAAAAGACTTGAAACAGTTCAGAGGAAGGAAACCAAAATGATTTGCAGCCTGCGCCAGAAGACGTATGAGAAGAAACTTGATGACCTAAATATGTATATCCTGGCGGAAAGGAGGGACAGGAGAGATACAGTGGATTCCTCTACAGCAACAGGATAAAATCAAAACAAACAAATATCTTTTAATAGAGGGGGGCTGACCTGCATGGAGCTGCACTTATAATCACTCTAGCCACCTTACTGGGCAGACTCAATGGACCATACTGGTCTTTATCTGCCGTCATATCCTGTTGGCAAAGAAGGAACGCCGACCAAGATTGCAAGGACAGATTCCAGAGGAGCTGGCTATGTTACTTGATGCCAATAGCATGGATGCTCTTTCTGCTACTTCTTGAGGTGGCTTTAAGTGCACCTGCATGATCAAGAGCACTGACAGCACATGATAACGTACCATACGCTAGCTGTCGTTGCTGGCTATGCCCTGTCTCAAGCAATAATGTGCCCTGGTCCTCCCCCAAGACACGCTAAGCAGGTAGTGTCAGATTCTTAGCACATGGCCGTTTCTAGTGCAAGATTGCAGTTAGCACAGGCCCAAGCTAGTGGTTCATTCACACTAAAACCTGCACTACATGCTTAGTGCACTTTAGGAAGCATGTTCCAAAGTATGATGGCAAGTAAGCAATAGATAGCAAACAGAAAGTAGGTAGATAATAGAGATCTAAATGAAAGAGAGAAGAGAAGAAGAATATCAAAATACTGTAAGGGGACAGAGTGAAGAAAGGCAGAAAAGAGAAAGGTGGAGAAAAAGATTTAGAGTTCAGAAAAAAATGAGAGTATAAAAGTGGAGCGCAGGGCACAAAAGAAGCAAGACAAAGCTGAAGTAAAATAATGAGACGCTCTCTGTTCAGGTAGGAGATCAATGGGACCATACAACAAAAGATTTGTATTCTGAGGCCCATGCATTAAAATTCATACTAAACAAAGGCTTGCAAAAGCTTAACACATGCTTTCCATGGCCACTTAACAAGTGATGCAAAAGATTTAGAATAAAAAATGTCCCCAACAGCATTGCTACTGATGCTCCCTATGGCTTTGGGCAAGTCGTAAGCCCTCCAAGGACAGGGAAACATCTACTCTATCTAATTGTAGCTCAGCAAGAATTACAACTGGAAAAGGTATGAACTAAACGCAAATAAAATATTCACCTGCACAGAAACATGAAAATGCATTTCCTAAAGAGCTTGAGCATGCTACTGATCGATGGCAGGCTATATAGTTTTGTGCATGCTAAACTGTATGTGCTCAGTTCTTTTTTTTTTTTTTTTAATATTTTTTTATGCAATGTTTTAACAAAAACCACAAGAAAAATCTTGCAATTAGAAAATAGAGTACATTAAAGAACATTAACAATGAAATCACAAAAAGAAATTCACAATCAAATATGGCTCTATGTAGTCCACATGTTGGGGGAAGGAGTTTAAGAAAGACCTCCCCAGGGTAGGAGTGCCCTAGGAGAAAAGGAAGAAATAAACATAAGAAATCAGACAGCGTTGGGCTACCCCGGATATAACTAATCCTAAGGAGGGTTAGAACTTCATTCTGGAGGAGACACGGGTAGAAGTCTAGAGTTAATAAACGTGGACAAATCCTGTGGATCAGAAAATACATATTTGACTGCCTTGATAATCACAATACATCGACACGGGAACCTAAGAAAGAAAGCATCCCCTATCTGAGAAACACTGGATTTATACAACAAAAACTGTTTCCTCCTCTTTTGGGTTTCTTTGGTTAAATCTGGGAACAGAGAAATTGTAAGGCCATGAAAAGTTTCCAAACGCTTTTTAAAAAACAATTTCAAGAGCCAATCTTTATCGGAAACTAATGCACACTGAACTAGCAGTGTTGAAGAAATACAAGATCCCCTCCCACCCCCAGAATCCTCGAGCAAAGCAGTCACATTCAGGATATTAAAGTCCACTTCAGATATATTCTCCGATCTTTCAGCATTCTTCTTCCCAAAAGGTAGATAATAAACCTTACTTAAAGGTGGAAACAAATCACGTGAGACCATTAGAACTTCATGCAAATACTTCTTAAACATATCCAACGCTGTTATTCCAGCGACCCGTGGAAAATTAAGGAGACGAAGATTAGATGCCCTGGAAGCATTCTCCAATGACTCCAATTTATATCGAATGGACCCATTTTCCTTAGATATAGCCGCAGAAAGTGCGGATACTTGCTCCAGCTGAGAGCCTAGATCAGTAACCTGAATCTTCATCTGTGTACAAGCAGAAGAAACCACATCCAAACTATCAAGATTCTTCTGAATAGCGGCTGCATTTACCTGGATCCGGGAGGACAATGAAGAGGTCTGTGTGTTGATAGAAACAGATAACGCGGCAATAGCCTCCCAAATTGATTCTAAGGTAAACACCTTAGGTCGAGCCAAGGAAAAGGAACCCGCTAATGGAGTTGAGACAGACAAAGGGGGCAATCCTCTTTCCTCCGATATCGCCTCCAGATCCGCCGCAGATGAACTCCCGCTCAGATCCTCCCTTAATTGCTCAGGGGACAGCAGAGCCCGTACCTTGGCAGAAGCTCCCCCTGTAACGCCCAGCGTCTCCACTTCGGGAGACAACTGCGTTGAAACCACCGGTACAGGCTCTGAAGCAGCTGGACGCGGCGGCGGAGTCCTCACTTCCGGAGAGAGAGATGTTTCCACATCCAGCGAAAGCAGCAAAGTCTCCCCACTCGCCGATTTCAAGCTGGCTCGAATCTCCTGCTTCTGATCCGAGGTTAGATGAACAAAACGGTCCATTGGACCAGAACTGGGTGGTTGGGGCTCAGAAGGAACAGCCCGCAACTTTCCCTTACGTTTAGGCATTGAGTCACCAAACAAACACCGCAGCCACCTTAGAAGAAACTGTATGTGCTCAGTTCTGCTTTCTTCTTGATGCCTCCTGTTGGCTTTCAAGGGGTATAGAACTAAACACGGGAGTTACATGTCAGCACAAAGAAAAGAAGTGGGAAATCTACTACACTCCAGCTGAGAGAAGCAGAGACTTCCAAAAGAAAAGAAAACGGACTTGCGGGCATATTTAGAACCACCTGTCTTCTATATTAGTAAGGATATTTAAAAGAAAGGTGAAATGACAAGGTGGGGGTCAGATGGGAACACGCAAGAGGGAGACCTGGGGAGGAATCTAGTCGCCTTGATTCAGCACCAGCATCCAACCATTTTCCCTTGTAATGCAGGCACCACACCAGCTGCTATTGCCTCAAAGCTCATAGACATGAGTTCTGCTCTCAAACCCAAACAACTGGTGAGCTCATAAAAGCTTTTGTGACTCTGACTTAGCTACGTATAATAGCAATCTACATTGCAGCAAGGACCTTTGTCCTATTGCATGAAAATGCATTTGGATTTATCTGTGACGTGCTCACGTGTGCCTCCTTTTTCGTCTTCATTCATCATCCATTCCCTCTCCTCTACATCCACCCCGTCTTGCTAGTAATCTATTCAACCTTCCTTTTCATATTGGACAGGCGACTGGAGAATGACTAGGAGGATCCAGTAAGTAGTCCCTTTCCCCGGGAAGAGCCCCTTGCATGGGAGGCTCTCTGTTCTTGTGACTAGCTAGTGATGAACATACTGCCGTCCAGAATGAAGTCTACAAATGCAAAGACTAATCCCAGCAATGACGATAATCATGCCAATACCTTACAGCCCCCCTCCACTTTCATGCCAGTATGGAACCTCTGTGCCTTATAGATTCTGATGTGTGGCATAGTGCTTGAAAGGTCTAGATGGTGTTTCACTATTTAGTTTGGGAAGACATATTTGTGGCAACACATAAGCGTGTAAAAATCCCCTCAAAATATGTGTTAGATGTGTTTGTTTTGGCAAAGAGAAGAAGGATCAAATGTATTGATTCCAAAATTTAACATTGTCATCATCTTTTGTACAGGGTGTTCATGCTCCCAGTTAGCTGAGCCCTCTCAGGAACATTCTTAGTTTAGCGTGATCATACCATATAGCAAAATGTTACATTGGCTAATATGAGACACTAAATAGCATCTAGCCACTGAGTGCTCAGTAAACAGCAGGAAGGATGAGAACAGTACAAAAATTAGCAAATACTTGGTAACTCCTCATTTGCATATGATGTTCCTTCATTTGGGCAAATTTTTGTGTGCTCACACTAACATGTTCTAGGATGCCTTTAACATGCACAGTAAAGCCTTCCTTTATAGCACACTAATTTTGGCATGCATCAAGGGGCCTTAACATGCAAAACTTTATTACCTATTCCTCTCCGTGTTGTTCTTAAATTCTTTTGAAAAAAACCCTCAAACTGTGACAAGTAAAATGTTAAAAGAAACCAGGGTGCTATGTAATGTGCACAGAGCTGTCATGTGCTGAATGGTTAAAAGCTGATCACTGGCGTGTTCCCACCTTATAAATCCATATTACCAGGGCTGGCGATATCACTAGGCAAACTAGGAGGCTTCCTAGAGCACCAGCAGTCCAAGGTCGACCCCTTGCCACCCCTGTTGCCCCTCTCCAGAACCCACAGTGGCAGCAGTGATATTAAAAAACGCAGCGCTTACTTAAAGCCTCTGACGCTGTGCTTTGACCAGCCGATTCCACCCCCTCCGACGCAGAAATGGCTGGTCAAACTTTGCAAAATGGCAAGGATACACACACCCATGTCGATATTAACACGTATGCATTCTGAAACACCAGCACATGCATGTACAAGCTGCCAGGGGGTCCCACATCAGCTTTTCATATGTGTCTATTTCTAAAATAGCATCTCCTACAGCACGAGGATGCCCATCACCATACGTACTGGAGTTTCCTGGCTTGATTTGACATATAGTTATGTCGATTTTAGATTGAACTTACATGTGTCCTCCCTCTTCTTTAAAACTGACAGAGAATTGCAGACATTTTCACTCGGATGTTGAAGCAATCACATAAATGGCTTTTCTAAAAGCTGCCTTAATATAAACAAGAAATAAAATGAAACAAAGACATCCATAGAAAAAGCCATCCTTCCAGAGCTCCTAAAGCTCATCTTCCCAACTCAACGGATTTCACTTCTGCCAAGAATCTTAAAGAATCAGGGCCATATCAGCACAGTGGGGAGGTCAAGACCACTAGAAACTCACGTTCAAAAGTATCCAAAATAAAATACAAAATTAGACAAAGTGCACAAGTCCAAACATCTTAAGACGAGGCTGAAAAATGTAGGCAAATAATCTGCGTACCAACAGGATCCTTTGTGTACAAATATGCTTCCTAACCCGCTTTCTTTCTCTGTTCGTGACAGTAGCCTGTGCCCTGAATATCTATTCTCCTGACATTTTCCTCTCTTCTAATCCACCACGAGAAATGCGTATCGCGCATTTCTGGGGTAGGCTTTAGAGCGGTGCCTTGTCCACTCAAGCAGAGACGGCAATACCATCACTCACTTCCTCTTACTGAGAAAGCGCTGATAAGATAATACAGCACTGGAGATGGCAGCATCTAGAATCATAGAGGCCGGCATTCGGAAAGCTCGTTCGGGTAGCTTTGGGAGTTATCCAGACTAATCCTTGTTTTTGAATTCATCACATCAATGTTGCCCAACCAAAAATGTGTCCATTTCTCTTGAAGCAGCGTTTAGAGTAGGTGCTATGTTACTTTAGCCAGATAGCACTGAATATCGGTGCTATTACCTAAAGTTAACCAGATAAGTCAGGCTTCAGAAATAGCTGTCCCAAATTATCCAAATTAGGTTATTTGGAGAACCAGTTATGCTTAGCAGTTAGAGATATTTGATTAAGTCCACTGAATATCTAGTTAAAGATCTCCAGATAACTTTAACTGGTCACTGTCCCACTGAATATCAGCCCAATAGAAAATTATGTCAGATAAGGTCTATCTAGTCTGCCCAGTTTCATTCCTGATGCACAGCCATGGAGCCCAGTTAATATCGGGGTTTCCCTTCACCTCTTTGTGTGACATGACCCCTTCCTCTTTAAACTCGCCTTTCCGGCCCTCTATGTGCAATTTATTGCTGCTTATTGTGTATTAGTAAACAGAAGCTCTAAAAATGTAGCAGGACAATTACTGCAGATATTGCAAACTAGATATTCTAAAGCTATATAGCATTTGTTACTACATCTTTGGGCATAAAGGCCTGGTTTTAGCTTGGCTTTTTATGTTTTGGGCTTGTTACTGTTGCGCTGTTCGATACTTACCATCTGTGTTGTTCTTTGCTTTGGATTGTAGATATATCTTGTATATCGTCTTGAGCAGGTTTGGGAAGCTGCTGGCTAAAAACCAAATTAAATAAATAAACTGGATATAAACCATGTTTTAAGATTAAATAGACTCAGGAAGGATAAGGCCGCCTGAAAGGAAACCCCTCAGAGCAAGCCTTGATGGTAATTCATAGCAATTGGCACAGAGCCTTCCCAAAAACACATTGTGTTCCCCTGGCCGAGAAATAGAGAAGAGCAGATGAGAGACCAAGTTATGTATTAGCTCAGAGCAGCCTCTCACGTGAGTTTCTGCTTCCTTTTCCTTGTGTGGTTAATTCCTTTTCAAGATCTCTTGCATCATGTTTTAGATCGTTGTACGCTAACCGGCATGAACTTATTATGCCTATGCCTAAAAAGGTCAGTTTCAAATGTTCTTGTTCTTTATGGATGACAGCATGAGATATCGGTACGGTGGTTAAATGGTTTTGCTTGCTGTGAAGACTTCTGACAGATGTGGAAGGTCGCCGGAGCATAGTTAAGTGCATCTAGTTTTACAGTTAAAATGCATATATTACAATAATACATAGTGGGGCATCCTAAATACTGAAATAATATATATAGCTTAAGAGGGAAAGATATATGGATTAATGTCTTCAGCTACCCAAAACAGAGATCAGAGGTTCCCAGCCTTTTTGGTTGTATGGACCCCTTAACCTCCAAAACGTTCGGACAAGTTTCCCAGTTCATCCCCACCACCCTTCCCAGACTTCCCTTGGAGCCAAGCCTGTCTGCAGCAGTCTCGCTCTCCCTCCGGCCTGTCTCTGCCAGACTGTCTCTCTCTCTCTCCCCTGCCACTTCCCTCCAGTCTTCTTCTCTTCCTAGTCAGCCTCCACCATCCTCTATCTTCCCCGTAACCAATCCCCCACTAGCCTCTCTTTTCTGTGTCCCAAGGACCCCTCTAATGGCCTCACGGACTCCAGGGATCTGTGGACCACAAGTTAGGAACCACTGACATACATTATTATATCTTGGGAGGCTGCACTGTTTTATCACATTTCTGACAACCTTGAAAGGTAGCAATCTGGAAACGCTGCTGTTAAACCATGGGTTGTGCTCCTATATATACTAATTTCATCAAAGGGGATCTCCTAGCCATGCATTAAGACCACATGAGTACAGAAGAAGTGCACTTTCCCTGTAGGGTTGCTCTCAGCTCTTGGAAAGGAGGCGGTGGAAGAGGGACACATTACAACGTATTGGCTCACCTACTCTATGGCTGGATACAGAGAGGAGACCACATTGGGCTAAACAAGAGAAAGCACTGGAACAATGGAAATGACACATTAGTAAAACAATCCATCAGAGCAGATACAGCAAAAGGAAACTAATCTCGCAGTAGCAATGAAGGAAACCATTATAGGGTTTAGCGCACAGTAAGCGTGTCATGCTAAAGGTTAGCCTGGGGCCCTGTGCTAAAACTTCCATGCTAACTGAGTAGTGCATGACTGGGTGGGGACTGGGTTAGTTAGGGGTAGAACCTGGGCATTGACGGTGACTCATTTTTAGCGCGGTCTTTTGGGTGTATGCTAACTACAAATGTTGCCATGGGTGCATATAAAACCACCTCATTGGGTGGTATTAAGTACTCCAGCATGCCAGTTAGTGTGAGCCACACATTTTCAATACCCTAACATTAGGGGGATGAATGCATGTTTCCCCTGCAGTTCACATGGGCCTCCACACTAGATTCATGGCCCAAATGCAAGCTACTGGCATACTGTTTAGCAAACATGCCCCAATACAGTTGTGGTCAGCATTATTGGCACCTTTGCATTTTAGGTATGTTATGTACAATATCTTGAGAAATAATTGGAAATATTCCAACTTTAAGTCATCATAATATTCCAAAAGTATGTTCAAAGGTATAAAACAAAAAAAAAGATATCTGTACAACTTAGACGTGGAGCCCAATTCAGAGAGGGGTACGTCTGGGCCGTACAGATATCCTGAATGAAGACAGGCCCATGGGGGCACACAGAATCGGGTTCCTGGATGCCCCAGTGTGCCCCTGCTGCTTGCGGGGATGTCCTCTCCACAGGTGCCCCTGACTCCTGTGGCTTTGGCCCCTGCCACCTGTCCCATAGTTGGCCAGCTGGGGCCTGGATCAGGCGGTGGGGACACCCCCGCACCCAGCCCGGAGGGGCAGCCCTGGGCCCAATCGTTGGATTAATGCTGCTTATTCCACTTTTGAGATAGAATAAGCAGCACATTCCCTTTGACCCGGCAGGACATACGGGGCCGTGACCAGAATCGGCCCTGTATGTCCTGCTGAGTTGGCTTGCCACTGCTCCGTCCCGATCCCACCCCCTCCCACACCCGCCGCCTCTTCCTGTCCTATGGCTCAAGATGTGCGGGGAGAGCAGAAGGGAGAATAGGGTTCCAACGGCTTGCGGGGCCTTGCAACCCGCGTCTCTGAATTGGATCCATAGTAATTTCTGAGAAAAAAACATAATATCACCTGGACAGGAGTAATGGCACCCTTCACTAACATTTGGTTGCATAACCCTTGGCATTGATGACAGCCTCCAAATGTTTCTTGTAGCCATCTATAAGGTTTGTACATATGTCTGCTGGTAGTTTCTCCCACTCTTCAATTGCAATTTGTTCCAACTCATGAATGTTTCCAAGATTCCCTTTACCAATGGAAGATTTAAGCTCTTTCCAAAGGTTCTTGATTGGGCTGAGATCAGGACTCATTGCTGGCCATTTTAAAACAGTCCATTTTTCCCTTTTTAACCATTCTTTTGTATTTTTGGATGTATGTTTTGGGTCATTGTCCTACTGGAGGACCCATGACCTTCGATCCAGACCTACAGTAGCTTTCTGACACTAGGTATCAAATTTTACTCCAAAATGCCTTGATAGTCCTCTGACTTCATGATTACTTTAATTCATTCCAGGCCTCCAGTTCCTGAGGCAATAAAACAGCTCACAACTTTATGGAACCTCCACCATATTTAACTGTAGGAAAGGTCTTTTTTTTCTCTTATAAACTTTGTTTCTTCACCTGTAAATGTATCGCTGGTTTGTATTGTCAAAGAACTCAAGTTTGGTTTCATCTGTACACATAACATTTTCCCAGAAGGATTGTGGTTTCTCAAGGTGGTTTTGGGCAAAGATCAGGTGTGCCTTTTTATGTCTATCTTTGAACAGGAGTCCTCCTTGGCCTTCGCCCATGAAGTCCTTCTTTGTTTAGTGTGTGGCTTATGGTGTGGGTTGAAACCACCACTCCAGATTGACGCAATTTGTTTTGGAGAGAAATTACTTCCTGTATGACTCAGTCTACTATCAGCAATGTTACGGTATAGCGATGGGGGTGACGATGGCACCATCGGTGGCAGCATTATATATGTCCAATTTCGAGGATCAGTACCTTTATGGATCACTTTGATGGACAAAGGTTCTTTTTTGGAAACATTTCCTGGATGATATCTTCTTTATTTGGACTAGATCATTGTTAGATCTTCACCATTTTTTGGACTGGTTGAATACCTTGAAACAAAATATACAGTTTGTATCTAAGTACCATACAGATCATATAGAATTTTTGGATCTGTTGATTTAGAAAGAGGCCAACCAGTTTTGTACAACACTATATTGGAAGCCTGTCCAGCATAACACCCTATTGAAATATACTAGCTATCATCCAGGTTCATTGCGGCGTGGACTACCTTTGGGACAGTTCCTTCGTGTACGCCGTTTATGCACAAGTATAGCTGAATTTCGAAAGCATGCTCGGGAATTGAAAGGCAGACTGTTGGACAGAGGGTACCCTGAACATCTGCTTCAACAAGCGTATAAACGGGCATTGAATAATCATCCCGAATGGTGGGAAAATTCAGGGGATTTTGAACGGACCACTAGTGGCTTGAATACGTTTGTAGGAGTGCTGCCCTATATGCCTAATACACCTGCAGTTACACGTATTTTGAAGTCCCATTGGTCAATCTTGTCCCTTCATGATTGTTTTCAGAGACCTTTAATGATGGCCTATCATAGGGGAGCCAACACTGGGGACAAGGTTGTTCGTACTACCACACAAGAGCTTACATTACATGAACCCCAGAAAAGAGAACATTATGCTTGTGGATTGTGTGACATTTGTGCCAAAACATTAGAAGGGGAGAATTGGCGCAATCTAAAAACGGCGGTAGATTATAGATTTTGTTATCAGACTAACTGTTTAAGCTCTTCCATGGTGTATGTGATCCTTTGTCCTTGCGGGATGAAATACGTGGGGATGACAATGAGATCAATTAAGAAACGGTTACAGGAACACCGATGTAGGGTAAACACAAGCGTGTTGGGAGCTCCTGTGGTGGCACACTGTGTACAGGCACAACATGTTTTTGAGGATCTGCGGTGGTTGATCATAGATCAAGTGCCACCCTCTCCGCGGGGAGGGGATCGGGCTACAATGCTACATTTTAAAGAACAGCGCTGGATTTTTCAACTGAACTCGATGTCCCCATGGGGGTTAAACTCTGAAGTGGAATGGTGGACATTACATTAGGCAGAGATTGGTGTTAGCTCCATTGATCCTTTTGGACAATTGAGGGATAATTGTCAGATACCTTATGACTAAAGATTCAACTCAGCTGGTGGTGCTCTGATTGGATGGAATATAACCGGAACCGGAACTATGCTCAGGAAACGACACTTGAGAAAGAGCTATGAAGTAACACAGCTTGAAACACAGTACGTGTTGCGGTTCCTGGGTGCTGCTATGATCCAGATTTGGCAGTTGGACCCAATACGTTTCATAAGGCCCTCAGATAAGTACATCCCTGGGGAGAGAAGAAATTAGAATGCATGATGGGTTTGTTCATGCCAACTTCTGTGACTTATTTTCACAAGTTATGAATTGCAGTGTCACAAAGAAGAGTGCGAGGACTGTGAGATGGTGAGCTCGTTTAAATTTTGGATTTTTCCTACCATTGAAATTTGGTGTAGTTGGTTAGGAATTTTTGTGGGAACATTCAGGTGAGTGTTATCCCGCGTGTAAGGCTGGTTTTCAGTTTTTATGAAGATCTTGATTAAAAAGGAGGATTCACTTTGGGAGGGAGTAATTCCTCATGGTGAGTGATCCAACAAAAAAAGTGCTAGACATAATAATTTGAGATAGTCTTGAAAGTTAGGATCTTATTTCTTTTCACTTATTTTGTAGGATATATTGTGGGTGAATGTTTTGGGGTTTTATGATTAGCGAATAATCATTTATTTTATTTACATTCTCTTATATACCGTGCTATTCTGCATCAGTGTGGTTTACATTGAACAAACTGAAATTACATTGAACAGGGCATTATAACTTGAAGATAACTATTTTACAGGGAACATGGGCTATGGAGGGTTAAGTGGCTTGCCCAAGATCACAAGGAGCACCTGTGGGACTAGAAACCCCAGTCCTTCCGGCCCAAGGTTGCTGTCCTCTAGTGGGATTTGAACCCCCGACCTTCCAGCCTGAAGTACCTTGCCCCAACCACTAGGCCACTCCTCCACTCCCCACTAGGCCACTCCTCCACTCCACTAATCATGACCTGGCAATGTCCCAGTTTTTATACTACTTCCTACTATTTTCTTTTTTAATTGGTCTTATTTTATTTGATTCTTTTATGTGTCAAATCTGTGTGCATATATAGTCCAAAGCCACTGGCCACCTTTTTAGGAGATATTGGACATTAAGGGGTTGAACTGCAAGGGTGCTAATTATGTAGCCCACAACTGTATGCATTATTTGTCAATAAAGTAGTTTTAGATTGGATTTTTTTACTGCAACACATTTGATAATAGTGAACTGCAAAGCAGCTCATTATTATGCAAAATGAATAATGCAGCTTGTGTTAAATCTTGCAAGCTGCGTTATGAATCAAATGATAGCAACAGCTCATTAGCAGACACTACAGTGCTATTAGAGAACAATTTAAAGGGGCCAGTGCTTTGTTAAAAGATACCCTTCATACTCCCAGTCCCCTTTAGACAAATCCCCCTATTCCAGATTCCCTTTGGAATTACCTCCACACCCCTGTATCTCCTGTTGACACTCTGATTCCCTGTTGAAACCCCTGACCCCATGTTTAGATTGACCCAGCATCTATCAGGGATCTGGACGGGTAGTGAGGGGACAAAAGCAATCCCCAGGTGCTCCTGCCCCATCAATTCCTTACCTCAAAATAGAGACTCCCGCAATACTACTGCTAGGGGTGGAGGCCATCATTTTGAGGCAGGGAGCTGCTGGAGAAGGAGTGCCCAGCGATCACTCTTGCCCAACTCCCAGACTGCCAACTAAGGGAGTACTCCCTCTTTTTTCAGTTGTGTACCTCCCCAATATCCAGGGTCCTCTCTCTCTATCTTTCTCACCCCCTATCCCCAGCCCTTTCCTTTTCTAGTCCTCTCTCTCTCTCTCTCTGCCATAGGTTCTTTCTCTTTCTCTGTGCATCAAATATCCGACACCCTTTCCTTTTCTATTTCTCTCTACGCTGGGTCCTCCTTCCGTCTCCACTGTTCTCTCTCCCTCTCTGTCAGTCTCTGGTCTTTCCTCTCTATCCATATCTTTACATTCCATCTTTTTCCCTATACCCAGCCCCTCCTCATTTTCTCAATACCCATAATCTTCTCTCTCTTTCTCTCTTAAAGGAAAGTACATCCCCACTTGTCTCTCCATTCTGGTGTCATCACATCATCATAAGAATATCTGGTATTAGGAGAAGCTAATGGTAAAGAGCACACAAAAATATGTTCTGCAGCCTTCAACTACATTTTCTTTCCTGGTTTCAGACACACAGGAAACACAGAAGCAGACAGGAGTGAATCAATACTGTCTCTCTTTCTTCTGTTGTCCTATACCGGAGTCATTTTTTCCATTAAAAATTTTACAAAGAAAGAAATTCAATTTATCAAAGGGAAGATCAGAGAAACAGATGAAAGAACCCGAAATAGCTGGAGACAAAATAGACGTCTAACCTCTCTGCTTCCATGCCTTCTGTCGATGCCAAGATGGCCATTATTTACTGCTGCCTTTTTTCAGTGGAAGATGGGAAATGGTGAAGTTGTTCAGCTTTGATACATTCCAACCCATTATCTTTATGTCACTAAGCAAATCATCACCTATCGAGTCTAACCATTAGCTGTCAAAGGGTAAATGCATCTTTTCTTATGGTGCACCGGGATCATATTCAGGAAGTAGCTACTGTACATTTTTTCTGGAAAGCAAAAGGACTGTCAGGCCAAATAAATGATGCACCTGAGTTGGCAAGCAAATGCAGTAATTTACGTCTTTTATTTCTGTATTTTCAGGTTCTGATTTGTATTTAGTTCCTGGAAGTATTTGTTTTGTTTAGGTTTTGACTGATCCTCCTGTCTAGCCACACCCACTGTTCTGAATAAAGATAGATGAGTAGGTGGTGCGGTGATGCTTTTCTGAACTACTGTATACACGCTTTCCATGGATCACGCTGGGATACATCATGATAACATTTGAGTTTTCAGCAAATCCCTTCGATGGAATGTATTTATGGGTTCATCGATGTAGGACCAAGCCTTGGCTTGCAGATGAGACCACAGGCGAGGCAAATGAAAGCTGCAGTTGATGTCGATACAGAATTGGCTTTTTTCTCTCACACTTTTCTTTTTGTGCTCATGTTAATCTTTAACGATACATTTGATATATCGCTCAGGCCAAAGCATTAGAGCGGTTTACAATACTACATTAGTGTTACGGAAAATATGAAAAGAAGAAAGGACAGAATGAGAGATACAGTGATAGTCAAAGAAATAGAAGAGACAGGAGGGAAGGAAATAGCAGGTTATCTCCACAAAATACTGGCATGACAATTAAGTTTACTGCTTTTTGTAAGATTATGATCAATCGCCACGGACTCATGCCTAAGGGCCATGCCAAAGGGCCCTCAGGTGCGGGCACGCCTCCGGAGCGGCAGTTTTAATGCCGTTGTGCAGGGTAGATGATTGGCAGGCAGTGGAGTGAGGAGAAGCTCCCGCCCACACACTCAGGTCTTAGCTTAGTTTTGGAAAGCCAAGAGACAGCGCTGATGCCTCCATCTGGCCCTATCCAAGGCTGGGTCTTCTTAACTGTCCAGGTCACTGTGCTTATTATTGAGGTTGTACTTGAGAGGGGCTTTAGATCTAAGGCATGGTCTTCCTTGTGATCTGTGTGATATCCACTTTTTAGCTGGGGCATATAGAAACAAAACACCTAACTTAGGTAGCCAGATTTTGTGATTTGGGCTGCCAAGTTAAGCACATTTTCACCACATCAGTCAGGTAAGATGCTGATTTACTGAGCTGTAGTGAAGCCGCAATAGGTGTTAAATACCAAATTCAATATTTGCCATGCACTGAATCCATGTTAAAGCATATCTTTGACAACAATCACAAAACGTAAGGCCAAAAAGAAAATTAAAGACCTTCATTGCTTACAAAGCAGCTTAATAATATGAAGATGGACTAAGGCAGATCTCTGTTAATCCTTTGAAAGATAATTATATTTCAAAACTGTGTCATTATTTTTCCACCAAGGCCAAAGGTATTCTCAGGCTAATACGCCCAGGGCTCTTTTTGAGGGGATACACGGTGGTACAGAGTACTGCCACCTTTTTCATTGCCTGCTAAAATTGACCCATAGTCCTCTTGTATTAATAGAAAAAACCTGCATATGAGAACCAGCGCCCTTCTTTTTTTTTTTTTAGGGAAAATGCACAAAACACACCTACTGATGTTCTTGGAGATCTCTCTCCTATCATAAATCCTAAACAAGCAGTAAGTCCCAAGTAGCATCCCCTTGTGCCCCCTTCCCACAGTGGAAAGCAACCTCTCACATAGATGCCTTCATCTCTAGCATAGCCCCCCCAAACAATAGCAGCACGTCACTCCAACCTCTAGTTGAAACACCTCACCATCCCAAATCTCCAACAGAGGAGAGGAAACATGAAGGTGAGGATGAGAACTGGAGGGGAGAAATAAGAAGAGGAAGGAGAAGCTGAGATAAAGGGAGGAAGGAAAAGTGAAGAGTAAAGACAAGAAGGGGAAAAGGAGGAAAGTAAGAGGAGAAGGAAGGGGAAAGGTGAGGGTGTAAAAGGGAGAAGGACAGAGATGAGACACAGGGAAGGACAGGAAGATTGAGAACATGGAGGAAGGAGAAGAGGAGGGAGTAAAAGATAAAAAGGGGAAAGAATGGTGTGGAGAAAGAGAAGGCGGTAAGGAGGTGAGGAATGTGTGATAGGAGTAAGAGGAGAGCAGAATGTGAGAGGTGTGGAAAGATGAACGCATGGGAAGGAGGGACGTGCGTAAGGAAAAGAGGACCAGGCATGCGTGTGGAAGAGCGAGAGGTGAAGGAGAGGAGCATGGAAAAGCATAGGTAGGATATAGAGAAACAAAAAGAAAAGAAAAGATATACAGGAATGAAATAAGCCAAAGAAGATGGCGCCAGGGTGGAAAAATCTAGTGGAAAGGCTGAGAGAATAGAATAGGTCACAGAAAAAGGAAAATTAGAACCTTAAAAAGATGAAAAAGGGAAACAAATTCATACATGAGAAAAGACTAAGGTGTCTAAAGAAAATGGGGACACAACTGAAGAAGGATCAAGAAAGAAGCAAAAAGGAAAAGAAGAAGAATAGAAGATCAAGAAATACAAACATTAAAAAAAAAGATTTTATTGAACCACACTATTGCAACTACAACCCGATATGGTTGGGCTGCATCTGTGTGTGTGTGTTGGGGTGGGAGGGAGACAATGTGTGAATGAAAAAGAGAGAGAGGGAGGAACAGTCGGCATCCTGTCTTCATCTCCTTCCAAACTAGGTAATCTGATGAAGAAAGTTAGTCCCTTCTCCATTCTGACCTCCCTATTTACTACACTATCTCCTATCCCTCCCCCTCTCCCCCAAACTAAACAGCCACATTATCTTCAAGTCTTAAACCAGGAAAGTGACATCTGAAAAAGGGTACGCAGACATTCAATTCATTTGGGGCATTGCTGAAACCCTTGCAAAAACCGTATACATAGATGTTCCTAGCACATAGACGTGCAGGAGGATCTGGGCGGATCAACAAAGATACATGTCACAGGGTGATTCCAGTTATGCACAAGCACATCTGACCATGGTTGTTGAGGCGTCCATGCCATGTTGAGGTTTATGACCAAGAATAAGGAGCAGAAATGTAATTGTTTCAAGACAGCAACGTTACCAGGGGGGAAAGCACAGGGCTCTGTCATCATGTCAATGTTTCCTGGGCAAAGAACCCGCATATAAATACAGATCCCAAACAGATTACTAACCTGCCACTGCACTGCTGAGTGTCAGAAATGTTATGGAAAATGGATGTCTTTCCTTCTGGAAAATGCTGGTCAGGACGCCGAAGAAGCTGTCTCTGCGGCCATCCATTTGGGGGTTTCCATGTTTCTAAAATCGGGCTGAAATTTAAGTGTCCCCAGGGTTTTCTCAGACATTTTGCCCTGGACATCCCAGGTTGCACCTGGAAGTCCTTTGTAAAATGCCACTTTTTGTGAATATGTATTTGAAAAATCGTAAATATTTAAAAAAAATACCCTCTTTCATCCCTCTTTTTCATCCCGATGTTGGTTCATCTTCATAGGTACAACGTTTAAGTAATTATTAGCAACCCCAAGATTGAGGGATAGGAAAACAAAGCTCCCAATAAGAGTCCTCGAGCGAGCTGACTTGGGATACTTGGAGTCCTGCATTATAGTCTACACCTTGTGGATCCTGCTAAGTAAACATTAGCACATGCTATCTGCCACTTTACCTATAGTAGCGGTGCACGCTAATGCTTAGTAAACATGGTCCCATTGTGTTCAGTTTCCAGTTTTGTTCAATAATGTTGGCTGTGTGTTACAGCCTCCTAGCAGAAGTGCTAGAGACTGGGACTGATCTCTAAGGAAGAGGAAAGAACTGTAGAGTTTAGTGGTTTGATATGGATGGATGCGCAGACTGGATAAATCGTATGGTCTTTTTCTGTCGCCATTTTCTCAGTTTCTTTTTATAGGACTACTGGAAATACATAGTGCTTTGAAGTATTCAAGTGTAATATGTCCCTACCTTAAAGAGCTTACAATCTAAGCAGGTACCTCCGGCAATGACTGGCCCTAGATATAGGATTTGGCTTCCCACCCATAACTCTCACCACTAGGCCACTTCTCCATCTGGATTCATTGCACGAGGAGTGGAGGAGTAGTCTAAGAGTGGAAAGACCTGAGCTCAAATCCCACTGATGCTCCTTGTGGCCTTGGGTGAGTCACTTTACTATCCATTGCCTCAGGTACAAACTTAGATGAGGGAGATAACTGGAGACAGGGAGATAACTACTGTACCTGAATGCAAATCACTTTGAACCTTTACTGGAAAAGGCGTGAACTAAAAAATGTAGTAAAAACTGTTAGTGTATCTGGGCTTAAAAGATGCTTGGAAAAGTCCATAAACCATTATAATTATTGAAGTGGACTGGTGGAAATCCATTGTTTACCCCGGGATAAGCAGCACGGAATCTCTGTACCCTTTTGGGAATCTGTCAGATACTTGTGGCCTGTATTGGCCACTGTTGGAAATAGGAAACTGGGAGTGATGGACCTTGAACCTGACCCAGTATGGCATATCTTATGTTCTCCCAGTCAGTCGCCCAGCATTTCAGAAGCTAGCATGCTGTAGTTGGGTCATGCGTGTATTCCGGACATTTTGTACATGTGGGAGAACTGTATGCCATACTGAGTAAGGCAGAAAGGGCCTGGACCACAAGCAAGACTTTGGAAGTACAGTACATCTGGGACATTTTCAAGAGCAACACAAATATAGATTATGAAACCACATATTCTAGGGGTTAAGGTTTCAATAGATTTTTCAGAAAGAGAAAATGCAGAAAGCCCGCAGATAGAAGACCCTTTTCATACAAAGCTGGTTTGATAAATTACTTTTGCTCTGACTTATTGGCTGTTTCTTGTGAATCAAAAGGCTTTTCATCCTAGCAAACAGTCTCATTAATATTTCATCATCTCTCCACGTATCTAATGTCTGGCGATTTATTACAGTTGTTAAGGTCACAGATTCCTCTCCATGAGAGAGGGAAGGCAACAGCTACTGGAGCAAAGTATTCTGATGAAAACTAACAGCCCTTCAGTTTTGAAAATGTCCCTTTTCTTTCATCATGCCCACTTTCCGCCTCTCTCCCCCCTACCCAGTTATCAGCTACCAGTGAAGCATCTTGAATATTGTGTGCAATTCTGGTCGCCGTATCTTAAAAAGGACATAGCGTTATTAGAAAAGGTACAGAGAAGAGCCACCAAAATGGTAAAGGGGATGGAAGGATACTCCTATGAAGAAAGGCTAAAAAGGTTAGGGCTCTTTAACCTGGAAAAGAGACGGCTGAGGGGAGATATGATAAAAGTCTATAAATTAATGAACGGAATGGAACGGGTAAACGTAGATCGATTGTTTACGTTATCAGAATATAGAAAGACTAGGGGACATGCAATGAAGCTACAGGGTAAACTATTTAAGACTAATAAAAGAAAGTATTTTTTCACTCAACGTGTAATCAAACTCTGGAATTTGTTACCGGAGGATGTAGTAAAGTCTGTTAGTGTAGCTGGGTTTAAAAAAGGTTTGGACAAGTTCCTGGAGGAAAGGTTCATAAACCATTATTAAGAAAGGACCCAGGATATCAATGCTTGACCCAGTACAAGCATTGTGGAACCTGTGTCTTTTGGAGAAACTGCTAGGTACGTATGACCTAAATTGGCCACTGTTGGAAACAGGATACTGGGCTTGATGGACCTTGGTCTGACCCAGTATGACATATCTTATGTTCTTATCTATTTTTGAGGTTAACAAGTCCTTTGACATGCCAATCACCAACAACAGCACCGATGGCACAAATCTGTTTCGATGCAAGACAGGATACAATAGGGAAAAAATAAAACAGTGATACTGACGACTTACATGCAGTATTCTCGCCAAGCTGCGGGGAGTTCTCTGCCCGCGCCTGTTCCTCATGAGAAAGACCACACAGCCCATCTAGTTGATATGGAAGAGCAGACTAGAGAGGCCATGTGGTCTGTTTCTGCTGCCATGTTTCTCTGTTTCTGTGACAAAAAATGTGATATCAAAGCACCTCCCTCTACCGTCACCAGCGCGGGCGAAGGACTCCCGCACAATTTGCTGCTTACATGAACCAATAGAACAAAGGAAAAAGCAAAAGAAATATAGCAAATTTCTCTTTGCTTATTGTGCCTCAGCCTTCAAAGGGTCACCGTAGGAATATCTAGTGTTTTCCTTCGCATCAGGCAGCAACACTAGAACACAATTAGTTTACAGTTATTACAGTCACTAAGATCTCAACCTTTGTTCGGGTTTGTTCTTTAAGTAGATATTAATGTTTAAAGGTTTTGAAAGCTTCTCTCACTTATCCATATTATGAATCAATATGTATCAGAGAGCTACTTCGCAGATTCTCATCAAAACCCCACGTAGGCACAGAAACAAAATGTGTGTGTCAAAGAAAGACAGTAGAGTCCTTTTTCCTATTTTCTCTGCCTACTTCAATAATGTGGACCCTATGTGAAACCTGGTTTTGAGAACTACGTATGTACTGAAGTGTATGTTTATTCACACAGTATCACGTTTCTCTTGCAATATTTTCTTATCTATGCTAACGAACCCTGTAGAAAAATAACATGCAAAATTTGCCTATGGGAAATTTTGCAAAAGCAATAAAAGCTCACTGAGATGTAATTATTTCTTTTAAAAAATCCTGTCTGTGAAGCCAATTTAACATACTGGGTCCTTTTACTAATGCACACTTTGGGTCAAAATCAATGCGCGTTTGGTGAAACCGCACTATGGTAATTGTCGGGGCATGACCCAACAGTTACCACACAGGCAAGCCCCTTAGCGTACATTCAGGCCATTGGCACCTACTGCCATCTATTGAGGTGATGGTAGGTGCACCCATGTCAACTACAACATTGGCAGTTAGCATAGGCATCAGTAGCATGCACTAACAGCAATGTACAGCCAATGCCCACTCTCTGCCCCAACCCTACTCAGACCCTCTCCCATAGTGCAATGTGCAGGGAACACGTTTCAGCACACATTAATTGTTCTGCTTACACGCTAACAATTACTGCAATGTTAATGCATGCTGAAAAGCATTTTAACCTTAAGCATACTTAAGTAAAAGGGCCCCAAAGTTTTCCATATGCCCAATCTAAGGCACACAAATGTTAATGCGCGTGATTAGTAAATATTTCCTCACAAAAACAGGCCCAGCAGAATCTGCCTTGGTCGGGCCCCTCCACAGAGGAGTTAGTAGGTTTCTTTTATGACAACGTACAACAGCTTAGACTTACTCTCCCATCCTATCCGTCCTTTTCTCCGCCTGACCCAGATGGTTTAGGTTCTACCAGTGTCACACACAGTTGGTCCGACTTTGTCCCGGTTACATTGGCCGATCTTACCCATACATCGCATTCCATTCGTAAGACCATGTGCCCTTTAGACCCAATCCCATCTAAATGGATAGTGGAATAATCCTTGGGATCACTTCCAATCATGTGGACTATTATGAACAATATAGTTTTTCAGCTGGCATAATGCCAGACGACTGGAAGAAGGCTATGTTTAGGCCTATCCCTAAAGATCACCAGGGTGGTTTGCATGATCCCAAGAATTACCGACCCATCTCTAACTTAACTTATCTTCTCAAAAGTTGCAGAGAGGACAGTTTTCAGACAACTTTCAAATCACATTGAAGATGTCTTACCCTACACCCTTAACAATAGGGCTATTTCTCTTTGCACAGCATGGACATTGTCATCATGGCAGTCCTAAATGAGATCCATAGGGCCCATGATCAAGGGAAAATAGTTATCGTCATCTCACTAGATCTATGATCAGCTTTTGACTTGGTGGATCACAATATGCTACTCACTCACCTGCACGACACTGCTATTCGGTGCACAGTTCTCTCTTAGTTCTCCTCTTTCCTGCATGACCACTCTTTTCAGGTTAGTATTCACAATATCTCATCATCACCACATAATTTCTTGTGTGGCGTCCCACAGGGGTCGGCACTCTCATCTCTACCCTTCAACATCTTCTTAGTCTGATACAGAGCTTGGGAATCTCTAGCTACATCTATGCTGGCGATATCCTACTTTTGTTCTCCACTGATTAGCTCTCTCCAGACCTTTTCCCTCTTAATGCATGTTTAGACAGCAATGCTATGTGGATTCGCAACAACTCACTCAGGCTTAACTTGTCTAAGACATTAGCTTCCTGGTTCACTGGTTCCGCGAATGACGCAACCCTTACCCCCATACTTGAGGGTGACTTTGCAATCTACCATCCGGTATCTAAGCATACTACTGGATTGTGAATTATCTTTCTCCCCACAGTTAGCCTGAGTTATCAAGTCATCTTTTTTCACACTACGCCATTTTAGAGCAATTCAATCATACTTGGATCAGTCAGTACACACTTCCATCTTGCTTCACACAGTAATCTCCCACCTGGACTACTGTACTATGTCCTACATGGGACTCCCCCAGTACCAGTCTGATGCTTACAGACTGTACAAAACATGGCCATATGCATCCTTACCCATGCCCGGAGATTCGACCATGCTCTCCCCCCCCCCCCTCCTTACTTATGCAACACCAATGGCTCCCTGTCAGTTCACGCTTTCTGTTTAAGATTCTGATGCTTACTTATAAAGCTATTCATGATGCAGTACCTGAATATCGTTCCTTTTTAATTACACTTTACGCCCCTGCCAGGGCACACTGTTCTCTTCACGGTTTCAGACTGCCTATTCCATCCCCCTCTTTAGTCAAGTATGAGTTCACTCAAAAATCCGCTTTCTTTGTTGCAGCCCCCATTCTATGGAACAGTCTACCCACTCCCTTATGGGTCAAACCAAATTTCTAAAGCTTTCAAAAAGCATTGAAGACCTATGTGCTTGAAACTGCAGTTGGGTCATCAACGATGGACTCCTGAGGTGTACTCTCTCGGATCAGGCCTGACAGAGGCAACCCCCCACCCCTCCCTTCTCCCCCTCCTTTTCCCCCTCTTTCCCTGTGTCTGGACCTTTCCTACTTTATTGTTCTCTTTCTTGCCTTTCCTATCATTGAAAATGGTGTTCTTTTCTTTTTTCCACTTTGCATTTTTTATTGTAAACCGCATTATTTGCATGCAGATACTGCGGTATATCAAATAAAGGCAAACATAAACAAACATTTAACATGGGCCTGCACTAAAATAATGCACATTAATGGTGAATTAACACACATTAATGTTAGCATACCTTAGTAACTAGACCCATTAATGAGCTAGTTGCATAACCCAAACCTGTTACGAGAAACGCATCTGCATCGTGTGGGTATAGACACAGGCAATGTTGTCAGCCTGAGTCCTCATATGTTTCTATTCAGCCACACAGCTTTGTAAGAGTCATTTCTCATGTCTAAAACATGTGGAAAAGGTCTGATAAAAATATCTTCATAATGGATAATATGCTTAGAGGATTCTGCTCCTAATGAACTGAGAAAAGCAAGGAAAAAGAACGAAATATGTGGCAAAAAAGTAAAAAACAACAGCAGCAAAAAAAAAGAACAAAATGAATAATAAAATGGAATAGTGCTCACTAATGCTACATACCCATAACAGCAAAAAAAAAAAAATAAAACCCATTATCACAGTCACAAACTTTAAATATGGTCCTTGCTTTTTCTCTGTTCAAGCAGGAGTAAAATTTGATATCTATGACGTGGTGTTATTGTGGATCTCATTTACTAAGCTGCACTGAGGATTTGCAGTTACCATGCAGTAATTGCTAGAATGCAGAGAAAATGTTGCTACTATGCATTAACTCGGGGCCGGTGCAAGGATTGGAGGTGCTCTAGGCAGGCCCTCCATCCTGTGCTCCAAATTGTTGCTGCTGCCGCCCCTATTTAGGGGCAGTTACAGTGGCAATGGCAAGGGAATTGTGATGTAGCGCCCACCTAAGGTTCTGCCGCTGTGTGGCGGTTCTGACTTGCTTTCATCAGCTGCTTCCGCCCCCCTTTGCCTAATTCGCCTAATGGCAGTGCCGGCCTTGCATTAACTGCATGACATAATGCAGTACAGTTAGTGTTCACTGCTTCACATTGCCTGTTGCGTTAAAAGTTAATCCATGGGAACAACCTCTGAATTAACTATAATGCACAGTCCCCACCTATTCCCCACTCCCTCCCATGTTAGCTGTTTACATGGAAATTACCGTACACTAACCTTTAAGGAACTGCATTAACTATTAGTACTGCCTTACGCTAACTCTTACTATGTGGCAAGTCCTGTGTTAAACAGCTAACACAGCTTAGTAAACATGTCCTTATACAATCTGGAGTGGAGGAGTAGCCTGGTGGTTAGAGCAACTGCCTAGTACCCAGACAATCAAGAGTTTGATTCCCACTGGTACTCCTTGTGACCTTGGGCAAGTCACTTTACCCTCCATTGTCTTGGAAGAAAAGGCTGGCAATCTACTTCCAGTGATACATTGCCAAAAAAACCCAGAGGCAGCTGGGTCACCAGACATCAACAGTGACTTGACAGCACTTTAAAAAATATATGATTTGTAAAGGTTTTCACTTCTGATGAAGACATGATGAGTGTTTTTTAAATAGGTTTTTTTACATAATGGTAGGTACATAGGTAATGTAATGTATCTTTTTTATAGATATGTATTTTTTGTTTTGTTTTTAAATAAATGTGTTGTTTTTGAGTTGTGGCTCCATTTTTAACAATTGTTTGTTTAGGTGTGGATATGGTTGACTTATGTTTAAGGTATATCATCAGTTCTGTGCTGCTTTGAAAAATTGCCCAATGCATTATATCTATGTGCGAGCATGTGTAGCCGATTTGCACGTCTGTGTTGGGGGAGTTCTTGGTCCATTTCAGGGTGGACAGTGCTCTTGTGTGTATACTTTTGGATTCCCAAACGTAGATGTGTGAGTTTTCATGGGAAAGATACCAGCAGAAATAGCAGATGGAAATTTGTGTGTATATTTTTCATGAGTCTTTTGTCAAAGGGAATTTTTTTTAGAAACGATTGCCAAAAGTACTGCTTGCAGTCTAGCTCAGCATTTCTATCCCACTTTCTAATGCACATTATTTATAATTAGATGACAAGGAACTTGGCAGTCAACCCAACTTTGAATCTTCACAGAAGGACCTATAGTTTTTCTTTGAGTTTTGTGGTTCAGTACCACTGTCCCACTGTCTTCCAAGAGGCATTGCAAAGTCAGGGCTCTGAGCCCCTTGAAAGACAGTGAGGCATTTGCTTACTGAACCCATTTCCAGGTTTACAACAAAATAAGTGATGGACAACTATGAACAGACACTTGGACTCCACATTCATTATTACTTTGAAAAAACATTTATGAGGAAACCCATATCCGGCTTATGGCAAATCATTTGATTTATGGGAATGCAATGCCTTGCAACTAGGTTCCTTCTTCTCCTATGACTTTATGCGGGTCATTTTAGAAGCCTTATTCGCATTTTAAAATGGGTAGACGCCGGCATATTTTGCCACATCAGAAAGGGCTCAATTTTCACATGGATGTCACGATCGCATGTAAGTTATATGGGAACGTGTCAGGGGTATGCGTAGGGAGTGGCCAGCACGTGTATGACTGCAATAGCACACATCATGATTTACACCTCCTCCCTGCCTCGTGCAGGTTTTTAAATTGTGCTCCTTTTGGCAATTCCTTTATAGGAAAGATTAAGGGGGTTATCCCCCTTAATCCCCTCTGGTTTTTGCTTCACTCCAAATTGCATTTAGAGATTTAAAAAAATGCTCTGTAGTTAGGTAGCAGCAGCTACTGTATATGTTTATGTTTTCAAAATGGCTCATCTGCAGATGTCTCGGGCATTCGCTTCGGTGAAGTGGGATTTATTAGTGCAAAGGTGTGGTCCGTTGGGCATAGCAGGTGCAGTTTTAACATGGATTGACTCCTTTCTGCAAGGGCAAAGCTTTAGAGTGAGGTGGATGGGGGGAGCAATATCATTGCTACGGCATTTGTTTTGGGTCTGCACTCTCACCGTTGTTCAATATTTTTATGCACCTCCTGGGAAGCATTATCTGGAGTTTGGGGTTTTGGGGCTTCTTATACGTGGATAACATTCAAATTGTGGTTCCGTTAGGGTGTGATGGGGGAAGACCATTAAGAAGGTGAATGATTGCTTGGGGAGAGTGATGAAGAGGTTAGAAGAGAACAGTATGCTGCTGAATGCCCAGACGTGCAAGGTTTTGATTTGCAGGGACTTGGACCCAGAGCTATTGACAGATTGGTTGGTTGTTCGTGGCAAGAGGTTGGGCTGAAGAAAGATGTGGGATTTGCGAGTACTGCTGGATGCCGAGTTGTCATGCAGACTAAAATTATCAAAGTAGTGGGTACAACGTATGGACAACTGAGACTAGAGCGCCAACTTTACTTGTTTTTGGGGAAGGCAGTGATCTGCTTGGTAATGCAGGCACTGGTAATTTCATTTTTGGACCACGGCAACTTCCTTTATGTGGGACTAGCTTTCAAAGGTATTTGTCTAGGAGGTTGCAGGTGGTCTAAAATGTGGCCGCACAGATGTTATCTGGTCGGGGTTGGAGAGAATCCGTTGCAGATGTACTGAGGCAATTACATTGGATCCCAATTCGAGAGCGCTGTCTGTTTAAACTAGCACTATTGACCTTTAAAATCTTGAGGGGGGAGGCCCAGCTATTTGCTGGGCTAGTGTTAGAGTGGTACCAACCAGACCATGTCTTAAAGTCCAGCCAGGAAGTTTACTGGTGGTTTCTGATTATCGAGAGGTGTGGCAACAGAAATGAGGGGGGGGGGGCCTTTAGGGTGCTGTGCTGATGTGGTGGAATAAGCTTCTCACTGCGGTGCAGCAGGAATTAGAAAAGGGCCACTTTCGGAAATGTTTGAAGACATTTTTGTTCCCTAGACAGATGGTAGCAGAGGGAGGGGGTGAATGGATGGGGTGGGGGCCACAGTCTGTTTTGTTATTTTGTATCTTCTCTGTATTATGTATTATTTAGTATGTCTTTCTTGTAAATCACTTAGAATGCTGTACATGGTAGCAGTACATAAATGTTCTTAAATAATAAACAAATGTAAGTATTGACATTCACATGAGCAAGTTGTGAAATGTCGACACTTGGCCATATAACTTCCGCCATTGATTTTTCCCATGTGTAAATCTGTAAAATGACTCTTCCCGCTGCACATAGATATGTATTTTGGAAACAGCTCCACATCTAGCACAGTTGTTTCAAAAATACAATCAAAATGATATCCTGACCTCGACACCTCAGTTCTGCTCTCCATGTACTATCTAAAATGTGCCGTATCTGTTCAGCTAATCAAAAGCAATACCCAGGCTTTCACTGGTGGTCCATTTCAAATAAATTAGTCACGACAGTGTCAGTGAATGAATCTACCTCTATTAATACAGGCATCATCATTTTATGTATCGGTGGTTACAGAGGATGTTGCTCGGATATGGAAAGTCTTCATCATGTGTCAGAGTAAGAAAAATTCAGAAAAGAAAGTCATTGAATTCCCCCACCAGTAGCTACCACTGGAAAGTAAAATTCCCACACCATTCTTTTTTGTCGGGGGCTATCGGTTGGAGAGGAAGGACAATCCCTTTCCCCTCATTACCGAAAGAACCCTTTTTAATCAGAAAAGGCCACCACGTGCCCAACACTATTAAAATCATTCAGTCAGTACTTATCTTAAACAGGCACAACCAATGTCTTCCTGAGGCGAGCATGAACATCCACAGTTGCCACGACATGACATGCATGTTTCGGGCCCCTCCGGGTCCTGTCTCAAGTGGAATATCGCCCAAACAATCGCCCACAAAAAACGCCGTGAGCCACCCGTTCTTTTTGTAGCTAAAAGAGATCTTCCAATTGGCTGTCAAACATCACGTCACAATCAGAGGAGGAGTTAAAGAGGAGTTGAAGGAAAGACTCTGCTGTCATACTCATGCTCCGCCCCCTGAAACAACTCGGTGAAGCCAACCACTGATCAGAGAAGGCTCCACCAATCTAATTCCAAGTTTAAGCCAGAGGGGATCACAGTTTGCAACCGGAATATCCACTGCTGTTCCTTCCACTGGAGGCGCTGTTCTCTATCCCCACCCCGAGGACTCACCGGGACCTCATCAATAACCCTCCAGCGTAGGTCCGCAAAACTATGATTCTGGGTCACACAGTGTTCAACCAAAGGAGCAGCCAAATTCCGTGTTCGAAGTCTGCTCGCATGCTCTCCCATCCTGATTTTCACTGGGCGAATAGTGCGCCCTACATAAAATAAATCACACGGGCAGACTATGATGTATACCACAAAGTTCGTCTGACATGTGGAAAACCCATCATAGGAGTAAGTTCGCCCCGATGGTACATAACACCACTGCTCACCCTCCATAGTATTAAAGCAGTATTTACAGTGATGACAAGCCCAATGTCCTTTCACGCCTTCTGACTCCTGCCGAAGAGCACCCCCAACTGTCACTTTCACCAAACGATCCCGTAAGTTCACACCCCGGGTATAGGCAAACCGCACCGGTTTCTGAAAGCAGCTATTAGCTTGCAACACTGTCCAATATTTCTTGAGTAATTGGGACACCTCCGCAGAATGAGTCATGAAAGGTAAAACCCCTGTGATGAAATCTTCCGACTCAGTTGGAGGCAATATTTCTCGCGGGTCAAAAGGCTTCAATAGCCATTCGCGATGGGAAAAACGGGCCCGAATATAAGCCTTCTTGATCGCACGAATGGGGTAACCCCGCTCCAAAAGGCATTCCTTTAAGGCCTCAGCCTGTGATTTAAACTCCCACAAAGAAGAACAAAGCCTCCGAAGGCGGAGAAACTGACCCAAAGGGAGATTATTCCGTAAAGGAAAAGGATGGTGACTGTGATAATAAAGTAAGCTATTTCGCTGACAAGGTTTTCGGAACAAGGTGGTAAAGAACTTTCCCTCCTGTATTTCCACCAGCACATCCAAAAACTCAATACTATGCTCATCCATGTGTGCGGTAAATTTGATGTTATCTTTAAGTGAATTAAGCCAAACCACAAATTCCTCCAGAGACTCCCGGGAAGCCGTCCACAGAAAAAACACATCATCCAGGAATCTCACCCAGAGACGCACATGTTGAAACCATGGGGCCGGATACACATGCTCCTCCTCCATCGCCGCCAAATACAAAGTGGCAATGGATGGAGTAACCATAGCTCCCATGGCTATCCCCTGACATTGGAGATAAAACTGATCACCATATCGAAAGTAGTTCTTCTTCAGGACCAACCTGGCCAAATCCAACAAAAAAGTCCTCGGAAGTCGAGCTGGAGCAGTAGAAAATGCCTGTGCTAATAGGAGAAGAACCTCCTCCTGACAGATGTTGGTGTATAGAGCAGTCACGTCCAGGGTTACAAGCCAAACTGACCCCAATGGTTCCTCAAAAGTAGTAAGCAGATGTAAAAAATGGGAAGTATCTCTCAAATACGATCTCACCAATCTGGCCTCCTGTTTCAAAAACAGATCCAAAAACTGGGATAAAGGCTCCAGTACCGATCCCCTGCACGACACAATAGGACGACCAGGGGGGGCAGAAAGGGACTTATGGACTTTGGGCACTGTGTAAAAAACAGGAATATTGGGATGTTTCTGAAAAAGGAAAAGGGCCTCCTTACCCGTGATCCATCCCTTCTCCCGTGCCTCCATTATAATTGCCCGAACCTGAATCTGTAATTGCGGGGTAGGGTCCCCCCGCAAAGGGGAATAATACGCAGAATTATTCAATTGCATAAAAATCTCCGCATTGTAATGATCCCAAGATTGAACCACTACTCCACCCCCCTTATCGGCGCCCCGAATTATCATATTCTTATTCTGAGACAGCTGATCCAAGGCCAGACGCTGTTCCCTAGAGAGATTAGAAAAATTCTGTACAAACCCCTTTTCCATTGAGGACAATTCCCTCAAAATCAATGATTGATAGGTGAAAATCGCTGGATCCGAAACCCCTGGTGGGATCCAACGTGACCGAGGGCGGACCAAAGAACCACCCTCCATAACAGCAGTGTCCGAGAAGAATTTCATAACCCTCAATTTTCGGAAGAACCGGAATAAAGCCACTCGCATCCGAAAGGGGCTATAAGATGTCGTGGGAACAAAAGAAAGACCCAAAGCAAGCACTTGTTCTTTGGTCCACCCTCGGTCACGTTGGATCCCACCAGGGGTTTCGGATCCAGCGAACTACTTTCGATATGGTGATCAGTTTTATCTCCAATGTCAGGGGATAGCCATGGGAGCTACGGTTGCTCCATCCATTGCCACTTTGTATTTGGCGGCGATGGAGGAGGAGCATGTGTATCCGGCCCCATGGTTTCAACATGTGCGTCTCTGGGTGAGATTCCTGGATGATGTGTTTTTTCTGTGGACGGCTTCCCGGGAGTCTCTGGAGGAATTTGTGGTTTGGCTTAATTCACTTAAAGATAACATCAAATTTACCGCACACATGGATGAGCATAGTATTGAGTTTTTGGATGTGCTGGTGGAAATACAGGAGGGAAAGTTCTTTACCACCTTGTTCCGAAAACCTTGTCAGCGAAATAGCTTACTTTATTATCACAGTCACCATCCTTTTCCTTTACGGAATAATCTCCCTTTGGGTCAGTTTCTCCGCCTTCGGAGGCTTTGTTCTTCTTTGTGGGAGTTTAAATCACAGGCTGAGGCCTTAAAGGAACGCCTTTTGGAGCGGGGTTACCCCATTCGGGCGATCAAGAAGGCTTATATTCGGGCCCGTTTTTCCCATCGCGAATGGCTATTGAAGCCTTTTGACCCGCGAGAAATATTGCCTCCAACTGAGTCGGAAGATTTCATCACAGGGGTTTTACCTTTCATGACTCATTCTGCGGAGGTGTCCCAATTACTCAAGAAATATTGGACAGTGTTGCAAGCTAATAGCTGCTTTCAGAAACCGGTGCGGTTTGCCTATACCCGGGGTGTGAACTTACGGGATCGTTTGGTGAAAGTGACAGTTGGGGGTGCTCTTCGGCAGGAGTCAGAAGGCGTGAAAGGACATTGGGCTTGTCATCACTGTAAATACTGCTTTAATACTATGGAGGGTGAGCAGTGGTGTTATGTACCATCGGGGCAAACTTACTCCTATGATGGGTTTTCCACATGTCAGACGAACTTTGTGGTATACATCATAGTCTGCCCGTGTGATTTATTTTATGTAGGGCGCACTATTCGCCCAGTGAAAATCAGGATGGGAGAGCATGCGAGCAGACTTCGAACACGGAATTTGGCTGCTCCTTTGGTTGAACACTGTGTGACCCAGAATCATAGTTTTGCGGACCTACGCTGGAGGGTTATTGATGAGGTCCCGGTGAGTCCTCGGGGTGGGGATAGAGAACAGCGCCTCCAGTGGAAGGAACAGCAGTGGATATTCCGGTTGCAAACTGTGATCCCCTCTGGCTTAAACTTGGAATTAGATTGGTGGAGCCTTCTCTGATCAGTGGTTGGCTTCACCGAGTTGTTTCAGGGGGCGGAGCATGAGTATGACAGCAGAGCCTTTCCTTCAACTCCTCTTTAACTCCTCCTCTGATTGTGACGTGATGTTTGACAGCCAATTGGAAGATCTCTTTTAGCTACAAAAAGAACGGGTGGCTCACAGCGTTTTTTGTGGGCGATTGTTTGGGCGATATTCCACTTGAGACAGGACCCGGAGGGGCCCGAAACATGCATGTCATGTCGTGGCAACTGTGGATGTTCATGCTCGCCTCAGGAAGACATTGGTTGTGTCTGTTTAAGATATGTACTGACTGAATGATTTTAATAGTGTTGGGCACGTGGTGGCCTTTTCTGATTAAAAAGGGTTCTTTCGGTAATGAGGGGAAAGGGATTGTCCTTCCTCTCCAACCGATAGCCCCCGACAAAAACGAATGGTGTGGGAATTTTACTTTCCAGTGGTAGCTACTGGTGGGGGAATTCAATGACTTTCTTTTCTGAATACTTCATTTTGTCATTGAAAAAAAGGGGGTTTTTTTGATGAGAGTAAGAAAAATGACATTTCTCGCTTGTCAGGGCAGTGTTTATAAGTACAGTGACGCAATCTCCCAGCCGGGCCCCCTCATGTAAAGTCTCAGTCATGTAAAAAGGGTTGGGTTATTTTCCACAGGGCTAGTCATGAGCGAAGTGTATCTAGAGAAAGAGGGTGAGAACCACCACCAGTAATCAGGGCCCGTGTCAGGGCTCTGTGCGCCGTAGATGAACATTCAGCCTTACACCCCCAAGATTTTGATAATTAAACTCATGATCATCTCAACACCACCCATCTCACAACGATCCTGTAAAATATAGAACTAAACATCATACTGCTAAATATGAAACTTTGCTTTGTATGTCTGTGTGTGGCCGCTCACCCTGCAGGTAAAAGAACGTGCGGAGGGCTCTTTGGGTTTGGGGGGCTGTCGGGATCTATTGTTTTGCTCTGACGGCTGCTGCTCAGTGCCGCCCCTTAAAAGCTGCCGCCCTAAGCATCTGCCTAACGATGGGGCCAGCCCTGTCAGTAACTGCTTCAGACTTGTACTAATATTCGACTGTTTTTCTGGATTACTTTGCATCTAATACAGGACTCATTCTATAAAACATTTTCCAAGCATAAAGCATATTTTACATACAGAAAATGGCTATTGGAAAATTGCATAGAGGCCAATAGACGCACAAGTAAGTGTGTTGAGAGACTTGTGGAGAATTTGTGTGCTAGTGCTGACAGTCTCTTTTGGAAAGCAGATTATGTCTGCTATCTTTATAAAATAGGCTCCTTTTTGGACATTTCATTACCAACATACTGGGCAGACTAAATGAGCATCCTGGTCTTTATCTGCCATCATTTACTATGTTACTATGTTATATGTAAGTTAAGAAATCCTCCTCCCCCCCCCCTCCCCCAGCACTGTCTGTGTATCAGAGGACTGTGAAATTGTGTATCTAAAGTCTTGTTACCGGGGCTTGGTTGCACTGAGGAGGTAACGAAGTTTCAGCACTTACAATTCTACTCTTGATCAGTTTAATGGCTGGAAACAATTCCAGGAAAGAGGAATAACGGCTTCCACATTTTAATTAAATAAAGAAGTGTGAAAACGGTGTTAGTCCACTATAATGGGCTATAATGGGAGTTAAATAAAAAAGAACAACAACAAGGAAAATAAGGTGATATTTTTTTATTGGACTAACTTATTACATTTGTAGACTAGTTTTCAAAGGTAGAAACCTTCTTCTTTGGCTCAGGACAGTATGAACAACAGAGGTTGATACTAAAATATATCCAGGAATCTATACAGCATTACATGGACAGGAGGGGAGGGCAAAGGGGTGGACAGTCGATCAGAGGGTGACCAGGCTGTTATGACACAAAGTGCATGTATTTGATGAGTCCTATTGGTGATCAGGCTGTAAATACTTATAATATATAATGTGACAGGAAGCCAATGTCCTAACTGAGTCTCGTCTGGTCTGATTCAAAGAATCTTATCATCTTCATTTCAAAAGTCATTTGGTCCTGGATAGATTTAAATCTTCCTTTCAGGACCCTCACCATAAAATCATCAATGCTGTGCTCTGCTTGCAGTGGTTGAAGATTTTCCAGAGATGGAAGCAGTGACGTCAAGTTTTTCTCCAAGCTGGCTATTGTCAATCTATGGCAAGAGCCCAGGAGAATCCGTAGAACAATTTATGTCTCAGGGCTTAGCTGCAATCTTCCGCCCCTCAGAGGAAGCACAGAGGTTGATTTTCCATTTGAAAATCGCAGCTGAGTGGATACGATGTTTCCGGCCAACTCAGCTTCACCAAATCTGGTTAAGAGGAAGGCAGCACTAGGTGGGGTGGTGGTAGGAGTCCAGGGCAATGGCTAGAGTTTAACTAGATTGCATCAGGGTCAGCCCAAGGATATCTGCTACCCTAGGCGAACTTCAGCCATTGCAGCCCCTCCTGATTTGACTCAAGGCTTTGCTGCTGCCGCCCTGCCCTCCTCCTCCCCCCCCCCCCCCCCCATGTGCTGGTTTGGCTTAAGACTTTGCTGTTGCTGTCTCCTCACCCCAGTTTGGCTCAAGGGTTTACTGCTACTGCTGCACCCCTCCTCGGTTTGCCCCTCAAACCTTCCAAGAGCAGCTCTTTTCTTTCTAGTATTTCTGAATGTCAGCACTGAAGAAGTAAATGAAGCTGCCACACAACCTTGCGTTCAAGCATGCTAGAAGCCTTTTTCAGTCCCGCCCCCTCTGATGCCACAGAGACAGGAGCGGCATGGACTTCCTCCACAGGGCTGACAGTAGAAATATCAAAAAGAAAGGAGCTGCGCCTGGAAGGGGGAGGGGCCTCTTGTCCTGCAGCATTTGGGGGGTATCAGCAGCTGAACTGGTTACCTTCTGCCCATAAATTTGTGCCACCCTAGGCAATTACCTAGCTCACCTAGTGGAAGGACCAGCCCTGGACAGCACTGAATAGCACTAAACTTAAAAGATAAGTCAGACAGCCAAAATAGCAAGCCTAAAGTTATTCAGATCAGGACCGGTGCTGTCATTAGGCAAACTAGGCAATCACCTAAAGGGTCAGGTTTTGAAGGGTGGCATGCCTCACTTAACTTGCACTGCCGCTGTCACCGCAGCAACAGCGATAAAGAAGCCGGAGCACTGCGTGGAGGGAGGCCTCAACCCTCGCGCGTGGCACTCTGAACTACAGTAGCAGGGGCGGCTCAAGGCAATCTGCTTCCTGAGGCGAAGGGTGAGATGGCGCTCCCCAACCCCCCTCCCCTTCTTAGAGGTGGGCGGGGCTTTTTCAGAACTCCAATCACGGACTGAACCAAACCAAAAAAGCCAATTAGATTATATGGAGGAAATGCAAAATGTTTGCACACCAAGGAACTAAAAGAGAGTGAGAATCAACAGCATAGTTTATAAAACTAAATTATAACTCATTTTTATTTTGTTGTTATAAACTGTGTTATGGTTCTTCCGTTTTCTTTTTCAACATATATTTTGGCATCCACAGTGGGTGCAGAGCAGAACCAGGACATTCACCCATAGAACTCAATAACTTAAAAAAAAATCTGATTCTGATCATCTCACTAACAACAACAACAACCACTATTCTCCAGTACCAGGCATATTGTAAACTAATACAAAACCCTATAACAAAGAGCAAACCTACCATACCATACCATATCAGCACAAACTTCCAAAACTCACATAAGGAGCCCATCCAAAAAAAGCGTCACTGTAAATACTATAGTGGACCCTGGAACATCCATACAACTATTTGAAAAGCTGATCAAGTCAAATTACTACAGTACAGTATAGATCTTTATGTACAAACTCCATGTTAACAGAACACCTGGCCTCAGTCACACACTCAAAACACAGACCCTCACCAAGTACAGAATAAGTAACCACAATCTAAAGTAAAAACAAAAATATGCAGACACAATTTAAACTGAAACCCCAAGAAGCCAGACTCTGCGTGTAGTGCAACATCAGATAAATAAGAGATGCAGTTCCCCCATACTGTGAGGCTGTCTTTGGCACAATGCAAGTATTATGCCAAGCATTAGCAGTACATTTGAGAGATTAAGATCATATTCCACGTACTCTGGCTTAGAAGTGAGGTTCACGACTGCCATGGTATGCACAAAACTAACCCATTAGGAGAAACTACCCCATGTAAAATATGAAGATAGCACAAAATCCAATTACTAAAATTAAATAAAATTATTTTTTCTACCTTTGTTGTCCGACCATTTTATTCTCTGATCATGCTGGTCCCGATCTGAGGCTTCTGCTTTCCTGTCTTCTCTTAGCTCTCTTTCTGTGGTCCATGGTCCATCTGCCATTTCTTATCTCTTCTTTTGTTTTCTTCACTTCCTTCCATCAGCCCATTTTCAGTTCTAGTAACTCTCCCCAGTATCAGCCCCCTTTCCAGTCCTCCCCTCCCAGTACTTTCCAATGTCAACCGCCTTGCATTCCCACGACTGCCACTGGTGTCCATTTCCTTCCAGTCCCCCTCCTTCCCCACTGACCAGCCACTTCTAGTCCAAATACCATCCCAGGTATCAGTTCACGTCCACTCTCAGTGCCACTTCCCCCAGTCAACCCCCTTCCAGTCACCCTACCCTCCCTTCCATCCCCCTTCCAGTGCCATTCGCACATGTCAGCTTCCTTCCAGCTTCCTCCCCATTACCCAGCCACCTACCACTCCCATCCCCAAGTGTCAGCTCCCTTCCAGTGCCCCTTCAGTACATCCCAGGTGTCAGCTCCATTCCAGCCTCCTCCTTCCCTCCCCCACATCAGTTCCTTTCCAGCCCCTTCCTTCCCCCATGTCAGCTCCCTTCCTGCCCCCTCCTTCCCTGGCAGACCCTCTCAGTATTCGCTCCCTTCCAGTCCTATTCTACCATCCCCCGCATCAGCCCATTTGTAGCCCTAGCCCCTAGTTTTCTTCCAGGGCCAGCAGAACTCTCCTCTCCTCCCCCATTAGCCCATTTCCAGTCCCAGCCCATATCCAGTCCTATTCCCATTATCAGCCCACTCCAGTCCTAGCTCCTCAATCAGCCCATTACCAGTCCTAGCTCATTTCCAGTGCTAGCCCCCCATTAATAGTCCTTACCCCCACCCCCCATAAGTCCATTTCTGGTCCTAGCTCCCCAATCAGCCCATTTCCTGTCCTAGTTCCCCTAATCAGCCCATTTCCAGGCCTAACCCCACTGATCAGCCCATTACTAGTCCTAGCCCTCCCCTCCCGATCAGCCTATTTCCATTCATAACCCCCATCAGCCCATTTCCAGTTCTAACCCCCTTAATCAGCCCATTACCAGTCCTAGCCCCCCAATCAGCCTATTTCTATTCTTAACCCCTCATCATCCCATTTCTAGTCCTAGTCCTCCCCATCAGCCCATTACAATTTCCAGTGCTTACCCCTCCCCCCCCCCCCCAGCACTGCCCAGCCCCAGACCTTCTCAAGGGAAATTTAAACAAAAAGAAATACCCGGCTAGAGAAGCTGCTGCTGCAGTGGCAGCAGCAGAATAAAGTGCCCCACTGCCCCCCCCCCCCCCCGCCTCCCTGGAAGAGCCCTGACATTCTTTTCCTCGCGCCAGCTCAGCTTTGCAGATCCGCAAAGGGAGACTGTTTCCCTTTCCCGCGGCTCTGTTAAAGTTGAGCCCGCCAGTGCTGATGTATTTTTTGCCGCCCCCAAAAAGTTGCCACCTGAGGCCATCGCTTCACTCGGCCTCATTATAGACCCGCCCTGTACAGCAGTCTCACCCTGACACAAACAGGAGGGGTGGAACCAGCTACACAAGGGTTGAGGTGAAGCACCCTGGCTTCTTTACTGCTAATTTTTAAGCATGTATAAAGACTCTTTTCTGCATGCAAAATAGGTTTTGCATGTGGAATAAGCACATAAAGTCACTCTTGGTTGGACAAACAATGGCATTTTTAAAATTGCCATCTATGGGGATATGCTGCTGGGCAAAACATGCCCGCTCAGGTTTGCAGGGTTCCAGAAGAAGCCCTTCTGAGAGGTGTCACTGCAATAACTGAGCAGGAGGAAAACTGCTGGGTCCAAAAACTAGAAAACCCCCTTCGTCCGTCTGCTGTTACCTAACTAATGGCAGAAGCTATAGATCCTGATCTACTGGTATGTTCCAGCTTAACAACACTCCAATAATGATCAAAGCTACAGAGAGAAGTGAGCCTCGTATCTAACAAAAGATGAATTAATGGTTAAAATAGAAACCAAAATGCCAGGATTATCTTTCAAGGGGCCAGCTAGAAAGTTTGTAGGTGGCAAATCTGTGCAGACTTCTTTTATTTCTGCTTTACATATGGAGCGGCAGAAGCATTTTCACTGGAAAATGTGAAAGAAAAATCCCAAATAAATAAATAAAATAAATAAATTGTAAGCACCTCTGACTAATTTTGCTCCTGAAACTCAGTTATCACTCAGCCAGCGCACCTTTCTCAGCAGGTATTTCCTGGGTCAGTGCAAGTACTAAGGAACCTATTTGAAAAGGCTTTCCAAGTTTATGCCTATGCCAAAAAGCCCTGCTGAATAAAAATGCTCAGTAACAGCATGCCTGGTCATCCGGAGGGAGATCTCCTCAGGAATAGCTGATAGCTATGACAGGGACCTCTTCCATTAATCCATAGCTAGCTCTGCTGACTGGTCTCACCTACCCATAACAACATTAACTGCTTATAGAGGCTGGTTGCTACTTCTTGTGAGGAGGGGAGAGAGTCAAGGTGCCAGTATTTCTGGACTGCTAAGCGGCCATTGTACTAATCATGTTCTCCGTTGAAACAAAAGGGAAAAACTCCTTATGGCATCAGGAACATCACAGCGATCCCCTGCGAAAGAACAAAAAGCTCAAGATCTTATGAGCTCTACACTCCAGCCATCTGGAACTCCCTCCCCAACAAAATAAGGATCATCGAAGACCCCCTCACATTCCGAAAACTCCTGAAAACTCACCTATTCACAGAACACTTCGGACCCTCCCCCTCAGATAACCCCCCTTCCCATCCACTGTATAGATCTCATTGTATATATGTTATGAGTACTTACATGCAAAGAAACCTCTGTAAATAAGTTACCGATTTAATGTAAAACGTTACTGTTCTATGTAAACTTTGTTCACCTGAGTTGAAGGTACACCACTTTGACATGGTGAAAAACGGTATAACAGAATAACCAAATAAAAAACAAACAAACAGCTAATTAAATAAATAAATGTTGCCCTTGCCGAAGGATTTTCTTCTCCTACTGGCCTATGCTTTTCTTCCACAGGACAGATAGCAAGAAACCAACAGCTCTGCATCGACATTTCTGAAGCAGGTTTTATCTGTATTTTTGAATACACCTATCAATTATGTCTGAAGACCGTGTATTAAATTGAAACTAATTAGAATAATTCTTAATATCCCATTATTCATAAATTACATGATTAGGAACCACTGAGCATGCATTGATGTGTCATAATATTGATGCTGTTGAAGAGTTTTGATTGGCAGATGTGACAAACAGGAATTGCACACGGCCTCCTTTCCCGAGGCAGGAGCAAAGCACTAGGATTTCTTTCCTTCCACTCCTAGAGAATTAATTTCATTTACAGCAGTTGCTTAAAATGCAGGGAAGGTATGCAAGAGGTATTCCTTCGATACATGGCATGAACATTCGCGTCTCCAATGCAGCTGCTTACGTCCTGTTCAACACAATACACCCAGGATCGATCTCCACAATTAAAAGAAGGTGGGCACTCATATAGGGCAAGACTGGTATTGCTAAATGCGAAACCTAATTAAAGCAATTTTCATAAAAATGCCTCTCCATGAAAATTCACTCAAAATTATGTGCGTACAAAAGCACCCACTTACCTTACAACTGCAATATCTGTGGGGGACTTAGGAGACAGAAATAACCTTTTATAAAATCACTGGGCCAAAAAACCCATAAGCTTATGTGTATCCAACCTATATATACATAACTGTATCCAACCTGAATAAAAGTATTTCCAGGGGAAGGAGTGGATAGGAGTTAATATTTACACACACAAAAGCACATTTTAGATTGATCATTTAGATGCCCCCGAGATGTGCAAGCCAAAACATCTGAAATTCCGTAGAAAGAGCAGTAGAGAAAGGGCCGATGTGTAAATGCATTCTAAAATCAACATATCCCCAACCTGAAAGATAAACGTCTCCAGCAACGTCCCAGAAAATGGGGTCATGTAGAAAAAAGTCCAGCAGAGTCTGGCTCCCCAATATCGAATGTCTGCTTGCACATGTTCTCCGAGTCACTCCCAACTCACGGTCTGGCTCAAATCCAGCTGTGTTAGGGGACAAATCAAAATCTTATTGCAAGCTAAAATACTGATATGGGACCTCTCCAGTATAAGTGCTCATGGTATCTCCGCATCACAGTCAGCCATCGTTGGCTCTTCATGTATGAATACAGGTAAGTGAATTCAATTTATTATGAGGAATTCCCTTTTCTGGACACTTACGTTTTGGTGTGCTCTTCTAAGAGTGTGTTTGGAGGAACATTATAAAGAAAAAATATAAAGACAGAATTGAGAGCCGATGATTACAGAGCAGTGAAGGCTGCATAGACACAAGAATTAGCCAGTTGTTACAAATAACTTGGGCAACTGCAGCGCCGAACAGAGCCGAACTGGAGAGGTTCACTGAGGCTCTCTTACATAAAACATTTTCCTCTACTTGAGTGGTTCTTCTTATTGTACTTGGGAAGTGTGCCATTTGGATTTTGATGTTTACTTTGTACCTCCAGTTTGTGGAACGCTTTTTGATTGTTGTGGTGCTTATCGTATTTTATAAAGGCTACAGGAAGTAGAATCGAAGGGGATGGAAGCGCAAAGAGCACCACGGCACCGAAAGAGACGGTAACTCCGGCACCGTCATTCCATTTTTAAAGTATTGCCGCTGCTGCACGTCCCGAAGGCGGTGGCTGCAGTAGCAAGGAGTGCCCTCTGACCTCTGGGACTCTAGGCGATGGCCTATTTCACCTAATGGCCAAGCTGGCCCTGCCTATTGGTCTTTATAAAATACCAGCCAAACTAGCAGACATCATGCTTCAAATTCATGTGTGGACATTTACACTTGCTCTATAGCCAGTGCAAATGAACACATATAAAATTTGCAAGCATGCAGGAAAATAAAGGTATTTTATAATCAATGCACATACTTGCAAATTGTACCCACGCTCCACCCAGACTGGGCCTACAGGCAATGTACGCACATTCAGATCAATGCACATATGTCTACATCAGTGGGTATTTTATAAACTACCACATACATGCGCTAATGACTATAACATCACCTTCTCGCATTTTATAAAGTACACACATATGCTTTAACCACACAGCGCTACCCAAACTACTTCTGTGTACCTATTTTTTCTGCATGTCTACCCATACGTGACTTTATAAGGGCCCTTTCCAGCGTGAGTGACATGCTTCACGTGTGCTAAAACCTTTATAAAATTATCTCCCCCTCCCCTTCAGAAAGTGTACTGCAATTATACTGCGGGGTCCTACTCCTACAGATGTATATCATGAAGCATAGAGTGTCCTAAGCAAATAAAGTTAAATAGACAGGGCTATACAGCTGCTGAACTAGACATAAACAGAGCTATAGAAAGCAGGTTGTATGGATAGACTCTAAAATCTGGAGCTTCGTAGTCAGCAGTCAACACTGTGGCTTCTTTCTTACAATAGAGTGACAGCTAATGTGGGTGTAACATTTCTGTACCACACTGTTTCTTTGATATTTAACTTTATCCCACTGACATTCACTCATGTCATTGCCACAACAGCTTTTACACAAATTAAACTCTACCTGTTACTACGCTGCTAGCATAACCACTTTCTTCTGAATGAGCCTGCGCTCTTGCTATTGCAATGGAAGACTCTTTATTCTAACCGTGGCTCTCAGCAGGCTCCATTCTCCCAAATTCCTGACCCCTGTGTAAGAGTGATTATGTAGAGACAGCACATTGAAAACAGCACACCTATAGTGGGACAAAGCAGCATGTTTCCCCTTCCTCCATCTGCAAATTCATACTATTCATGTCTGGAGGAGGGAGGAAAGGTTTGAAGATAGATGATAGTGTGTCTCATCACAGTAGCAGGGACTATATGAGGCATCTTTATAACTGGTGTTATCTACAGGGTGGCCCAAAAAAAGTGAGAACATCTCGTAGCATATAAGTTATTTAAAAATTCAAAAAGACAGATGTAAACCATTGACAAATTTTTTTTAAAAAGATGGCGACCGGTAATTGTCAAAATAAAGACATTATATAGCTAAAAAAGGTAAATAAGTAAACTATTTAAGCTTTTAATTTACGAGATGTTCTCACTTTTTTGGGCCACCCTGTATATATTTCCACCTATCTTCAGATAATATGTGTGTGGTACAGGGGTAGGATGTGTGCGTGTGTATGTGGGAGTGGAGGGGGCGCCTGTATGTGTATGCATGTGTGTGTGTATGTGGTACAGGGGTGGGGTGCCTGTCTGTGTGTATGTATGTGTAGTGCTGGAGTGGTCGGTGTGGGGATAGAGTACCAGTGTGTGTGTGTCTATTTGTCTTTATGTGTGATGTGGTGGGGTGTCTGTGTGTGTGGGGGGGGGGGGGCCTGTCTGTTTCTTCTGGGAGGGTTGTGCCTTTTGGCATATACACATTGTGGCTTTTTGTCACCATGCATTCATCTTTTCAACCTCCAACCCCTTGCACATTTCCCTTTCACCCTCAGGGCCGGTGTGACCATTAGGTGAACTAGGAAACCCCCTAGAGCTCCAATGGTCCAGGGTGGCCCATTGCTGCTGCTGTCCCTCTCCAGGTTCTGCTGCTGCTGTCCCTCTCCAGGTTCTGCAGCAGCAGCAATGGTTTCAAACAGCCCCACAGTGTTTATCTTCCACCCCCTTCGACACCTGATGCCAATTTCCTTTTGCATGGGGGGGGGGGGGAGGAGCAGCCAGTCAGGTTTCAGGATATCCCCTATGAATATTCATAAGAAAGATTTGAATACACTGCCTCCACTGCATGCATATCTATCTACTGCATATTCATTGTGGATATCCTGGAAACCCGACAGTTTTGGGAGCCACTGGCCTACCTATCCTTTCTACAACCTTACACACTGCTCACTTGCTCTACATATGTTATTTCTCTAACCCTACCTCATTCCAATCCCTTGTCTATCTTCTCTCTTCCCCTTTCCCATGTTCTCCTCTCCTTTGAGTAATACTGTTCCCCATTTTATCCTCCTTGCATGTCCCATGATCCTTTGCCCCTTCTTCCCTGGCTTCCCCCTTAGAGCATACACTTGGCTCACCTCCTCCCCCTCCTCTTTTTGCCCATGGTTGTTCCTCTTCTGCCCTCTTCTCACACTGGTGTCCAGTTTGAAGGAAAAGTGATCATAAAAACCATGCTTGCCCTTCAAAGTGGATTTCCTTCCAAATTCAGATCATATCAATTGAAACCTCTTAAGTTTAAAGATTTTTGACTTAAAATAAAAACCTGGGCTGACCAGTAACTGACATTTGTATTGACAAACTTTGTATTTTTGCATCTAAAAAGTAGAGTCAATTCACTTTACAAGCTTTGAGTCTGTTTCTTTGCCAACTCCAAACTCTGCCAGGAATTTCAACAGACATCCAGGCTGATGTACTTGCTGCAGAAATAGAAAACTAAGGAGGGTGCCAAATTATTTTTATTCCATGGGCACACTGAGTGGAACATGAAAGACGGGTAAAAGGGTACTTTAAGGCACACTTTCCTATCTTCTTGTCTCTCTCTCATCTTTTTCTTATCTTTTTTAATTTTTTAAAATGTATTTACAAACATTACTTACATACTCAACACCAACGGAATCTAAGGGTCATACAATAAAAACATAAATTATAAGAATGACAATACCCACATCAACAAAACCACATAATACAATAAAAATATAAAATATAATAAAATACAAAAATAAATCCCATATTGTTCTCTCTGCCAAATCACTGCTCTTGTCCTTTGCACATGGGTGAAGGAAAAGAGATATTGCTTTACAGAAATGGCCACTTTTAAGTGTTCTGTTACCAAGTTACAAAGTAAAAGAGAGCGCCTAATAAGTGGGTCATGCCCTCTGATCTATCTGTCCATTTGTAACTTTGTTTCAACTCCTACAGCAGGCAGAATGCTGTTGCGAATTTTGTCATCTCAAGCATTGGTGATTCCATTGTTCAATACAAAGGGTTTGGAGTCCTCTGTGTATTATACTAGAACCAAAGAGGACAATGACTCCACTCCATCACTGGCAGTGAAGACAGAGCTGACCAGCACTGGAGGGCCTAGGACACCACTCCCAAACCTGTGTACATCCATTAGAAGTACATACTTTAGATTTGCATTCACTTGGCAATTGATTTAAGCTTTGTAGCTTATGCACCCCATATAAAAGGAAGTTGGCATCAGGCGTCAGAGGAAGCAGAAGCCAAACAGTGCCATGGGGTTGTTTGAGGCCACTGTTGCCATTGCAGATCCTGGAGAGGAGTGATAATGTGGGCCAGAGAGAGGGAGGGAGGAGGGGAGGGAGCACCTAATCTCCTTGTACTGGCCCCATGTGGGTGAAGTTCAATTAATATTGTTTCATTTTAATAGATATGGATAGGTCAACAATTTTCAAAGCCATTTATCTGGAAAAACTCAATGTCTGAAAACTGCCTCACTCAGTCCCGCTGAAAGCACATGTGGGGTTCCTTAGCGCATATACAGAAAAGCACAACAAAGTAGCATGCCTCATCCATTGGAAACTCTGTAAACACTACATCACTGTGCCTGAAAGCACTGGGATCATGACCCTAAAAGAATTATAGAGAATGAAGAGGTTATGATCACCTGGGATACTTCAATTCTGATCAATAAAAAACTGGATGCAAGGAAACCGGACATAGTGCTAAAGGAGAAGAACAGCATTGACTATAAAGGTGTCAGTCCCAAAAGAATTGCATCGAGAGGGAGAAGATCTTCAAGTATTAAGTCATGTAGTCAGAGACCAAGAAAATGTGGCAGAAAGATACCAAGTTATTTCCTATCATGTTGGGTGCTACAGGCTTGATTAAGAAGAATCTCCAAGCACATCTTAACAAACCACCCATACATGTTACATCTTATGAACTCCAGAAGGAAACTCCCTTTGGCACGATGCAAGTCCTACGCCGAGCATTAGCAGTAAATTTGAGAGACTGAGATCATACTTCACATACCCTGGCTTAGAAGTGAAGTTCATGACTGTCATGGCATGCGCAAAACTAACCCATTTGGAGAAATTGCTCTGTGTAATTTTAGTCAACTTGTGAGAAGACATTTAAAGGTGAGGTTTGAAAACAATAATTGTAGATGGCTTTTCAGCTCTGCTCGCGTCATTTTCCAGCAAAAATCTGCCATTCATAAAAACAGGTGGAATATCTGCAGGTGCTGTGTATCTATGGACAATGTTCTCAGGGAAACCAACACATAGTTTCACTTTGAAACCTAGGTAAAAGGCTTGCAGGAACTTTGCACTTGGATGGGCAAATTCCACCCCCCCCACCCCTAAATACAGCAATATAGCAGATGCTTACAGAAAACAACCATCCTGTCTGTCCAGCTATTCCTGTCCTCTTTGGAGCATGACTGCTTATAGAGTATCTCTCCTTATCAAGCACATTTTCATCAACTTCCTCAGCTGTACTTTACCTTCTCGGACAGATGAAGATACAAGATCCACCATTTAGTTTATATCCCAAATTTTGTCCTTCCCATGTGCAATCACAAAGATTTGCAATACACAGATTCATGTACACACATACTCCATAATACCTCTCAGGCTCCCTCTGCTTTCATACCCCATCTCGCAGCCTCCATTGTGTTCACGTAAACCGATTACATCTTCCCCTCGCTTCACGTGCCCATCTTGAATCGACCCACCAGTCTGCATTTTTCTTCCTAGGCCCCTCCCTCTGAAATTCATTACCTACCACTTTGCGCTTAGAACCCTCATTTCAGAAGTTCAAATCACTCCTCAAAACCCATCTTTTCCAAACTGCCTTTGACCTCCCTTTCCAGTTTCTGACTCTCTCTATCTCCCTACCCCTCCTTCCCCTTCTCCTTCCTCTCCCCTGATGTGAGTGTTGTAGTAAAGAATAAAAAATAGTCTGAACAGCCACCAACAGGGACAGAGGGATTTCCTGAATGTCCATCTTTTAGGTCCACTGTGCAGACTTGCAGACATTCCTGACTTTTTTTCCACTAGGACCTTCCAACTACTATTGTAATTGCAGCCTCCTGGACAGATGCGGCTGCTTGTTTGACTCTGTCATCACAGTCTAATCCAAATAGCTGCTATACCCATAATGTAAACAGGAGGAGGTCCAACGTTCTCTAGTGCTTAACTATGAGTCATCAGGTGCCATAAATGTATTACAAAGTCATCCTTGTTTCTGAGGTATATTGCATGCAGAAAATTCAGGAATAATTGGCATGTTCAGAAAGCAGCTCGTATGAAATGATAAAGTCATAATCACAGAAAAAGGTCCAATATGGTATCAAGGGACAGATCTAGGCATTGGCAGTGTAGGAAACTTCCTCTAGCGCCAAACTTTGATAGGCGTCAGATCATTGCTGTCATTGCCATGCCTTGGTCCAAGCCTAGTGCATTGTGCTGAAGGCTGGTCCCACTACAGCAGCTCTTCTTCAGCCAGTCCCCTTCCAGCCCTTGTGCACTTCCAGGTACTGTACCACCACGACCCACATATGGATTTCCATGGCAACAGGAAGCCTATGCGGAAGAAGGGGTTGAGGCACTACAGGGTCTATCAGTGGGCAAGGGCTGGAAGACCCCATGCTGAAGTTACTTGATCCCAGGATCCAGTGTACTTAATCTAGAAGTGATCCAGGGGCCTGAAGGTTTAAGGAGTCCCATCAGGCAGGTCTGGCCCCCAGGTTACAATATATTAATATTGTAAACGATCTGGAAAAGGGAATAACAAACAAGGTGATCAAATCTGCAAATGGCATAAAAAGTTATTCAAAAGCACTAATGCAATTAACAGCACCTGCTAATGAGAAGTGCTGGCCAGCGAGATAGCGGAATTACGATGCATAGCACCGATGAATATTTCTTCTGACTGCCGGATGTTTATGTTTATGTTTATGTTTATTAAAATATTTTCTATACCGCCCCATACCAATGGCATCTGGGCGGTTTACAATTATTAAAATAACATTACATTACAGGCTGTTAAGAAACTGAAAAGAACGCCAGTTAAAATAATAAAAGCGATAGAGGAGAGGCAAAGGATAAAAGAACATAGCAAGTAGAGAAACATCAACAGGAGGAAGAGGAGGGAGACAAGGACAGGGAAGGGAGATCAAATGCCAGACCAAACAAATGGGTTTTGAGTTGCTTTTTGAAGGCTTAGTGCCAGGGCAGTCCATGGCAGAGTCTGGGCAAAGTTCTGAGTTCTACAATTAGCAGTGATATTCATTTCACCTTTATCTGGTTAACTATCTGGGTAGAGGCCTATTCCAATATGTACGTCCCGGCTCTTTGTGCATCTGGTCAGAAACGGACACACAGAGGTAGCCGGGATTCTGACCCGGCGGGGCACATCTAGCCCCTGTGGGATGAGAATCGCATCTAAGCCTGTAAGTGCAGGCCAGAACCCATTTTTGGTTGGCCTGCACGTACAGGCTACTGCCCGGCTAACTCAGTCAGGCTCCTGAATGGAGCAGTGGCGCCATGGCGTCCAGTTGCCATGCAACCATGGCTCCATTCACGAGCCGTGATCCCCGGCCGCTGGCAAATTTTTTCATTCCCTGCAGCCTGACCATGGCCAGGGTCGGACTGTGGGGAATCTCCTGCCCCCCTCCACCCTTCGCCGCTGCCCGGGCCTGCCATCCCGACATCTAGAGGAACTTATTCCACCTAAGAGGTGGAATAAGTTCCCTGTCTAGTCTGCCGGCCCTGGACGTACAGGGCTGACATCAGAATTAGCTATGTACATCTGGGGCCACAGACCACCCATTGCCCGCCATAACTCTGCCTCCGCACCGCCCCCTTCTCATTCCCGTCTAACCTCCCCATACAAACTCCTTGTATGTACGGGGAGGCTTTGATGGGGACGGGAAAGGGGATCGAATAGTGGGGATGGAATAGACTCCATAGTGGGCTCAATATTGCCACCATTCAAATAGCAACGCTAGTTACCACTGAATCCAGATATTCTGTGCTGGCTACGATTCAAATACTGGTGCTGGATATTTTTTCAGCTGTGGTGACTAGTGTTAAAATCAAATGTCATCAGCCAAGGCTGAATATTGGCCTGAAAGTTGTTAAATCACAAGCATATTATGAGAAACTGGAGGAGATCCTTGCATGACTGGAAGGCTGGCCATCCAGATGACAGAAGAAATTTAATGTAGACAAGTGCAATATAATAAACATAGGAAAATATAATTCAAACTGTCATTGCGCAATGCTCTATTCCATATTAAGAGTCAACACCTAGGAATAGCATCTAAGTGCCAGTGGGCGGCATCAGTCAAAGAATCAAATAGAATGCTGGGAATTCTTAGGAAAGGGATGGGGAACGAGAAGCAGCATTTTACGAAGGACGTCCAAGTTCAATCTGGGACGTCCAAGCCAGAATATCTGAAAAAAAGCAGGCACGGCCAAGCTCAGGCATGATTTTGCGAACCTGGACGTACCAATATGGACTTCTGCAAGAGGGGAGTGGGGGCGTCTACAGAGACATCCCCAGAACTTGGACGTCTAGGAATAGCCTAATGATTAGAGTAGTGGGCTAGGAACAGGGCAGCCGGGGCTCAGATTCCACTGCTGCTATTGTTGCGATTGTGCAGAGTACTGAGGATGATGGGGGGCTTTCTTCTCTGCACCCTCTGGATGGAGAGAGAAAAAGCACTTTCCCGATGCAATGCCTCTTTGCCCATTTTCAGGTGTCCCAAGCATGAAAAGGGCTTCTAAATAGCCCCTGTGGAGCCCAATTCCACTAAGGGCACGTCTGAGCCTTCTGGACAGCCCTAAGCAGGATGGGACCATTAGGACCCGATTCTGCATCGCAGGAGCCAGACATTCCTGTGTGCGCTGGATCGGGCCTTGTGACAGCCTGGCATGCCTCTGCATACAAGAGGGAATGTCCTCCCTACATGCACCACTGTCCCTTGCAGCGCTGACCCCCCTCTAACCCTGCCGCTTGGCCCCAGGCTGGGCAGCAGGGACCTACCATGTTCCAGTCCTGGCCATGGGGAGCTGTGCCAGCTGTGATTCCAAGGTGGAATAAGCCGCACGTTGCCCCTGACATACAGGGCTGTGAACTGAATCAGCCCTGGACGTCCTGCCGCCTCGACCTACCCTTGCTCCGCCCCCTCCCATCCCCCACCTGCTCTCCCTGTACTTCTGCTCTGTCCATGTAGAGAGAGCCTGTGGAGGAATACAAGCAGGATGGTTTGCAGGGCTGCAGCCCCACAAGTCGCCTTGCAGGATGAGGGCCATAATGTATTGCTTCATAGAGCGACTGCACCTGTGTGTGAAGCCGGTTGCTACATTCTCAAAAAGACACAGCAGTGCCCGAAAAAGTACAGAGAAGGGCACCCAAAATGATAAAGGGATGCAACAGTTCACCTATGTGAAAAAGCTGAACAGCTGAGGACTCTTCAACTTGCAGAAGAGACAACTGGGGGGGAGGGGAGGGATGATAAAGGTCTATTTAATCAATAGTGGAGTTAAACAGGGAAACGTGAATTGCTTGTTTACTCTTTCAAAAAGTACAAAAACTAGGAGATACCCCATGAATGTACTCAGCAGCACATTTAAAACAAATCAGAGAAAATATTAATTTAAAATATTAAAAATATGTGTCATCTTTATGAGCTGTGTAGGTTTGGGACTTGAGCTGTAAATACCGTAGATTAGTGATATTAGCATACACACGAGCTCAGACAGACTCAGACCAAAGAATACCAGAAAAGGGCACCGACTAATGAGATGCCATCGCTGGCACCATTTTCCACCTAACATCTCCCAGAGGAACAATTAAAGAAATCTAACCCACATGACTGAAAAGAAGCATTTTTCACATCAGTGTGAGTTGTGTGGCAACTCCTCAATATCAAGGGTCACCAAAGAAAAAAGTCTTTGGTGCCTGTGACTCTCCCAAAATACAGTTGCAAGGCTTCTAATGGGTAAGACGAGCACAGATTAGACTACCCCAGGTTTGGGGGACTTGCAGTGTCTTCTTGGACAAAGGAAGATGTATTCCGTTAATAATTCTTTCTCCTTTGTATTAGGAGGGGAAGAAGCGGAAGCACATCGATTCCTCAATTTATCGGGCCAGTGTGGTTAAAATTCAGAGAGTTCCCTCATTCCCAAGCAGAGGAGGAAACACCCCCTCCCCCTGGGACAGAGGCAGAAGAGTCACTCAGATCTAACGTCTGGGTCCCTCTACCATCTCTGGGGTTTGTAACTGCTGAGATAGCGCCAGAGAAATAACACACAGCTCTTCCTTAGGCCCTGCGAGGAGGACAGCAATCATCATGTTCTTGGCCACCTCTTAATGTAATGTGGTAGCATGCAAGGCCCAGTGAGAGGACAGCAAGATGCTGGTGGAGGTTGGAGGCTGCAGTCAGAGCATGGTTGCATCTCTGGAGAAACCTAACAGCATTACTCTGGAAACCGTGTGGCAAGACCGTAAGTGCTTGATAAGCGACATGGATGTAGGACCAGCTTTTGGGATGTGCGACCTGTGTATATCACAGTGGTACCCCCTGTGTATGAGGGGGTACCACTATGATAGTGCCCTCTCCATACCTTTCCATATCATGTAATGAGGCCACAAGAGATAGGGCTGGAATGATAGGAAAGGGGATGTTGTGTGGAAGAAAGAGAAACTGGAATTCAGGAGAACATGTTGTGCTGGAGCTGCCACCACTGAAGGGGAGTGGGGAACACTACTTTCAGTTTTCGCATAGGGTGCATCTTCGCCTAGACTCTAGAGCTTGCCCTGCATGGAAGATTCTTGAGTGGGTAAAGAGCAAGCTGACAGGCCAGAAGGGCCAGTGGCGACAGGACATGGGAACTCAGCCACTGGAATTACAGCATGCTGACACGTTAAAGGTTAACATCCTGCAAGACAAGATAATGCTCAGCTACTCCAAAGAGAGCGCTTGGCCTCTCGGTTTCCCTCCCGATCTGCTTTTCCTGTACAAACAGGTTCTTGAGTAGAAGTTTAGGGGATAATACTTAAACTGTGGCAGTTGGTGGGTTTTTTTATGCTAGCCACAGCGTTTAACAAGAATTCAGATATTCAGCACCAGTATCCAGATACTGGCCGGCACAGTCACTGTCTGGTTAGTGGTGATATTCAGCCACTATCCATATAGCCAGTCCATATAAACCTCATACTGCTTCTTTGCTGCCCCAATTATGCGGATTGCAATCTAGACGGTGACCCTGAAAATCGCCAATATGCAGATAATAATCAATTCCGCCCAGCTCCACCCACAGACCACTCTAGCACTATCTACATAGTGCCGAGGTGGTCAAAGGTCATAGTCAGCAGCACTATGCAGATAGTGCCGTTGAATATTGCTCTCACCGGCTCTTATCCAGTTAGTAGATGCCTTGCAGATTTACTCAATGAGGTCTGTCCATTCTTCAGTTAGTCCCCCTCCCCCGGTGTTGTCCCTTCCTGACCTGAAGAAGAAGGTTTTAACCTTCGAAAAGCTAGTCCAAAAATGTATTGTTAGTCCAGCAAAAAGTTATTTTCCTTTTTTTTTGTTTCTCTTTTTATTTAACTACAATTGAAAGAATAATTAAAAACCCTCTTTAACCCAAATCTAGCCTACATTTCGATCATCCATGGGAATTGAGGGAGGGGTGGCCTAGTGGTTGGGGCAAGATGCCTCAGGCCAGAAGGTCAGGGGTTCAAATCCCATTAGAGGACAGCAACCTTGGGCCAGAAGGACTGGGGTTTCTAGTCCCACAGGTGCTCCTTGTGGTATTGGGCAAGCCACTTTACCCTCCATTGCCCATGTTCCCTGTAAGTATTAGTGTATGTGTCTCATATCCCCTTGTGTTAAATGTATCCCCCAATTGTGCTGTGACCACTTTGATTGAAGGATAAGGTGGTATACAAAACTGTCTAAATAAATAAACTGAGGTACAAATCCTGTGCTTTACTGCACTAAATAACAATAGATTTTTTTCAGTAATTATGTCCATAGCCAGAGTTCTCCATGAATATTTACAGCTGTAATATCACATTTGGTAATACTCATTTAAAATCTTCCATTGCATTGAATTAACCTCTTCATTGTTTCTGTTATATCCTGACTTTCTGCCATGACTAGACTGCAATCCAATGTGTAGGGAGCGTCTGTGTGGAGAACGTATATTGCATACAGACTGGTGTATATTTTCCAAGGTGCTTGCCTGAAAGAAGAGCGTGATCTGGAAGCAATTGTATCAGATGATCTTAAAGCAGCCAAACATGTAGAAAAGGTGACTGCAAAAGCCAGAAGGATGCTTGAGTTAATAAGGAAAAGAATAACCGGCAGGAAAAAGGGGTTCCTAGTGCCTTTGTTTAAGTGAGAACTCATTTGGAGTAATGTGTACAGTTCTGGAGACTCACCTTTAAAAGGATATAAAGAGGATGGAGTTGATCTAAGTGGGCAGCGGCAATATTGCGCTACTGCCCGGTTAGTGACCCACAGGTAAAAATAGGCACAGCAAAAGCTGGCCTTACCCGTGAGAGCTAACCGGGCAGCAATGTAATATTGCCATAGCCTGCTTAGCTTCTGGGGTGTCTGTGGCTATGCAGCAACCCCGAATAGTCAATGCTGGGGCCGCAAATATCCACGTTAAATGTTCAGCGCTGGTGGCTAGCTGCTGTAATCGTGCTAGCTGCTAGCGCTGAATATCGAGCCCAAAGATCTCAATAGGTGTGCTTTGAAGGGAAGAATACGAAATCCAAAAGTCTTCACACCCCTTGTCATAGCAAATTCAAATTAGTTCCATCTCAAAAGAAATCATCCGAACAAGGCCCACAAGAGTGGAGGAGCAGTAAGCTGAGAACCAGAGATGCCGGGGTTTGAATCCCACTGGCACTCTTTGTGGCCTTGGGCCAGTCACTGAACCCCCCATTGCCACGGGCACAACCTTAGATTGTAATCCCTCTGGGGATGACCCACTGCACAGCAGCATAACTTGTCTCAAACTACTTCTGAAAAAGGGGTGAGCTAAATCAGAAATCCTTTCCTCCCCCCACCTCACAGTAAGTTGTGTCCGATCACAGTAGAGCTGATTCCGATGCTTCTGTATAAGGAGTCAGGCTGCTACTGTGCCACACACAGCCTACTGGATGTGACAGCTAAAGCAACTTGTAGCTGCTCCTTAGCAAGATCATATTTTGTTTGTATTCCTTGAAATTGGCAGCTGGCATAATTGACTTATCTAACAATTTAAAAGAATTATACAGATAATATCAGGCCATTTAAATCACTACGACAGTTGGCTATTAGCAGAAGTGGTAGTGCTGGATATATGTTCCGAGTGGCGAGCGCTGCTGCTATACCGATAGCTTGGAATAGGCAGCTCCTCTCTCTATAGCTAGCCACAGAAATAGAGGGCAGTCTTTTTGCTGGCCTAAACTTATCTGCATAGCTATATGGATAGCAGACCGAATAGCACCGCTCTTAATACAGTTAGACAGAACCCCCATGCTCTGCCCTCGCTCTTGTCTGGCACTAGCCCTTAGTGTCCAGTGCTTGCCAGGAACTTCTTACCCACACATGCCGTGGCCAGGGAAAGGGAGCAGACATTAGAAGAATCAAAAGGCATTATGGCGCAGCAGGCCCCTTCTGTGAAACATCCATGAGACACATTCTGTTAGCAAGAGGAAATATGCCAACAAGGTTCTTTGCCTTTCTTTGTATAACTGCAGACAACTATTTTCGCAAACATGGATAGCATAAAGAGGTGGAACACAAACCTGTCATCAAAATGACTTCTGTGATTAAGAGATGTAGGGGGGAGTGATTTTCAGTGGTAGCAGCCAGCACATTTAAAGCAGCTAGCCGTTGCAGCTTTAAATTCGCCCCAGAAGTTGGGGTCATATCCGGGTTGAATATCTGGGTTGTGGTCCAGACTGCAGTTTTGCAATCCAGTCAGCAGTGATATTCGCGATGGCTGAAATGCAAAAACGCTAAAGTTAGGACAGCCATTCAGCTGTCCTAAGTAGCCGGTTAGGATTAACCGGGCAGCAGCTGAATATCACTGGCTTTCAGCATATCTACAGTAAATATGCCTTAGGTGTACGTACACGCGTTGCTTCCATCTCAAGCATATTCACTGTGGAAATCTATAAATCAGAACGGTTTGCAGCCTTTGGGCACTTCTGACCTAAATGGTCCATATTTCCTCTTGGATTAAATTTGACATCACATTTCTCCTATGAAATCTGAAGTTCCCTTTCCTAGTAGGCGTAGAATACATCATGCTATTGCCTGTTACCAAACCTTCTTTCCATATTACCCTCCAGCTTTCATTCATGCCTTTGAAATAACTGCAGAGGCTGCCTGAATCAATAAATGTGTGCTTTTAAATTAAAGTTCAAACCTTTTCATACTGTTCACTTTAAAAGAGAAATGGTTGCCATTGAGGGGGAAAGTTCACAACACTTCTGTGTTAACTTCTGGTGCTTTCAACATGGGAAAAGCTCTATATCATAACATGAAAGAGAAAATATCCAGCAGGCTTAGTAAAGAAAAAGCTAAAAGACACTTTTACTAAAGTGTAGTAAACAGTTTGGAGTGTGTTTACTAAACCACACTACCAATAGGTAGCGCTAAGCGCATCTGTGCTAATTATGAATGAACTTAAAGAGCAGTAAGGGAGTTTTCCTTAGCTTAGGTGCTGGGCTCACCCCTGACAGTCACCGCATGGCTTTTGTACTTTTCATGTGTTAGGTTTTGCTCCTAATGCATAATATTTTAAATGCTTACTGCACTTTACTAAAAGGGTCCCTGACTTTGTGATCTTGGATTTTATGTGTGTGTATATTGAAGAATAATCCATAAAAAAGGTCCATTTTCAAAATGATTTCCATGAGTAAAACGCACTTTACCTGCAGCGAGGGTTACTTTAGAATAGGGGCCTAGGCGTATATGCTGCATCGATTTTATAAGGCACATTAAAAAATAAACCTCAGCCCATCAAATCCAAAGGATTTTTGTGGAAATACAACTTTTTTTGTCGAACCCTCTACCATTCATAATCCACCGGTGCATTCAGAATTGGTCTGTGGATCAGTGGTCTTTTTTATTTTATTATTACAAATAGAAATGATTCAGACTCCTCCCTATGTTCAAAAAGCATGTAGGAGGAAAGGTATTTGAGAACTGAGGACCTTCATCCCTACAGAACTGTAATGTATTCAGTCATTGAACCATTAGTCCCTGACGTGTCCATAGCATGCTCGCACATTTCTCAAGGCCATATCAAGGGCATCTTTCTCAACTCCTTTCTTCAACGCTTTCACTAACGATGGCCCATCTTCCAAAGTAGCAGACGTCACGTGACATGTCCTAGGGGTGCAGAATTAGCACAGGCACAGACTGATGAGACTGTTGAATAACGGAAACTGTGGAATATCGAACGTTGACACAGAGGCTACTTTGGAAGATGGACCATCGTTAGTGAACACGTTAAAGAAAGGCATTCAGGAAGATTCCTTTGATACCGCATTAAACGAATGCTTTAACAGCATAATAATAACATTTATTTGATTATGGAAAATTTTGTTGCTTTAAGAAGAAATCTCACCAGAACATCAAGCCCCTGATACAGATACTGCCAAACTCAATGTTCGGTTGGGCATTGGACAATGACAGAGTGAAGTGCATTGGCAACTAATGTGCTGAAGAAGGATTGAAGTTTAAGATCAGTTTTCTACATTTTTGGAATAATTTTTGTGAAAGCAGATTTTATATCAAGAACAATCTACGGGCTACAAGGAATGTACAGTTTTTCATTACATCTTGAACTTGCAGTGTGAAAAACTCTGACTAATGGCAACAGCTTCTTTATTCATGAATTAAGATGGAAATACTGCGCCAAATTGGAAGTACTGTGAATTTTCTGTTTCACAATGGACTTTGGAAGCTGTTGATGTTGGTTTCTGGGACAATAGAGCCCCAGTGTAATATGAAAGTGGCTGGTTTAAATAACCCTGGTCTGATCGCCCCTTTTCCACATATAGTTATAAGGCATAAGAACATAAGATATGCCATACTGGGTCAGAACAAGGTCCATCAAGCCCAGTATCCTGTTTCCAACAGTGGCCAATCTAGGTCATACGTACTGTCATGATGCGGGCACTAATAAAGTTGGTTTTAAGAAAAGAAATCCTGTTTTAGAAGAACTAGATGTGCAGTTACCTCCAGGCACAGCTAGAGGGAGCAGGAATAGACATACTGGTCTTAATGAACCTAATCTCACTGATCACCTGCAGCTGAAAGGGAACCAGGAAGTCAGCAGTAAAGGTGCACTTTATAAGCCAGAGCAGAATGCTTCTGGACAGCAGAGAGAGCAGAGGTGGCAGTGGAATGAGCATGTGAAGCAGCAGGAGCTGAGGAAGGAGGAGAAAGAGGAAGAAGGAACTGGAGCTGGACTAGAAGGAGAAACAGCAGAGAAGCCTGGAGGCTATCAAGGACATAAGCCTGATTGCTGTGAAAGAAGCCAAGCTGGAAGCTGGAGGAGAAACAGACCTCACAAGGTGGGAAGCCATAAAGCCCAAACTAAACCTGTTGTGCAAGGGGAGTTTGGTGGAAGTTGCTCCAAGGTGAGAGGCTTTGCCATGCCTAGTTCCTATACTCTGCCTGTTTATAACCTAAAGAGAAGAAAGCTAAGAACCAGAGAGGGAGGTTCTGACAGAAGCTTATCTCTAGAGGATCACTGCCCACTTTTACCTATTCAGAGGGAAAAGCAGTTTTACAAGCAACGGACGTTTTTACTCAGTGAGCCAAGGTATGAGACAGTAAACTTTAACTGTAATGATTGCACTGCTAGAGGCTATCCTAAAAGAAGGATTCCTCCTAAGAGAAACCAGAGTCAAGACTGGTTCACTAAACTACCGCCAGCCTTAAGAGTCCCTGGTTATGTGAAGCAAAACTCCCAAGTGGTAGATTACCATGCTGGAATAGACAGGGATAGTGAAAGCCCTTTGAATCAGTATAGGGGAGAGGATTTGATGGAAGTGGATTCTCCCAGCACTATTCCCTTACCTTTGCCTGAAGAAATGGAATGTGATTGGTGCACTGCCTATGCTCCAAAGTGTGTATGCTCCACAGAAGAATAAATGCAATATAATTTGATGTTTATTATACTGAATATTACTTTGAAGAAAACCTGCTTTAAACTGTGAATTAACAGTTGACTAGCCAGTGAATATTGGTACCTTTTGAAACAAAGGACTGTTTCTGTTATCAAAAATATCTCTTAGTTGAACCTTGCTTTAAACGGGGAATAAAAACCTTTATTACCCTACACTTGGACTCTTTGTTCTTTAACACCGCTACCTAGTGGCGCACAATCTTTGTGTCACCGGCAACCGGGTGACAGTACCTAGCAGTTTCCCCAAAGGACACAGGTTCCACAATGCTTGTACTGGGTCAAGCATTGATATCCTGGGTCCCTTCTTAATAATGGTTTATGTACCTTTCCTCTAGGAACTTGTCCACACCATTTTTAAACCCACCTACACTAACAGCCTTTACTACATCCTCCGGTAACAAATTCCAGAGTTTGATTACACGTTGAGTGAAAAAATATTTTCTTTTATTAATCTTAAATAGGTTATCCTGTAGCTTCATTGCATGTCCCCTAGTCTATTTATATTCTGATGACATAAACAATCGATCTACGTTGACCCATTCCACTCCGTTCATTAATTTATAGATCTATAGCATATCTCCCCTCAGCCATCTCTTTTCCAAGTTGAAGAGTCCTAACCTTTTTAGCCTCTCTTCATAGGAGTATCCTTCCATCCCCTTTACCATTTTGGTGGTTCTTCTCTGTACCTTTTCTAATAACGCTATATCCTTTTTAAGATACGGCGACCAGAATTGCACACAATATTCAAGGTGCGGTCGCACCATGGAACAATACAAAGGCATTATAATATCCTTTGCTTTATTTTCCGTTCCTTTCCTTATGATACCTAGCATTCTATTTGCTCTCTTGGCTGCCGCTGCACACTGGGCCGAGGGTTTTAACATGTTATCCATGATGACGCCTAAATCTTTTTCCTGGGTGGTGGTTCTCAATGTGGAACTTTGCATCATGTAACCATAGTTTGGGTTGTTCTTTCCTAGGTGCATAACTTTGTACTTGTCCACATTAAATTTCATCTGCCATTTGGAAGCCCAGTCTTCCAATTTATCAAGATCCTCTTGCAATTTTCCACAATCCTCTTGGGTTTTAACAACTTTAAATAGTTTTGTGATATCTGCAAATTTGATAACTTCACTCATTATTCCCATTTCCAGGTCATTTATGAATATGTTACAAAGCAGCGGACCCAGCACAGATCCATGGGGTACTCCACTATTCACCTTTTTTCAATTGAGAAAATTGGCCATTTAGCCCTACCCTCTGCTTTCTATCTTTTAACCAGTTCCTGATCCACAATAGTACATCACCTCCTATCCCATGGCTTTTTAGTTTTGACCAAAAGTCTCTGATGAGGGACCTTGTCAAAGGCTTTCTGAAAGTCCAGATACACTATATCAACTGACTCACCTTTGTCTACCTGTTTATTCACACCTTCAAAAAAACATAAGAGATTACTAAGACAAGATCTTACTTACATACAGTAACATTCAGAAATATAACATTTATTGATTTATTAGAGTCCCTCTGCTAGAGTTATTGTCAGGGCTAGTCTCAGAGTTAGTTCAAGGAGTTGGCACTCTTGGCCCCCCCGACTGTCAAAATCTATTATTTAGCTTTGAATGCCCTGCTCTTTGCTGCCCCCCAGAATTTGCAGCCCTAGGAGACTGCCTAGTTTCCATTATGGTTGCCCTGGCCCTCGTTATTGTTTTGAGTGATATTTATACTTAAATTGCATTAGTAAGTGAGGCCCTAAGTTTGTACCTGAGGGGTGAGGCGACTTGCCCAAGGGTTATTTGTAGGATTTAAATCCTAGCTTCCCTGGTTCTCAGTCTACTGTCATAACTACTAGACCACTAATTAGGCGTACCTCCAGGACTGGGACAGGAGCCCTTGGTATAACCTCTATCTTTAGGAATCCCTTAGGATTCTATTCTGTGAAATTTGGAAGTCTGCAAAATTAACAGAAAATAATTTCCAGATAAGAAATTATTTGTGGAGGCTTGCTAAAATCTTAGGCAAGAGAACTGTGAAAGAAGTAAGGTTGGTCAGTAATATTTCAATATGATTGTACTGTGCTAAATTGTCCTATAACTGACTTACTTTTTTTCAGCCCAGGGAAACATGTTCTTCTTGGGGACCAGGCTTTAAAATTTCACTAGGCAATTGATTTTTCTACATCTGGTAGACTTCTCTTCTGTAGCCTTGGGCCATTTAGCCAACATAAATCCAGACTCTTCAAATATTTCCTGTAATATCTTTGCACAAAATAAGGAAGGATTCAAATTTTATTATGTGTTTGTTATTTTGCTTTGTGAATTGTGATATTGTTTAAAGATTATTATGTACGTACTTTGTGAATCACCTTGAAAGTTTGTTTTAGCTTAGGAAGGTGGTATAGAAATATTTTAAATAATAGACATTTGAACTGTGCCAAGATCATGTTTGATGGCCCTGCATGGATCTTTTCCTTCTTTGGTGATGGATTAGAACGGAAAGAGAGGCAAATTAATTGTAGTGCAAGATGCCAAAACAATTTCAGGAAGGCAGAGGGTGTGCCAGTGACAACGTTGTGCCCTGAGTCATGGGTCTCTTAATCTCAGCATTCCAGGGTGGGAGATCTAAGTTACAGTTCCTACTCCCCTTAGGGCAAGAAATAGAAACATAGAAACGTGACGGCAAAAAAAGACCATTGGCCTATCTAGTCTTCCCTCCCATATCAACTACTATAGTTCCTTTTTTACTTTAGAGATCTTCTGTGTTTGTCCCATGCTTTCTTGAATTCAGATACTGTCCTCATCTCTAGACACTCCAAAACATGGCCATTCGCATACTCACTCCTGCCAATAAATTCAACCACCTTACTCTGTTATTCATACAGTATCATTGGTTGCCCATAGTATCTCGGATTCAATTTAAGGCCCTTACTCTCACACACTCTTACTCGTCTTGTCTGGTAGCATGGATAAAATCAGCCAAGGACAAGCTCAGCCAATGTATCCACAAGATAATAAGCTCCTTTCTAACTCAAGGATACATGCCCCCCTCCCTCAAATAGGCAACCATCTGCCCAATCCCCAAAAACACTCCAACAGATAACACAGACCCTGCGTCATACCGACCAATCTCAAGCCTTCCCTTTCTATCCAAAATAATTGAAAAGATAGTACAACAACAATTACAGGACCATATCGACTCGCATGCCCCTTGAACCCCCACCAACTCAGTTTTCATCCCAACCATAATGTCAAAACCCTACTCACTCAGCTATTTGACAACTTGATCAGAAGGATCAACAATATAAAAAAGAGCTTCCTGCTCATTTTCATCGATATCTCATCTGCATTCAACACAGTGTCACACGGTATCCTATTAAACAGACTCAAAGAAACTGGTCTCTACAGCACCACACTTAAGTGTTTTCAGTCTTACCTCAGTGACCGGCGACAATGAGTCAAAATTGGAGCAAACACCTCCACTCTATTCAACACAGTCCAGGGAGTCCCAGAAGGGTCCTCCCAATCCGCTCTACTTTTCAACCTTTATATGCAGCCAGTTTGTGACATCTTTAAAAGGCATAATGTTCAATATTCCATATATGCAAATGATATCATGGTCTACACCCCAATCCACCTAGACATTCTGGACTATACAAAACCATGGCAGAATGTCTGCAAGAGATGACCGATTGGCTCTCAAACAACAACCTAAGCATCAACTACAAGAAGACAGAGGCTCTAATAATCACACAAGACTCTTCCTTTACCCTCCCTCCCCCCTTCAATCAACCTGTCTGAAACATCTATTTCAGTAAAAGATGAAGTGAGGTATCTGGGAGTTACCTTAGACCACAACTTGAACCTACAAGTACACATCAACAGAACCACCAGAAATGCATTTCACAAGATGGCCACAATTAGGAGACTCAAACCCCTCCTCAGCCAAGACCATTTCCGCACAATCTGCCAAGCTGTCATTACACCCATACTGGACTACTGCAAGTCCCTATTCTATGGACTACTGAAACAAACCATCTGGCCTCTGCAATTAGCTCAGAACACTGCCACGCGCATCATCACTGGATCAGCGAAACATGACCACATAACGCCTCTCTTGAACCGACTCCCAATCACCTCACGTGACAAATACCAGACAGCACTGACCATCTTTAAAATCAGACAGAACATGTCAGCCGACATACTGCAGGACCTGATAAGCACCAGGCCATGAAGACAGAACACATAGACACCATCACAACACCCAACTCATTCACAAAGGCCAACAAGTCTACAACAAAGAGAGCACTATCTCTGGCGGCACCCGCCCTTTGGAACTCTCTTCCGGAAGCACTAAGGGCCACCACGGACATAAAGGACTTTATGAAGAAGCTGAAAACCTTCCTCTTCACGGGCCACTTCAGGAAGTTCACTTAGTGTTCCAGAATCTGGACTACCATATCATGGTCTAACCCCCGCCACAAGGACATATGTTGATAGGCTATTGTATATACATTACATTGTAGACAAGTTAAGCTTCCAAGCATCTCCCACATACCACCCTCACCTACGTTTCTTTGTAAGTTCTCTGTAATGTTTTTTAAGTTGAAATGTAAACCGCTTTGATTTAAGGATAAGGCAGTATAAAAAAAAAATGTGTTAAATAAATAAAGCGATCACGATACAGCCTCCGACTATCTTTCTTCATTAATTACCCTTCATGCACCTGCAAGATCACTCCATTCCTTACATGATTACCAACTTGAATTTCCTTCCATAGCTTTAATAAGATATGAAGCAACATGGAAAATGGCCTTTTCAGCCGTTACTCCACCTTTGTGGAATGTCTTGCCTGCACCGTTACACATTGAATTGAATTATAGGGCTTTCAAGAAGATGTTCAAAACACATCTCTTTGAGTCAGTTTTTCACCTTCAATCAACTTAAATGTTCCGAAATGATTTGCGCCCTGTGTCGGATTTAGCAGCTGTTACCTTTGATACTCTTTGTGTTTGCATGTTTGCCTGTTTTTTGATTCTTCCTACTCTTTCCTTTGGATGCTGTCACTATCCTATTTTATATATGGAGTTCTTTTCCCTTTCTATTGATTTTTATTAAACATTTTCCAGTTTATCAACCTGGCTGCACATCATATATAAATAGAGTAGCTAGGAAGAGAGAAGCCATCTCAGTGAACATAAGAACATAAGATATGCCATACTGGGTCAGACCAAGTTCCATTAAGCCCAGTATCCTGTTTCCAACAGTGGCCAATCTAGGTCATACGTACCTAGCAGTTTCCCCAAAAGACACAGGTTCTGCAATGCTTGTACTGGGTCAAGCATTGATATCCTGGGTCCCTTCATAATAATGGTTTATGGACCTTTCCTCCAGGAACTTGTCCAAACCTTTTTTAAACCCAGCTACACTAACAGCCTTTACTACATCCTCTGGTAACAAATTCCAGAGTTTGATTACACGTTGAGTGAAAAAATATTTTCTTTTATTAGTCTTAAATAGTTTACCCTATAGCTTCATTGCATGTCCCCTAGTCTTTCTATATTCTGATAACGTAAACAATCGATCTACGTTTACCCGTTCCACTCCGTTCATTAATTTATAGACTTCTATCATATCTCCCCTCAGCCGTCTCTTTTCCAGGTTAAAGAGCCCTAACCTTTTTAGCCTTTCTTCATAGGAGTATCCTTCCATCCCCTTTACCATTTTGGTGGCTGTTCTCTAAACCTTTTCTAATAACGCTATATCCTTTTTAAGATACGGCGACCAGAATTGCACACAATATTCAAGGTGCGATCTCACCATGGAACAATATAGAGGCATTATAATATCTTTTGTTTTATTTTCCATTCCTTTCCTTATGATACCTAGCATTCTATTTGCTCTCTTGGCCGCCGCTGCACACTGGGCCAAGAGTTTTAACATGTTATCCACAATGACGCCTAAATCTTTTTCCTGGGTGGTGGTTTCTAATGTGGAACCTTGCATTGTGTAACCATAGTTTGGGTTGTTCTTCCCTAGGTGCATAACTTTGCACTTGTCCACATTAAATTTCATCTGCCATTTTGATGCCCAGTCTTCTAATTTATCAAGATCCTCTTGCAATTTTCCACAATCCTCTTGGGTTTTAACAACTTTAAATAGTTTTGTGTCATCTGCAAATTTGATAACCTCACTCGTTGTTCCACTTTCCAGGTCATTTATGAATATGTCAAAGCAGCAGACCCAGCACAGATCCCTGGGGTACACCACTATTCACCTTTCTCCATTGGGAAAATTGGCCATTTAGCCCAACCCTCTGCTTTCTATCTTTTAACCAGTTCTTGATACACAGTAGTACACTGCCTCCTATCCCATGACTCTTTAGTTTTGCCAAAAGTCTCTGATGAGGGACCTTGTCAAAGGCTTTCTGAAAGTCCAGATACACTATATCAACCGACTCACCTTTATCCACCTGTTTATTCACACTTTAAAAAAACATAACAGATTAGTAAGACAAGATCTTCCTTGTCTAAAGCCATATTGGCTGTCTCCCATTAGGCCATGATTATCTACATGCTGAGTAATTTTATTCTTTATGATGGTTTCTACCATTTTTCCCGGTACTGACGTGAGGCTCACCGGTCTGTAGTTTCCCGGATCATCCCTGGAACCCTTTTTAAAAATTGGTGTTACATTGGCGATCCTCCAATCTTCAGGTATTAGAGATGATTTTAATGATAGTTCACAGATTACTAATAGCAGGTCTGCAATCTCATATTTCAGTTCTTTCAACACCCTTGGATGTATACCATCCGGCCCAGGTGATTTGCTACTCTTCAGTTTATCTAATAGTTGTAATACATCTTCCCGATGTATCGATATTTCCTTCAATTCTTCCGCACCTTTAAATACCACTTCAGTCATGGGTAACATCCCTACATCTTCCTCAGTAAAGACCGAAGCAAAGAATTCATTCAGTCTGTCCGCTATCGCCTTGTCGCCTCTTAGTGCCCCTTTAACTCCTCTATCATCTAATGTACCAACTGACTCTCTCACAGGTTTTTTGCTACGAATGTACTTGGAAAAAATCTTTATTTCACGTTTTTGCTTCCGCAGCAAGCTTCCTCTCAACTTCATATTACAAGATACTGTACTTACATGTTATATTATGGTACAGCCTCAACAAAATTACAACAAAGCTACAACAATCGAATGTGGGCTTAATCCTATTTGTGCATCTCTGTAGAAGGATGGGACCAGCGGGCAGCGGAGCAGTTGAGGCAGGTGCTCTGCAGGGGCTACCCACCTTAGGTTCTATCATGTAAGCAGGTATTTTACTCCCTTCACCCTTTAGCAAGATCTCCTCATTTGTCCTTCCCCCGTGAACATCATGTATGGAGGTCGTCTACTGTAGATTTCTGTGTTCTTATTCTATCCTACCCCACCCCCTCCAGTTCCCACTCTTCACCTACTTCTAATGGGGCCCACAACCATTCATAGGTGTCTATTGTACCTCTCATAAGGGCCACCCCTCTTTTCGCCTCTATTATTCTAGCCAGCTTCCGGGACCACTCAGTCATTGTAGGGGCAGCCACCTGCTTTCACTTTGTTGCTATTGCTAATTGGACTGCTAAGAAGAGAAAATTGCACTTCTTTATTTAAAATTTCTTATATACTACCTTTCATGATATCAAGGTGGTTTACATTGAACAAACTGAAATTACATTGAATAGGGCATTATAACTTGGAGATAACTATTTTACAGGGAACATGGGCAATGGAGGGTTAAGTGGCTTGCCCAAGACCACAAGGAGCACCTGTGGGACTAGAACCCCCAGTCCTTCCAGCCCAAGGTTGCTGTCCTCTAGTGGGATTTGAACCCCCTGACCTTCCAGCCTGAGGTATCTTGCCCCAACCACTAGGCCACTCCTCCACTCCCACCTCTTTATATTCCCAAACAATATGCATCAAGACCCCCCTCTCCCCGCAACCCTGCCAACATGCATCCGAATAAGAGGCCTTTATGACATGTAGCCTGCTAGGAGTGAGATACATTCGGAACAACAATTTATACTATGTATCCATATGGGTTAGACAGATGAACATCTGCTTAATATTTTCCCATACTTCCTCCCACTGCTCCTGTCACCATGCCCTGTCCAAATCATGGGCCCATTTGTCCTGATACCCATAATCCTCTCTGGAGGCCCCTATAATCCTCTCTGAAGGATCTGATAAAGTTAAGCAACTGCCCCCTGTCCCCTCCAAGGTTTAATAAAAAACACCTCTAAAGGGTGGGCAGGCTGTATATATCGTCCCTGATAAGTTAACAGGAAGTGTTTTATCTGGAACAGCGAGAAAAAATGGGGGGTACTGTTCTCACATCTAGTCAGTATCGCATTCCTCGTTAAATAATCCCTTTCCCCCATGAAATCAATCACACGTTCCATCGCATTCAATCTCATCCATTTAAACCATTCAGGATCCATCTGGTAGGGTGGGAACAGGTCCCTCTGGGTCAAATATGCCAGTTGAAAACTGGCGGTGTCCAGCTTCAACCTCCCTGTAATCTTCTCCCACACCTCCAGCATTGCCCCCACTATGGGATGTTGTCTCACCCCCTCCATTCTCCGCAGAGAGGTTGAAAAAGGCACGGCCCCTAAACATGGCAGTCCTACCTGACTCGCCTCTGTGAGAATCCAATGCTGGTCTGAGTGTGCTACCCATTAATAATATACTGACTGCACCTGACCAGGTAGTATAATTTGAAATTTGGCAATGACAGTCCTCTTCCCTCCTTCTGAATAGTCAGTAAATGCAAACTTACCCATGCCTGTTTCCCATTTCACTGAAAATTTGTTAACACCCTATTTAAATCTCTGAAATAAGAATCTGGGATTCGACATGGCAACATCAAGAATAGATATATGAACCGAGGGAGTATACTCATTTTCACGACATTAATTCTAGTCATCAGGGAGGGAGCTAAGAAAGACCAACCATGCATTTCCTCACGGATTTTCTTTAGTAATGACAAAGTGCAATTGGAAGAGTTTGTGTATCTGCGTAGGGATCTTCACCCCTAAATAAGATAGACAGTTCTGCTCCCATTGATAGGGATGCTGAGTTTTGAGCCGTTCTATCAGATCGGGCTGCACATGGAACGGGAGCAGGACCGACTTAGTTGAGTTTAACATATCCAGATATCTCTGCAAATTTTCCATATTTTTTGTCAAACCTCTAACGAGCTCTCTGGATTTAAAAGAAATAGGAGAGTGTCATCAGCATACATCACAACTTTCTTTCCTACACCTCCCACCTCTATGCCCTTAATCCCTGTGTTGAGCTGAATTGCCTGAGCAAAAGGCTCCAGTGAAAGAGCGAACAAGAGTGGCGAAAGTGGGCATCCCTGTCTCATTCCCCTGTGCAGCTCGAAGCCAGGTTAATGCACAGTTGTGCTTTGGGTTTCCTATATAATGCCAAAATCACCCGTAGAAAGTTCTCCCCAAATTTGTAAGCTCGCAGCATGCACTGTAAATATGGCCATCCGACACAGTCGAAGGCCTTTTCCTCATCCAGAGCTAGGAAGGTCATAGGCTGTGCACACACCTCTCCCCACTGATAAACCATACCTAACACCTGCCACATTACATCCTGCTATAAAATCTGTTTGATCTATGGGGATAAGCTCTGGTATGAGCTGGTTGAGTCGCTGTGGAAAAACCTTTGCTAATAACTTAACACCTGTATTAGGGAGGGATATAGGGTGGTACGACCCTGGGCTGTCGGATCCTTTCCCTTTTTGTGTATAAGCGTAATATGTGCTTCTAAAAACAAAGGTGATATGACTCCCTCTTCTCTAGCCATATTGTTCACCCTACATAGAACTAGGGAGAGAATGTTCCCAAAAGCTTTGTAGAATTCAGGAGGGAATCCATCAGGGCCTGCCGCCTTGTGAAGGGGCAGCCCATCTATGGCTTTCTGCATTTCCAGAACAGTAACCAGGTTATCCAACCATTCTCTCTGCTCCTCTGTGAAGCCCTAATTCACCTTTCCCTCCAGTTACACTCCTATCCGCCCCTCCTATATTGTACACTCTGAGGTGTATAATTCTGAGTAATAGTTCACAAAGACATTCTCGATACCTACCTTATCATGATGCAACTGCTCCCCAGTGTCTTTCACTTGAAGTATAGTGGTCTGGGCTTGTCTCTTTTTAAGCTGCTGAGTCAGTAGTCAATCAATCTTGCCTCCTCCTAGCATAGAATGTGTGATTGATCTTTCTAAATAACACCTCTATTTCCTCCATGACTCCATGAGTAAGTTCTTCAATTCCCCTCTCTTCAACACCAGATTGCACTCCACTCCTTCTGAAGGGGCCTGAGCATATACTCTCTCCAATCACCTGATTTCCGTGTCTAGCTCAGCCCTATGCCTACCTCTTTCCTTTTTCCTACAAGACTCCATTGCAATCAGAACCCCTCCTATCACCATCTTCAACGTGTCCCACAGGACCATCAGGGAGACCCCATCCTGGTCATTATTCTGAAGGCAATCTTCAATGGCACATTCTACTTCAATATCTGCTTCACCCTTCACAATTAGGGAGAGGTTTAGCCTCCAAGTCGTCTTTACCTTGTCTTCCCCCCCCCCCCCCCATCTACTCCCAACCAAAGAAGTATTGGAGCATGATCCGACCAGATGATGTTACCAATATCACACTTAGTCACTAGGGGACACAGAAGAGGTCCCAACAGGAAAAGATTTCACCTTGAGTAGGAGGCATGGGCTGTCGAGTAGCATGTGTAGCCTCGCGTACCCGGATTCTGAAGTCCCCATATGTCAATCAGTTTGAACTTACCTATCACAGAGCAAATGGATACCCCTCCCCTTGACGGCTCTGATTCACAGATGACCCATCCTCCCCTGCTTTAACTACTGCATTGAAGTCTCTACCATACAGCACTGGTAACACAGTCCAACTCATAATTTTCTGGAATATGTGCTGCATGAACCCCCGTTGCCCTGAACTGGGGACATAAAGATTAACTATGCATAGAAATAGTCCCAAGAGCTTTATCTCCAAAGCGATTGCTCTTCCCTGTTTATCCTTACATTTCCTTACAATATGGTAGGATAGCCCCTTCCTAAAAATCACCGCTACTCCCACACTGTTGGTCTGCCCTGGTGAATGGCACACCTCTGCAATCCAACTTATCTGCATCTTACTCAAATCTTGTCTCTCCAGATGAGTCTCTTGTAGGAAATAGATATTGGAGTGGTATAGGCAATTCTTTAAGCTCCAACTGTCTCCACCAAGGTGCCTGCAACTCCCTGACATTAAGGGACAATCTTAATACTCATTTTCACTCATACCTGTCTGCACATTCTCCCCGCACATACACACCCCGCAATCACTCCCTCCGCCCTCCGCCACACCCACCCATGCACAAATAGCCCACATTCAACACAATAAACAATATAAAACATTAACATCTCTTAACAACTGCTAACTAGCAAGGCCTGATAGCCAACTGGAGGACACCCTCCAGAAGGTATCGGTGAGTCGGCCCTACTTACGTAGGGGGGACTCCATTGGCCAGGACCTGACCACCTCTCCAACCCTCCTCCCAGGGTGTAGATTGAGTACTACATCTTGTCGAGGCTGTCCTGCAATGGCAGGGGCCCCAGTAAATACTGTGGAGTCTCATATGCGTGGGCACAGAGACAGTATGCACACCAAGTCTCTGCCCTCCCGGGCCCTGCCGGTCTATTTGAGACCCAATTGTTCACGGTCCTGCTCGCAGTCCTGCTCGTTATTGTATGTTCCATGAAAGGTAAAATTCAACTGGTTGTTGTAGCCGGCATTTCACCTTCTTCTCCATCGCTCTGCGCAAAAGCTTCCACTACCCGATGATGATTCTCCTCATAGCTGCGCATGAGTGACGCATCTTCTGAAGAATTCGGTCTTTCCTCTCTCCTACTTAGTCTTTCCTTGTCAAAAGGTAGATCATCTGGGAAGTGTTGACGAAGGAAGTCCTTTGCTTCCTTGGGATCTCCAAAGAGCAGCGTTTCTCCCTTCCACGTAACCCAAAGCCATGTCGGGTACAGGAGCGTTTGTGGTATGCCATGCCCCACCAGCCGGTGTTTAATGTCTCTAAAGGCCTGCCAGCATTTGTCTAGGTCCAGGCTGTAGTCCGGAAATATCCATATCTTGCTATTTTGATGCGACATTGCTCCGATCTGCCGAACATGCCTCAAGATTCAGTCCCGGTGTCTGAAATTTAATATTTTAGCCAATACAGGGTGCGGCCTGTCCCGGATCTGTATTCACCCTCCTGGTACCCGATGCACCTGTTCAACCACAACGCCATTTGGGAGGAGGGTCTTGAAACCATTCCTGCCTTTTTTATATACTCCTCCATGCTTTGCTCTCCCCCTCTCTCCGGCAGATCCAATATCCTCATATTAGATCTCTGCGAGCGGTTTTCTAGATCGTCCATCTTGGCCCAGAGTTTTTTTATTTGATTTATAATGGGTCAAATCATCTATTTGCACCTCATCTTCCATATCAGAAATACACTGCTCTGTTCACTCAATGCAGCCTACATTTGCCTGGATCTCTGCTCAGGCTTCACGTAATTCCCCCTGGATGGTGGCCAGTTTTCCTGCCAGATCAGCATCGCTATCCTTAATTGCTGCCAGTATAATTGCCATCTCTGCGCTCACTGCTGCTATCTCTGTTCTCATTGGTCCCTCTACTGATATGAGATCCTCTGTCACAATCATCTCTCTGCCATCTTGCGGGCTAAGACACTCCGTCACGGTCTGTTGGCACGAGTTTTTTACAGTTTTTGCGGCTTCAGTCGATGCTTTTGATGCCTTTCTGAAATCGGCTTTGGACGCCATGCCTTCCAATACCAGGTACTGTTGCACTGCAGGCGTTAACTAATTAATATTAAAGCACTTAGCCAGTGCGGCCTGGGAGAGCAGCAAATACACATCCTCTCCTTAGCCCAGCATCACGTGACCCCTTCATTGATGTTAGCTATTGTAAACCGTATAGATTGCTTGCACTCTTGCAGTATATCAAATAAAATTAACCATAACCATTTCTCCACTGGGAGACTCTTCCACGCATCTACCACTCTTTCTGTAAAAAAATATTTTCGCATATTACTCCTGAGTCTATCCCCTTTCACCCTCATCCTATGTCCCCTCACTAAGAGCTTACTTTCAATTGAAAGAGGTTCCTCTGTGCATTTATGCCACACAGATATTTAAATGTCTCTATCATATCTCCTTTATCCTGCCTTTCCTCTAACATATACATATTGAGATCTTTAAGTCTGTCCCCCATATGGTTTATAATGAAGACCACTGAACATTTTGGTAGATACCCTCTGTACCGACTCCATCCTATTTTTATCAAAAAAGGTCTCCAGAATTACACACAATACTCCAAATGAGGTCTCACCAGAGATTTATACAAAGGCATTATCACCTCCTTTTTTCTGCTGGTCATTCCTCTCCCTAGGCAACCAAGCATCCTTCTGGCTTTCGCCATCGCCTTTTCTACCTGTTTAGCCACGTTAAGATCATCAGAAACAATCATGTCTGGGTCCCACTCTTCTTTTATGGACAGAAGTACTTCACCCTTTACAGTGTACTGCTCCCTTGGATGTTTGCAGCTCAAATGCATGACCCTGCATTTTTTAGCTTTAAATCTCAGCTGCCAACATTTCAACCTTTCTTCAAGCAAATGGGTATAGGTAGAGCTGAAGGAAGCAGATAATTTGTCTACTCTGTGGGCTGTTTTGATGGTTAAAAGGACACATTCTTTAAAAGACAGAAAATATAGAGGATGTGGTTTGCTAAAAGTTCAAAAAGAGGTTTGCAAATAAAATGCTCTTTGGAACTAAATATACTGTAGGCACCACAGGAAACTAGAGTTTCGTAAATAGGCTTCTCCATGGACAAGCAGGATTGCGTCAGCCACACCTGGTGACGTCCTCCGGGCGGCGCCATAGTACGGAAGTGCTCTCTAGAGCTCAGAAAGATGAGACTTTCTGAGCCCACCCAGGTAGCCCACCTCACCGCTCCGTCCCCTAGCCACCAGTATCCTTCCTTCCGCCTTGCCAGCAAGACGGACCCTGCTCTCTCTCCTAAACTTTTGTTATTTTTGTTAGTTTTGTGAAACCATGACTAAACCGGGATTTAAGAAATGCCTCCTCTGCAAGAGGAAGATGAGTATCACCGACACACATGGCAGCTGCCTGCGTTGCCTGGGACCAGACCACAAAATCGAAGACTGTGAGCATTGTGGGAGAATGTCTCCTAGAGCCCTGAAGTTCTGGGGACATAATCTAAAGGAATTCCTCTCCGAAAGCGCAAGTACTGGTTTTCCATCCCTCCCGGTACCTGCTCCTGCTCCAGTCATCTCCCTGCATGCCCCGGCTCTGGATGCGCCCGGTGCGGCCTCCTTCCATGACCGCGGTGCTGAGAATCTCCAATCTGGCCTCTCACCGCCGTGCCTGTCGCCCGTGGTGGTCTCGTTGGGGGAGGTGAGGCCTGCAAGCTCCCAAAGAGAGAAGCGAGTTAAGGAGAGCCATGTGGTGGCTGAAGATGGCGCCCGGCCCAGGTCCTCCATCTCCGGAATGCAGTCCTCCAGCTCCGCCCCCTCCTACGGCAAGCCTGTGGACTCCGAAAGCAATGCAGCCAACAATGTCTGCCGGCGCCGGTCCTCCAGCTTCGCCCTCGAGCCTCGCTGTCGCTCGGCGGCGTCGGGGAGCCATGGCAACGCCTCTCTCCTCGGCGCCGGATCCCCCGCGCGCCGAAAGCAGTAGCTCCGAGAGACGGCCCCGCCGCGGAGGGAGGAAGCATACAAGACGCGACCTCTCCAGCAGCACAAATAGCAGCCGCTCTTCACGCCGGAAATGGAGTCGAAAGCATAGAGGCAAGTACCACCGCGGCTCCAGCCGCAGTAGCAGCAGCAGCTCGTCCAGCCAGCGTCGGAGCACCAAACACAGAGGCAGCCGTTCGTCTAGACGCCGCAGTGGGCATTGGCGCCAGAAACGGAGGAGGAGTCAGGTGAGCCCTTCAACCTCCTCCAGCCCCTGTCACAGCCGTAGGAGCAAGTCAACTTCCAGCTCCATGGTATGCCTGCTGTCTCAGCTCCTAAAACAGTCTGCCATGGCAGCTCCTTCATATCTGCCTCATCAAGCTCACTCCCAACAGACTCATAGCCAAATACCTGGGAGGCAGACCCGCCAATAGGGGAGAACCGGGCACCCTCACCATGCAGCAGACCCTCGAGTGACCCACCCCCTGAAACTGAAGGGGGCGAACTCGGAGGGGCAATTGTGGGGTCGGCAGCCCACGAGCGTGAGGGGGCGACCCCAGACAGGGCACGCTCCCCGGATCTAGAGGAACCTCCCCCCCCCCCCCCCGGAGGATCTCACCTATCCCAAGTTTTTGCTCAAACTTGCATCTACCTTGTCCTTACAAGGCTGGGACGACAAGAAGGAGACGGTACCGGAGGTCTTGAAATACCTAGCCACCCCGAGAACCGTGTTCACTCTGCCTATCCACCAGACACTCCGAGACAGTCATCTGAGGCTCTGGCAGACCCCGGCATCTGGCCGCCCTTTTCCCAGGAGGCTGGAAACAAAATACCAGGTGCAGCCTATTCCAGGATTTGCATCTTCACAGCTGCCACATCAATCCATTGTGGTGTCCTCTGCCCTCAAGCGCGTTAAGTCTTCGCGCACACATGCCAACAGCCCGCCCGGTCGGGACCACAAGCTCCTCGATGATATCAGGAGGAAAGTGTATCAAGGAGCCATGCTCAATGCGAAAATAGCGGCACACCAATTTCAACAAGTCCTCTTCCAAGATGCATGCATGGCGAACCTAAAAGCCGCTATGACTTGTCTCCCGAAAGAATCTCAGATCTTGGCATCAACGGCACTCGCAGACATGTCCGAGTGCAGCAAGCACCTGGCCAGTGCTACCTTTGACTCCTTCGACACAGCGCTGAGAACCGCTGGGACAGCCATTTCAGCAAGATGATGGGCATGGCTGAGGGCGTCTGGCCTGCGTGACGACACGCATGACAGGATTGCGGACGCTCCCTGCTCCGGCGAGTCACTCTTCGGCGACAAGGTAAAAGATACTGTCAGTGATATGAAGGAACATTGTACCACGCTACAGACCCTGGTGGAGGACGGCTTTGAGCGCCACAGCGGCACCCAGAGGAACAAATTCCAGAGGAAACCTTACTACTCCTCCAACAAGAGGTACTCTTCCAATCACAAATGGCAAAACAACAGATATAAGAGCAACTCTTACCAAGGACCCCCTCACCAGCGAAACCCGCAGAGGGACCGCAAACAGAAGAAGACCAGCACGCCCACCAACAAAGGTGGGCCCTCCTTTTGACGCCAGACCTCAGGCAACCCACCGCATCGGGGGACACCTGACTTATTTTTTGCCAGAGTGGCAGCAAATATCCTCCGACTCCTGGGTTTTGCGGGTCATCCGGGAAGGCTACTGCATGCGCTTCATGGCCCCTCCCCACCAGAACTCTCTTCCAGCCAGCGACCTGCCCCAGCAGCTGCGCCTGGCCATGGCCGCGGAACTACTACATCTGTTGCACTCTCGGGCCATAGAGGAGGTTCCCCCGCCCGAGAAGAACTCTGGCTTTTACTCCAGATACTTTCTCATTGCCAAACGGACTGGCGGCTTCCGTCCCATCCTAGATCTCCGCCGGCTCAACAAGTTCATCAGCAAAGAGAAATTAAGGATGTACTCCCTGAACACCATCCTCCCCCTGATTCAGACCGGCGACTGGATGGCATCACTGGATCTGCAGGACGCGTACACCCACATCCGCATTCCCAAGTCGCACAGGAAGTACCTCCGTTTCCAAGTGCTAGGCCAGCACTATCAGTACAGAGTCCTATCCTTCGGGCTGTCCCCCGCTCCGCGGGTCTTCACGAAGTGTGTGGCCGTGGCGGCCGCCCACCTCCGCAAGCAGAACATAGCGGTTTTTCCGTACCTGGACGACTGGCTCCTCACGGCCCCCTCAGCCCCAGAGCTACAGGAGGCCCTGCAGACAACCATGACACTACTATCCTCCCTGGGGTTCGTCATCAACTTCAACAAGTCACACCTCTCGCCGGCCCAGAGACTGGAGTTCATAGGGGCCGTGATAGACACCAAGATTTCGAAGGCCTACCTTCCAGAACGCAGACTGTCCGCCATCACAGCGCTGGCGGGCAAGGCGACCGAGGCAGCGACTTCATCGGCGAGATCCATCCTGCACCACCTGGGACACATGTCGGCCGCCACTTCAGTTCTTCCCACGGCGAGGTTACGGATGCGCCCACTTCAATGGCACTTGCGCACTCACTGGAACCAGCATTGTCAACCTCTTTCCACCATAATCAAAATGACTCCACAGATCCATACCCAGCTTCGCTGGTGGACAACACCAGTCAACCTGTCGGTGGGGAAAGACATCCACCCCCGCGATCATCAAGTTGTTCTCACTACGGATGCATCGAACACTGGCTGGGGCGCCCACATGCGATCCCTAAGAACTCAAGGGGAGTGGTCCCAGCACGAGAAGCGTCTACACATCAACCTCCTCGAGTTAAGGGCCATGAGAGATGCCCTGAAAGCGTTTCTCCCACAATTGTGCGGGAAATCAATCCTCATCCAGACGGACAACCAGGTGGCCATGTTCTATGTCAACAAACAAGGGGGCACCGGCTCACACCCCCTCTGCAAGGAGGCTACACTGATATGGACCCTGGCCTTGAGAAACGAATGCTACCTTCGGGCGTCTCATCTCCCAGGGGATCAGAATATCCTGGCAGACAGACTGAGCAGACAGCTCCAGCCCCACGAATGGACTCTGCACCAGAAAGTCTGCAACTATCCCTTCCGGCACTGGGGGTCTCCGGACATCGATCTTTTCGCCACAGAACAGAATGCCAAATGCCCCCTGTTCTGCTCCAGGCACCTGTCAGCCAGGAGGCTGGCGGCAGATGCATTCGACGTGTCTTGGGGGGAGTGGTCTCTGGTGTATGCCTTTCCGCCAATGCCCCTCATCCCAGCGACCCTGCAACGGATTGTTCAGGACAAAGCCAAAGCCATCCTGGTACTTCCCCACTGGCCGCGCCAGATGTGGTTCGCCCTACTATTACGCCTAGCGCATGGAGCCCCGAAGCAACTACCCCTCAGACCGGACCTGTTGACACAGGACGAGGGCAGCATACGGCACCCCAACCTCGGAGCCCTATCTCTCACTGCCTAGAGGTTGAGTGGCTAAGCCTTTCCAATCTCCAGCTACCCACCGAAGTGCAGGACGTGGTGCTAGCAGCCAGAAGACCCTCCACCAGAAAGTCCTATGGCCTTAAATGGAGAAGATTCAGCATCTGGTGCGCAAACCAAGGCCTGGAGCCCACCACATGCCCACTTCCCAACGTCCTGCAATACCTCAAGTCCCTGTCTAACCTTGGCCTGCAGACGCAATCCATCCGAGTACACCTCTCGGCGATAGCGGCTTTCCACTCACCGCCAACAGGGGCCACTTCCATTGGGGCACTGCCCCTCACATCATGCTTTATGAAGGGCCTGTCGAATCTGAAGCCCCCAATCAGATGACCTGTACCACCTTGGGATCTCAACACGGTCCTGCAGCACCTGACACAAGAACCCTTTGAACCCCTCCAGTCAACCGACATGAAATTCGCCTCCTGGAAGACGCTATTTCTCCTGGCCATCACTTCTGCAAGGAGGATTAGCGAATTACACGCTCTGGTATCACATCCTCCTTACACACAGCTGCACCACAGCCATGCTTCCCTGCGGACCAAACCTAGGTTCGTACCGAAAGTGTCTTTGGCCTTCCACGTGAACCAGTCCATAGAGCTTCCATCATTCTTCCCGGAACCTCACTCTTCGGACGAGGAACAACGCCTGCACACCCTCGACTGTCTCAGGGCTCTCCGGATCTACCTGCAAAGAACGCAGACTATCCGGCAGAGCGAGCAACTCTTCATTTCCTTCTATCTGAACAGACCCAGAAGACCCGTCAACAAGAGGACACTGTCCCACTGGGTCTCCGCCTGTGTCTCTTATTGCCTTGATCCTTCAGGTACTAGTGAGCACCCAAGAGTGGGCCCCCACCATCTCAGGGCTTTGGCCACTTCGATTGCCAATCTCCGCGCAGTGCCACTGGCCGATGTCTGCAGAGCGGCCACCTGGTCCTCTCCACACACGTTCCAGAGACACTACTGCCTTGACCTCCACTCTCAGGAGGACTGTGCACTCGGAGCGGCCGTCCTCTCCACGGCCATAAGGCGCGACTGAACAATGCCTCTGCCCAATATGTGTAACGAGGACCAGAAGCTAGCTCCGACACTTGGCCGTGTCGCCTGTATACAATTGCTCTAGCACTCTGCTACTCGGGACAATTGACATTACTGTTACGCTGTTTACACTGCCTCTAATTGCTGTTTGCACTGTTGCACTGTTTTGCACTGTTATTGTTGCACCGTTGACACTGTTATGCTGCTCGTACCTCGGTGTGCAAATCTGTTGCTGTAGCACTATTGCACTTTCACCTCTGGTCTTGAATAAACGTACAGTTGTTGCTCTTGTTGGACTAAGTATCTGATTAACTCCAGGTCCATGCACCAACTATGGGCCTCCCCCCCCCCAGCATATCTAGATAGGGAGACACCAGGTGTGGCTGATGCAATCCTGCTTGTCCATGGAGAAAACGGGGTTACTTACCTGTAACTGGAGTTCTCCGTGGACAGCAGGATAAGTCAGCCACACAATCCCTCCTGCCTCCCCTGGAGGAGGCCATCCTAGGGGACCGCTCCCTAGCCAGTGGACTAGCTTGGAACGTACTGGTGGCTAGGGGGCGGAGCGGTGAGGTGGGCTACCTGGGTGGGCTCAGAAAGTCTCATCTTTCTGAGCTCTAGAGAGCACTTCCGTACTATGGCACCGCCCGGAGGACGTCACCAGGTGTGGCTGACTTATCCTGCTGTCCACAGAGAACTCCAGTTACAGGTAAGTAACCCCGTTTTCTAGAGGCTTTTAGAAATCTGCAGATTAAAGAATAGATAAGAGGCAACCGAGACCTTCCCGTCTGTCAAAACTCTCAACTGCTACATGCTTCCTCCTACCCACTGACTTTACTAGAATAAATACCATGACAGAGTCTGTTGTGGCATACATTTTAGGCTGCAACTTATATTAACAGATAAAAATGTAACGTTTCAGCAAAATACTAACAAGATACCCGAGTCAGTAAACCTCAGAGATCTCGGAGCAAAGATCAGCTTAATCAGGAATAGCCTGCTGTGGGAAAGGTCGCAGTCAGGAGGTGCTCCGAGCAGGCCCTCCATCCTGCTGCCCTGCTGTGGCCCCCTGCCCGCATTACTGCCGCTGCAGCCCCTCTTTGGGACTTGCAGCAGTGCCAATAGCCCCCAAACCACGATGCAGTGCTTACTTACGCACTCAGAGGCTGCGTTGCAATTTCTTCCTCTTCACAGTGTGCCGTTTCTGCCCCCCTCTGATGCCTCTTCCAGTTTGAAGCGGCACTGGAGAGGGACAAAAACAGCACATTGTGAAGAGAAAAACTGTGATACAGCATCTGAGTGTGTTAGTAAGGGTTGTGTCACACTTTGGGGACTATTGCCATTGCTGTAGGCCCTGGAGAAGGGTGACAGTAGTGGCAATGGGTGGCCGTGGAAGGCTGGAACCCTAAGTAACAACCTAGTTTGCCTAGTGGTGGCCCCAGCCCTGACCATAGTATCTCCACCTGGGGTTACCAGATGTCCCCAATTTTCAGGAATTGTTCAAAATCAGGGACTAATGTCCCCAGCCCCATGGACTAAGACCACCTCCCGTCCCCGATTTCAGTGCAGGCTGAGACACAGGACTTTTCTTCTCCCACAAGTCCCTCCAATGAAGTGCAAGTGACCTTCCTCTTCCCTCCTTCCACGTCGGCAGCAGAAACGATGCACAATAGCACATCAGCTTCTTGTGCCATGTAGAACCAGTATCCTCTGTAAATCTGGGGAACTCCTTCCCCCATCCCCCGCTCCTCAGTCCCAAAGCTCCAAAATGCTACCTTTTCTTCCCAGCTGTCTCAGATTTGCCGTCCAAAAATCTGGAAACCTTATCGCCACTGCTCTCAAGAGTCTGTGCCATAAAGCAAGGCAGCTTCACTCAGAGCATGTGAGGTCTCATTGGGCTTGTGGCATATGGGGCATTGCCAATCTGTCAAGGGGCACCTCTGCTAAATTCAAAACCAGTCCATAGTCCTTACATGTCCCCTCATGTCTCAGATACCTCCTGTTTACAAAGGCGCGCTTAGAGCACCGTTTGGTGGCGGGCAGTTGGGAAAGACTCCCTTTATGGTGGAGCAAAGCAGGCACAATCTCTAGGAACCGGCTGTGACTGTCCCACCCAGCTGTGATCCCCCTCCCCCTAGCAGGGGTCCGGCGCAGCCTGAACTGGCCCAACGCGGCTCCCACGAGCCATGATACAAATAAAGGGGGAAGGTCGAGGGGCACACTGCCATGTTATAGTTTGCTGCTGTGCACTTCAGCCCATTGCTTATCACTAAACCTTTGAGTTTTCCGTTTCAAGCACTGATAGCTCCTAACTGACCTCTGCTGCAGGACAAGCCTTTGGACCCAGACTACAAAAAATCAAGGCTTTAAGATATGGATGCTGATTTAGGCTGTATCATTAGACAAATGCCATCCAAAGACAACACCCCAGGAATTGGATGTAAACCGCTTTCTAGAATGATGGATGCTAGAAATCACTCCAGAAAAAACCCCAAAACTTTTCAAAATTTCTTTTTTACAAGCTAGATTTACAGATTGAAGTGATATGGATTGGTTTGCAGAAGCAAGACCTAAAACAGGATATCCGGACAAGCTGGAAGTGGTCATAAATTTGGTTATTCAGATACTTATCACAAATCAAGTTCTTCCTGGCCAGTCTGGAACTTTCATAACAACTGCGCTCTTAGAGAATAATGTTATAAAGTTATTTTCACATATATGACCACATAAAAGCACGGAAATGGCCTGTTATAAAATTATAATCAGCATAAAAATGTGCCTAATGACATAGTGTGTATTTTGCCAGAAGGTGTAGCCAGGAGCATAGTCTGGGCAGAGTTTGCAAGTAAGCATGTTGCTTATAAAATACTTTAATCCATGTACATACTTGTGAACTTTACATGCAAACATTTACACTTGTTCTCTAGGATGCATTTGAGGCATGATTTCTACCCCTTATGCTAGTATTTCAGAAAGACACATAAGCACCTATGGGGGTTATTTTAGAAGCTTTATTTGAAATTTCCTCTTGTTAAATCAGGTATTTACACATAGAAATGGCATCCATGTGTAAATGGTGATTTAGAAAGGGCTGAATTTACACGTGGGTGTCCTTAATAATAGAAATTGCTGAAGAGTGTGCTGAGGGTGTGGTTAGGGAGTGTCCTGGGTGAGTCAAAATCAATATTGTATTTGATATTTCATATAGGGAATACACGTGTATGACTGCAGTTGTTGAGGCTGCTTCCTGGCATGTTTAGGTTTTTACAAAGTGCTTTACAGGAGGGATTAAGGGGGTTATCCTCCTTAATTCCCTGTTTTTATTTATCCCTAAATCGAAATTAGACAAAGATAGTAGCATCTGTAGTTAACTGGCAACATATGTGCAGGTTTGCAAAATGTCTGACTTACATGTGGAAGTTTCGTCCGTTCATTTTTCCCATGTGTAGATTTGCAAAATGGCTCCTCTGGCTCCATCTACTGGTAAATACAGTACATGCGCACTCCTGCAGTATGTTAGAACAGGTTTCACTTTTAGCAGAGCCTTTTCTAAAATACTGTCAGAACTGCGGATGTACCGATCTCCACATCTCAATTGTGATCTCTACAGTTTATCTAAAATCTGCCTACTTGTTTTCTTAAACTAGGCTCCACGTCTTTAAATTATCCTCATATTGTCTAGAATAAAAGTGAGATCAAAACACAAACCTGAGCTCAGGACTTTCCAAAGCTGTCTCAGTGGCCTCACAGCCAGGGAGGATGCTAGAATATCCACAATGAATATGCATGAGATTGATTTGCCCATAGAATCTCCAAGGTATGCATATTTATCTCTTTTATATTCACTGGATATTCTGAACCTGTAGAGTCATCCAGAACAGGCTTGGACAGCCAGACCTTAGTCATTTAAAATCTCCATTTGAATGAGCTGGTATCTTGAGAAAGTATTTCACAAGCTATTTCTATGTGGAAATGGCTTCTACAGTTGCAGTTAATTAACTTGATATACTGCCAATCGAGAGCCACATCTAGTGTACAATAAAATCAGAACAAAGAACAAAAAATAACAAAAACACAAAAACAAAAACGGCAGGCGAACTGCAAGGACAGGAGGCCTAGGTTACAAGATCAGCACAGCTACATAAGGCCACAAAAGGAAGGGGGGGGGGGGACAAAGGAAGAGTGCAACTAGAATTACTGGCTGGAAGCAGGTCAAAGCAAGAATAAGCGACTCAAAGAGCGGGTGATGGAAAGGCCTGCAAAAAGATAACCATTGAGCTGAGCTTTGAAATGACTAAAAGAGAACTGAGTGTGCAAATGATTATGGAGGGAGTTCCAAAGAACAGGGGCCATGACTCAGAAAGCCGAAGAGTGGGCGGCCATAGTGCAGACCACTCGAGGAACTGGGACCGCTAAGAGGTTATGAGAAGCCGAGCGAAGAGAGCGAGTAGAAGTGTAGGAGGTGAGAAGCTGAGGCATGAAAGGAGAACTACCAGCGTAGAATGCGTGAAAAGTGAGGGTGAGCACCTTGTGGGAGACATGGGAAGAAACAGGCAACCGGCGCTCAGAAAGAAGATGGGTGACACTATCGCTATTGTCTGAGCTATATGCCCTCCTGTGCATATGTTTACTCAAACTGAGCAGAGATGTTTGTAGGGGCAGCATTGTGGAGGAGTTAGCATGTGCATACACACTTTATAAAATACACATGCATGTGAAATGTATGTATACTATATACCACAGCAGGTGCAATGTGTGTGGGCACTTTCCACTGTGCAATTTTCAAAGGGAAAATACTTGTCGATTCCCTTTGAAAATTTGGTGTAACATATCTGCATATTTTTTGCAAAAATTAGGCAGCCTGCTGTAAATTATCCTCTTGGTGTAGTGCTCCCCTTTTTAGGCACCTGCTGCAGTACCTATTAGTTGACGTAAGACACCTAAGAAAATCCCCATGGAAGAACTTTCCAGCCAAATGCTTCTGCCTCTGAAGACCATTCCTCTGCAGACATCTGCACATGGCTCGCCTAATTTGCCAGCCGCTTTGTCTTTTCTGATCTATTTACTATGCTGAGAACTAGAGCATGCATTTCAGACCACTCAAGCAACAGAAGAAACCAATTACTTGTCATGTTCCATGGCTGATTGATTTTGGAGATAAGAGTCAAAATGTCTGATCTTGCCTATGAAATATCTCTTTTCAAATGAAGCATAGTCACAGTCCTAAATTCAAGATGTGCTTCCTGTGTCCTCGTTTCCTTTTGACTCTGTGTGTCCTGAGCAGACTGGGAATATTTGCCAGTCTAAGCATCTTATCCCGGAGCAAATCTGAATCTAATCTAGGTCTGAGAGAAGGTCATTTTTAGGAGTCTATTTATTAAAGTGCAAATGATGTTAGTTGCAAAAGGGCCGCATTAGCTGCAAAAGCCCCATGGTATTGGCAGATACCACAGTGAAAATGCAGGGATTACGGTCGGCCAGCGCCACAGCTGCCGCTATCATCACCCATTGAGGTGGCGTTAGCTACTCCCACAGTGTTTGCAGTGTTGGCATTTACTGCGCCATGTTTACATCTGCGGGAATCGCGTCTTGCAGGAACGCCGACTCTTCACCCTAAGGCTGCCCACTTCATGCCCGGATCTGCCACTACCATGCAAAATGCAGACACCGCCCAAAATCACTACAAAGTCCGAGTTTGGTTCGTGCTAACTGCTAACACTGCATGATCAGTGCACGTTATCATCGCGGTAGCAGCTAATGCTCTTTAGTATTGAGAACGGAATTTCTTGCCCTCAGAGGAGTAGAAACGGTCAAAGATGTCATCAGCCTAAACCAAACCCATAACTAGGTACCGGAGCACTTGGGGAGACAAGTACATTTGTGCTCCCTGCAAAGTTCCCACCGAGTGGCGCAGGAGTCCTCCGCTGCTGCCTGCTAGGGGGAGGGGCTGCGATATGCCATTTTTAATTGCGAGGAGAGATATGACAAAAATCATGTGTTATTCCCTTAACACATGTCTCTCCCCAAGTTAATGCATGTTTGCAGCAAAACATTTGCACAGGTTAAGAACAGGAGACCTGAATGAATTAAGCAAGAGCTATAGGCATCCTATATTTACAAACCACCATGAAGAATAAAACGTCCTTTTACGATGCAATCCCAGCCTGGGAAGTGGTTATTTTGGCTGTCTATGGGAGCAGCCAAAAAGGACAACCCTAAGCTCCAAAGAGCCAAACTTCATTATATCGTCTCATCACAAACCTGTTATTTTTTTTTTTTTTTTTACATTTTGCTTGTTCCTACATACAACACAAATCTACTAAACAATCTTTGTGCTCTTATTTCTCATTCCACTAATAACAGGAAACGAACACCATGATTATGAATAAACATGACTTTCTGTGACCCTCCTTTCACAAGAAAGCGAAAGATGCCTACATGCATTCAAACAGAAAGCAGAGGACTGCTACAAGGAAACCTCCCACCGGCACCTATCACACTCAGTGAGGCTTGGTGTTAGTCATCCAGCAAGATGTGTTATAAGCCTGCTTGTTTACCAAGTGGATCTATTTTTAATCCAAATCTAAAACACAGTAGGGGTTGTGCCTCAGTGTCAGCATCAGGTGTCAAAAGCATGTCATCAAAACCGCAAAGAAATCACACAGATTCCTCTCTCCCTTTGCAGCTTAACATTTTCCAGAGGCAGGCATGATGCCCTTGGCCAGTGATGTCCTCTACTGCAATTACAAACACACTCAAACTTCGATCTCTTGCTTGTATTTTGTAGCCCTGTGGATCCAAAGGAATTAGATTTGTCATGGGTAAGAGGGAGGGATCCAACTCTTTTCAAGAGAGACAAATACTACAGAAAAGAAGGTTTCATTGTTGAAGAATTGGACGTAATAAAATGTTACAAAAGTTCTTGGGAGTCATATAGCACTTCAACATGTTCTGATTAAAAAAGACTAATGTATACCAAGAGAATATTTAATGTTATTTAAAAAAAAATCCCACAGCAATCTCAAAACAACTGGGAATGTCCGATATATCTCATTGTACACCTTCTGCTTGCTGGAGAAAATCAACCACGAAGCTTTGTGCAAATAAATTGCGAGGGAAATATCCATTTTACTGGTGCTTGGCCTTCCTAATGAGGACTCTCGAGCGAACTAGATTTCTCAGCCACACTCTATAAACTGAGTCATCTCAGTACAGAAGACCATGAAAGCTTGCAAACCACTGAATCCACATTTTGTGTTCATTTTTAAGGAAGAAAAGAGCCCACTATGCTCTTTTCAAGGCTCTACTCCACTGTATTTGCAGACATAGATCAATAGATAGGTATGAGTGATATTGGAAGGGAGGGAGAGAAGAAAAGGGAATGAGGGTGAGAACTCTGAAGTCTCCTAAAATCATAAAGCCACATGGCCACATTGCTCCCCCACATAGAATAACCCTTCTGTAGCATGTCTGCACCGCCGCTATCATACTTCACTTGAGTTGAGCCTCTTGGAGCAAGGTCTTGCCATCTTTCTGACCTTTAGATTTTGCGTGTCTCCTAGAATGTGTTTTTCTCTACACTCTGTCACACAACACTGAACTTTGTACAATAAAAGTCATAAATAACAACCAAGTACCTGGAAAGGACAAGCTTCTTTCTTGTTCTTAGTAATTCTGCTTGCCTTTCGAAGAGTAAAATAGTAAAGTACTATTACAGAGAACTTGCAGGCCTAATTCACAATTAAAGCAGCTGATATTAACCAGTAGAAATGTTGATGGCTCTCTACACATAAGAGACCTCTGAAAGGCATCTACTGTAGCAGGTGCCTTCTGGCACTCAGAAGACAAGAACTTAGGACAAAATCTAAAAGAGAATTTTCTTGGCTAGCTTGCTTTACCCTGGTAGGTAGTTCTGGTCTGTGCCTTCATAAGCACATAGTCTCTCACTTTGCACCCCAAGAAGGCAATATCTTCCATTCTTGCTTTTTCCAGTGCTTATGAAACAGTTAGCATAAAGAAACTGGAAGAAAGTGAGACGAATCTTTAAGGTGAAATACCGAGCAATCAAACAAATGCAATTGTCTCCTTAAAATCTCTCAAAAGACAGGCACCGTACAGCAGAATATCAACATCCTACCTCTTGTCTGGTTCTCCAATGAAATTATGACGCTTCTGTCAAGTAATTTTCTCACAGAAAGGTAGCAGGCATCTATCTCACCTTGTAGAGTCTGAAAGTCAATTTCCCATTTCTCTGCGCTTCCGCTGGCACGCCTAAGACAGAGTTCAAAGGTGGCCCTCACATATCTGTAATGTGATATAATGCAGTGCCGTCAGCCAAGGGAAAGCCTCACATTTATTCATGATACAGTATGTACATTACCAGCTCTGAAGTACAAAAGCTGGATTGCTAAACAAGTATTAGCTGTTCATTATTTGGTCTGCTATGGTACAGAGCCTGTGCGCTTGGACTATTCAGCTACTAACAAATATACATCAGTCATGATCTCAAGCATAGGAAACATCATGGTGCATTGGTTTGTGAATCATGAAACTGCCTTTGCAATGCTTTAGTTAGAAATGTGAGGCTCTGTAGCACACTCTACTACTCTTTCTGCTTTATATTTGTCTTTTTTTTTTAATTCGACTCTTTTCGATCCTATCGACTGGTGTAACCAGAGCACGCTTGGACAATGTCCCACAAGGTGAAAGGGTGGTACATTGTCTTATATTCCCTCCATCAAAACAGATAGGCATAATAACTTGGGTTCCATTCATCGAAATGCCAGTGAGACAGAAGGTTCACTTTTTTCTGGGTCTCATCCTCTTCACCTTCTCCCCAACCCATCCCCAAATTTTATGCTGCGTGCACTTAGGTCAGTTTACAGTAAAGCAGTCAAACCATCCCTCTCATTATACTTACGGGGAGCAAGCAAGCTATGTGCAGTCTCAGCACATCCTGGTTATCACATTGATAAGACCTTTCAGCCCACCTGCTTCACTAATTAAGGGTGCTCTTTCTGGAGAAATCATTGATGCAAGAAGAACACCATTGTTGTTGTGACAATGGAGGGGTTTTTTTTAATGTCAAAGAATGGTGAGATTTGCTGTGTTCTCTACATGGGGCATGTCCTGCAGGCTGCTTTTGGCAGTGAGTCAAAACCTTCAGCTGAGAGGGATAGCAAGGATCCTATTGCATTAACTGGAACTGCTCCTTTTGGCAGTGAGTCAAAACCTTCAGCTGAGAGAGATAGCAAGGATCCTATTGCATTAACTGGAACTGCTCCTTTTGGCAGTGAGTCAAAACCTTCAGCTGAGAGGGATAGCAAGGATCCTATTGCATTAACTGGAACTGCTCCTTTTGGCAGTGAGTCAAAACCTTCAGCTGAGAGGGATAGCAAGGATCCTATTGCATTAACTGGAATCTACTAATGTTGCTGAGAAGATCAAGAAAAGGTGGGAAGAATATACAGAGTTATTATATGATAAAGATCAAGTGGAGCAACAGCCGTTTCAGCCTGTACCTTATGATCGGGAACGATTGGTGATGAAAGAAGTCAAAGCAGCATCAAAAGCCTTATCAAAGAACAAAGCACCAGGCATTGATGGCATTCCCATAGAAGTATTACAGCAATCTGATGCAGCTGTTACCATACTTACAAGGCTCTGCCAGGAAATTTGGAAGACAAATTCATGGCCAACTGACTGGAAAAGATCTGTGTTTATACCTATACTAATCTGTGTTTATACCATGTCCGTTCAAGGCTCCTGGTGATCCAATTGACTGTGGAAATTATCGCACAATTGCTCTGATCCCACATGCCAACATCTGATGTCCCACAAGGCTCAGTCTTAGCCCCCCTTCTGTTTAATGTCTTCCTGGCCCCTCTTGCACTCATTATTCAACAATCTGTCCTATCAGCGTACCTCTATGCTGATATTACCTTACTTCAGCACACCAGCCCCATAACCCCTGATCTTACCCCCATGAATTCCTGCTTACTTCAAGTATCCATCTGGCTATCGACGAATTTCCTTCATCTTAACATTGATAAATCTGCCACTACTTTCAGGTCCCCCTGTCCCTCCCTGGTCCCCTCAATTGCTAACAGTCCCATACCCCTCACCATTTCCATCCGTTACCTTGGTGTAACTCTGGACTCCCCCCTCTCTTTTCACAAGCACATTTCCACCATTGTCTTTTGCTTCTTTTCAAGAGATCCGTGCAGTGCACCCATTGCTCCCCCTCCCCTCGCTCACAACCCACATGTTGTCCCTAGTCACCTCCAGATTGACTACTGCAACACTGTGCTGGCCGATCTCCCCCTCTTTCAACTCCAACGCCTTCAGCTCCTCCAAAACACGGCAACCTGGATTCTCACACACTCCACTTGTTCAGATCACATCACTCCCCCCCCCCATCCAGTGCACTGGCTGCCATTCAGATACTGCATTGACTATTAAATACTCATTCTTGTTCACAAAACACTTCATACTGGTCTTCCCCAATATCTCTCGCATCTCTTGCAATTTCACACCCCACATCTTCTCAGGTCTTTCCACTCTCATCACCTGGTTCTTCCTTCCCCCTCTCACGCTTGCCTTGAACTCACCCGCCATTCCGATTTTTTTTCTGGGCCCTGCCCTTTGGAACTCCTTACACCCTCCCTCTGCTCAGAATCCTCCTTTGTAAGATTTAAAGCCATGCTCAAGACCCACCTCTTTTATATAGCTTTTGACCTCCCACCTCCAACCACTCAGCTCCCCTCCTGATTCCCTGCTATCACTGTTTAGTCTTTTGTTTGTACTTCTCTCTCTCTACCTGTCCCCTTCTGGAACTTGATAGTCTATTCCGCTTTTCTATTGACAATGGAGTTCTTTCCCTTTTTTTCCTATATAGCCGATATTATATTGTGTGAACTGTTCTGATGCATTGCCTGAGCGGTATATCAAAAACCTAATCAAGATAAAGATAAAAGACTTCAAGTTTCATACTTTGGACACATCATGTGAAGAGATCATTATGCTTGGCAAGGTAGAAGGTCAATGCAAAAGAGGAAGGTCAGCAATGAGATGGATTGATACAATAACAGCAGTTATGGGTGCCAGTCTGTCAACAATGAGCCGCCTGACTGAAGACTGAACACAGTTTAGGACAACTATCCAGAGGGTCGCCATGAGTTGACACTGACTCAACAGTACTTAACAACAACAACAACTGACAAAATGGTATAAAATTAGGTATCGAGCAGATGGATCCTGCAAAGGTTTGTACCAGGTAAAAGAAAATTTGCATGAATAAGAGTTGTTGTTAGTCGCTTACTTGGGTTATTTACCTGTATCTTCTCTTCATTTGATTTTGTATTTGTTGTCTTATACAAGGTCTGAAATTTGTTAACACTTCTGTAATTCCATATTTTTTTGAATTGTGATCTACCAAGAGCTTGATCTCTTAATTAGAGGAGTATGAGTTTTAGTTAAATAAAATAATGATATTTAACAGCCAGACACATGGCCTTTACTCTTCTCTTCAACACAATTCCAGTAATTCCTAGTCCTTAACAGTAAAAGATGGGCTGTCCAGAAAGGGGGTATCAGTGATATCGGAGGTAACATAATTCTTCATTGAAAGATTGATGAATGCACAGAATGTTTTTAAATTTCATTTTGTTTCTTTATTTGTTTCATTCATTTGAAAAAGCACCAAAAGAAAAAAAAAACAAATATATACAACATTTCCAAAAAACCATGAAAAAAAACCCCAACAACTTCCTGTACCCTCTCCTGATCCCCCAGCCTACCCTCAGCTTCTTACCCTGTGTCTGCCTTCTTCATGGGGCACTCGCTCCTGTCTTGTTGCTGCAGTAGCAAACAATGGTGCTGGAGACCCAAGGATGGCACCATTCTGAAAATCTGCCTTGCAGCAAAAACCTTTGAGAGATGGGGGTATAGAGGGAGGTGGGAATGAACCGGATAACCAAAATGCAGACGTCTTCATGGGACTGAGCTTATAAAAATATCCTCAAACTATCTAAAGAGGTCTTTGACGATTTCTTCTTTTGGCCTTCTTTTAATCTCTCTATATTATTTTTCTTTCTCCCACAGAGAAGCTATTCCCTCTTGCCATGAAGATGTGATCTTGCTCAACATTATCATTTCATGAGCTTTATAGTTCTACATGTTTGTATCCTTAATAACTTTTGTGTTTGATGTCCTCATCACAAAACATTTTCAGGACATATTAGGGGGAACAGGAAGATTCCAAGAGTGGTGGGTGTTTATCATAGCCATAGATATCAACGGACCATGCATACATATATATGTGCATTGCATACAGGAAGCGTGGCTTCTTAGGTTCTGGATGGAACCTTTCATTGTTTGAAAGGTTCCATCCAGGTCCCACTCCTTTATGCTTATAGCTCAGGCAGAACTGGGACCGGGACCCAGTGTCATGAGCCTTCATTCCACTAGCCTATGATATTTTACTCCAGTATTTATATTCCTTTCTCTCATTAAGAGCAGCCTTCATGAAGACAATCCTCCGTCACAGATTACATAACCACACTCCTGATGGGCTTTGCAGCCATGGTTCCTAAGTGTTGAGCAATGGCTAAGACTCCCTCCCTCCCTGTCCCACACCCCAAGCCTATGAACACTGCTTCTACAGTATCCCCAACCCCCTTTAGTCCAGGAAATCAAGTCCAGGTCCTATATAGAATAGCATTTAGCCTTTCTTTCTGGCCCTTTTTGTACTGCAATGTTGAAGTGTGGCAGGCTATGGCCTAGAGTAGTCTGAAAATATGAAAGGCCTGTAAGTTAGGCCTGGATCCCAACCCCCATTATAGCTAGAAAAGAACCAAAAATCTGTGAAAAATGAGAATTATTGTTTTAAACTGCTTAATAAGAAGTTTTACATGAATTCATAAGTCTTTCATTATTCTCTTGTGTGCAAAAGAAAGAAATGTTTCAATACATGCATTCTTGGAGCTAGGGATAACCTTGCAGTAGAGAAGTATCAAACTTAGAAACTGAACCATTGTTAGGACAGTCCTAAGGGAGGGGGCTGGTTGCTAGGCCCCGGAGGGATCTCTGATTGGACAGGTGCAGGGGGCGTTGGAGCCAATAGGAAGTTTGCATGTATCAAGCTGGAACCAATAGAAAGTTCTCATGTATCAAACTGAAAAAGAGGTATAAATGAGTATGTCTCTGTAAAAACTTTGCTCAGTCCCTTTAAAGCTCTGACTAACTGAGCCATGTGCACAATAAATTGGCTTGGATCTTTGAACAGACTCCTGGTTTTATTTATTGCATGCTTATCAGCTGCTACAGAAGAGTCCTAAAATCCAAAGAACTGGTAGGAAGTTTCTAGTGTGAGTACTAGAGAATAGTACAGATTCTTTCCTTCCCTGTACCATACTGCTGAAATGTCATCTTTTAATGCACCTAAGCGGTCTATCAAGAACCACGATAAAGATAAAGATATTTCATTGAATCAAGTGCAATAAAAATGGCATCGTCCAGTAAAAGATAAGTAGGCTCCTAGTGCTTGGGAACTGGAAGAAAATCCAATGACTGGATGCAAAGGTGTTGCAGGCAGAGCCAGAGTTGATGCAGCCTTCCAGGGGCCCAGTGCAGAAACCTCACATTACAGCAGCGTTCTAAAGCTCAGCGGACGGCCTCCTAACACAAGCGTAATGCAGACATTTTACCCTCCCATGCTGTATGCAAATACGTTATGCACAAACAAGGAGACCATGTCAGACATATATGCGCACAAACAACCTGCATTGGCACGTATGCTGCAATGCTATTTGCTCATCAACAATATTAGTTTGCGTAGAGCAATAGTAATGTTTATGCACAAAACAGCATTCCAGCACATCTCCTTAGTTCATCATCTCCTGCTGTATTTTTGTTACCATTTCCCTTCAGCAAAGTCAGAAAAATGTTGCAGGTTCTGTACGCTCAGGGAACATAAGATATGCAATACTGGGTCAGACCAAGGTCCATCAAGCCCAGTATCCTGTTTCCAACAGTGGCCAATCCAGGTCACAAGTATCTAGCAGTTTCCCCAAAGGACATAGATTCCATAATGCTTGTATTGGGGCAAGCAGTGGATTTCCCAGGTCCCCTTTAATAATGGTTTATGGACCTTTCCTCTGGGAACTTGTCAAAACCTTTTTTAAACCCAGCTACACTATATCCTCCGGTAACAAATTCTAGAGTTTGATTATGCATTGAATGTAAAAAATATTTTCTCTTATTAGTCTTAAATAGTTTACCCTGTAGCTTCATTGCATGTCCCCTAGTCTTTCTATATTCTGATGACATCAACAATTGATCTACATTTACCATTCCACTCCGTTCATTAATTTATAGACCTCTATCATATCTCCCCTCAGCTGTCTCTTTTCCAGGTTAAAGAGCCCTAACCTTTTTAGCCTCTCTTCATAGGGGTATCCTTCCATCCCCTTTACCATTTTGGTGGCTCTTCTCTGTACCTTTTCTAATAACGCTATATCCTTTTTAAGATACGGTGACCAGAATTGCACACAATATTCAAGGTTTGGTCGCACCATGGAATGATACAGAGGCATTATAACATCTTTTGTTTTATTCTCCATTCCTTTCCTTATGATATCTAGCATTCTATTTGCTCTCTTGGCCACCGCTGCACACTGGGCCGAGGGTTTTAACATGTTATCCATGATGACGCCTAAATCTTTTTCCTGGGTGGTGGTTCCTAATGTGGAACTTTGCATTGTGTAACCATAGTTCGGGTTGTTCTTTCCTAGGTAAAGAGAAGAAGGCATAAATTCTTCACTAGCACTGACCACAGAACAACGAGCTAACCCTTTACACCTCCTCAGAGCTTGAGCTGAAAATCCCATTGTTGCACTCAGCCTTCTGGCTTTCTGCAGAGTTTTTTACATATGCGCTGAACAGCTAATTGCTTCATTACCATTACTTTAAATGTGCTGCATGCCACTGTCTTCTCAGGGCTTTGTGCACAGTCAGCTCATGCACAAAACTCATTTTTGCATTAGCAGCATTCAAAATTGTGTGCTAAAGCTGAGCTAATCTTTGCACAAAGCCTAGTGTATCTTACTGCTTCAGCCCAGAAGTGTTATTGGTCACAGCGCTTTGTTCTGTTATAGCACACTTTCATTTATCCCATGCTGTCACAAAATCATGCAGGCTGTTCATGCACTATTTCATTTTCAAATGGAATGCAACTTGACAAAATGAAAACAATGCAGGTGTTTCTTTTTCTCTTCCATGCCCCTATTATTGAGACGCATAAATCTCACACACAGTTCTATCATACGACACAGCTGTGGTCCTTCCTCCCATTTCCCAACCTGTGCTGTGGAGTCGCCTCTCTCCTACTGGCAGCCCTCCACGTGTTGGCACGGTATCGAACTTTCGTAGTTCTGCAACATCTTGAATCCTGCTTCCAGTAGCAACGCCAACTGTTGGGGCGTCTCAGCCAGGCAAACACATTTGTTGCTTCTAAAATTGCATGTGTCTGTGGGTGTTTTTGTAATGAGCTGCTCTGAGTAAGCACATTACCTACTGTAATTCCTTCAGGTCACCAGAGAAGAAGGTGGATCTTTCTGTCGAGTCACTGCAACAGAAATTGTTTATGTCCTCTATCACCTCAGTGGTAGAGCTGGTTGCTGCTGGGTAGAATAACAGCTTTATAAACTACATATGTGTATTTTCTTCAGGGAACAGGAAAAAAAAAGAACCTTAACTTGTTTAAGCATACAAGTCAGAGAACCTGTTGGCATACAATGAGTTTTACAAAGTAATAGTAAGGATTTAATAAGGTGTGGCCATTTGTTTGGAAGGAAGTTGTCTGATGATTGGTCTGGTCACACAGCTCCTGATAGTCCTTTACACTAAGCTAAGGATCCATCCTTTATGTTTAGTGAAGTGTTGTGGTTGCCATGTTAATCCACTTTTTGAGGGTCATTTGTATGGTCTTACTGCTTCCTATAAACTGTTGCAGTCTCTTCAAAATGCTGCAGCTCGCCTTCCTTCAGATCTTCCATTTCATGAACATATCACTGCCCACATGTATGCCAGTTTCATTTAGTATTCAGTTTCGTGTGGTGATCTTCATGTTCTAAGTAATGAAGTTAGTACCTCCCTCCGTCTGTCTTTCATGGGAGCTTTATAGACACTCACAGAAGCAGCCAGTTAATACGCCCGTTGCTCCCGCAGATCCATGTGATGCAAATGTGAAATTGACTGCTGTTCTCAGCTCCATGGGAGTGGAATCAATTACCTTTAGATATTTGGTCAACTGACATGTCTGATTTTCGTAGGAAACTGAAAATATTTTCCTTTCAATTTGCATTTCCTCAGAATTGGTTTTAGGGTTGAGATCTAATGTTTTATGTGCAATTTACTAATTTTTTTAGGATTTTCTTTCTATTTGGTTTTTGTCATTTTGTCTTTTATTTTTTCAGATGTTTTATTGTCCACCACAGAGATCTGCAGTTTATAAATGATGCAAACTATTTGCACATACACGAGCTCTTATAAAATTAGGTCATAAGAACATAAGAACATAAGAAATGCCATACTGGGTTAGACCGAGGTCCATCAAGCCCAGTATCCTGTTTCCAACAGTGGCCAATCTAGGTCATACGTACCTAGCAGTTTCCCCAAAAGACACAGGTTCTGCAGTGCTTGTACTAGGTCAAGCATTGATATCCTGGGTCCCTTTTTAATAGTGGTTTATGGACCTTTCCTCCAGGAACTTGTCCAAACCTTTTTTAAACCCAGCTATACTAACAGCCCTTACTACATCCTCCGGTAACAGATTCCAGAGTTTGATTACACGTTGAGTGAAGAAATATTTTCTCTTATTTGTCTTAAATAGTTTACCCCGTAGCTTCATTGCATGTCCCCTAGTCCTTCTATATTCTGATAGCGTAAACAATTGATCCACGTTTATCCGTTCCACTCCATTCATTAATTTATAGACCTCTATCATATCTCCCCTCAGCCGTCTCTTTTCCAGGTTAAAGAGCCCTAACCTTTTTAGCCTCTCTTCATAGGAGTAGCCTTCCATCCCCTTCACCAATTTGGTGGCTCTTCTCTGTACATTTTCTAATAACTCTATGTCCTTTTTAAGATACGGTGACCAGAATTGCACACAATATTCAAGGTGCGGTCGTACCATGGAGCGATACAGAGGCATTATAATATCCTTTGTTTTATTCTCCATCCCTTTCCTTATGATACCTAGCATTCTATTTGCTTTCTTGGCCGCCGCTGCACACTGGGCGGAGGGTTTTAACATGTTATCCACGATGACTCCTAAATCTTTTTCCTGGGTGGTGGTTTCTAATGTGGAGCCTTGCATCGTGTAACTATAGTGTGGGTTGTTCTTTCCTAGGTGCATAACTTTGCACTTGTCCACATTAAATTTCATCTGCCATTTGGATGCCCAGTCTTCCAAATTATCCAGATCCTCCTGCAGTTTTCCACAATCCTCTTGGGTTTTAACAACTTTAAACAGTTTTGTGTCATCTGCAAATTTGATAACCTCACTAGTTATTCCCTTTTCCAGGTCATTTATGAATATGTCAAAAAGTAGCGGACCCAGTACAGATCCCTGGGGTACTCCACTATTCACCTTTTTCCATTGGGAATATTGGCCATTTAGCCCTACCCTCTGCTTTCTATCTTTTAACCAGTTCCCGATCCACAATAGTACACTGCCTCCTATCCCATGACTTTTTAGCTTTGCCAAAAGTCTCTGATGGGGGACCTTGTCAAAAGCTTTCTGAAAGTCCAGATACACTATATCAACCGACTCACCTTTGTCTACCTGTTTATGCACACCTTCAAAAAACAGATCAGATTAGTAAGACAAGATCTTCCTTGTCTAAAGCCATGTTGGCTGTCTCCCATTAGGCCATGACTATCTACATGCTGTGTAATTTTGTTCTTTATGATGGTTTCTACCATTTTTCCCTGGTACTGACGTCAGGCTCACCGGTCTGTAATTTCCCGGGTCACCCCTGGAACCCTTTTAGAAATTGGTATTACGTTGGCGACCCTCCAATCTTCAGGTATTACAGATGATTTTAATGAAAGTTCACAGATTACCAATAGCAGGTCTGCAATCTCATATTTCAGTTCTTTCAACACTCTGGGATGTATACCATCCGGTCCAGGTGATTTGCTACTATTCAGTTTATCAAATAGTTGTAATATATCTTCCTGGTGTAGCGATATTTCTCTCAATTCCTCTGCAGTATCACCTTTAAATACCACTTCAGTCTTGGGTAACATCCCTACATCTTCCTCAGTAAAGACCGAAGCAAAGAATTCATTCAGTCTCTCTGCTATAGCCTTGTCTCCTCTTACTGCCCCTTTTACCCCTCTATCATCTAATGGTCCAATTGAATCTCTCACAGGCCTTTTGCTACGAATGTACTTGAAAAAGTCTTTATTTCGTGTTTTTGCTTCCGTAGCAAGTTTCTTCTCAAATTCCCGCTTTGCCTGCCTTATCAATGCTTTGCATTTAACTTGCCAGTGCTTGTGCTGTTTCCAGTTTTCATCATTTGGCTCTTTTTTCCATTTCCTGAAGGTTGCTCTTTTGGCAGCAACAGCCTCTCTGACCTCACCTTTAAACCATGCTGGCAGTTTTTTGGACTTTCTTCCACTTTTCTTAATGCGTGGAATACAGCTGGTCTGGGCTTCGAGGATAGTATTTTTAAATAACACCCAAGCTTGCTGTAAGTCTTTAACCTTTGGAACCGCTCCTTTTAGTTTTTTCCGAACTATATTCCTCATTCTATCATAGTCTCCCTTTTGAAAGTTAAAAGGTAGTACTGTGGATTCCTTTACTATCTGTCCTCCACTGATTAAATCAAACATGATCATACTATGATCACTATTGACAAGTGGTCCCAATACCCTTATTTCTTGCACCAGATCTGGCGTTCCACTAAGGACTAGGTCCAGTATGGCTTCCCCTCTGGTTGGTTCATGAATCAGCTGCTGCAAGAAGCAGTCATTTATTTCATCTAGAAACTTTATCTCTTTAGCTTGTCCTGCTGTGACACTGTCCCAGTCGATACCGGGGTAATTGAAATCACCCATTATTACTACTCTGTTGTGGCTTTTGTTAGCTTCCTTGATTTCTTTGAGCATTTCATCATCCATTTGTTCATTCTGGCCAGGCGGTCGATAGTATACTCCCACTGCCATCACCTTCCCCTTCATAAATGGAATTTCAATCCATAGAGATTCTACAGCAAATTTTGTTCCCTGCAAAACTTTAATCCTTTCTGACTCAATGCTCTCTCTAACATAGAGCGCAACCCCTCCACCAATTTGTTCAGCTCTATCATTACGATATAGTTTGTATCCAGGTATCACAGTGTCCCACTGGTTATCCTCCTTCCACCATGTCTCTGAGAGTGCAATCATATCTAACCTCTCATTTAGTGCTATATATTCTAATTCTCCCATCTTATTGTTTAGACTTCTAGCATTGGCATACAAGCATTTTAGAGACTGTATTTTATTAATATTAATCTGGCTATTGGTAGGCATGGGTAATTGGGAATCTTTATGCTCTGTCTGCTCCTTACTCAAGGGCATTTGGGCTACTATACTCCCTTTTGGAACCTCACTGCTTTTGGTAGTATCCTTCAAGGATACCTTTGTCCGAACCATGCGCTCTTGGGTGACTGTCGGCTTTCCCCTATCTCTTTTTTAAAGGTTAATGCCAGCAGTCTGGTCCCATCCTGATTAAGGTGAAGCCCATCCCTTCGGAAGAGCCCCCCCTTTCCCCAGAATGTTCCCCAGTTCCTAACAAATCCAAAACCCTCATCCTTGCACCATTGTCTCATCCACGCATTGAGACTCCGGAGCTCTGCCTGTCTTTTGGGTCCTGCACGTGGAACAGGAAGCATTTCGGAGAACGCTATCCTGGAAGTTCTGGATTTCAACTTCCTACCTAAAAGCTTAAATTTAGCCTCCAGAACTTCCCTACCACATTTTCCTATGTCATTGGTACCAACATGTACCAAGACAGCAGACTCCCCCCCCAGCACTATCTATGATCCTATCTAGGCGGTGCGTGAGATCTGCTACCTTCGCACCAGGCAGGCATGTTACCAGGCGATCCTCACGTCCACCAGCCACCCAGCTATCTACATTCCTAATGATTGAATCACCAACTATAACAGCTGTCCTGACCCTCCCCTCATGGGGACATGGCCCTGGAGAAACGTCCTCGGTGCGAGAGGTTTTTACATCACCTGGAGGACAGGTCCTAGTTACAGGATCACTTCCTGCCACACCAGGGTGATGCTCTCCTGTCACGTGACCTCTCTCCTCCATGGCAACAGGGATGCTGCCAGACTGGAGGTGGGACTTCAGGACTATATCCCTGTAGGTCTCGTCCATGTACTTCTCTGTCTTTCTTATGTCTTCCAGGTCTGCTACTCTAGCCTCTAGAGAACGGACTCGTTCCCTGAGAGCAAAGAGCTCCCTGCACTTAGTGCATATGTAGGACCTCTCACCAACTGGGAGAAAATCATACATGTGACACTCAATGCAAAAGACCGGAGAACCCCCATCTTGTTGCTGGACCTCTGTCTGCATCTTAGTTTAAAGCTTGTGTTTAGGTCTTTTAAATTTGGTATATAATAAGGATTGGTGTAGATGCTTATACTAATAAAAGTGTATCTAATACCCCTAATACACCCTGTGTACCTGAAGCTTAATTAATCTCAGGTCCTCTGTGTATGACTGATTTGGATTAAGAGCTGCACCTGAGAGCAGCCCCTTTCCTCTAAGATGTGCAAGTACCTATAAAACTACAATTACCCCAGGGGTGGGTGGGTGCTGGGGAGGGAGGGAGATAAGTCCTATTAAAGAGGGCAGTTACAAGGTACCCTGTCCTGAACCCTCAGCAGGGGGATGGGGGTACCACACAAAGCCCAGTTAGTTGAGAGAGGCAAGGTAAGTACAGCTGAGAAGGCTGAACTAGCACACCACTAAGACAAACAATAAATAATTAAACAAACAGTTAGACAAACAGTAAATAATTAAATAAACAGCTAGAACTCACAGTAAGATGTCCCAGGAGGCAAATATCCACTCACTAGCAGAGCTCTGTAAAAGTACAGCCCTTCTCTGATCAGAGAAAAGCAAACTAAAACAGACTATGCACACGTGGAGAAAACAGGAAGAAGGCTACACAATACCTCAGGGGGGGGGAGGGGGAGGATTCACTCAGGCAGGCAAGGACAGGAAAAAAGTTTAACAAACAGCAGGTTCTGGGGAGAGAGATTTAATTCAAAATGGCTACCACACAAAGCCCAGTTAGTTGAGAGAGGCAAGGTAAGTACAGCTGAGAAGGCTGAACTAGCACACCACTAAGACAAACAATAAATAATTAAATAAACAGCTAGAACTCACAGTAAGATGTCCCAGGAGGCAAATATTCACTCACTAGCAGAGCTCTGTAAAAGTACAGCCCTTCTCTGATCAGAGAAGCAAACTCATGCCTAAAAACAGAGGTGGTGCCAACCGGCACGCACTTGTAAGCTTGCGCAGGGGTGAAGTGTAAACAGAGCACAGGCACAATCGCAGTTTACCTGTGCATTCTGTAAAATGCCCATGCGTGTGTGCAAAGTCCACACTAAGGGGCTAGTTGGAGGCACATTGGGACACACATTGCCGGCTAGCGTAGGGCCATGACATTTAGCACAGTAGGATTCCGATGCTAATTGTGTACCCAAGTTAGGGTCACAAGTGGGCAGGTTAGGGGAGGAGAGTGGGTGTGCTGAGCTGAGTGCAGTTAACACGGTGTTCACACCGCGCACAAACTGCATTAGCGCAGGTTCACCGAATGCCACTTCAATAGGCGGCGTTAGGTGCACCTGCACTAATGCAACACACGCTAGAAGACAGGACTGTGCGTTAGCTGCCAGGGAAACACTTTCCATACCCCCTAAATACGAGGAGAAGCCTGCTCCCACCTACTTTAGGACCACGAGCATGTGCTGCTTCGAAGGGGTGTCACTGGGGCCCCCATGGCCTTCCTCTGCTCCTCTTCTGCCTCTCTAGTGTCTGGGATCTTTGACACCTCCCTTCCCCTCCCACTTCTGCTCTGTTGCTTCTATGTTCTGATCTTGTCTTGGGTACCAACATCTTAAATCTGGCGCTGGGGAGGGGTGGTGTTTCCATAATCATGATTTTTTAGTTTAATTATGAAAATCTCAGGGGAGAGGAATAAGGGAGGCGGCTTACCAGGGTGTCCAATCCACTTGCACCACCAGCCCTGGAAACATCCTCGATAGTTATCCCATTATATAGGGATTGGGGTAATTGGCCCAGATAATCACTATACACAATCCATTGCACAGAGACAGCTACCGCAAAGTACTTAAGCACTTAGTAACCCTGAGGTCCAACTGGTTTCCCCTTTCAAGTTAAACACTGGTCTGAGTCTCAAGTTGCCAATAATGCTTTTCCCGGACCCGCTGTCATCCTGGATAAACTTCTGCAAGACACGCAAATTAATAATTCAACAATTTGGTTGCATCTCTGTGGGATTTACATTTATTGACATATTATTTAAAATGTAAAATATTCATAAAGGATTCATAAAGCCTTAAAGCTCTTATGGGTACTTCTTGCACAGTTGTGCATGACAGTTCAAGTGCTTTCCTGCTTCAGCTCTTCTGCCAAGTACCTAAATCATAAATATAAGCAGGGTTTAGTTTATGGAAATTTAAAAACAAATGGCAGGATATTCAAATACATTTACACGGTCTGCACACCGGCAACCCATGTAAATGGCAGTCAGCTGGATATTCAGCAACACTAACATGCAGAATACTCGCAGGTGCCGTCACTACAGGCCCCGACACTAACCGGTTAGCATCGGGATGTGCCGGGGACTTTCGGGGCAGCAACTGTGGCTAAGCACAGCGGTGATACTGAGCCACTGCCCATTTAGCGATATGCAGCAAAGGTCAGGTGCAGGAAACACTGGCCTAACTTTCACTGCAGGAACTAACCGGGCAACGGCTGCATATCGCTGCTTCCCGGTTTGCTTTGCAGCAATCCAGGTACGCCAGAGCCCAGATAGGGCCCCAGCATTGAATTTCTGGGTTTAAAGTTCAGTGTTGGCGGCTAGCTGCTGAGGAAGTGCCAGCCGCCAGTATCAGGCCCAACCCTCAGCCCAAAAGCATGAGGAATTCCATCTGAGCAGCTGCCTTATCCAGCCCTTTAGCAAGACACTAACCCATGGACTCCCTACATGGCCATATTTAGTGACATCTTGGAACAAAGCCTTTGCCAATCTAGCAGCAACATGTCTTCCCCCTGTCACTTCAGCCCTCAGAATTACTTCCTCAGTAACTCTGTGAGGTCGGATAAACGAGACAAAAATAAAAGGAAAGAAAACATCAGGGAATCAAAACAAGGAGGGAAAATATAGAAAGAAGGAGAGCGACGCTCAAAGGGATTTATCCAGGGAACTTTGGTAGTTACACAAATAAGTGAAATTTTGCTGCCGTTATAAAGATATGGCCTGATATTAGAACAAATTTATAGGCTCACCGGTAGCTGGTGAATGAACGGCTTCACTATCTGTATTTTCTGAACTCACATGAATAGAGTTGGGCTGAAAATATGACTCCAACGTGAGTTGCATAAGAAGGGACGAACTTGGGGTGAGGCAAGGGCGGACTGAAAAATTATCCAGATGGCAGAGAGATTCAGCTGCTATCCAGATAACGTACATGTTTAGTTTAGGCCTGCTGAAAAACAGGCCTACAGTAAACACAGCGCCAGCATGGTGACCGCACTATGGGTGTATTCAGTGCCCTAGCTGTACAGACAGTGGATCTGAACAGAGATATTAATTTAGGCTCCAGTTAGTATGGTCACTATGGCAACTGAAAAGTCGGCCCAAACATTTTGTCTAAAATGTCTGGCTAAATTTATACATATAAAGTATGGAGGGGCCATGGGTAGTTGGGGAGGCGGGATTTATAGGCGATATTCGGCTGCTTTCCGGCTCACTTTTTTGGGTTATCTTGGCTGCAGTTATGGCAGACCTAAAGATATCTTCATATGAATAGCTCTTTAAAAGCCTCATAAAGATATCCACATAACTTATCCAATATCTTTACGGGACATGTTTACTAAACCCCACGCCAGAAGTGCAGGTTTGAGCTACATTACTAATGACAGGCACAGCGCTAGATGCAGGACGGGGACAGCTGTCCCCATGAACTTAGTGCAGCTCTCCACATTCAAACCACCATGGGGCGCAACGGCTGCCACCCCTTGGGCTGGCAGGCGTTGCTCCCCGCCAAGTGCTAACAGCATGGGCTTTCAAGGAATGCACTGGCAGCACCGCGGCAGGAACTTCCATGCTTGCCCAGGTGTTTTTGCGCAGGGCACCATGCTACTTCTTAGCATGACATCAAAAATGCATGCCAACTCCACAGTCCGTGGGTAGCACGCTTTAGTAAACATGCCCCTATGTGAATTCACCACAGCTGAATATCGCTTGCAAGGAATTTCAAAGGTATAGATTTGTATCTTTAATTAAATATACAATGTGCGCCACCACTCCAATACTAACACTTCCTTTATTTGATAGAACACTACAGAACAAAGGGTTCCTTCCTTGTGCCAGGATTCCGCTAGTGTTTATCTATACTACTAGTAATAATTGCAGTAATTATTACCTACCCTGGATGCAGTAGTTTTATTTATTTATTTATTTATTTATTTATGTGCGGTGCTTACATACCGCAGATCTTATGCATCCTCCGTGGTTTACAATAAAACACAAGAAATAATTAATAGCACATAAAACATCTAAATACAAAATATCATAAAACTACTTAATAAAAAAAACAGAAACTAACACATCAGACATACAACAAAAAAACAATAAGTCTTTTTTAAAAAAAATTGTAAAACTGAAACATTATGCCAAAGAAAGTATCATTAGACATCTGTCAAATGAAAAGCCTTTCTAAAACTGAAGACTGGAAGTCTTTTCCAAAAATCTAAATAATCTTGTTGATGTCTCACTTCTAAAGGAAGCTTGCTCCATGCCAAAGGACCAGCAATAGATAGAATGTGATTCAACTATTTTGCTCTATTTCCCCTCTAACATCAGTTCTGTTTACAGATTTTATTACAGACTTTATTACAGATTCCACTGTGACTAGCCATCTATCAATGGATGAAGGTGAAGAGGGAGAAGGAGATTCTCAGTCTGCTTCATGGTAAAGCTGATCCTCAATACATGGTAAAGTTGATCCACAATACCAAGCAACCAATGTCGATGGATAAGGAAATGTACTAGGTAAAGAAATATTAGCCTTTTCCATAGGCAGAGAAAGTGGGAAATTCTTTGCGTTGAATAAGACCCAGAGGCTTAGACCTTTCTGTAAATAGTAGGAGTCTTTTCCCCAGGCCTAGCTATAATCTATCTTAGGGGCATGTTTACTAAACATTCCTAACGTGCGGGGCCGCGGTAGTGTGCGTGTGCCATATAAGGAGTGGGCGGTTCAGGCAGAAAGAAGAAAAAAACCCGACCGTACGTGTGCGCATTGCGCTACTTTGCGGGGCCCACATTAGCACGTGGGAAGGCTAAGTGGGGCGCTGCTGAGCACATATCAGAACAGAGCTGTAGCACAATGGTGAACACACTAACCAATGGTGCAGGGGCTACAGGTTCAATCCCCCATTGTGCGCAACAAAAAGGCCAGCTGAGGCAACACCTTGAATGTGTAAAAGTGGTTCAGGAGGCAAAGTACTTTTGGACGGCATAAGGCGGCACACTGTTCGTTTTGTACGGCATAAGGCGGCGCACTGTACTATCTGGGCGGCACAAGGCGGCGCACTGTTCTTTTTGGGCGGCACAAGGCGGCGCACTGTTCATTTTGGGCGGCACAAGGCGGCACACTAATTGTGGGCAGCAGGAGGTGGCGCGCTGATGGGCATAAGGCGGCGCGCTGATGCCAAAGCAAAGGAACACAGCCACAGCACAATGGTTAAGACACTGACCAATGGTGCAGGGACCAGGGGTTCGATCCCTCACAATGCCCAGTGAAAAAGGCTAGCTGAGGCAGTATGTTATATGTTGTGGAGTGCTGTAGGAGGCTTTCTAATTTTATTTTGTGATAACTACTAGCAAACGCACTCTCACAGCATATTAATATAAGGCGGCCCATAAGGCACATGTTACAGTGCACCGTCCGCCAAGGCACCCTAGAATGTCCCCTATAGGGCAGCATGTATGTTGCGACACAGGATAATGTATAGTGCACCCTATATGGCTGGCAACCGTAACGTGCCCTATAGGGCACCCCATAAAGCACCCTCAGAGGCACCTTATGGGTACAGTACGCTGAGGGTGGTATTGCTGGCAGCAACATATGTACAGTAAATTAAAATAAATCTGTGGACACCCCTATCACATAACCCCACTGTGGGTTTGAACCCATGACATCTGGCTGCACAGGCAGGGACGTAACCATTGGGCTACAGCTCTATAGCTGTAAGCAGCCCCTGGCTGGCTGCAGATAGCCTGTACGTCACCTCACTGACAGTCTGCTGTTGTGAACCACCCGTACCCATGATGCACTGCACATGCAAATCAGCTGTCCACGATTGAACACAGGATGGGAAATGCACCCCTAAAGCTCCCCGGCCTGGTAGGGGGAAGTGTCCCATGTGCACCCACACAGCACCTCGGCCTGGTAGGGTGTCCTGAGTGGGTGGACAAACGGCAAAGAGTAGCTAAACACCATCACATTGTGCGGTTACTGTGCTCACCCTGAGTGTGAGATGTTGCGCCCAGGACCAGGTCCACAACACCAGGCATGGCCAAATGCGGCCATGTCAGAGCTCCAAAGCAGCAATAACCTGTGGAATAGGTAGGTGCTGCATAAACATTTTGGAGATCTCTGTCTGGCTCAGTTAGTGGGGACCCCCACCCCATGGACCCCCAGGTGGATAAAACAGGGCTTCTCCTCAACAGATCCCCACCCCGATGGCAGTAGAGTGGACCATCAACCCCAGTCCTGCTAGGGAACAGACACCCTACAGGGCAGTCCAAGCAGCTCCACACACATCCATAACACAATATCAGACAGACATTAGGCCTGGATATTCAAAGATGCACCCCACCACTATCTGATATTCACCTGAACATCAGCCACTGTACCCTGCAAGGCACTCCATCACAACACATATCAGCTGTGAACAGTCTGCTGGCTGGTCCTGATGGACATGCATGCACCCTCAACTGGGGTGGCAGCACACACAGACAGATAAGTCCATGAAGAGGCCCCCACAGGACACCCATACATATCACATGGGAGAATCACAATATAGCACTATGGGGGTGCCTAGCCATGCTGCCGTCACTGCACACTCAGGGTGAGAGTGATCCCCCAGCAGCATATACAGAGGTCACCCTGTCTGTGTAGGTGGTGGCCGGGCACTACTATGCCCCTGCCAGTGCCCTATGCCCTGTGCAGCTGCATCCTGGTCAGTCCACTCTTTCTGAGATATACCCATGGTCCCTTGCTACTCATTATGCACATTGGCAGGCCAATACTGGCAACAGTGTTGGCAGTGTGGGCTGTGGAAGGGGCATGCAGCCAACACCCACTGTATTGACAGACACACAATTCCACACCTATGCCATCATGGTGCTACTATTGAGGAGGTAATTAGCCTTGCCCACCAAACCGGTGCTGGGCACGGCAAGGCATGGATATGCTACGCAGTACTGCTGGGGGTCACTCCCCAGGGTGGTAAACACTGTCAGAGGCAAGGGCTGGAGCACGCACCGCAAACACCAAACAGATTGTTCGGATGGGGTCAACTAGCAGTATGTGCGTAACGTATGGATATCTATCTGCCAGTACTCCTAGCAAGCGTCTCAGAGCTGTGTACCGTATACCTCAGGTGTAGGGTTCCATTGCTAGGGTATGCAGGTGCTAGTATTGGGAGATGCACGCAGGGTCCAATGTTCTGCCTCTCCAGGAGACATTGGCCAATGGGGCCTGTGGGTGTGGGTGTGGGTGTGTCTGCCCCTGTTGGCTGCTGCTTTACGGCAGAGATTCCCAACTCCAGTCCAGGTGTGCATCACACTGATCGGGTTTACCTGCTGTTCCTCATGAATATGCATGAGCTACATCTACATGCCATGGGGGTGGTGCATAGATATACAGCACAGGCATTTGTATGAGTGGCAGCATGGACCCTGACTGGTGTGTGGCCCACCAGGACTGCATTTGGGAGATTCTGCTCTAGGTACTGCCCCTGTACATGGTGTCTGTGCTCAGTGGGGTAAAAGATAGACGTAGTACCATTGCATATGGCCTCGCCATGAAAGGTTTGTCCTTACTATCACTGTGTAGCTGTGGGAAAAATATGTGGGAAGGATTGGCGGTAGCCCCAGCTGGGCTTTGAACCTGTGACCTTCTGTTCTTGTATGCACTGTCTGTGTGCACTGCACCACCTTGTAGCCACAGATTGGCTGGATTCCCTGGAACGTCCATGCCTGTGGATCCGGCAGGGCCTGTGTGTTGCAGTGGACTGTGCCAGCCTGCACATGGCTTGGCCTCTGTCCTCTGTGGCTAGCTGCCACTGCCCCCTGCACCACATGTACTCGTGCGCCAACATGCTGGCATGAGCTTCTCTCAGAAAAAGCAGATGACCTGATTGCAATGTGGCAGTACGGGACTGCATTTGGGGGACTTGGCTGTAGGTATGACCATTGTTGTGGTGCGTGTACGGTGTTGGGTAACATATGGGTGTTTCCCCCATGCTTATGTTCCCTGCAATACAGGGGTGTCTGCTCTATCTTTGTTTAGTGGTGGGTAAAATATATGGACGGGGCTGGCAAGTGCCCCAGCTGGGATTTGAACCTCTGGCCTTCTAGTCCTAGAGGTCATGGCTATGTCCTCTGCACCACACTATGGCCACAGAGACAGTGCAGCCCCTGGATGTAGTAAACCTGGCAGGATGGCATCACAAACCCTGCTGTATGCATTTTTACTCTGGGCTCCTTCACCCTGTGTGGTGACAAACGTGCAAATAAAACCCGGGAATGACCACGGAACAAAGGGGGAAAACATATACCCAAGCTGGGCAACAGTGATATTAATGGGCAACCCTAGATAACACTCCCAGGACAGCTCCAGAAAAAGGGAAATGTTTTTTGGACGAGTCTCCGCTCCGTACACCTTTCCATAAATCATTTCCTTTTTTTTGGAGCTTTCCTGGGTGTGTTATCTAGTTTTGCCCATCACTATAACTGTTCCCCAACTGAATTACTATTTTTCATATTTTTGTGGTGGTCATTTTCTATTTATAATTGCACTTTTGTGCTGTGCACATGTATCACACTGCTCACGTTTTGCAGGTTTCCCCGGTTTTGCTGTACATTGCTGACGGAAATGGTTTCTCTTCCCTTTAAATGCATTCTAACGCGAGTGATTCACTCGCGCTATTTTTTTTTGGAAATTCAGCCCCGATAATGTGCGGGGCGCCTCTCCCCTCCCCTTCCCCGCCCATTAACCCCTTCTCTCCGCCCCTCCGGGGCCTTCCTCCGCCCTCCGTTAGCCTTTCCACGCCTCTATCGGACATTTGCGGGCACGTACTTGTGCGGCACCCGTTACTGTGACGCGCAAGGGTGCGGGGCTTCATCGCACGTTTGCGGGGCGTTTAAGCGCTCTTAAGTACCGCTTTTAGTGCGCTATTTTGCGGCGCGCTAATTAGCGGTTTTTAGTAAACATGCCCCTTAGAGTCTTCAGAAAAAGAAGACTATTGCTCTGCAATAGACAGATAAAACATGCATTTAGCAGGCTGCTTCTTTTCACAGCTCAGAATATCATATTTCACATCCTTCGGCACTGAACATGAATTCTCTTTCCATGCATTAGATTAAAAGTCTTTTGTTGTATGTTTATTCCCTACATTCTGGCTTGGTGTTCAGAAGCTGTTTTTATAAAGCCTTTTTTTCTCCCTTATAGGTCAACTCCCCGGTGTGTTCAGATCCAGCCATTAACAGTGTTTGCTAATAACGTCCATGGTCAGAGCTACAGAACTCCGCATGGTTCGGCAGGAGCTGGGCACTCACTGCTGGGTTGCCATAGTCACCAGAAAGAGAAACTGGGCACTCACAAATAAAGAAAAAGAAAAAATGCCTAATGTATTCAATCAACATTTCCAATAAGCGGTGCAGGACTCCTCGCCCTGCGCTGCTGCTGACGGGGAGAGGTGCTGCGATGTTGCAGCATCTCCTCCTAACATCAACAGCACAGAGGGAGCTCCCACAACCCAGGAAGGCTGCATTCAATTACCCCATTAATATTTTGGTTTCATGGTGAGACTGAGGCATCGAAGGAGTTTACTTTTTCTAGTGTTTTTATTTGGGGGGTTTTATGTACTAAAATGCAGGACGGTACCAAGGGCTGTGCAAGTGCTGCAACTGCACAGGATATAAGTACGGATGGGGCGCTGATATCATCACTGGGCTTTCAGGAAGCTCAAAAAGAGGGAGTTACTGGACATGGGTGAGGGGGGGGGGATGCCAGATTCTCTAGTCGCTCAGGGTGCATTTCCAGCTTGGTACGGTCCAGCTAAAGTATAATTAAAATCAGAGTAAATACAGAGGTCACGTGGTGCAGTGAGCCGAGCAGGACATCTTGATCTCTGCTCTGGGGCTTCCTGCCTGAACCCGTCGCATATTTTTTCAATTGGCCTCCCCAAACATACCTATCTTTGAGCGGTGGGACCAACAGCTCGATGCTGCCTCCATCTGTATCTTGAAGAAACTGAGCAGTGGATGGCGGCGAAAGTAGCCTGTCGAGACAAAACTTGCATGCAGGAAGCTAAGATGGCCGCCATCTCATGACAATAGCGTGAATGGAAACACCGGCATCTTACTCTTTCAAGATTACTCCATGGCTATGAGTCGCAGATGCCGGGAATATTCACCACTTTGCAAGCAACTACTGGCACGCAATATATGATTCTCACTGTTGTATCCTGCAAAGCAGCGCATCGACTATCAGGGACAAACCCGTGGAGGGGAAATGGGAGCAGGACTTTGCCATACAATAATAGGCCCATTGGCTAATTAAAAGACTTCCTCTCCGTGTTATACAGATTGTTACGTATTAGCTTTTTAATGGGGGGACAGTTATAGAATGTGACTGTTAGGCCGTTGGGCTAAATGTACAAGTTCAAGAATGAAAGTAGACTTAGGGGATATTGTCCATGCTGGCTGGAAATTTGCATTGGTCGGCACTGTTTTTGCACTGTTGTTGTTTTCTTTAATGTGCCATTGTAATCACAGATTGAAAATTCAAGAATAGTGCTATGAGGATTACATTCACCATTTACTTTAGATTAAATATAAGGAGCGCAGCTGCTGGGGGATATTGGGAGAAAGGGTGGATACTACGATAGGGCCTACAGTACCAGTGTGGCTTGCACATGGGAATAGGAGAGGGCCAGGAATGAAGCTTATTGACCCCGAGAGAGATTTAGTTCAGTTTAGGCATCCATTTAGAAATGCAACCCATAAGGGCGGAAGAACTCCCTGGGAGAACTGGGTCGTGAGGGATGCAGTGGGGAGGGCGGGAAGCCCCCATGCCAAAGGAGTTAAGCTGCAAATTAGGAAGGGAAAGTGAGATGGGGAGGGGGGAGATAGGGAAGGAGACTCAAAAGGGTGGAGGGGGTGGGGGGCATGGGATCCAGGTTAACACTATTAATTTATTAGAGAAGAGTAAGTGGTTTACATATTACAGGGTTTTCGGTTATATCATGGGGTGGGTATATTTCCCTACATGGGTACATGATAGAGGGAGACATGCGGGTGGGTGATCTAGGCTGGGGGACCACCCTCCTTTTAATGCAATAAATTTGCATTGAGGGAACTTGGAACTCAGGGGTAACATGAGACGAAATGTGACTTGTATAGTCTCCTGGAATGTTTGTGGTATCGGGTGTCCGCTTAAGCGATATAAGGTGCTTCACGCCCTGAGAGACAAACTTGCTAATGTTGCCCTGCTCCAAGAAACACATAGGTTGGCAGTAGAACATGACAAATTGCAGCGGGGGTGGGTGGGGAAGGTGTATGGGGCGTCATCTGGTTCCAAGCGAGCTGGAGTGACTATTTTAATTAAAAAGTCTCTCAAATTCCAATGTGAACAAGTGATACATGACCCTGGGGACGCTACCTGATTCTAGTGGGGCGTCTCCAGGGCCTCCCAATCTTAACAGGGAATATCTATGGCCCCAATTGCTTTGAATGTAAATTTTTTGATGAGCTGGTGTGCAGCATGATTGATCGGGGAGACAGGGAGGTTATTTTGGGAGGTGATTATAACTGTGTGCTTGACCCCACTTTGGATCGGTCTCTGGGAGATGCAGATCAGGCTCTTTGGCAACACTGGCGCATTCTGGACCTCTGCGATAGCCACGATTTGATTGATCTATGGCGCATCTTGCATCCCGCAGAGCATGATTATTCTCACATGTCCTGGGCCCATGGGACATGGTCGCATATTGACTATGTCTTGATATCCCAAAGACTTCTAAATTGAGTTGATGATGTGCAGATTGGCAATATTCAAATTTCTGGCCATGTCATGGTGTGGGTAGACCTGCAAGTGTCCATGGCACCGATTGTGGGGAGGCAGTAGAGGTTCCCTTTTTGGCTTAAAGGAGATGCTGACTTTGTATGCTTTTAATGAGAACAATGGGATTTCTTCGCAACCACCAATGCTGCCCATAGAGACAATTCAGCGCTCTTCTGGGAGACTGCTAAGGCTTACCTCCGGGGTATTCTAATTGGGTATGTTAGTCGCAGGAACAAAGAGAATAATCGAAAACTGACTGAGTGGAACCGGCAATTGCACGAGTTACGAAAGCGCCTCAGACGGCAAGATACAGAGGCAAATAGAACAGCTTACTTGGCTCTTCAGAGTCAATTGAACACTTTACTTCATGCTAGGGCCAAACACTCTATGTTGCACTATCGATACACCCTCTACCATTTTGGAAATCGTTCGGGCCGAATCGGCACTGGTTAAGGCCACAGAGGGCCCTTGGACGGTGCCTGCTGTACAGACAGGGAATGGAAGGGTTTACATGGCACAGAAAGAAATGGAAGCCACCTTCTTGGCATACTATCGGGAACTTTACTCTTCAGATGCTTGAAATGGCCAAGATGCCGATCTATATCTGCAACAGTGTAACCTCCCTAGGCCTACCCGAAGGGCCCAGCTGAATGCCAAAATCATGCCCCGGGAAATTCAACAAGTGATTAAGGGGTTAAAGTCACCATGGGCTCCGGGACCCAATGAATTTAGTGGGGAGTTCTACCACATCTTGGAGGATAACATAGTAACAAAGTAAATGATGGCAGATAAAGACCAGTATGGTCCATCTAGTCTGCCCAGCAAGGTGGCAAGAGTAGATGCACCTGCCGCTCTATGCAGGTCACCCCTCCCCATGTCTTTGTTTAGGGGTGAACCCACCACTCTGTGTAGGGCACCGCTGTTTGTTGAGAAATTAGATAGTTAAGTTTATTTTGATTTTATCCTGTTGCTATAGAGGGATCCACTGTGTCTGTCCAATGCCATTTTGAATTCTGTCACTGTATTTGCCCCACCTCTTCCATCGAGAGGGCATTCCAAGCATCCACCACCCTTTTAGTGAAAAAGTACTTCCTGACATTGCCTTTCAATTTACCCCCTTGCAGCTTCATGTTATGCCCTCTAGTTTTACAGCTTCCCCATCTTTGGAAGAGGTTTGTTTGTTCATTAATACTTTTTAAGAATTTAAAGGTCTGAATCATATCTCCCTTGTCCCTCCTCTCCTCCAGAGTGTACATATTTAGGTCTTCAAGTCTCTTCTCATAAGGCTTCTGACGCAGGCTCCAAATCATTTTGGTCACCTTCCTCTGAACCATTTCCAGCCTTTTAACATTCTTTGCAAGATATGGTCTCCAAAACTGAAAACAGTATTCCAAGTGAGGCCTCACCAGTGACTTATACAGTGGCATTAGTACCTCTTCCTTTCTGCTGGATAAGATCTGTCTCTCACTCTGAGAGCTCTATGCATACTTGGCCACTCTGCGGATACACCCATATTATGGTAATGAAGCTATGATTACACTGATCCCCAAACCGGGTCAGGACCCCTTAACACCGAGTTCATACCGACCTATCTCCTTACTAAATGTAGATCTTAAGATCATGGCAAAGATACTGACAGAATGTCTGGCCCCTCTGATGCCCACCCCGGTTCATCCATCACAGGTAGGGTTTGTGAAGGGCCGACAAGCAGTGGGAAACATTCGACAAATTCTTGCTACCCAACTACTTTGTGCAAGTAAAGAAATTCCATCCTTGCTCATCAGCTTTGATGCCGAAAAGGCCTTCGCTAGAGTGGGCTGTTGGTATATGTTCCTTGTAATAGAACATCTGGGATTCCATGGCCTCTTTCTACAAACCGTTCAGGTGCTATATTCTGATCCATATGCAACAATCTTGATTAACGGGAGAAAGACAGAGAGGTTTTTGTTGCAACGAGGTACTCATTAGGGCTACCCCCTATCTCCTCTCTTGTTTGCACTTACCTTTGAGCCATTTCTCTCCCACATAAGGAATAATCCCAATATCTTGGGGGTTCACACGGGAAGTTATGAATTCAAGCTCTCGGCCTTTGCAGACGATTTGTTGGTACATCTTACCAAGCCCATGGGCTCCTTGCGAACTCTCCTTGTGGAGACTGACAGAGGCGGCCTTTTCTCAGGCTACAAACTGAATCTAGACAAATTGGAAGCAATGGCAATCGTGGAATCTATACATAGGACATGGAGGGGCAGGTTTCCGCTTAAATGGGCACAAATTTCTTTTCAGTACTTGGGTGACCTTGGGAGATCTATATAGTTCTAATGTGGGACCCCTAATGACACAAACCGCACATCTTGGGGAGATGGCAGGATTTGCCCTTATCACCGGGAGGCAGGATAGCCCTTTTTAAGATGTCACTCTTCCCAAAGTGGCTCTATATGCTCCAGATGCTGCCACTTTGGCCTCTCTGCAAAGATCTTGATAATTTAGATTGCCTGATATCTAAGTTCCTGTGGCAAGGGAAACGTGCATGGATATCACTACAGGCCTTAAGGGGATCGTGGTATCGGAGTGGAATGGGGATGCTGGACCTCCAGGCTTATAACCTTGCATGTTTGTTGAGCCACTTGAAAGAATGGATCTTTGATACTGAAGAATACACACATTTGGGATGCAACAGTGCCCTGGTAGCACCAGTTGTGCTGCGCTATGCGTTACACGCACCTTTGAGCATGCTGACACCCCAGGCGAGGAACTCCCCAATGGTCTGGACAACCCGGCAGATCTGGCGCTAGATTTGTTGACGTCTGGACCACTCTTATTCGCAATCAGTCTATCTGCCTCTGTACAGCAACTCGGACTTCCCCCCAGGGATGCCCTCCGCCCATTTCTATCAGTGGTGACATAAAGGAATCCTGACTCTGGACCAAGTCTTAACCACTGATGGGGAGATCCTTTCATTCAAAGAACTTCGCACACAATTCGATTTAGCCAGGGAAGACCTTTCTTCCTATTACCAGTTGAGAAATTACATTAGAAGCTTAGATAAGGGTAATTTATCTAGCAAGTTTTGCACAGACCTTGAAGATTTCTTCTTGTGTGGGGAATATGGCCGGATACAGGTGGCTAGGGTACAATCCTCCTTTGCAACCCACACTTCCCAAGCTTCTTGTCACCACTTAGCTGAAATGCGGAATGCCAACCTACGTACGACTTTCACGGGGGAAGCCATAAGGAAACTTATTAATGAGATCCCGAAATTCATGTCTATGTTTTCCCTAAGTGATATGGAATACTGCGATTGGATACAGTGGGTGGATTCGTTGCAATGAGGAAGGGGCCCCCTTAGTACATTTGTTGTGGTCTTCTACATACATACAGGAATATTGGCAGCAGATACACTCCTTTGCTGAGTTGATCCTCGTCCAGAGATGGAGACTGACACCACAGTCCGCTCTTCTCCACGTAATGGAGGGGGTAGAGGTCGCGGGCCGGAGCCGAAGACACTGGCTGAAACTGGCATGGGCCTTGGCTTTGCAGGTTATTCTTAAGAACTGGAGAAATACTGCCCCCCCCCCAAGTTATTGGCAATGGCGAAATGCTATGCACCAGCATATGCAAATTGATAGATTGTGGGCCAAGGCTGAATGACGGCGGATACCCTGATTTCACAAAGTTTGGGACAACTATGTACAGTTGTTGCCCCCCGCGTAGTCGTAGCTATGTCTGAAATGACCTTTAAGGTGAATAGCAGAGACACCTGTAGGGAATAGGGAATAGGGGAGGGGTAAGTAGGAATGACAGAGAACATAACGAACACCACTCTCTGTCTGCAGGATGGATGCAATTCGCCCTGCTACCTGGGGGGGGAGGGGTTTAGCTGATTTTAGGTGGGGAAGTAAGGGCGGCTTAGGGTGGGAGGTGAGAGGGGGGAAATAATATAACAATTTTTGGAAACAAAATATATTGAATAATGTAACCCATATGAAACTTGGATGTGTACATTTTTCTTTGTATGCTGATGTTTATTTAATAAAAACAGTTTTGAACTAAAATCAGAGTACATGCATACTAACAGGCAATGTTAATGACATGCAAATGAGCCTAAACCAAAAAATGCAAACTTATTTTACTTACTGTCATCACAAAGAGCCCAGCTACACCAACCAAGCAGCAGTTCATTTTCTTCTGATAAGGCACTTACCAATGCTAACTGCATGTGCTGACTGCATTACAACAGGTCGTGTGAGGTTTCTTTGTATATTTGTGCATCTCATTACTTCATTTTCATGGGTTTTGCTTAAAATTAACCCACACACAGGTTAAAGGATGTTTGTTCAAAGTGTCCTGATCACATGATTACCTAACATATGTATGCATTGACTTGTGCAAGCTCCAGCCCCCTTTCTGGCCTTGGACTCACTGTTTCTGGTTCCTATCAGCTGACACTCTGGTATAAATCCATTTGGACCACAAAGAGCTGGACTTTTATCCTCTGTTTCCAGTTAGCAATAAGAGTAAATTCTAATCGTCACAAGAAAATGGTGATTGAAATTACTGTGTCGCTAATACGTAGGACTGTTTTCAGCAGCCTGTACTGTCATTTCCATTTGATGTCAGGTAGATAAACCACCAAATGGACTAGACCTGGAAACTATAATTTACAGAATTGATTATTTTCATTGAATACTTCAGTGCTATAGAGAGAGACAGGCTTGCAGGCCTACACCCTTACTAACATAGGTTTCACTGTGTGCAGCCAGGAAATCTCCATCTGACATGTCTTTTCAGCAGTCAGCTATGCTAATCACAAGCCTAATGGATGCATTGATGACTACATGGCTTGAAACTTTCATTGGTGCTAACATGAAACAAGGCGACAAGAGTGTGATAGCAAAATCATTGGAGAATAGGGTCAGATATCTGTTGCTTCAGCTTGCAACAATTATTTTTGATTTCTCGTGACACCAGTTTATCTAGAAAATACATGAATTCATTGCAATTGAGGAAGGACAGTGCTTGCACTGAAGTTTCAATGACCTTCAACTCACCCTGATTCAGGGTTGGCTACAACATGATCAGTATGGAGGAGGGGCTAGAGACCTTTTTTGGGAAATAGATTGCTTGACTTTTAGAGGCTGAGTTAAAAGTTGGCTATTCAAATACTGTAATGTTTGAAGTAGTTGTTTAGAATTTTAGATACAGTATACCTGATTGCTGTTGTTGTTAAGTGCCATCGAGTCAGTGTCCACTCATGGCGACTCTCTGGATAGTTGTCCTAAATTGTGTTCAGTCTTCAGTCAAATGACTTATTGTTGACACACTGGCACCCATAGCTGCTGTTATTGTATCGATCCATCTCATTGCTGACCTTCCTCTTTTGCGTTGACCTTCTACCTTGCCAAGCATGATATCTTTCTCTAATGATCTCTCTCTTCGCATGATGTGTCCAGAGTATGAAGTTGAAGTCTTGTCATCTGAGTTTCTAAAAAAGCTTAGCTTTGATCTCCTCTAGTACTGTTTTTTTTCCTTCGGGAAGTCCATGGTATATGCATTAACATTAACATACTCCAGAGAGGCAAAACATCACAGCCGCATGCAAGGCTCAACTAACAGGCCACATGATCCCAATACTATACAACCTCCACTGGCTCCCAGTATTAAGCCGAATAAAATATAAGATGTTGATGATAATCTTTAAATTGATTAACAACATCTCTCCATCATACCTCTCAAATCTTTTGCAAACGCAACCAGCTAACAGAGCACGTAGGCAAAATGCTAACCATTCCCTAGTAATCCCACAATCAATTTGAAAGACAAAACAGACCACAAGCGCCAGAGCCTTCTCGTTTACTGCCCCTGGTCTCTGGAACTCACTGCCATTATCTATCCATGAGATCAAAGACCTCCAGACATTTAGAAGAGAACTCAAAATGTTCCTATTTACTGCTCACTATGGAGATGCAAATGAAAACCCTTCGCGGAAACACCCAGTCAACATATGCAATGGCTGTCACTTAAACCACACATCTAACAATACCCCTTCCACGTCCAAACACTACAAACTAATATTAGGTAGAAATTCTCCCTTCCAATTATATAAAATTTGTAATTTGTTCATTTGTTAAATATCTCAATTTTAATATGTAAATAGTTTTACTACTGTTCTATGTAACATGTTTTGTTATCTGTAAACCGCCTCTGATCTCTGGAAGGGGAGATATAGAAGAATGAATGAATGAATAAATAAATAAAATAAAATATGCAGTATTCGCCACCAGCACCATAATTCAAAGGCATCAAATTTCTTCCTGTCTATCTTTTTCACTGTCCGACTTTCTCATCCATCATCCATAAGATGTCATTGAAAATACCATGGCTTGAACGAGTCGAATCTTTGTATGGAGAGAGACATCTCTGCTCTTGAAAATCTTGTCTAGGTCCTTCATAGGCATTCAGCCAAGAGCAATGTGTCCTCGGATTTCTTGACTGCTTGTTTCTTCTTTATTGATAGTTGATCCAAGTAGGTTAAAGTTGCCCACAATTTCAATTTCTTCTCCATCAACGATGAACTTATTGATTTTGACAGTTGTCATGATCTTTGTCTTCTTTACATTAAAGTGCAGCCCCATTTTAAGACTATGTTCCTTGATCTTGAGAAGCAAATGTTTCAGATCATCTTCACTTTCAGCCAGTAATCTGGTATCATCAGCATAGCGAAGGTTGTTGATGAGTCTTCCATCAATCTTCACACCTCTGTTGTCTTCATACAATCCTGCATGTCTGATGATTTGTTCTGCATATAAATTAAACAGGTAGGGGGAAAGTATGCAGCCTTGTCGTACACGTTTGCTTATTTTAAACCGTTCTGTTTGTCCTTGTTCCATTCGAACTGTTGCTTCTTGATCAATCTACAGATTATTTAAGAGATCGATCAGGTGTTCTGGTATACCCATGCTTCTCATGGTTTACACAGTCAAAAGCCTTGTTGTAGTCAATAAAGCACAAATAGATATCCTTTTGGTATTCTTTAGTCTTTCCAAGGATCCATCTCATATCCACAATGATGTCTTTCGTTCCTCGCCCTTTCCTGAACCCTGCTTGCACTTCAAGTAGTTCTTGTTCAAGGTATAGTTGTAGTCTCTTTTGAATAATCTTCAGTAGAATCTTACTGGCATGTGGGATCAGAGCGATTGTGTGATAATTTCCTGAGTCGGTTGGGTCACCTTTCTTCAGTATTAGTATAAACCCAGATCTTTTCCAGTCAGTTGGCCATGATGATGTCTTCCAAATTTCCTGGCAGAGCCTTGTAAGTATGGTAACAGTTAAATCTGATTGCTGTAATACTTCTATGGGAATGCCATCAGTGACTGCTTAATTTTGACAGGCCTTATGACTGTTTGTGAAGTTAATTTATGCTATTTTGTAAATGTTTATTTGGAGTTTTACTGATTTTAGGATTCAATGTTTGTTTTATGTTGCATGGTTTGTTATATGATTTATGGTTTATCGGTTGTTAATTTGTTTAATGTACAGTCATTTTTCAGCCCTTGTTCTGTCTGCCTGGTGCTTATTTTCCTTCTTTTCTTATTTTCCATTTCAGTTTTGTTTCTTTTTCCTTTTCTCTTCACTCTTTCTCCTATTTCTCCTCCCTTACAGAGCAAAAGCCTCTATAACCCCAAAAGCATGGCAGATTCTGATAATCACACAAACATAATCATCATCGATTAGCTTGACAACTAGTATGTACAAGTAGACATCCCTCGACTCAGCTTTAAGTTTACCTTTCTCGCTACTTTTAACTACTCTGGGGGTTCTGTACAGATCCCAAGCTTAAAAAGCCATTGACCAACCAGTTTCCATGAAGTCCCTAAGTTCCTCCAGACTCTTATTTATGAAAAGACTTAGCAACTCTGCTATTTGATCTGGAACAGAGCTTGTACCTTGCCAGCCTTCAAGGGGCTGAGGGGCCACAGTAATTCAGTGTCATTTAAAAACGTATATTCCTCCTTTTTACATTATGGTACACATAAAGCATACAGTATGCCAGCATCTTAATATACAAAGAACAACATCATAAATGTATACATAAAAACCTAACACATCAAATAATGATATATAATTTAATGCAAATCTCTGAACATCATAACCCTCTACAATAAAATAAACAAAATAATACAATAATGTAGAAGAATACAGCATGACACAAAACATAACAATATACAAAACACAGCTTAGAAATGCTTTAAATCTTAAAATCTGAAATGACCAAAAGTAATTTGCTATCCCAAAAACCCCCTACCTCCCACACTATTCTGTGTGCAATGTTTTTTTTTTTAATATGATAGAAAAATACAAACGATGGGCGCACTTGACTTTATAAATACAAGCGCAAGTGGCAGAGAAAGCGCCTTATCTTAAGGCGCAATCAATTACACCAGCCCTAGAGGTAGTGTAAATGGCCCAGCATACAAATTATAACATTTTATAATCAACATGTGCATTTGCTCACACTGCCCACGGTCTGCCCAAACTCTGTACTATTGCATATATCCACAGTATGCACCATACTGATCTTTATCTGCTGTCATATACTGTGTTACTATGAAATTAATGCACATACTTTTACGCTAGATGTTATTTTATCAGAAGTCATTTACGTGTGTAATTTGCCATTTATGCACATAAATGTCTAACAGACCAACATTTAGATGCATACATGCCTCCTTAAATCTAGGCGGCTCCTTATAAAAGTACCGTCTTAATGACTGAAGCCTTGTTTGTTGGAATTTTAACACAAAATGGCCAACAGAGAAATCTTCTCCTGAGATTTTCAATGTGACTTCAGTGAACACAATGCACAGAAATTAATACGGCAGCATCCAACAGCAGCTCCATGGTTATGTGCCGATTGATAACGTGGAAGATTAGTGCTCATCTGCGGCTAAGCTGAAAGCTTCTTTACATTCAACTGCCACATCTGCGGTACTCACTGATCATACTGACCTTACTGATCATGACAATGACTGGATCCACGCTAAAGGCACAAAAGAGCAATTATAAAAGTTAAAGCAAAATCTGGTAAGCCACAAGGATACTTATTCAAAGTCTTCAAAGCGCAGTGATTCTTTGCAGCCCTGTGTGTTGTTTCAGGGATCATAACTAGAACATGGGGAAGGGAGGAGGGCTAAATCTGTAGCATAATGAACAGCATAGGAAGAGTGAAAGAATCATGCACAGCAGATAATAAAAGAACCGCACATTCCTTCGATATTAGGCAATTGCTTGCTCTTTGGTTCCAATCACTGTGTATGCTTTTATCCCCCAAGATCTTGCAGAGTAAACACATTGCAAGAATCACATTTAGACTATTCGCCCGGACTGTGATACCTAAACTAAATTCCAGCAGGTCACACCCTCCCATTTTTTTATTTTATTTTATTTTTTTTTTATTGAAAGACTTCCAAAAAATACAAAGATACAAGAACCACAAAGATCTTCAAAGAGAATGCATCAGTAACAACACAACATCAGGTCACAATAGTAACCTACAATATGTCTTCATTTTTACACGTTTATAATAAGGAAACCAGGATCCCCCCCCCAACCTCCCTTCCCCCCCCAAAGTCACCCCAATCCCAGGGCCCCCCACCCCCACCTCCCAACCCCCCCAACTATGGCTTGCTAATGCTAGGGCTCAGAACAGTGGTGAGCTAAGAGACACACATAGGGAGCAAACCTCCTGAGGGGTCGGCATATTACCCCCACTTATCCAGAACAATCACGTGCCATAACGAGAAACAAAGGGCACCCACACCAATTCAAAGCAAGCCAAACGCATCCTACTAACCGCTACCCCCCGTTCCATGGAGTATGTGTCCCACATGCGTTCCAGCCAGACCTGGAAAGAGGGGGCCAAAGCACGCTTCCATGCCGCCGCCAGGGATAGCCGGGCCGCATTCAGGCCGTGCCGGAGTAAGGCAAGTTGCAAAGCCAGGGCTCCCGGCACGGGGGCCCCAAAAAGAAAAATCCCTGGATCCCAAGGGATACTCAGTCCCAGAAGCGACTGTATCCGAAATTGTACACCTCTCCAAAAGGCACAAATACGGGGACACGCCCACCAAATATGTCCCAGGGTACCCCGTTGCCCACAGTTACGCCAACATAGGTCCCCAGCCCCGGGATACATACGAGCAATCCGCGCCGGAGTCATATACCAACGGTACAGCAGTTTATAGTTCGTTTCTCGTGCATTAGTCGCTACCGAGCTCTTCCACAGGCGCGTTTCCACTGTCTCCCACTGCTGATCAGTATAAGAGAGATTCAAGTCAGAGCTCCAAAGCACCCTATGACGTGTGGGGCACGCCTGGGTCCCCTGCAAATGGGCATATAATGTCGCCACAAGACCCTTTGTAGTAGTGCACCCCTCACAGTAGCGCTCCAGATCCGTCAGGTCCCGAGCAACCTGGGGCCGAACGGACCTAGAATTGACCCAGTGCGTCACTTGCATATATTGATAAAGATGCCCAGCCGGAAGGTCAAATTCGTCCTGCAGGGCACGAAAGGGCTGTAGCCGACCATCAGCAAAAAATTGGCCGAACTGGCTGAGGCCAAGGTGCCCCCAGTGCCGAAAAATTACGTCACTCAAACCCGGTGGGAAAGAGGCGTTATCAACTATAGGGGCTAAAGGGGATAGATCCACGTCACGGGGTCGAAAGTGCTGATCCCAGCAACGGAGGGTATGAAAAACGTAGGGATTACTGGTGCACTTGCCGCGGCGAAGTTGTGGGCCAAGCCACAGCCAGTCCCCTAACCCCGCTCCCCCCGCCAAACTCATCTCCAACTGCACCCATCGCTTAGTGCTATCAGCAATCATCCATTCCACCCCCGCCCGACATTGCGCCGCCGCGTAATACCAATGTAAATTGGGCATTCCCATACCGCCGGAACGTGTATGGGCAAAAAGAACTTGCCGTGCTAGGCGCGGGCGACGATAATGCCACACGAATTTCATAAGCAACTGTTGCCAGGTCGCCAAGGTAGCTCGCGGGATGGAAAGCGGGAGAACCTGAAAGAAATAAAGGAAGCGGGGGACAATCACCATTTTGACTACGGCTATACGCCCAAACCAGGAGAGGAGCAGGCCGTTCCAAACCTCTAAGTCCCGCCGGACCTGACGAAGCAGGGGATCATAGTTAGCTTTAAAAAGATCCGCCCGTTCCACGGTTAGGTTCACCCCTAGGTATCGCAGGGCTCCTGGCACCCAGCGAAGAGGATAAGCCTCTTGAAGCTCCGCACAAACCGCCCCAGGGACCCCAACATTCAAGATCTCCGATTTAGTATAATTGATTTTGAAGCCGGAGACTCGAGAAAAATCTGCGAACAGCTGCATCGCGATTGGGAGGGAGGCAGACAGATCCACCAAGGATAAAATGATATCATCCACGAAGAGCGCGATCCGATATTCCGCAGGACCAATGCAGACCCCCCGCAAACCTGGGTGATCTCGAAAGCTCTGAGCCAGAGGTTCCATCGCTAGGGCAAAGAGCAGGGGCGACAGAGGGCAACCCTGTCGTGTGCCTCTCTCCAAAAAAAAGTGTCTCGAGTATCCCCCATTAATCCGAACGCGCGCCTGAGGCTGCTGGTAAAGGCTACGGACCCAACCAATATAATTAGGGCCAAAGCCCATTATCTCCAGAACACACCATAGGTATCCCCAATCCACCCGGTCGAATGCTTTTTCTGCGTCAATTCCCACTAGCAACGCTGGTTGCGGGTCCCGTTGGGCCACATGAATAGTCTGCAACATACGCCGAATGTTGTCGGCGGCCTGGCGACCCGGCACAAAGCCAACCTGGTCCGGATGAACCAATCCCGGAAGAACCCGATTCAAACGCGCAGCCAGCACAGAAGCAAAGATTTTAACATCAACGTTTAACAAGGAGATGGGGCGGTACGACGCCGCATCGTGCAAGGGTTTACCGGGTTTGGGTATCATCACAATCAATGCCTCATTAAACAAACAGGTCAGGGATGGTGCTAGATGTGCTCGGAACTTCTTATAGTATTCTGCCGGAAAACCATCACTACCCGGCACGCTGCCAGTTTTCAGGTGCCGGATTGCATTTTCCACTTCGTCAATCGTAAATTCCGAGTCCAACTGAGCCCGGTCAGAGTCAGAAAGACGCGGTAGAGCGGCCCTCTGAAGATAATCCTGCACATGATCCCTATCAGAGGGCTCTGCTTTATAAAGTCGCTCCAAGAAATCGGCAAAAAGATCACGGATCTCCCGGGAGATAACCCTTTTCTGTCCCCCAGCATCGCGTAATTCGCGGACCACTCTCGAGGACTGCTGTTGACGTAGGCGCAAAGCCAAAAGGCGGCCAGTTTTGTTCCCATGTTCATAAAACGTTTGCCTTAATTTCCGGCGTTTGTTATCTAATTCTCTCTGCATACACGCATCTAGATTCGCTCGAACCTGCCGCCACTGACGTAGGACCTGCCTCGACCCGGTTCGGGCATGCTCCAAGCCTAGGCGAGCAGATTCCCTCACCAAGTGATCATGTTCACGCGTCCACATTTTGCGCGTGCGGGTTGCCTCAGCCATAAGTTGACCGCGAGCTGTAGCCTTATAAGCATCCCACACCGTGGGAAGGGGAACATCCCCAGTATCATTAAGCTCAAAGAATTCCTTAATAAAGCGGGCATGATCCTGCACTGCACCCTGCCGCCGCAGGAACCTCGCGTCTAAGCGCCAAAGACAGCGACACTCACTATACGTGCCGTCCGGGAGGGTAAGCCAGCACGGGGCATGATCTGACCAAGTCAGTGCTCCAAGTCCAGCCTGCACTCTCCCGTCCATCAGGTGCTAGTCCAATAGAAAATAATCAATGCGAGTATGGACCTGATGGACCGGAGAGTAGTAAGTATAACCCAGTGCGTCACTTGCATATATTGATAAAGATGCCCAGCCGGAAGGTCAAATTCGTCCTGCACTGCTCCCCCACCCACCCCGGATCATCAATCCCTTCATGCCCCCCCATCAGAACAATAACATCAGCAAAACATTTGCAGATCAACCGCCGCCCCCATGGATAATGGAGTGGGGACCCCAAGCTAATCCTTGCCACCTTTTATCCAAAAATCAGGGGACCCACTGGTTGAGGCTCCCTAAAAAAGAAAAAGTAAGGGGAGCTTTGCAATTCCGCAAAAGTGTCAGGCGGACTTGCCCACCCGGGTCCACTTAGAATGCTGGGGCTTAGGGGGCGGTGGATGAGGCTGGGTATTATCATCAACTAGGCCCGCCTGGCGAAGAGCTCGCCAAGCTTCAGAGCAGTCCTTTGCAGAAATCTTTTTGTTTCCCAAAAGGAAGTTCATCCTAAAGGGAAAGGACCAAGAATAGCGAATCCCCTTGCTGGTCAAGACCGCCGAGACTGGTTTCATCTCTCTCCGGTGCGCCAATGTGAATGTCGAGAGGTCCTGGTAAATGGACACTGTCGCGTCCTGGAAGCGGACCGTCTTCTTCTCCCGTCCTCGATGTATAAGAAGCTCGGCATCAGTATAGCGCAGAAATCTCGCAATGGCATCTCGTGGTTGGTTGTTAGGAACCCGCTCAATTTCCATTCCAGAAGCGTGCATACCCAACTCCTCTGCCGGAAGCAACTCCGCTATCAGCAGCTTAAGCACGGTCGGCAGGTCTTCCCCGCCCCCCACCGCCTCTGGAATTCCACGAAAACGCACGTTGTTGCGGTGGGAGCGGTTTTCAATGTCATCAATTTTATAAGTCAGCTCCATTGCCTGTGCACGCTGCCTGTCAAGAACACATTGTAAATCCATCAGAGTCCCATCATGATCAACCACTTTGGTCTCCACGTCCTCTACTCGGGCTCCCAGTTCCTTAACATCGGTCCGGAGTTCTGCGACATCTTTCAACAAGTCTTCCCATAGTGAGCGGAACTCATTGGCTAATTCTGCGAAGCCCCTACGGAGCTCTTGTTTGATTTGAGCTGAGGAGAGTAGCTTATAAGGATCCAGTTCCTCTTCACTTACAGTCTCATCATCGGAACCCGATGGGGGAGATTGGCCGCGTGGGCTGCCTGAGGCTCTGGACTTATTCTGCAGTCGCTGGGAGGAGCGCATCCCCTCCCGAGTTTCAGAATTTTTGGTTTTAGCAGCCATCGCATAGAGTCACCCAGCTCACACAGTGTTAGGAGAGAGATAGAGCCAATGTCAGCAACAGTGAAGGCACCAGAAAGAGGACGGCGCACGAGGCCAGACCAGCCCACAGAGTAGCCACCGCTACACAGTGTCAGGAGATGCGTTCAAGCAATGTCAGTAAAGCAGAAGACACTGGTGAGACAGTGGGGCAGAGAGTAGTAAGCTGCCCCCAGCCCCCCTGAAGAAACAGCCTGGCACAGATGAGAGTCAAAAAGCAGTGTAAAGCGGTGTGGGGCTGTACCAGCAAGAGCCCGTAGTTGTAGATTGGAGAGCTTCAATGAGAGGCCTGGGGCCAGAGAGATCGCACGTGCAGGCCTGCCGGGCACCCCGGAGCCATTCAGGAGAGCGGAGGCCTCGGTGCGACACTGGGCTGCTGAAGAAAATTAGCCCCGGTCGCCAGCCCCAACTGCAGATCAAAGGGCATGCAGGAGAAGAGGCAGCACTCAAACTTACCCCCCTCAAGTTGGCTCGCGTTAGTGAGACAGGATGACAGGTGCCGGCAGTTGCCGCGTGGATGCCACGTGGTCTCGGCAGGTCTCCCCGACAGTTCCTCAGCGCTACCGCCGAACGCCACAGGCTTGAGAGTGCGCTCCCCCTCCCGATGAGCGGACCGCCGCTCGATCCACAGGCAACAAAAAGGGGCCCAGCCCGTAGGCCCCGCAGGAGTCTGTCGGGTGGTCTTCAACCGCGCCGGATACAGCAGCTGGCGGCAAAGTCAGCCGAGCGAGAATCCGGCGGCAGGAAACAGCATCCAGCAGGCCGCGCTGCGATGGCAAAATCTTCAGTTCTCCAGCCACCAAGGATCCCGCCGAATCGCTGGACCAGACTCCGAGGGGGACCGCTGGCTTGCGCTGATCCAGGGAAGGTACGGAGGGGGTAGAATGCGGCTGTTAGCACATGTTTGCAAAGATTCAGGGGTTGTGGGGACGGAGCTCTAGTAAAGTGCGGCCATCTTGCAGCGGGCTCACAAGCGCCCCCCCACACCCTCCCATTTTAATCTTTCCATGGTGGGCCTTCAAGGAAAAACTGCATTCTCCATCTGAGAGACTAGCAGTGCTAATGTTTGGTGCCGTGAGATGCGATCAGGGCCGGCCCAACCATTAGGCAAACTAGGGGGGTCGACTAGAGCGGCGCTAAACAGTAGATTCTGACAGCTAATGGAGCAAAAGGCTTATGGGTCGGCCCTAGCTGGGATCCACTAGGATTTCCGTAGTTTGAGTTCCTACTTTCTTCCTGTTCGTGACCCTTATAATATACAGTGCCAAGCAAGTCCGTATCAGGTCAAGTCAGTTCTTGGTAGAAAAATAGAAGAATTTAAGCCAAATTCATATCCAAGCCACTTCTCAATAAATGACTAGACTAGAAGTTCTCAACCTTTTTGACTGTGTGGACCCCTTATTAACCTACAAAGGGTTGAGGGATCTCCATTTCAGCCTGACCACTCTTCCCGGACCCCCTCGCCTCAGCACTAAGCCTGTCCCCATTAGCCCTCTTTATCTCCCTCCCCTTCCTGTCTCCACTAGTTTCTCTCTCCCTTCAATCTCCACATTTCAGTCTCCTTCTCTCCCTCTCCCTAGCCAGTTCCCTTGTCACTTTTTATTCTCCCCTGCCAATCCCCATCTGCCTCTCTCTCCCCTTTTCTCTTTTCTGTGTCCTACAGACCTCAGAGGTCTATAGACCACTGGCCGCGACTATCTTTTCATGTGAGTGTTTGGGGTTTCTCCCTGCATTGTTAGGCAACTTAGTAATAAAAAAAAACTGTCAGCGGGGAGGGTGCTGTGTTAGTCAGAAGTAGCAAAAATGACAAAGGCCATTGCTTTCCAGTGGTACATTGGTTTCTGACGTGAAATTCCAGGTCTGGGAGCTCTGTTAATCTGTCTGCTGTATAAAATGCTGATTGATAAACGCCTCAATAAATTGGTTAGTCTGTAAGATGCCACCAGCCTCTGTCGTCTTCAGTAATAAAACTATGCCTTGCTTAAATTATATTTGATTTGTGTATACCTTTGACTTGGCACCACCGGTGTGCACTGGCATCCCAGAGCAAGGTCACTCAGAGCTGCTGTGATGTGTGTTGTTTATTGTTCTTTCCTAGGAACATGACCACAGCTGGGGAGAATGTAGACATGCCGCCTCACTTATGCAACTGTTCCCAGTCTACAGAAGCAGCGCCTACAACTACAGACCAAAGAGTACACAAGGGGCCGCCGCCATCTGCTCACTGAGTCACTCGTCAAATAAATCCTGAAGCTCCTACCAAAATCCAATAAACTTTACTAGGCCATGTTATGAAATATTAAAATCAACTTAGTGCTAATGCAATTCGGTAAAACAGCAGTAAGAGGTGCCAAAATAAGGCAGCAGACCTATAATGTGAATAATAATCACCTAAAGCAATGAGTCTGTGGCAATATATCCAGAATTCAGATAGGCCTCTACTTAAAGTAAGGACTCCAGAGTTTTAGACAGAACAAACTTCTTTATTAACAGAAGATGTACATATTACTGTTTCATGGAGAGAGGACTGGAACGGTCTACCAGCAAAGCACCTGCCAGAAACAGGAACCAACCTAGTAGCAAAATGCAAGCATGTTTGGAAGAGCTAGAGAGAGAAGGGAGAGAGACCGATGGAGTCTAACGAGGCTGGGGGGGGGGGGGGGGGGGCTTGGGCAGGCCTTTTGAAAGAGGTGCAATAAACCTTTGAATATCACCCCCCTACATTGTCTAAGGCTTGCTAATAAAGAAATGCACTTTCCTACATGTTTAAATTACATACATAGATAAGGGAAGATAATCATTCTCAGAACTGCTATCAAGGCCTGGCCAACCTTTAGGCAAACTAGGCAGTTGCCTAGGATAGGAACTCCTGGGGGAGGCAAAGAGTTGGGGTGGGGTAGTGTAAAGCTTAAAGGTTTCCCTAGGGTGCCAACACCTTGAACCAGCTCCGAGACCAGCCCTGCTAGCTGTGTGCTTCAGCCAGTAATATGATTTGGCAGCAAGGGACCTCCTCGATCTCCATTTCCGAAGAGGAGAGAAAAGACTGGGGAGGGATTGTCTGCAAAGGCACGCAGAAAGGGCCAAAGAACAAGGTGTTAACATCTCTTTAAATAACCCTATGCTACTCACATTTTAAAAGGCTTTAGATCAGCATTTCCTAAACTGTGGGTCACTACCCCAAAGGGGGTCATGACCAGGCCAGGGGAAATAATGACATTGGCCTGCACCTTATGTCAAGGCCTGATGGGCTTTATGGAAGGCAGGGGAGTAGAACAGGTTGCCCAAGGCAGCAAATTAGGGCAGGGGGTTGCAGACTTATCTGTGACAGCTAAAATGGGGTCACAGATGCATAACGAGGCATGTTTACTAAAGGGCGCTACCCGAGTAGCATAGGGTAAGCACATGTTATCGGCACTACACTAAAACGTAGCACAGTGCTGCCCTGGTAGTGTGCGCATGGGTGGAGTGTACGTATTCCTGCCGTGGTGCCTGTAGCGTGGCCCTACAATGGGTGGTAGTCGTCGCTCCTGGCAGCAGTTTTAACATGGCGAGCTGCACTAAATTCAAGGGGACAGCTGTCCCCATCCCCCTGCATTTAACGCTGTGCCCCATGCTAGTAATTTGGCCCAACCCACATTACTAGCCTGGGGTTTAGTAAACAAGCCCCAAAGTTTGGGATTACCTTTGGAGAAGTGACGCTGCAATCAGGCACCGTCCAGAGTTTTTGCTTTAAAACTCTCTTGACTAACAAAAACCCACTCTAGAATAATGAGATATTTGAGTTGAACGTGTGTACCATTTATTGTGGATTTAAGTCACACCTTTTCAAGAGTGCTGCAAGGCAAATTATATTCAGGTACAGATACCATTTCTACAATATCCAGTCCTATCTGTTTGGCTTACCAGTGCTCAGCAACTTTCTCCCCTTTTCCCATTTCATAACTGCTCAGTGAAAATGGTTTCTGGCCACCCTGCTGTGCTTGCCAACAGATTAGCGGAGGCCAAGAGGATAAACAATTACCATATGTCACCAGAAGAGAGGCCACAGCTTGAGCTCCTGTAGCCTCTCTCAGAGCTCGGAGGACTGAAAAAAAGGTGAATTTCAAGAACTGTAGTAAATGGAGCAAAAAATGACTTGAACATCAAAGAACAGGCAACTTCTATAACGTCTCACCTGCTGTTAGGGAAGTGAAAAGTGATTCGTTACTGGATGAATGCTTTAAAGACCGTATTAAAATAATTAGAGCATCAGAAATGTACTTGCAGTTCTGCTGAGGTGTGCTTGCTTCAGCGAGAAGTGCTCCCCCGCCACACAAGTGAATCAAGCAAACTAAGTCGGTGTTTCTTTTGCCTCAGCGCATTAGAAGATTTTTAGTTCTGAATTTCGTAGGGATGGGGCAGAAACAGGATTGGAGGCAAGACAACCAGTATGGTTGAAGCAATGTAAGCAACTGCCTCTGGACCCAAATTTTGACAGGGGTTGGAGCATTGTCACTGCCACCATGCCTCATTCCAGGCCTGCCACTGCGGGACCTCTCTCCTTCTAAGCACTGATCCCAGGACAGTGTAGCAGCAACAACTCTGGCATGAAAATGTAGCGCAGCAAGACCTGCCAGCCCTCACATGCTGACAGGTCCTGTGGCGTTCCACCCTCACGCGGGTCTCCATGGTGATGAAAAATCCATGCAGGAGGAGTGGGGATGCTGCAAGCCCTGCGCTGAATTTCCTTACCAGAGTTGTCATTCCCAGTTAGAGAGAGAGAGCAGCCTAGGAGAGGGGGGTACGGGGAAGAGAGTTGGATCTTGAAAGAGGCAATCGGCAGAAGAGAGTGGAGGCCGTTTTCACAGGATTACCAAATTCTTGGAGACCAAATTTGGGATACTTAGGCAGGGCTGAGCTGGGCTGGGAGGGACAGGGGGCCTCTCTCCTCGGGCATCTTTTCCCCGTTTATTTCAAAACGACCGATCTAGGTAACATTCAATAATTTCAAAAGTTTCAAAAAGAAAATAGCAGCCCTTCTCAAGTTATAAAGGAGCATTCGTGCATTTATGCTTAAGTTTTATTTTACGACATAAACAAATTCTGCTCAATAGAGCATATAACAGAAAAATCCCCTCAGATCTGAGAAAACAGCTGAAGGGAAAGCCCTTAGTATATATAAGAGGAAATAGACCTCATTATGCCCACAATGTGCAAAACATCTAGCAACAAACGTCAGTGGGTGCAGCCATCTGGAAAAGAAGACACCCGGAGAAAGTGCTAAATGCACATCGTTGGTCACAGAGAAAACTAAGTTATTACAGCTTTCTGTCAACTTGTCTAACCTTGCTGCACAGGTTATCGTCAACTGTTTTCACTAATGCTCTATTGAGCAGACTTCGCTTATGTTGTACTGGTTTCATCTGCTCTGAGAGAGGAATTCTTGTATATCATATACTTTGTTTTATACATATAGATAAATATTCTATATATTTCTAAAATTCCTCCTCTTGTTTTCAGAAAATAAGTTAATTTTACATGTCCTTTGCTTCTGCCCCCACTGAAATCGAGGACAAGAGGTGGTTATAATCCATTGAATCTGGGACACTAATTCAAAATTGAGGACAATCACCAAAAATCAGGGACATAGAAACATAGAAACATAATGGCAGAAAAAGACCACATGGCCTACCTAGTCTGTCCTTTCATATCAACAACTACAACAGTCCACTTTTTACCTTTAGAGATCCTCTGTGTTTATCCCATGTTTTTTTTAATTCAGTTACTGTCCTCATCTCTACCACCTCCACTGGGAGACTATTCCACGGATCCACTACTCTTTCCGTAAAGAAATATTTCCGCATATCACTCCTGAATCTATCCCCCTTCACCCTCATCCCATGTCCCCTCATAGCAGAACTTGCTTTCAATTGAAAGAGGCTCTCACCCTGAACATTTATGCCACGGAGGTATTTAAACATCTCAATCATATCGCCTCTATCCCGCCTTTCCTCTAAGGTGTACATATTAAGGTCCTTAAGTCTGTCCTCATATGCTTTATAATGAAGACCACTAACCATTTTAGTAGCCACCCTCTGCACCGACTCCATCCTGTTCACATCCTTTTGAAGGTGCGGTCTCCAGAATTGCACACTATACTCCAAATGAGGTTGCACCAAAGACTTATACAGAGGCATTATCACCTCCTTTTTTCTGCTAGCCATTCCTCTCCATATGCACCCAAGCATCCTTCTAGCTTTTGCCGTCACCTTTTCTACCTGTTTATCTACTTTAAGATGATCAGACACAACCACGCCTAGGTCCCGCTCTTCTTTAGTGGACAAAAGTACTTCACCCCCTATACTATATTGCTCCCTTGGATTGCTGCAGCCCAAATGCATGACCTTACATTTTTTAACATTAAATCCTAGCTGCCAAATTCTAGACCATTCTTCAAGCTTAGCTAGATCTCTCCTCGTGCTATCTACACCTTCCTGGGTGTCTACTCTATTGCAGATTTTGGTATCATCCGCAAAGAGGCAAACCTTACCCAACAGCCCTTCCGCTATATCACTAACAAAGATGTTAAAAAGAATCGGACCAAGGACAGATCCCTGGGCCACACCACTGGTAACCTTACTTCTTCCCCTCCCCCGTTAACTATGGGCACTCATGATTGTAATCCAGCTCTGGGTGGGGTGGCAGCCCTAACAAGATCCATAGCAATCACTCAATTCTTCTAACATGGTTCTACATCCAAGAGGTGTCAAGCTACAGAAAATGTGACTGAATGTTATTTGTCCATAATTATCTCAAAATGTTCTGCGAAATAATTCCACTTAGTGTTACAATCTGGGTGACTTTGAATCCATTACTTAATGGTGTAACTCATGTCTGTAGTCCACCAGAAGGTTCATTCACCAAAGCAGATGCAAACGCATCCTGGGGATAGCCAGTACCTTAATCTGAAAAGAAATGACAAAGACCAACATTCCAAAGCACTTTTGGAGATCATACTTCACAAAGGATATAAAAAGACTTGAAATGGTTCAGAGGAAAGTGACCAAAATGATTTAGAGCTTGCACCAGAAGACGTATGAGAAGAGACTTGAAGACCTAAATATGTATACCCTGGAGGAGAGGAGGGACAGGGGAGATATGACACAGATGTTTAAATACTTCAAGGGTATTCATGAATAAATCTGTATCAAAGACAGGGAAGCTGCAGAACTATAGGACATGAAATGAAGCTGCAAGGGGGTAAACTTAAAAGCAACTTCGGGAAATATTTTTTCACTGAGAGGATAGTGGTTGCTTGGAATGCCCTCCCTTTGGAGATGGTGGGGGTAAAGACACTAGCAGAGTTCAAAACAAACTTAAATATCTTTTATATTTCAACAAATAGAGAGGGTGACCTGCACAAAGTGATGGGTACAACCCTAAACAAAGGCATAGAGGAGAGTGGCCTGCATGGAGTGGTGGGTACAACCACTGTAGCCATCATACTGGGCAGAAGAGATGGACCATACTAAGAATATAAGAATATAAGAACATAAGAAATGCCATACTGGTTAAGACCAAGGTTCATCAAGCCCAGTATCTTGTTTCCAACAGTGGCCAATCCAGGCCACAAGTGCCTGGCAGGCTCCCAAAGAGGCACAAAGGTTCTACAATGCTTGTCCTGGGGTATGCAATGGATTTCTAGGATCCTCTTTAATCATTGTTTATGGACCTTTCCCTCAGGGTCTTTATCTGCCATCATCTACTATGTTACTTCTGCAGTCGGTGCTGGCACCATCCATTTAATTTTTTCTTTTAAAAATCACCAGGGGATCTGTATATCAATTTGGCCATTTTTATTTCCAAAATCGACAAAGTTAAACATTGTACAGAGGGGTGTGATTTAGGACAGGCCAAGGGTGGGACAAATACATATATGTTCAATGATGAAAATCACCTGCTGAACATATATGCTATATGCCCAAGTAATGCAATGGGGCTAAATAGCAAATGTAAATTTAAACATAGAACAGGACATTTAGAGGATATGGGGGTCATTTTAAAAGTCTTAGTTGTGATTTGGACATCAAAATCACGGAGATGTCTCCGGAGCTATTTTATAAATGACTTTTGGAGACATCTCCAGTGTGGGGAAGTCTAGGTAGGCAGGACCATCGTGGAGGTGCAATGAATTTAGACATCCCCTTTCAATTTCAGAAAGGTCGGGGACGTCTGCAGGCATATCCATGGTTAGACCTGCTCCAGCCATGAACAGGCATCAAGAAAGTGCTTCTTGTGGCCTTAAAACATCCAACGGGTGTAGAGAAAATGGCGACTTAAGCAACTAGCCCTAGATCACAAGCACTGTTCCCTCTAAGCTGTGTGCGTGTGCGCCCGCACACACCTCACCGAGCGAGCGCACATACTTTACAACAGAGCGCACAAAAATCGCGGTTCTGATTCTGATAGAAAACAATACAGACGTCTTAAAATTTAAAAGTTGTGATTGTAGTTACTAGAAATGTTCCGCTTCATTTAGTAATCGTCTATTTTCATTTAAAATTTGATTAAAATCAATGTGGTGTACATCCTGTATTCTGACGTGTAGTCAAATTTTAAAGTACATAACTCCGAGTGTCGTTATGTGGCGCACAAAAATTTAACCTTCCTTCAAAAGCTGCACAGCTGATATTTTATGCGCACACAGCCTACAGAAAATTAGAGGGAACATTGATCACAAGGAGCAACACTGAGATTTGAACCCTAACCACCTTGCTCTTAACCCACAGACTCTAACCATTAGGCTATTAACCATCTCCAGGTTGAAATGCTATTCTGGGGATGTCTATGTTTCTATCCATATCAGGCACATCATTTGTGAAATTGTGCTTAAACCTTCATGTGCCTGCTTTTTTTTTCCAGACCTTCTGGCTTGGACATCGCAGATGCATGTGGACGTCCTTTGTAAAATGTGCCTTTTATTGTCTAACAGGACGTCTAAGTTAAATGAGCAAGAAGACACCTATTTTGGTGCTATTTTATGTTTAATCTCTTTTATTTCGTGCAACAACAAGGACAATCAATACATACAGCAAACCAAAAATACCCCCCCCCCTCAAAGAAGCTCAAACAAAGGGAAATATGTAGCCAACAGAGGAAGAGGAGGGGAAGAGGACAACCTCCTTCCGTTAGAGATGGTCCTCGGAAACAGCAGTAACAACAGTGGCTCAAACCAAGACCACCCCAACAACAAATACACAATTGCACACAATAGAGGAACCATGAATACAACGCATGTGCTGTTGATACAGTGGCTCTGTAGTTGCTAGGACCCCCCCTCCCCCTTTCAACTTCCCGTTAGTCAGGGTACTGCCAAGAGAAAGGAAAAGGAAAGCGTAGTTACTCACCTGTAACAGGTGTTCTCCAGGAGCAGCAGGAATCAGTCCTCACTTATGGGTGACGTCGGCGCCGACGGAGCCCTCGCGGAGCAATTTTCCCCAGCTTTCAAAGAAAGCCTTTGGGAATTGCAGCGCGCATGCGCGGTCGTCTTCCCGCCCGAGGGTGCCATCTTAGCCAGTCAGATGACATAGCTAAAAAAGACAGCATAAAAATTTGCAAAAAAAGAACATAAGCAGACGATTGCAACTCCAAGGGGAGGAGGGAGGGTAGTGAGGACTGATTCCTGCTGCTCCTGGAGAACACCTGTTACAGGTGAGTAACTACGCTTTCTCCAGGACCAAGCAGGAAGTCAGTCCTCACTTATGGGACTCCCAAGCTCAAGGCTACCGGAGACCCTAAGCACAAAAATGAGCTCCCTCTAGCTCAGCAGCACAGAAGGATAGAATCTTCGCTGAATTATCACCCACCGGTAGCCCACATCCGGGATGGAGGGTAGGAGTTGCTCAGACCTCAAAGAGATTACGGAGGACTGCCTGTCCGAAAGCACTGTCCCTACGGGACTCCCTCTCGAGACAGTAATGGACCGCAAAAGTCTGGCTCGAAGACCAAGTAGCGGCCCGGCAGATGTCTGCCAGCGGAACAGAGCGGAGGTAAGCCACTGACGTGGCCTTTGCCCGAACGCAATGAGCCGTGACTCGACTTTCTAAGGAGAGTCCGGCTGCCCCATAAGCCCAAGAGATACAGTCCGCAACCCAGATGGACAGAGTACGCTTGGAGACCGGGAGCCCCAATCTATTGGGGTCAAAAGACACAAAAAGCTGAGCAGCTTTACGGTGCTCCCGCGTACGGTCAAGGTAGAAGTTCAATGCCCTTCTACAGTCCAGGGTATGGAGGACCGTTTCAGCTCGGCTGGAGTGTGGTCTGGGAAAGAAGGTTGGAAGTACCACCTCCTGATTGATGTGAAAAGGGGAGACCACTTTAGGCAGAAATTTTGGGTGAGTCCGTAGGACTACCCTATTCTTGTAGAACCGAGTGTAAGGGGGATCAGACACGAGGGCCTGCAATTCACTTACGCGCCTAGCGGAAGTGAGGGCTATCAAGAACAGTGTTTTCCAAGACAGAAAACGGAGAGAACAGGTAGCCATAGGTTCAAAAGGCGGACAGGTGATCCGCTGCAAAACCACATTCAGGTCCCAGTCAGGCGCTGGCGGGCGCAGAGGTGGTTTAAGTAGAAGGAGACCTCGGAGAAACCTCGCTACGAGAGGGTCATTGGAGAGAGGTCTGCCGTCCACTGGCACATGATGTGCTGAAAGAGCACTGAGGTGAACTTTGACGGAGTTGGACTTAAGTCCCAGATTAGAGAGGTGCAGCAAGTACTGCAAGATCACCGACACCGGGCAGGAGAAGGGATCCTGAGACTGTTGGGTACACCAGACTGCAAAGCGACGCCATTTAAGGGCGTAGCATTTGCGGGTAGAAGGCCGTCGCGAAGCTAAGACGACCTCCTCCACCTCCGCCGGCAGGAGAAGGGGAGCAAGGACTACCCTCTCAGCAGCCAGGCCATGAGGTTGAGAGACCTGAGGTTGGGGTGCAGAAGGGACCCCTGATCCTGAGTGAGGAGATCCGGTTGTACCCCCAGAGGGATTGGATCCTCCACCGCCAGTTGCAGCAGGAGCGGAAACCACGGCTGCCTGGGCCAGCGAGGGGCCACCAGGATCATGAAGGCTTTGTCTCGGAGAACCTTGAAAAGAGTCCGAGAGACCAGCGGGATGGGAGGGAAAGCGTACAGAAGGCTCCCCGACCACGAGATCAGAAAGGCGTCCGCCGCCACCCGAAGGGGGTGTGGCTGACGAGAGCAGAAGCGAGGAAGCTGCCGGTTGTGAGGACTGGCAAAGAGATCCACCGTGGGGAGACCCCACTTGAGGAAGAGCTTCTGAACTACCAAGGGATCCAGACGCCACTCGTGCGGCTGGAGGACCCTGCTGAGTTTGTCTGCAAGGCAATTTTCTTGGCCAGGGAGATAAACTGCCTTGAGGAGAATGCCGTGACTGACGGCCCAAGAGCAGAGCTTCTGTGCCTCCCGGCAGAGGAGGAAGGAGCCCGTGCCCCCCTGCTTGTTCACGTAGAACATGGCAACTTGATTGTCCGTCTGGACAAGGACGGACTGTTGGGAAGTCAGGTGGGAGAAGGCCTTGAGAGCTAGGCGGATCGCCCTGAGCTCCAGGAAGTTGATCTGCTGAGCAGACTCCCACATGGTCCAGAGGCCCTGAGTACGTGCCTCTTGGCAATGCGCTCCCCAGCCCAGGAGGGATGCATCGGTGGTCAGCACCCGGGTCGGCTGAGGTGACTGGAAAGGCATTCCGAATATCAGGTTCGGCTGCTGGAGCCACCACCGGAGAGACGAGAGCAGCGGCTCGGAGACGCGCACCAGGTCCGCCAGGCCACCTGTGGCTTGTCGCCACTGCTGGCGGAGACACCATTGAGCAGACTGCATGTTCAGGCGGGCATTGGGGGTCACATGGACGGTGGAAGCCATATGGCCGAGCAGTCTCAGGAAGCGCCTGGCGGAGACCAGGGGCTGGCTGCGAAAGCGGTCGGCTAGGTCCATGAGCCGTTGCGCCCTGTCGAGCGGTAGGTACGCTCGTGCCCGAGGAGTGTGCAGCCTTGCGCCGATGAACTCGAGATCCTGTGAGGGGAGCAAAGTGGACTTTGCGAAGTTTATGACAAAGCCCAAGTGCTGCAGCAGAGTCACCGTGCGGCGCGTGGCGTGGGCGACCTCCTGAGCGGACGCTGCTCTGATGAGCCAGTCGTCGAGGTACGGAAAGACATAGAGGCCGTGAAGCCGGAGATGGGCCGCCACGACCGCGAGACATTTTGTGAAGACTCGCGGTGCGGAGGATAGGCCAAAGGGCAGTACTCTGTACTGGTAATGATTTCCTGCCACCACAAACCTTAGGTATTGGCGGTGGCTTGGGTGGATGAGGATGTGCGTGTAGGCATCCTTTAGATCCAAGGAGCATAGCCAATCTCCCTGCTGGAGGTAGGGCAGAAGGATTCCAAGGGTAAGCATTTTGAACTTCTCCCGCACAAGGAACTTGTTGAGGTTGCGCAAGTCCAGGATGGGTCTGAGGCCCCCTGTTCTCTTTGGTATCAGAAAATACCTTGAATAAAAGCCTTGACCTCTCAGGTGGTGGGGCACCGGTTCCACCGCCTGTTCCTGCAGAAGACCTGCTAACTCCTGAAGGAGCAACTCCCTGTGCAGAGGGGGGCGCGAAGGTTCTCCCGGAAAATAGGAGGGAGGGACCTGATGGAAGTGGAGAAGGTAGCCTTCTCGCACGACCTGAAGTACCCAGGCATCTGCGGTGATGCTGGACCACCTGTGGCCGAAGTGAACCAGCCGGCCTCCGGTGCTGGGAGGAACCAGCGGGGGGGGAGAGGCTATGCTGAGCGAGTCAAAAACCCCCACCCTGCTGAGCAGGGGCTGGTGGTGCAGGCTTGGGGGCTTGCTGCCTACGGGACCCGTTACCCCGTCCCTTGGCCTGCTGGCCCTGTTGGGGAGCTGCAGGGGCCTGATAATGGGGGTACTGTTTGTAGGCAGCCGCCTTCCTCGGGTAAAAGGACTTTTTTCCCGAGCCCTTCTTTTTCTGGGAAGGGGCGGAGGTCTTCCTAGAAAGCCTGGTCCTGGTGAGAGTCTCAGTCTCAATTTGTGCAGCCTTTTCCGCCATGGGCTTGCCAAAGAGGTTTTCGCCTCGGCAGGGGACATCGACCAACTTGTCCTGTACCCAGGGCTCAAGATCCGACGACTGAAGCCAAGCCTGTCGGCGGGCACCGATGCCGGCTGCGGCCACTCTAGCCGAGGCCTCAAAGCCATCATAGGCTGCTCGGGACATGAACTTTGAGCATTCCCGAATGCCCGTGGACAAGGCTAGGAACCTCCGCAAGGGCTCCTCGGAGAGACCAGCGGAGAATCCGGCTAGCTCTTTAGCCAGATCCCGGAGATACATGCCCATGTAGAGCTGGTAAGTCTGGACACGACATGCGAGCATAGAGCCCTGGAAGCACTTCTTGCCAAGGCCATCCAGGTTACGGGCCTCCCTTCCAGGAGGCACCGAGGAGTGCATCTTCTGGCTCTTAAGACGATGCATGGCCGATTCCACTACCATGGAATGGTGTGGCAGCTGTGCCTTCTGAAAGCCAGGGCTCTTGCGGACCCGATAGATAGAATCGACCCGCTTGCTCAGGACCGGCGAGGAGGCCGGACTCTCCCACATGCGGAAGAGTAGTCGTTCCAGCATAGGAGGAACCGGCACAGTAAAGTGCTCCCTCGCGGGAGAGTCATACTGGAGGGCGTCGAGCTCTTCGGCTCGAGGCTCCTCCTCGGGATCCGCAGGGAAGGCCAAAGCCTTGGCCATATCCCTAACGAAGTCCGAGAACCGGGCATCCTCCGGGGGGGACTGCTTCCGAGGCTCGGACCCCGGTGAGTCCGATGGGACACACCGAGTCCGGAAAGAATCAGGTGACTCTTCCTCCTCAGACTCCCAGACCGACTCCGACGAGGACTCGGTGGGGTCGGCCCGGGCAGGGTGCGGCGCCAGCCGCCCCGACGTCGAGGGAGTCGGCGTCGGCGACCTCGGTCCCGAACGGGAGGCCGAGGGTGACCTCGACCGAGGATCGACTCGAGTTCTCATTGACTCGAGGATCGGCTCGGTCTCCGGGGTCGACTTGGACGTCGACGTCCCGGCGGTCGGGGCAGCGGCGCCAGCGAGGCCAGCGAGCAGTGCCCGCTGCTGGTCCATGAAGGCAGACAGTCTGCTCTCCAAGGCCGTCAACCTGAGTCCGAGCTCAGGTGACCCAGCAGCCCCCGACTCGGGCCCCGACGGCGTCGGGCCCGACGTCGGCTGTCGCGGAGGCGAGTCCAGAAGGACTACAGGACTTACCCGGGCAGGCATCTCCGACTCCAGGCGAGGTCGCTTCGGGAGATGTTCCTTCTCCAAGGACCCGGGGCGGCTGTCGGGGCTATGCGACCTGGCCCTCGCGGAGCCAGGAGCGTCCACCGACGCCGCCCTCGCGGGTTTTTCCTTCCGACGATGGTCCCCGGAGGGAGAACCCCGGTCGGAGGAGCTCCGGCGACGGTCCGAGCTGGAGCCCTTTGACACGGAGGCCTCCGACGAGGTCCGGGTACGGCTGGGGTCAGCGAAGATTCTCTCACGCTGATGCCGCCGACTTCTCAACGCCTTCGAGGACAGTTTGCTGCAGGGCCCACAGATCAGTTCCTCATGATCCGGGCCCAAGCAGCGGAGGCAAAAGTCGTGTGTGTCGGTTAGTGACATATTTCGGTCACACCGACCACACCTCTTAAAGCCACTGGCAGCCATCGGGGGAAAAAGGGCCCCTGCGAGGTCAAAGGACCGGGCTGCCAGGGAAAACGAAAATGAAAGCTGACTAAGTCAGAAAAACCGAAAAAACGCTAGAGGACTCGAGACCGGCGTCGCGAGTCCGGGCGGGAAAACGATCGGCGTCGAACCGAAAGAAAAAAGTATAAAATAAAGAGGAAAATCAACTTTTTCGCGGGGACAAGACGGGGACGTCTGCAGGGCTCCGCGGAAAAAAGAAGACTGGCTAAGATGGCACCCTCGGGCGGGAAGACGACCGCGCATGCGCGCTGCAATTCCCAAAGGCTTTCTTTGAAAGCTGGGGAAAATTGCTCCGCGAGGGCTCCGTCGGCGCCGACGTCACCCATAAGTGAGGACTGACTTCCTGCTTGGTCCTGGAGAAGTGTAGGATCCCTCCCAATCACCCCCAACCCCCACCATAAGACCAGCGAAGATTACCTCAAACAGATCCAGGGTATGCTCTTCTCCCAGATCTGTCCCCATACAAGGAACTGGTGGGCCCAGCCACGTGGACTCGAGTAAGATGAAGTAACGTAGGGGGGTAAGTAGATAAAGACTCCCTCCCCTTCCTACTTGTGCATCCCGATTCCTTCCCCCCCCCTTCCCCCCCTCCCCCCCCTACCCATACCGTGCAGAGAATGAAGGAAAGAGAAGGAAAGAAAAGACCCCGCGACCAACCCTGACTCCCAAACTATCATACTAGGCTCATGGAAATAACGAGAAAGTCTGGAAAAGTGTTCCCCAAGGGACAAGTGCCCCCCCCCCCCCGATGCTGCGTCCAGGACCAAGGCCATTAGCGATCCACTAATGGAGCATCCAAAAGAACCAGCAGGCTCAGGGAGCCCCCAAGAGGCGGCGGCGAACTCCAGCAGGCAATAACTGTAGGTGAGGTCCCCACCCCCGGAGAAACCGTGCCCAACGACGCTCACTGCCAGCCGCTAGCAGGCATTCCAGAAGTAAAAGTTTATGAAGTCGAACCCTCCAAAGCCCGAAGAGCGGGCCCCCCGCAGCCAACCAGTGCTGTAAGACTGTCATTCGGGCAGATATCAGCACCAGACGCAACCAACGCAACGTCCAACTCCCTAAAGAGGTCCCCCACGTATCCTCCCACAAATCTAAGACTAGATGACGCGCAGTGAGAGGTTCCAGATGCGGCACACACCGAAGAAGATAGACCGATACCCGCCCCAAAACCACTGGATCTTGGGGCACTGCCAAAACATATGACCCAGCGTCGCCCGATCTACACCACACCTGGGACAACAGTGACTCGTTGCAATCCCTGCTTTCCAGGCCCGGACAGGGGCGAAATGCGTACGCCGCATGAGGCGGTATTGCGTATCGCGATGTATGACCTGTATACTCAAGGTAGGGATAGCCGCCAGCCCCCTCAAGAGGGCCTCCACCCCTATTTCCTCACCTAGATCGGACGTCCAGGCTGCCGCCAGGGTGTCAACATCAATGGGCGACGACCCGTCCCAAAGCATTTTATAAAGCACGGACACCCGAGTCCCCAGGGCACCCCCCAGAAGAGTCAGTTCCAGTTCCGAGCACACCTCTCCACGTAGCGCCCCTGCTGGGATCGTACGAAGGTAGCTCCGAAGCTGCGTGTATTGAAACACATCCCAGGGGCCCAGAGAGTACTGCCGACGAAGCTCGGTGAAGGCAATCAACTCGCCTCCAGGGGTCAGTACCTGTTCTAGGTTCACCAAACCGAGATCCTCCCAGAATCGAAAGCGGGACTGCCCAACGCCCGCCGCGAAAGCGGCATTACCCCGAAGGGGAAGGTAGGGTGTATAATACGCCGAAACCCGGCGCCCTGCACAATAAAATTGCCACGCCCGCCGTAATGGCACTAAGAAGAGAGATCGGAGGAGGGGTGACACCTCCCGGAGCATCCTAGCATGTAATAGATAGCGAGGGTGGTACGGCGCCAGCACGGCCGCGAACAGCTCCCTCGGGGTCTAATCTGTTAAGTCCCATAGCCAGTCTCGGACGAATCGTAATAGACAGGCCATATTATACCGCCGAACATCTGGAAGTCCCATCCCGCCCAGGGCCCAGGGCTGCTGCAATATAGTCAAACGAATTCTGGGCTTGCGACCTCGCCACAAGAAACGATTGAAGGAACGATCCAGTTGTCGAAGATCCGTGCGCCGAAGCACCAACGGAAGGATCTGAAGAGGGTAAAGAATCTTGGGGAAAAGCGCCATCTTACATAGGGCGACCCTGCCCCCCAATGACAACGGTAAATCCCTCCAGCGGTCCACACAGGCCGACACCTCTCCTAAAATTTTGTCGACATTCAACTGATATAGATCCTCCAAGCGCGCCGGCAGATAGATGCCCAGATATTTAAAGTAGCCCACCGCCCATCGCAAGGGGAACGGGCCCTGCCAGCCTGGCTGTCCCTCAGGGACCAGATACAATGCTTCCGATTTATCGAGATTCAGCCGGAGACCAGAGGGTTCGCCATATTCCTTGATAAGGCGTAGCAAATTAGGCAAGCCAGTCGAAGGGTCCCCCAGGTGCACAAGCAAGTCGTCAGCAAAAGCGGCGACCCGAAATTCATCACAGCCCAGTCTGATGCCCCGGAACTGAGAGGAGGCCCGAATACGGAGGAGAAGGGGTTCCAACGAGAGTACAAAAAGGAGGGGCGAGAGAGGGCAACCTTGACGGGTCCCCTTTTGAATAGCAAATTCGGAGGACATGGCTCCATTAACCATAATGGCCCCTAAGGGGTCCGCGTAGAGCAGTTGGACCACGTCCACAAAGAAGCCCCCAAAGCCCATCGTCTCCAAAGTCTGGTACATAAAGCCCCAGCTTACGCGATCAAAGGCCTTCTCTGCGTCGAAGCTGATAAGCAACGAGGTCTCCCTGGCTAAACGCCCAGCACAGATGGACAGGAGGATCCGCTGCAGGCTGTAGGCAACCTGGCGCCCCCAAACAAACCCCACCTGGTCCTGATGGATCAAAGATGGCAAAACGGTCGCTAGTCGGTCCGCCATAATCTTAGCTAAAAGTTTGATATCGACGTTGAGCAAAGAAATAGGGCGGTAAGAACCCGGTAGAAGGGGATCCCGCCCTGGTTTGGGTAAAATAGTGATCAGAGCTTTATTGGGTTCAAACGGGAACCTGCCCCGACTCACAAGGTCCTCAAAATAGCCTATAAGGGGAGGAACCACTGCGTCGCTCAAGGCTTTATAGAATTCGCTCCGGAATCCATCGACGCCCGGGGCTCGCCCATTCTTTAAATGTCGGATTGCTGCTTGGACCTCCTGGCCAGAGAGTGGCTGATTAAGGGCCGCCAAGTGCTCCTCTGCCAGCCTGGGAAGACCACAGCTCTCAAGAAAAGAGCGCCCTACCGAGGCCTCCACCTCCTCACTGGCATATAAGTTCCGATAAAATGCAGTAAAGACCCTCTCAATAGTGGCGGAGTCACGAGTGACAGTTCCATCGGATTGTCTAATGGCCCCTATCTGTCGGGAGCCACCCGGCGGTCGCAATAAAGACGACATCAGTTTACCAGCCTTATTCCCAAATCTATATAATTTATAGCGATAATACAACATCGATTTAGTTACGCGTTGATGCAGCAATGTCTCCAATTCTGCCTGCACCTCCCGGAGCCTGCACAAAGGCACCCCTGTTCGGGAGTCCGCCACCTCCCGGCGCAATCGGCCCAACTCCCGCTCCAACAATAAGATCTGATGGTTCAACTGGCGACGCCGGTGGCTAAGGTAACTAATAATATCCCCCCGGAGCACTGCCTTGCCAGTTTCCCAGAAGAGCGCGGGAGGAATATCCGGTGCAGCATTCGAAAGTTCGTACACCTTCCAACGATCCCGCAAGAAAGATTCAAATCGCGCATCGCCGCTGAGCTCCAGGGGAAACCGCCAAATCCTATTGGGAGACGGGCAACACCCCCGTAAATCCAACACAACCATAGCATGATCTGAGATAACGAGAGGGCCAATACTTGCCTGTAAGACCGAACCAAAGAATGATTCCGCCAGGAGAAAAAAATCTATGCGAGACCATGTACCATGGGCCCGGGACAGATGGGTATAGTCCCATTCTCCAGGGTGTAGCACCCTCCATATATCTAGGAGTTCATACGCTTCACAGAGGCCACGCAGCTTCCGGCGCGCCCGGGGGCTCCCGCCCTCCGCGGATCCTGAGCGATCGAGAGCGCTGTCCATAGTGACATTAAAGTCCCCGCCTAATAGTACCTGGTACCCAGTGGCCTCGGCCAACAGCCTGGAAAGTCCCTGAAAGAAGGTAGCCTCGTATACATTGGGACCATATACAGAGCAGAGAAACACCTTCCTCCCAGCCAGACTCCCCCACACTCCAACATACCGGCCCTGTGGGTCAGAAACAACCTTTTCTTCCTCCCAAAGAATAGATTTGGCGACCAGAATAACAACACCCCGCTTCTTCCCCACCGCGGGGGCCCCATAGACATGAGCCTTAAATCCCAGGCCCAGCTTCTGGTGCTCCACCTCTGATTGATGCGTCTCCTGCAGAAGAACAACATCCGCGTGGTGGCGCCGCAGGTGCTGAAGGGCTTTGGAACGTTTCACCGGAGAACCCAATCCGCAGACATTCCATGAGATTACTCGAAGGGATTTATCCATAACAGTAGAGGGAGCCGAAAAGCCAAAACATATTCAACGAATACACCATAAAGTGGAGGCCCCCCCAGCCAAGAGCCCCCTCCCGTATTATTCTCAACCTCCCGCACCTAAAGATCCAGCCACTCCTCGCCCGCCCTCCGAGGCAGGATTGTCCCCCATACACCTTCGCGACCCATCCAATCAAATTAATCCCCCCCTCCATACCTTGCACACACTGTATCTTAGCACCCAACCTCCCCTCCCACCCTCCCCCAAGACCCCCCTCCAACCCTTCCCCCCCTTCCCCCCCCCACTCCGCCCAGCACCTCTGCCAGCCCAACACCCGCCTGAGCTGGCCCCACGTAGACTTCAGTAGCATGTAGGCCCCCCCGCCCCTCCCCATCCTCAACTCGATTCCTCATCCTGCTTGCTGCACACCACCAGCCCCACTCTGCCCCACGTGTGTAGCCACAGCCAAATTATGCAGGAAGGGTCCCTGTCTGGTGGAACCAGCAACCCCCAAGGGGCACCACAGCTCCCCCAGCCATCAAAGGCATATAGAATACCAACAAGGAGAAGTCTTCTTGGGGAGAAGAGAAAAAGAAACGGAAAGAGAAGCTCTTAAAAGCCCCGGAGGCCCTCAGTGGTCTAACCCCAAACCAGAAACCCACCCACTGCTAAAGAAGGGGGGAGGTAGCCCTCTAGACACAGAGCACACCGGTACCGTTGCAAGTCATGCAAACTATATGGAACCATAGCGTAACATGATCAAAGCACAGCACCACAGAGCACTGGAAATCCCATCGTCGCTCCCCGGGATTACCTGCGTGCATCGATCAGCTATACCCCCAACGGCTAAGGGCAGATTGCAGAAAAACAACGGAAGGGCAGCGGCCCTCCTACCCACTCAACACCATTCTCCACAGGGTCGCTGCCCCACCGATAGCCACAGCCAAAGTGCCCACAATCTGTAGCACCAAGTCGCAGCAAATGCCTCAGCCTCCCCACCTCGTATCCAAGAGGAACCCGTCCCCCCTCCCTCACCCAACTCCTCCATGTCGCACCACCAGCCCTCCAAAGATCTACGCGCCCACATAGGCAGCTAGAAACAAAGCGCCTCAAGTAGCGTAAAACAGGTAACTATGTAGCATTGGAAAAGGGCGAAAATAAAGCAAAAAGTTGCCAAACAGTAACGCAATTACAAATAACACCACAGTGATACATACTTGCACAAACACTAACAAATGAAGCCCTCACGCTACACAGTCCCAGAATCACCATTTTTTTAGGTGCCTAGGGAGCCGCTACAGAGGTCCGCATGAGGGAGCGTCTATAGGTGAACACATGTCCCACAGAGGCCCCAGCGAGTCGCGGGTCTAATCCAACCACTGCCACTACTCGCCGCTCCAGATCCTAGTCAGCAGGGCTCAGGACCAGGCCAGGCGCGGCCAAAAAAAGGGGGTCAAAAGCGTCGGAACAGTCCCCACAGGTACAATTGCGAGTCCCCGGTAAGTCCTAGCCCAGACCATTGCAATAGTCACGGGCCTCTTCAGGGGAGGAAAATACCCGGTTCCCACGGTCACTGTATATCCGCAGAATCGCCGGATATGCGAGCGTGAATCGAACCCCCCCGCTCAATAAGCTTACTGCATACGTCCTTGTAAGCCCGGCGCTTCAATGAAACACCGGCGGAGTAGTCTTGAAAGAGTAAGAGTTGACTATTGGAAGCTCCAGACCGCCTCAGTTGCCGCGAAGCCTTCAGCACTTCATCTTTTTGCGCGGAATTAAGGAATCGAGCGATCACTGCTCGCGGTCGTCGGTCGCCTGCCCGAGAGGGCCCCAGCCGGTGTGCCCGCTCCAACACCACTCTCCCAACATCCGCATGCAGGGACAAAGTATCAGCAATCCACTGTTCCAGGTGGCGTCTCAGGTCTCTATCAGGGACGGACTCTTCAACCCCGATGAACCGCAGGTTGTTCCTTCGACTGCGGTTCTCAAGGTCCTCCAATTTGTCCTGGTGCTGAACCAGCGTCTCTTCCAGATCTTTGATCCTTGCGATGTCTTGCACATGCTGATCCTCCAAGGATCCTATGCGGTTTTCAGCGAGCTCAACTCTCCGGTTGAAGTCAGACACCGCCTGGGCCACCTCCTGCATTTGGTTTGACAGGCCTCCCAGTCTCATCTCCAGGGCCCCCACCACCGCTCTCGACACCTCTGCCACTAGCGCTGAGGTCTCTGGTAGTCCCAGGGGCTCCTGTCCGCCATCCGCCATCTTGGTTTCCCCTCCGCGTGCTCGGGTTCGGCGGGGGATTTTTGTGGCCATACACAGGCTCTGCTCGATTGAAACTGGTAAGACGGCTCTCCAATCCTCCACGGAGCAGCTCCCCCGCTTTTATCGCAGAAATTCACAGAAGTAGCTCAATGTATCGGCAAGGGGGAGGGAGCGGGCTCCAGAGCCGAGAAGAACACGTCCTCTCAGCTCACCATGCCACCGGAAGTCTTGGTGCTATTTTATAAAGACACCCAGGCCTCTATGTGATTTCGTAAAATACTTGCAAAACTCCAGCAGCAATAGTGCCTACATCCTAGGCACACACATTACCCTTGCTCAAGAGCAGATGTAAATGTTATTGCATACTGTACGCCCATGTGTAGTATTTTATAAACTATGCATGTAAATCGCGATTCTGCACCTGCTCCGCCCAAACTCTGCACCACGTATGCCTATGATACATCTCGCATAGTTTTAGGTGCGACCGAATTTTATAAGAGCCCTTTATATGCATTAAACACTGTTTCATGTGCAAAAAATGGTTTATAACATTACCCCTTAAAGTTATGCACATTTTCAATGACAGATAGTTGTGTAAATCATGTTTTGCAAGCCCACGCACTACTTGAAGGGGCATATTTACTAAAGGGTGCATTGTTAGTTCGTGTTTGGGCCACAAAGCAGGCTCAGAGGCCTGGAGGGGCATGCACAGCATCACAGAACTGGTACATGGGTGCATTTAACACCATCCATTGAGGTGGTATTAAGCGTGCCCTCACTAATGTCAACATTTGTAGTTAGCACACGCCCAAAATGCCCATGTTTTTCTCCTAACCAACACAATCACGTGCTACCCTGTAAACATGGGACTTTTAACACGGGGACCTGTGCTTTAGTGCAGCGTGCTTACTGTGCACTAAGCCCTGTGCAAACAGCACGGTTTAGTAAACATGCCCCTAACGATCAGCTATATGTTAAATAGAGGCTCTACTGCTGAATATTCACTAAAATATCCATGCAACTAGCCCAAGTGAGAGGATTTAGCAGTGGTAACAGTGTCTATAGTGAGCATTCAGACGTACAAAGTAGGATAAGAAACTAGGATTTCTTGGAGGTGAAAAAGTTAATCATGTTGGCCAACATACTGTAAGTTTAAGTGAACAGGCTTATGTACCTTAAAATGTGCTGTTATTCTCACAAATCCACGTGGACACATTCAGCTGCAATGCACTACTTCATTCCTTCTGCAGCTGTTTAACCTCTCCTGTTCTCATCTGAATAATCTCACTTAAAAAGCCCATCAACACCAATATCCAACCAGCACCAAAGATACCAGGCCTTTACTTCCCTACAGATGAATTTTTGAACCATTTGTTACTGAGGAGCTGATGTACACTATATGTGAGTACCGAAACAGCCTCATATACTATAAAATATAAATATTAATGGTTGCTAAGATCTCAAAAGAAGAATGCTACTGACCCTGCAAAACAAACCTTGAGAAAGGTTTACCCTTCGTCAGAAGACAAGTTCAGCCAGACTCAAGATGCAAACAGGTTCAAACTCGTAAACACCTTTTTTCAAGAAAGCTGTCATTACAGTGTGGCTGTATTGCCACATAAATACAGCTGTGATCAACATTATTGGCACCCCTGCAGTTCAACCCTTTAATGTCCAATATCTCCTAAAAATAAGTGGCCAGTGAAATGGCTTTGGACTATATATGCACACATATTTGATACATAAAAGAATCAAATAAAACAATTTAAAAAAGAAATAGTAGGAAATAGCATAAAAACTGAAACATTGCCAAGATATGATTATTGGCACCCTTATAAACACTTCAAATCAGTTTAACAGAAGAACCACATTCCCACACACCTGTGATCAATTGTCAGTACTCACATGACTTGAATCAACCATGAATGATGGCTCTAATGTTTAAAATGGCCACATTCACTTCCTTGTCTATTTTCATAATGGTGAAGACATGAGAGCTGCCTGAGACCATCAGAAAAGCCATCATCACAAAACATGAAATTTCAAAGGGGTACAAGGCCATCTTCAAAGACCTTGGGAGTCCTGTGTCTACAGTTCAAAATGTTATTAAGAACCTTTCTGCTCATGGAACTGTCAATAACCTCCCAGGATGTATTAGGAAGAGGAAAATTAATCCAAGAAGTCTTTGAAGGTTAGTGCAAACTGCTGGGAAAACACCACGTACAACATCCAAAGAGCTTAAGGCTAATTTGGAGCAATCTGGACTGGTGGTTTCAACCCGCACCATACGCCGCACACCAAAAAATAGAAGGACTTCATGGGCCCACTGCTCAGACAGACATAAAAAGGCACACCTGATCTTTGCCAAAAAACACCTTGAGAAACCACAATCTTTTTGGGAAAATGTTCTGTGGACAGATTAAACCAAACTTCAGCTCTTTGGCAATGCAGACCAGCAATACATTTGCAGGCGAAGAAATCTGCCAGTGGTAAAAGGAATCCTGGAAACATTCATGAGATGGAACAAATCACAGTTGAAGAGTGGGAGAAACTACCAGCAAACAGATGTACGAAATTTATAGATGGCTAAAAGAAATGTTTGGAAACTGTCATTACTGCCAAAGTTTGTGCAACCAAAAGAGTAATGAAAGGTGCCATTAGTCCTGTCCGGGTCATATTTTGTTTTGTTTTTTTCTCAAAAATTACAACATCTAAGTTGTACAGACATCTTTTTAATGTTGTATGCCTTTGAACCTACTATTAAAATATTATGATGACATACAGTTGGAATATTTCCAATTATTTCTCAAGATATTGTACACTCAACATACCTAAAATGCAAGGGTACCAATAATATCGATCACAACTGTAAATCTAGCTTATCCTGCTCTCACGGGCTCTTTCCAGAAATGAAAACTTGAACTTCACAATGTCCTCTGCTGATTTCTAAAGGAAGGCAGTGAATTTATGGTAGGGTAGGGTATATACAGGTAGGGTATATACAGATTTCACTTTTCAAGTGAGTGAGCAGCTTGTGTGAGAAGTAATTTCACACTGTCTGACTGTAAATACAATTGTTCACTCTTTCTAGTAACTTAGTTATAAGAGGGATAACTCAAACAAAAAGAAAGAGTAAGACAATATGAAAGGAGTTCAGCACCAAAGGTCCACTATGTTGTTGTGTGCATCAAGTCAGTGTGGATTCCTGGTGAACCTGCAGATAAGTTGCAACTATCCTCTGGGTTTTCATGGTAAGGTGCAACCAGATGTAGATTGCCAGGCCTTACTTATGCATTGTAAGTCTTCCAAGGTGGTCTCCCATGCAAGTATTAACCAGGCCTGACCCTTCTTGGCATCTGACATCAGGTGAGATCAGGCTCTCTGAGGGTGACATCCAAATGTTTCCTCTTAGTGTCAATTGTTTCAAGCTTAAGATGACGATAAATTCTGCACTGCTGATCAGTAACTTGGGTCTAATGCACCAGTTGGAACATTTAAATAATTATACAGCCCTTTATGTATGAGGAGTCACTAAAATGAGCTGATTCCTGTTATCAAAAAGACTTTGGGTCATCAAGTACAAAGAAAGTAGGATAATGTCTTGTAGTGCAATGCAAATGATAATTAGTAGTAGTACTAATCCAGGATCTCATTTGAGTAGCGGCATCAAGCATAGGTATTTACTCAAGCCATAGAGAGGAGGCAGGGGGGTAATTAGAGGTGGAAAACCCTTTGGGAACAGAAAAATATGTGAAATGCAAGACTGGGCCAGTAGTGGATGGAAAGCCAGGAAGTGTGTCATGGTCTTCCTTCCTGGCTTTCCATCCACTACTGGCCCAGTCTTGCATTTCACTTATTTTTCTGTTCCCAAAGAACCATTTAATTGTGAGGGAGAGGGAAGAAAGAGCAAAAGGAAGACTAAGGTCCAGAGCCAAAGTTACGGAGGGAGAGATGAGCAAGGATCATAGAAACATAGAAAATTACAGCAGATGAAAACCATATGACCTATCCAGTAAGATCTACAATTCCTTCCTCTCCTTCAGAGTTTCTCTGTACTTGTGCCATACTTTCTTGAATTATGATACAATTCTCGTCCTCACCACCTCCACTGGGAGACTGTTTCATGTATCCATCCCTTTTCTGTAAAGAAATATTTCCTCAGATTATTCCTGAGTACATCCCCTTTCACCTTCATCCTATCACTCCTCCTTCCAGAGCTTCCTTTCAACTGTAAGAGGGCCACCTCCTGTGCATTTATACCACAGAGGTATTTAAAATGTCTCTGTAATATCTCCCCTCTTCTGCCTTTCTTCCAAAGGTGCTCCACAGAAGGGGAAAAGAGGAAGCTTTTCCTTTCCATATGGAAAGAAGGTGTCTCACCAGTGTGCTTTCTGGAGACAGTCTAGAGAGACTCAGTGTGAAGCAGCTTCCAGGAGGGTGCGAGTCCCTGTGTTAGCACAGAGGTGAGTATCCCTGCCTGTCACACAGGAAATTGAGGTTCATTTCAAGGCTTACCCTTCCTTTTTTACTGATATTATAGTGTGAGATCATCTTGCATTCAGTGATTACCAGATGGTGTTGTTCAGTATTAGGACTACGGCTGATAAAGTCTATTCAAAAGTGAGGGTCTTAGACTTTAGGAAAACTAACTTTGCCAAGATGGGACAATAGTTCAAGGAGCCATTAGTAAGATGGGAACAGCTGGGGGATGTAGAAAAGCAATGGGAAAAACTGAAAGGCGGTATTTAAGGGCAACAAACCTTTTTGTTAGAAAGGTAAATAAGTATAAAAGGAAAAGGAGGCCACTATGGGTCTCAAAGGAAATAGCTGAAATGGTGAAAAAAAAGAGGGTGGCCTTCATAAAACATAAGAGATCACAGCAAGGAAGACAAACATCAATATTTGGAAAAACTTAGAGAAGCTAGGAAAGTAATCAGGAAAGCAAAGATGCAAAAAGAAGAATAGCCAATGTAATAAAATGGGGCGACAAGACATTTTTCAGATATGTTAGTGAGAGGAGGAAGTTCAAAAGTGGTATTGTCAGACTAAAGGGGAAGGTGAGGAATATGTAGAAGCTTATGAGGATAAAGCAGAATTTATTATTTTATTTATTTATTTGAGCAGTTCTTCTATAGCGCCCCTTCCAACAGTCAGGGGCAGGTTACATTAAACAAATATCAGTACAGAGAATGTTTTTAATTATAGTACAATTGAATTATTTACATACCAGATATCCACACATGCAAGAGCATTAGTGGACCTCAGAAAACACCCACAAATAGGAGAAGTAGTAAGGATCTTGAACGATTTTCAGAAGACGTACAAAGAAGATTGCGATTCTGATCCCACGGAGCACATCTAGCTCTGTGGGATCAGAATCACGATCAGGCCTGTACGTGCAGGCCGGAACTGCGATTCAGTCCAGCCTACACATACATGCACAGCCCAACTAATTCAGTCAGGGCTTTTAAATGGAGCCACAGCATCATGGCGTCCTGTTGCCAAGGCACTGAGGCTCCATTTAAAAGCCGCAATGCTGGCCGCCCGCAACAAATGCTAATTCCCCACAGCCTGACCCGCAATCTGGCCTCCTAAGGCCAGGGTCAAGCTGCAGGGAATGTCCCCTGGGCCCCTCCACCCCTGCCCCATCCGCTCCTCGGCAGTGCAAAAACTAAATGTCCAGGGAAGTTATTCCACCTCCAAGGTGGAATAACTTTCCTGAACATGATGCTGGCCCTGGACGTCCAGGGCCAGCGACCGCCCATTGCCCGCCCAGACTCCGCCCCCAGGCTGCCCATTCTCTGTCCCATCTAACTTCCCTGCATAACTGGCAGGGAAGTTATTCAGGGGCAGAAGAAGCAATGAATAGCAGAGATGGACGTCCCGTTCAGATGTCCATCCCCTCTATTCGTGGCTCAGAATAACTCCATTAACCTCTAGAAAGTGTTCCCTGCTAAACAAGGAGTTACAGAACTATAACCATAATCACTCTTTGCTGGAGGCAATGAATCTAAGGAGCCACAAAAGTGTGCTTTTAAAAACAAGAGGACTTCAGAATTTAATACAAGCAGGACAGTCAGGTCTTCATTGATGTGAGGGTATTTATGGCAATATGCCAGAGGAGAGGGAGCTACAGTGTAATATAAATACGCCACCTACCCAGGATTGATGGGCAATGGTTCTAGGCATAAATAGCATGCCAATGTATTAGGATGTTCTAAATTAACCCGCTAGGATAGACAATCTCATTTACTGCTGTGAGAGCCTGAACTACTGCTCAATATTTCCAGCAGCTTGGCCAGACAGTAACTGTAATGTCACATTATGCTTCTAGGATTTGCAGCAGGTATTGAGTTGCCTTGGGCCTCTAGCTCCATCCACTGGTGCCTTATCCGCTGGTAAACATCCTCTCCAGAGAACATTAATTCTTTAATTTGTGTTACTAAACAAAGAGACTGGCTTTCGCAGGTTTAATTTTATAATTAAACTATGTATGCTTTGTGTAACTGCAAGCGTTGTGAGGTAACCTAAGAATTACAGTGTCCTTGTAAGTCACAATACTCAGAATTACTATTAACATGGTCTCCCAAATCTCATCTTCTGGGTGAGATTTTTGTATGATGGAATATTCTGCATTCTGACTCTTTTCAGACAACTTAAAGGAATTAGTTCCTCCTGTGGAGATTATGGCTTAGGGAGGATTATAAAGCGAGCTCAGCCTGGGGACACCATTTGGGTAACCTTAGAGTAATGAGTACCCAGTGGCTGTGAATACTGAATGAAGCATTAGCCTTCCACACTACAGTATATAGAAGAACAACAGGAGCTTCATTTATGGTGACTTTCAGAGGGAGCAAAGTTGCTTACCTGTAACAGGTGTTCTCTGAAGATAACAGTTCACTAGTTGCATCACTGCACTCAGTGCCAAAGAGATGAATTACTCCTGAGATTTCTGGAAAATGTAAAACCTTTTATCCAGGGCTTTTTTCAGGGGGTACATGGTGGCACTGAGTACTGGCACTTTTTATATTGCCTGCTAAAACTGGCCCATAATCAACAAGTATTAATGAAAGAGCCCAGGCTCTACATACTCCAAAAATACACATAGAGGATGCCCCCCAAGGGTGAAGCAGTGTCTCAACCAATCCCTGCAGGTGCATGGGAGAATGAGGAGACCCATGGTGCACATCGCTCAGTCCCTGAAAAATGTGAAAGACACAGGCTACAGAGGCTGAGCTGTCCAGACACTAAAAAGAAAAAGGGTCTGTTTTGGTTTAGTGATCCGAATCTACCAGCTTTGGGGATCTGGATATGTGGCATCTCTGGTATATTTCTATTTTGCAAAGTACAGGAGAAAGTTCATTTCTGTTTCTGTTACTCCAGTATTGGAGTCCAGCTTCTTGGGGTTTCCAGTTCAGTTTCTGTCTGCACATTCCCATTTCTAATAGGTAGTGATTTATTCTGTACTTGGTAAGGCCCTATCCATATTTTTGCATGTGCGACCAAGGTGAGTATATTTAAGAGGACAAATAGGCACCTGTGGTTGTCATGTTGGTATTGACTTATGGTGGTCCTGTGGATTGTTGCCCTAAACTGTGTTCGGTCTTCACGCAGGTGGCTAACTGATAGAGTGGCATCCATAACTGCTTTTATTGTATAGGTCCATCACACTGTTGGTCTTCCTCTTCCTTCGCTTGCACTATAATTCAAAGGCATCCGTTTTCTTCCTGTCTTTCTTCTTCACTGTCCAATGTTCACATCCATATAACGTTATTGCAGAAAATCTTCTACGTCCTTCCTAGCCTCCTTCCAAGAGCAAATCATCATTGTCTGTTATTTTTATGTCTTCTCCATCAAGGATAAAATGATTGATTTTGCCAGTGGTCATGATCTTTGTCTTCTTCATGTTAAGGTGTAGACCCACCTTGAAGATTTGATAAGCAGACGTTTCAGATTGCCTTCGCTTTCAATCACAAACATGGTATTGTTAGCACAGCAAAGGTTGTTGATGAGTCTTCCACTAAGCTTCACACCTCATATAGTCCTTCTTTACTGATGATTTGTTTTGCATATAAATTAAACAGGTATGGGGAACGTATGCAGCCTTTTTGCACACCTTTGCTGATTTTTTCTCCTTGTTCTGTTCAAACTTTTGCTTCTTGATCAATGCAAAGGTTGTGTATGAGAATTACAAGGTGTTCTGGTATATCCATGCTTCTTAATGCAGCCCAGAGTTCTTAATGATTTACACAATCAAAGGCCTTCCCGTACTCAATAAAGCACATATAGATATCATTTTGGTATCCTTTTATCTTTTCAAGGATTCATCTAACTTCGCGATGATGTCTCTTGTTTCTCACCCTTTCCTGATCCCTGCTTGTACCTTAGGCAATTCTCGTTCCAGATATGGTTGTAGTATCCACTGAACGACCTTGAGTAGGATTTTGCTAGCCTATGGGATCAGAGCAATTATGTGATAATTTACACAGTTAGTCGGATCACCTTTCTTCAGTATTGGTATGACTACAGATTGCTTCCAGTCAGTTGGCTATGATGAGTTGGCGCCCTATGTGTCTTTATAAAATGTTAGCATAAGTGGCAAACATTGTGCCTACATTTATATCTGCTTGAGAGCAAGTGTACATGTCTGTGCCTAGATTATTTAAGTATGTATGTAGATTAACATATTTTACATACTTGTGAATTCCGTTGGTGCTCCATCGCTGTACATGCCTGCCACAGAGTACACATCATCATTTTAATGCCCGTACTTATCAGGTGTGCAAAATTACCCCCTTTGAGGCCAATTTGGTGCAGGATATATCCGGGCCATCCGGACATCCAATAACTGGACGGCCCGGATATGCACCTGATTCTGCTCCCGCGGGCCTGGATGTCCCAGACATGTACCGATCCTGTCCAACTAGACATCCATGCTCCCCTCCCCCCGGCTATCCCAGTAGAGGCTCCAGTATGGAGCTGCGGTGCCGTGGCACTGGGACACCATGCAGGAGCCCTGATCGCCCGCACAAAGTAAAAGTGCTTGTTCCCCGCCGCCCAATCCCCAATTGGGCCTGCTGAGGATAGGATTGGGTGCAGGGAACCCCTCCCCTGCTCATCTCATCGTGGAGGTCATGGCTGGATAAATCCCCCATCTAAATCACCAAGCTTGGATGTACAGGGCCATCACCAGAATCAGCCCTGTACATCCAGGGTCAGGATCCCGACTCTGCTGTGCCCTGTCTCCTCCCCTGGCCCACCCCCTCCCGCTCCCATCCAGAGCTCCCCACACATCTCTGCAGTATGTTCAAGGAGCTCTTTGTCCTGAATACGGTCCCTGCAGGGCAGAATCTACCTCTTTGTGTGCATGTAGTTTCTCTGTAGGGATTTGTAGGCATGCTTGTTCTCTTTTCCCAGCAAAATGTATGTTTTAAGGACTGGTGTAATATTTGCAATGTTGTTTAGTCATATACTCTGTGGCTATGGTAGGGGTAGACCCCTTAGTGGTCCCTCCAGCCCTTAAGGAAGGCCCTGCATATGAGTACCAACACTTGCACCTTTTTTGCTGGGAAAAAGGCACATTTTTATCACCTATGCACAAGAGTTCCCATGTTGCCACAGTCCATAGTTCCCTATTAGGAGAATAACTCCAAAGGAAAGGTGAGATGATCTATGTGACTGGTGAGCTGCTGTCTTCAAGGAACACATGATACGGATAATCAACTTTGGATTTTCTGAAGAAGTCACTAAGTCACACAAGTGGGATTTCCTAGTTAAGGGTTGTCCACCGGGGGTGGGATCAAATGCATCTCACAGACTTGCCCTGATGAAGCCTGAGGAAGAGGCAAAACCACGAGCCAGATCAGGTCTTAGTATACTGAATCATGCAGGCAAGTGGCTGACTGCAGTCTACTGAAGACAGAATTCTCTGTGAACTGAAGCATCCCTTTTTTAGATCAGTTTTGTGATATGTCACGTTTTCACTGCTATTAATCTTGAATCATTTGAATTATTTGAACTATTAAAACTTTGATATTTGTTTTTGTTGGGGTGATCATGACAAGTCAAATCGGCCTGTGGTGTGTGTGCAGAACGTAAAGAAATGTGAGCCCCATTTTTAGGGGCATCTGTAAATTTATTGGGCTGGCATATACAGAATAGTGTAAGGATGCTTTGGTTAAATAGATTATTTAAAGAGAAAAATCTTTAGCCATGACTTGGATGAACTGGGTGGCTTGCAAATATATTTTAAGGATGGCCAAATAGAAGACATGGAGGTTTTGAATACATTTTTAACATGGGTAGCAGGGTGGCTTATGTAAAATGCTTTAATCCTAAATGTGGATAAATTGGTAGCTATGTAGGTTTCAAGGAAGGGGACCCCAGAACAGAGGTACCCTAGTTTTGCTAATCAGTAGCTTAAATTGCAAAAGTCAATGATCAGCCTGGATGTGAGACTCGGTTCTAATTTGGGTTTGAAGCAGAAGGCTGGGACAGTAGTGAGAGCTTGCTTTAATCAGCTTTGTCTTGCTAACTCAGGGTAACCTGATGATGCTGGTTTTTGTCAACAGTAGTCAATGGTTTAGGTTTTTGAAATTTCTTATTTGTGGATCTCTCTTATGTCAACCTGAAGCATTTGCAACTTCTGCAGCACATGGCAATGAGGCTGGTCACGGGGGAAGCAATGGGAATGAAACATTCCACGTAACTGGTTTGGTTTGGTTTTGTATTAGTTCTCTGGAAAATGCCGTTTGTAAATGACAGCAAATAAATAAATAACATGTTACTCCCATGTTTCAGAGCCTCCAATGGCTTCCACTTTCTGCTAGAATTCAATACATGATGCTCTGTTTGGGTTTTTTAAGCTGTTTAGAGTCTTTTCCAGCTAGAATTCTCCAATACTCATGGAATGGGGAAAACTGTATACTAATAAGAGGAAAAATAACTTCACAAACTTTCTTTTCTCCACAACTGCAGGTAGAGTATCATAGTAAAATAGAGCCCGATGCAGGAAGGGGCACATCTGTGTCATCCGAACATCCCCAAACAGGATTGGCCCATCAGTACTCAATTCTGCACCGTGGGAGCTAGATGCCCCCATGGGTGCAGGATCCGGCACTGTGATGGCCTGGCACGCCCCAGGATATGCTGTGGGAATGTCCACCCCGCAGCATGGCCAGGCCACGGCAGTGCTGACCCCTGTTTTCCTGCTACCTGACCCTCGGCGGGGGCAGCCAGGGCCTGGATCGGGCAGCAGGGACTCACCCGCCCTTCCACTGGCCATGTGGTGGGGTTTCGTGTGCCTCCTGCTGCTGCACCCGGGGTTTGTACCACTTCTGGAGTGGTATAAACCCCACGTCCAGACCACATCTGGGGGACACATATGGCCATGACCAGAATCGGCCCTGTACATCCGGGTGCCAGGACCGCTCCACCTACTCTCTGCCCCCATGCTGTCCCCGTTCACCGCAGCATGCACAGTGACTCTGTGCATGCAGAGGGGCCAGGAGGTGGAATACAGTGCCCGCTAGCCACCTTACAGAATCGGGCCCATAGTAAATGAAAGCAGATAAAGACCAGCATGGTCCATCTAGTCTATCCGGTGAGATGGTGAGAGTTGTACTCACCGCTCCAGCGAAGTTACCACCTCTATGTCTTTGTTTAGAGTTGTGCCCACCCAAGAGCAGAAGTTCACAAGCAAGACATCGTAAAGGGCCCCTAGAGCAGGGGGGATTCCACCTCATAAGATATGTAAATGACTATAAATGGAGCCCCTCTTTCTCTGGGCTCCCCTGCATCACAGGGCGGCTGGAATGGAATGTACCCACTTAATCAAAGGTTTGCTTTTCTTTGCTTGTGCAAGGTTTCCCAAATCTGTCAAGGTGACTCCAGAACTAGTTGAGTTTTCAGAATATCCACGATGAATATGCCCGAGATTACACTTGTCTCTCATCTGGGAAGATATCAGTGCCCTTTACATGTATGAGCTGCTCATGGTTACCTCTTCATACTCACTTTTTAATGTGCTTCTTGGCTTTTACAGAACTCTTACTAGGAATGTTCCTGCCCATAGTCAGGAAAGGAAAAATGGGCTGGGGAGTGGGGGAGAACAATGTCAGGAAATCATGTCTTTTCTCACAGTACCTGTTTGGCATTACAGTTCATGGAATTACAGTTCATGGTAGTCAGAACTGACACATTCATCATGAGAATCTGACACGTTCCCACGCAATGGGCTTTAAGTAGAAATCTCTGTTAAACACAAAGATCCCAGACAGCCAATATAACAGCATGAGTTCAGAGTTTTTCATTAAGAACCAGGACAGACAAAATGATGGTGTGTAGTTTATCTACAAGTCAAAATCCTGCAATTACTGGCTACAGGCAAACAGTTACCAACTAGGACTAAGATAATTCTGTATGGGTTTTCAGCATTTAAGCGGAAGCTCGAGACGATTACAAAATTCCCTCTGCTCATAATACCGTGCAGTAAGCTGTCCTTCAAACCAGCAAAAGATTGCCTTGGCTCTCCAATATTTATTTATTTATTTACATTCTCTTATATACCGCGCTATTCTGCATCAGTGCGGTTTACATTGAACAAACGGAAATTACATTGAACAGGGCATTATAACTTGGAGATAACTATTTTACAGGGAACATGGGCTATGGAGGGTTAAGTGGCTTGCCCAAGACCACAAGGAGCACCTGTGGGACTAGAAACCCCAGTCCTTCTGGCCCAAGGTTGCTGTCCTCTAGTGAGATTTGAACCCCTGACCTTCTGGCCTGAAGTACCTTGCCCCAACCACTAGGCCACTCCTCCACTCCAATATCTTCAAAGACCAACAAAGGAGACTTTATTGGACCACTCCCATCACTTTGGATCCTATCTTCATCACCCCCCCCCACCCCAACCCCTCCCACCCCGTAACTCTACCACATCATACTGCCAAGCAGAGAAGTCAATGCATAAGTCGAAAGTGCCCGCAATGTAGTTTGACTACACCCTAATAAAGTTTTTTTTTTGCATTCTCCATGGCAACGACTAAATTCTGGGAAGGCATGTGAATTTCTTAAAATGCTTCTAAACTACTCATCATATAGTTTCATGACATCCCTTCCCTTGCCATTTTTGTTCAATATCGCAGTGCACATTTGAATGTTGGATCCCAGTCATCCAGGGCCAAAACTTCACACCTCATCTCAAAACAACTATACTGGTAGCCAGTAACATGCTCCAGTGTGGGCACTACCACTACACTCCTTCCATCAGTCAATTGGCACTACCCACTCCAAATATGCCGAGTTTAAGTTTTGTTCCCTCACATCTGAAGGAAAGGCCTAGGTACACTTAAAAGCCCCGTGTACAATGCCATCTTTGGATTCCTGTGTTATTCCAAGAACAGATAGCACAACCTGTAATAGAACCTGCCAAAGCACCTTTCTTTTCTTATGCGGCTTGTGTTTGGAGAATTATTTAACATCATATTCCATGCAACACTTTATTCTATCAGCTGAGTCTTGCCTAGTTCTGTACACTACTTCAGGCAAAACAAATGACAAATAGCAATTCGTTACTATCCCTCACTTCAAACTCAACATTTTTAATCGGGTTTCCTTTCAAGCCCACTTATACAATGCAAACTAATCCAGGGCGGGGGGGGGGGGGGATTGGCACTGTGATCCCACTTTTATAACTGACTGAGACATCTGTGCTTTGAGATATTAAGTGCTCTGCCACAGTCAGGGGAGGAGCAGTGGGGGTGGGGGGATGAGACGGGAGAACAATGTTAGGAAATCCTTACTTTTTGTCTGACACCAAGAACCTTCAAACTGTTTGCCTTTATTATTTCTTCCCCAGTATCATTTATTTTTTGTGCAAAGTGGAGATTAGGTGGTTACTTTGGTTATATAAATAGTTGCACTGTAGCTAAAACATTTAATTGTTGTTCGATTTATTTATTTAACAGGTTTTATATACCACTTTATCATTTCAGTCAAAGCAGTTTACATTGTAACTTAAACTTGGTAATGTACATTAAACAGGGACATTGATAACTTGAATTTTTTTTTTCTGAGGCAATGGAGGATTAAGGGATTTGTCCAAGGCCACAAGGAGTTTTATGATTTGGTAGTGTCCATGAAAATTAAATGAAATGCCCTTGACTGTTTACTCACACCATTCATTGGTAGCTCAAGGTGAGTTATATTCAGGTATTTCCCTGTCTACAAAGGACTTAACAATCTAACTTTGCATGTGAGGCAATGGAGAATGTAGGGTCTTGCCTAAGGTCACACAGAGCATCAACAGGATGTGGGCCCTGGTTTCTCTGGATCTCAGCCTGCTTGTTATCCACTAGGCTCCTGCCCCACATAACAATACCCGAGAGTGGGTCCTTTGCATGTCTCCTTTTCCCAAAAACTGCAGCTATAAGCATGCTGCAATTCAATGGCTAATATACTTCTACCCTGTCCCATCAGTTCTATAGTCTCTGACAAAGTGGACTCTTGCCCTCAAAAGCTCACACCCTAATAAATTGATTAATCTAAAAGATGTCACCTAATTCTTCATTTTTGCTGCTTCAGACTAACATGGCTACCCCTAGGAAAATGTAACAATCTCTTTGAAACTCCTTGCCTTTAAGTGGTGATGGCAAAACAGACTAGTGTAGTTTATTCAGAAAAAAACAAAAAGGGTTTGCTTATGAGGGTTATTAATTAAGCAAATTCTCCGCACAATGAGATTATTGATATCCTTAGATAGGTATCAATATGCATAAAGAGATTCCTTCAGACCCATGTTATCTGAGCCTCAAAAGTCACATTTTAATCCAACAGAATTCCTGAATTCCTAATTGAGCCTTTAGGCAACGCAACATTGACAGCCATCAATCAACCTTCCAGATAAACCCATCCAATTTTCCCCTCCAAATAACATTTTGTGGATTAATGAGCAGTAGACTATCCTTGCACCAAGTCATAACCAATGTTCCCTCTAATTTTCTGTAGGCTGTGTGCGCATAAAATATCAGCTGTGCAGCTTTTGAAGGAAGGTTAAATTTTTGTGCGGCACCAAACGACACTCGGAGTTCTATACTTTAAAATTTGACTACACGTCAGAATACAGTATGTACACCACATTGATTGCACTAGATAATATTGTAGAACTTGTGAAAACCGTAAATACACAACAACTTTTAAATTTTAAGATGTCTGTGTTGTTTTCTATCAGAATCAGAACCGTAATTTTTGTGCGCTCTGTTATAAAGTATGTGCGCTCACTCGGTGAGGTGTGTGCGCGCGCACACGCGCACAGCTTAGAGGGAACAGTGGTCATAACCCTTTCTGGACATTTCTTAACCCTGGGAATGGTATCTGCTGGACATGGAATTTGTGGAAAGATCATTTGTGTATCATCAGTATATATGAAAAAAGAAAATCCATACTGCTGAAAAGAAGGGGGGGGGGGGGAAGTACTGAGCCACAACAAGCTCTCCATGTCCCAGACAACATCCTGTTAACCTGAACCCGAGGTGTTTTTTCCTGCAGAAAAGAGTCAAACCAAGTAAAAACGTTTCCCCGTAATCTTGCTACCTTACATCTTTCCGACAAAAATGAATAGAGATGAAATGCAACAGGCAATGAAAGACACCCTCCTTTCTACCCAAATACCTGTAGATCAAATCCATCACTGCTGTCAATAACAATTCTGGTTCTGACCCCCTCCTAAGGCCAGCTTGTCTCCTCAAAAAATATCTTCTCTCTAATCTTAGTTAATGTAGATATATTAGATATAGATCTCAAATTAGCTGGATCTGTCCCATCCAATCCCCCTTTCTTCTGTATTGGCATTAGCACAGATTCTTTCAATAACGAGGTCACAGAAGCTTCTTGCAATGATCCATCACGACAGCCTTTAAGCAGTACGAGGTCTCCTCAGAACAACACTTCAACAAATATGCTAGCACTAACCATATGCACTAACCATACTACTTTCAGGAACGTGAATAAACTCTCATCCAGTTTCAATCCCTTCCTGCAAATCCTTAGCCCTTAACTTCTTCAAACTGAATGGGAGTCCACTCCCAATCTCTGCCGCAGTCCTGAACTTTTATTCATAAAAAGTCTGCCACTTTCTGCTTCTTTTGGGCCTTTACTTGTGTGGCCACCCTCCCTACCTCTCCTACAGAGACATTAACTAACAGTTAACAGGCATTATTTGCCACAGGGCCCATTTTACAGAATGGGTCCTGTGGCACGTGATGCATATTCATTACAATAGCATATGCTAGCTGCTAGCAAATGGCTCTGTAAGACCGTTAGGGAGGGTGGTGGGAGAAAATTGCACAGACAGTACCAAGAGGAAATAAACATTTCTTTAGATGCAAAAGGAAGAGGCCAAAGGGGAAAAAGGTCAAATAAAGGGGGAAAGCAGAATTTGCAAAGAAGAGGACAGACAAAAGGCAGAAACTTCAAGTAAGCTATTTTACTCAATATTTGCAGATGAAGGAGAAGGTGATTTATTTATTTAGACAGTTTTGTATACCACCTTAGCCTTCAATCAAAGTGGTCACAACACAATTGGGGGATACATTTAACACAAAGGGATATGAGACACATACACTAATACTTACAGGGAACATGGGCAATGGAGGGTTAAGTGACTTGCCCAAGTCCACAAGGAGCACCTGTGGGACTAGAAACCCCAGTCCTTCCGGCCCAAGGTTGCTGTCCTCTAGTGGGATTTGAACCCCCGACCTTACTTAAAGCAAGAAAAGACATTAAGAAAGGTGAAACAGCGGCAAATCCATTAACACAGGAAGAGGAACTTGAAGCACTTATAGAAATGAGAGTGGCTAAAGCCCATGGAAGTGATGGGGTGCAGCCCAGGACACTGAATTGCTCAGGGAAACACTGGTTGCACCTCGGACAGCTCTGTTTAACTTGCCCTGGAGAGGGAAGAGGTTCTGAGAGACTGGAAGGGACCAGAAATGGTGCTAGAAGACCAGATCCACTCATCTAACTTCAGTAATGTGCAAACCGATAGAAATGTTACTAAAGAAAATGGTAGCGCAGCTCCTTGGAACAAGACCCCAGACAGTGATTCACAAAGGGAAGATTCCTGTCAGACAAACATGATAAATGCAGTAGATTAGAAGGTACAGTAGATGTTGCCTGTCCAGACTTCAATAAAGCTTTTGAAACTGTTCTGCAGAGAAGGCTGGACAACAAGTGGGATGGTAGAGACATGGGACAATGTTGTAACCTGGGTGAGGAAATGGGCAACACAAAGAGGGTCATTTTAAAACATTCAGTCATGATTTGGACATCTGCAGATGCCCATGTGGATGTCAAAATCCCAAATATGTTTCCAGAGCCATTCCAGAAATGCCATTCGCCGATGTCTTTCATGCAAGACCACCCAAGTGGGCACAGGGGGCGTGGCAGCGGAATGTCCAGGGAGGAGCAATGGACCTACACATCCCTGTTTGATCTCAGAAGTGTCAGAGACGTCTGCAGGCACGTCCATGTTTATACCCGCTCCAGGCACGAACAGGCATCAGGAAAGTGCTTGTTTTCATCTTAAAACATCCAGAGAGTGTAAAGAAGATGGAGAATTAAGTGACTAGTGTTGGATCACAAAGGCCCACACTGGGATTTGAACCCAGGCCACCCTGCTCTTAAGCCACTACTGCAACCATTATGCTTTTAGACATCTTGGTTCGGAAATGCTCTCCTGGGGGACGTCTATATGGATCTTTGATAGATCATGCCTGAACTTGCGCTTGTCTGCTTTTTTCCCCAGACGTTTTGGCTTTGACATCCTGGATTGTACTTTGATGTCCCATTGTGGAATGTGCCTCAAAGGGTAGTGGTCCATGGAGTCCAAAAGATCAGTAGAGCCAAGATCCTTTCAACAACGTCATGAGCAACACTGCAAATGTTCCCGAGGGGGAAAATGCTTATTTGCAGACGATAGAAATGGTGTAACAGAGCAGACAACTGGAAGAAGTGAAAGTATTAAAAGAGGCTCAAAAAAAATTGGAAGACTGGGAAGTCTGGATAATTAGCTTCAATGCCCTGAAGAGTAGAATTATGTATCTGAGCTACCAAAGTCCACTATCATTTAAAAAAAGAACTGGAAATCATTCAGCAAGAAAGAGATCTAGGAATAATCATCTCAAATGGTCTGGAGGTGGTCATTCAATATAATAAAGCAACATAGGTAGCTTGCCAAGCTTTGCGGAAGTGCCCACAGCTGCCTTCTCCAGTAGCTACTACTTAATGCATCACTAAATACACCAGTACCTCGGAGTCTATGAAATATATCTAAATGTGTTGCTTATTGAGAGGCAGATGGTGGCCTTGTCTTATCTCTTGAAAGGTGAAAGAACTCTTCTTTAGAATCCAATTAAATTTACATTCTGCATTAACAAAGTAAAGGGAAGTTTTGTGAAGTAGACTCAAAGCATTATATATTCATATGCCTTATTTCCTATCATGTCAGAGAACTGTAAGTTTGTATTTGATACAATGGTGCACTGGAGAATTGAGCATAAATGTGACACTTCCCTGAACCTGACTGACTTATGCTAAAGGAGAAAACGTACCTTTGAAGACAAAGTGGCTGACATGGAATATCGTGCTTGAATTTGTGTACATCTTCCAGCAGGACCATGTTGACACAGCACTATGACATGCGCTGAAATGATTTCCAGACTCCCCACACTTTCCCCAATCCCTTTCCCCCTAAATTGTGTTTTTAATGGTGCATTTCAATAACCCACTTAACAAGTGGTTTTCAAAGAATCACTAGTGTACTGTACGCATCCACCAGAGAGAGCAAACCTGCGTCATTGAGGTTCAACAGCTTTGATTAATTGAACATTGAGATGCAAAATGTAGAGCTGAAACAAATTATTTCATTTACTGCTCGTCTTACAATTAGCTCATTACATTGTAAACCACATTAAACGCTTGCATAAGGGAACTTCTGGATTGGCTGGACATCCAAGGAGTCATCTGCCACACTAAATAAACACACGTCTCTAGGGCAACATTTTAGAAAAAAAATGTGTTTATATGGTTTTGTCTTGTGCTCTTTGACCACTGCCCAATCACTAACCAAACAGCAAATCTTCATTTGCTTTGGCAGTGCTGATTAAAATGATTTAGGGAGAATGAGCATTTAGATATAGTATTTCTGTTTTTAATGAAACGTGACCTGTGAAAGGGAGTACAAAAATGAAATGTATGCACCAAATTCAAAATCAAAGGCAAATTTCATCGGACTGTAGATATTTTGCTGCCCCAGACAGCCTACAATCTAAGGATCCCTTTTACTCAAGTTTGCTAAACCATTAATGCACATTTTACCATGTGGGAATTGTTAGTGCTGTCCACGGTAATGGTTGCATGTGGTAAAAGCAGCCACCATGGTAAAACGTCTGAGTTAACTAACAAATGAAGGGACAGGACTTGGGTGGACTTTGGGTGGAGAGTGGGCATGGACTGCACACTGAGGTTCACACGCAGTAATTTCCGTGCGCTATCAATTTTGCAGTTAGCTCGGGTACACTTAATGCTATCTCAGAAGGAGGTATTAAGGACCCCCATGCTAATTGCAAATGCACAGCAAGGGACTTTTCCATGTGGTAAGTTCTGGGGGTCATGCAGGGCAAATCCCCAACTGTTACAGCACCACTCTTGCATTTACTATGCCTTGAAATTTGTTCCTAATGCATGGTAAGTGCAAAATCTAACCACACTTAAGTAAGAGAGCTCCTAAGCTCTGTGCCTGAAGCAATGGAGGGCAAAATGGTTTGCCCAAGGTCATAAGGCATGTCATGGATTTGAAGTCTGTCTCTTAACCTATTGCTCTAATCACTGAGCCACTCCATTGCTGTATTTACCACCTGAGCCCAATGGATTCTGAAGCAGGAGAATGCGTAGTAAGACCCTTTCCCCGAGGCATGTCCTGCAGACTGCAGCACTTGAGAAACTTCTCCCGTGCAGGTAATGCAGCAGTCTGCAGACAGGCAAATGCTTAATTTTAATGCTGCAAAGAAGCATCTACTTATGCAGCCTGGTATGCCGCAGGTGTCCAGGTTACAAGCTGAAGGTCTGTGCCTTCATTTTCATTTTACCATCCTAACCTGAGAGCGCCTCCCAGAGCACCGACAACCTGTCCCTTGACCTTCCAACTCCCCAGCTCAGATATTAAGCAGATTAAATGATCACTGAGGGCAGTCAAAGTAAAATAGGGTTGCCAACTGGCTCCAGATGTGCCCAACAAGCTGGATCCAGTCCTGTGTTTACCCCATTGCATGCAGGGATATGTAGTTCTGGTTACTCTATTGTACTTCCTTAGAAAAGCAAGATTACAAATCCCTGAATGCAAGGTGTTAAACCCAGGACTGGATCAAGCCTGCCGGGCGCATCTGGAGCCAGTTACAACCCTAAAGTAAAACAAGGTCCTGAGAGTCACACTAACAGGAAGAACCATTTGCCCCCAGTGTTACCCATGGCGGGGGGGGGGGGGGACGGGACAATTTCAGAGTAGCTCCTTTACCCAGGTAAAGCCTTTCAGAAATTGCCCTCATTGATGGGGGTTGGGGCCTTGAGCAAAATCTTAAGGTAGAACCTAGAGGCATTAAAGGGGAGGGGAGGGGGTAAGGCCAAAGCTTCACCTCCCTGACCCTGATGACCATGCCTTTTCCATCAATAGGATTTTCTGTGGTGACTGGAAAGCAATATTAAATAGTGTCTTCGACGCACATCCGAACATTGCAATGCTGTTAACTTCTTGGTGTTAGAATTCACAGCTGTTTGAACGGAGTCCGTCTTCAGAAACATCACATTGATTCACTTGCTTAATTTGAACTCACACCATTCTGCCAATTCACAAAGGTCCCTAGCAACTGCTTCAAAGGACGGCTGAGTAAGCAAGTATAGTTTTTCCTTGAAGCACACAAACCTAAAATTGCAAAATAAGTGAATATCCTTTTCTAAAAGAAGTGAAGATAATCTATACAAAATAGGCTAAATAAAGTGTTGCAAATCCTCTCTAGCAATTAATTGGCAGATTGATTATTACCTTAAGTAAGTAGACATATGAAATTAACTCCAGTCAAAGGGAAGAAGCGACTCAAAGCTTTGATATAGTAACTGAACACTTGCAGCTCCTACGCGACACACCTGGTTGCTGCGTTGTGCGGTTAGATGGGCACTCTACATATACGCGTGCTAATAATGCTCATTGAAGATATATGCATCAGCGTCACATATTCTTGAAGCACGTTATTCAACAGCTGTTTTAATTATGTTATCATGGACAACATTTTATTATGTTTATTTTTTTTTTAACTATTTTAAGCTGTTTTGCTTAGCTCATTGTGGTAGAAAACCGACGGGTTCAGAAACTAGTTCCTTTCCCACTTAAAGACTTTGAACCTAGGAGCCCCCTGCTGGTGAGCGGCGGGAATGAGAAGCAGACAGACGTGTCCGAGGTGGACAATGCAACCATTCCTTAGAAATTCACACGTGTAACGTTTCCCTTTCCGTACCAACAGTGCTTCTAAATAATCAATAACAAAAAAAAAGGAACTGCGCTTGGATATCCTAAACCAAAGTGCCCTACATTAATAAGGACAACAGAAAAAGCTAACGCGATTGGCAGAAAATGCCGGATGAGGACTTGAAGACACTGTAGCGCGGTTCAGTCGCTGCCCCTTGGCACAATACACCATAGACAGTAATAAGTTCTCTCCATACATTAGCCAGTTTCGGTGTTTGTGCCCCGCTGCAGTTTTCCCTACTACATCTTCGAACAGAGCCTATTTCTGGCAACACTCAGCCGTCCAGCCTGTGGCAACGGATGAAAGGGGGGGGGGGGGGGCGGGAGCCTTACCTTTCTCTGCATGCTGCAGGGGCGCTAGGACGGGCACTGGAGGAAGGCGCTGGGCTTTGCCTCGCTGGCTTACCAAGAGACGCGTGCATGGATCGGCCAAGGGATAAAATCCGAGCGCAGGCGTGCGAAAGAAGACGAGACGATTATAAGCGTGCAAATAAAGAGGGCTCGGTTATTTCCAGTAAACAGTGACTCACGTAGCTTGCATGCTGTAGTGCCATCCGAGCCAGCATAGGACCAGAAAACCCAAGTGAGGCACCGATCCGGAGTCCTGCAGATGCAGAGGTGGCTATAGAGAGAATATCCAGTGTTTCTTGCATTGTAAAGAAAATCTTGCAAACGGTTGCCTACGCTTTCGTTACGGGCCAAAGGACTTTTGATAACCCTTTCGGTGAGACAATTAATTTATTATTTGCTGTTTCAACCTGCTGGTTTAGAAAGTGATAAACATCAGTTATTGTTATTGTAAACAAACCCATCTACAATATTAACGTACCAAACAGCATCAAAATAAAATTTCACCCACCATAATATACAGCAAAACAGAATTATACAAAAATCCATTGATGGGGCGAAATGTCTTGCATACTGTACAATTAAACAATAGATCCAACAGAAAATCAGCATAGCATACCATTCAACGGCGTATCACGCAATACAAAATCTATAAAATATGTGCAAAACTATAAATATACAATCTCCAGACGCAGAACGAATACTTCCAGATATCCTTTCTCTATATTCAATCATTATACACACCACCAAGAACTTGAAATCGTCCTAAAGAGTTTGACCCTCACATGTGTTCATGTTTACTAAGGTGTGGTCGGTTTTTTTGCACCTAATGCAGCTTTTGAGTCAAAATCAAGACACATGAGGTGCAACTGCACTGAGGTAACAAGGAGTAACAAGCAGGTTGCCTGACCTGAACTGTGCATGGTAGACCTTGGCAATTACTGTGGCCACATAACTGGATTAACAAGACAGGAACACATCACACCCATTCTAAAAGACCTACACTGGCTCCCACTCAGTTCACGCATCAAATACAAAACAATCATAAACATATTTAAGATCAAACAACACACTTCAGCCAACAGCCTACACACCCTCATACAACCAGACACCAGCACACGCCCAAGAAGAAAAGGTACTTCCAACCGGTGTTAACACCCCTAAAGACTTCAGAAAAACACAAAAGGACACCACAGAACGAGCACTCTCCCTGGTTGCCCCAACAATCTGGAACACCCTCCCAGACGTTCTGAGAACAACGACAGACCTGAAAGACTTTCGCAAGCAGCTGAAGACAACGTTATTCACAGAGCACTATGGACATGTCACATGATCTAACTAGCAAGAATAACCAACATACCCACCCCCCCCCCCCGACCCTCGTATAGAAGAATGTATAACAGCACACAATGTATTATAGCGCACAATGTACATAGCTCCACCTAATCAAACACACAACACATCAGACACACCAAACACGATATACCCTTCACTGCATGAAAACACATGATCAAACATAAACATAAACATCACTCCTTTGATTGTTTGCTGTGAAACCGCTTTGATTGTAAGATAAGGCGGTATAGAAATACTGTTAAATAAATAAATAAAAAATACTGTGGGCGCACCCAGAGCTGGCTCAAGGGTTTCTGCTAGTCCAACCTAGCTGCCCCCAGCTGATGCTGCCACCACTGTGCCCCCCCCTCCCGCTGCAAATTCCATTTTGGTAGGGGGAGGCAGGCAGCGGCAGTGATCGTGCTGGCTGCCTAGCATGCCTAGTGGACGGACAACCCTGGGTGCACCTTATGTCATCTCTTGAGGTGGCGTTAAGTGCGGGCATGCTAACTGCAACACTGGCGATTAGTACATGCTACTGCCAGCCGCCCTAAGTGCAATGTGCAGTCAATGTCTATTCTCAGGGCAGGTCCTGAGTTGATTCAAGATGTTGGCACCTTAGGCAGATCTTAAGCCTTATGTCCTTTGACTGTTAGAATCAATTGTTTAGCTTTGAATGCCTTGCTCTTTGCCACTGCCTGCTGCCGCCCAGTCCTGCCTACTCTTCACCCAACTCTACCCATCCCCCATCCCACTGCTCCATGTGCAATGAATGTGCATTTCAGCATGCAGTAATTGTCCCGCCTGCATGGTAACATTTATCCCAGGCCCCTGGAAGTGGTTAATGCATGCTGAAGCGTGGGTTAACCACATAGTGCACGTTAATTAAACATATCCCTATGTTCCTTTCAAAGCAAGCAGTGACTGAACAACAAGGAGTTTATTCCCTCTACCATAGCACAGACTTTCTGTCTTTAATCAAACATCCCTTGGGAGTTTTGTAGCTGGAATTTTTCTTTTTGCCTTGTGAAAATAATACAAATTATATGCAGCTCTTGTATTTAACATGCTAGTCAAGTCAGTCAGTCAATCCGTAGATTTTGTGGCACTTTGTATTAATTAGCTCCTGATGAATTTCAATAGGCTAAATTCCAGAAACATGGATGGGCCTTCATAGGAAGTTTAAATCTCATTGGTCCACCGCAAAACTTCCCAAAAAATTATCATGCATCTGAAAAGGAAAATTGAACAATCCCCACAAGTGCTTTCCCCTCATAAATGTGTTGAAAAGTTAAAATACCCTACCTCCCTCTCAGCCTACTTAAGTGCTCAGACAGACTACTGTGCACTCATACTCCACTCAAAAAAAGAATATCATGCCAAGCTTCTAGATGCCTCTCTTAGTCTTAACCACCCCAGAGAGCTATTTGAAATAGCTCTGGACCTCCTCAAAACTCCAAAAGACATGAAATCTAACTCCAACTTAATGCCTGACACCATGGCACAATTCCTTCAAATCAGACAACCGACCAACCTATTGCACCACCTGCCTGTCACTTACTCCACTAACCCTTCAGACAACAAAACCTGGTCATCTTTCAGGCAGCTATCAACCAGAGAGATCATCAACATCATAACAAACCTTAACTTACCACCTCATCACTCAACCCATGCCCCATCACCTGGATCAAGATAGAAAACATGACTTTGCTCCAAGCATCATGCACCTAGTCAATGCATCTCTGACGCTTGGCCTCATACCAACTCCCCTCAAGCAAGCCTCAATCAGACCCCTGTTCAAGAATCATGCAGCGGTCCCCTAAGCTCCAGCCTCATACAGACCTATATCAAGCATCCTGTCCCTGGCCAAAATCATAGAAATGACAGTGCAGCTTTAGTTACAAGATTTCATAGACACCCAAGTGCCACTCGATGAACACCGACATGGCTTCAGATCACACCGCAGCACTGAAACCCTTCTGACTTCCCTCCTTGACAACTTAATTAAAGGTACACAGAAAGTATATCAAGGATTTGTTCTCATCTTTCTTGATATCTCAGCAGCTTTTGACTCAATCACCCATGCCCAACTATGCTCCCGTCTACACTCATTTGGAATCAGAGATACAGCTCTGCAGTGGTTCACATCATACCTCTCCAACTGATCACAACAAGTAAGAATTGTGTCTGACACTTGCAACCCTTCCAGCTGCTACAAGGCTTACCTCAAGGCTCAGCCTTATCTTCACTGCTATTTAACATTTTCATCGAATGCTTATATATGCTCATAAAACAACATAAAACCCACTATCATCTGTATGCAGATAACATCCTAATATATGCCCCAATCTCCACCACCAACCTAGACTACTCCACAATCAGCAATTGCCTAGAAGAATCCATTCAATGGCTCAATGACCACAACATGCATATCTCCAGCAAAACGGAAGTCCTCATCGTCTCCAAACATCCATCCTTCACTCCGCCATCTACCATCAAACTGGCCAACCACACCCTACAGGTCAAGCAATTCATAAAATACCTATGCGTCACACTGGACTATCACCTCAACTTCCAACACCACATTAAACAAGTTACCAAGACATCATACTTTTTAAATATAATTTATTGAATTTTATACAAACTATCAAGACAAAGTCTCATACAGAAAAGAAATACAGTGGGTGAACATTATAGAAATAAGAAATCGACCCAAAAGATCTCTTGTAGTGCACATACTAAATTGAGGGGGAGGGGGGGGGGTTAGGTATAATCAACCTAAGATAGGAGCAAACCTCAAGTATCACACAGGAAATAATACCTAATATACAAAATTAAAATAGCCACTGAGGAGCCGAGGCATTAACTATAGCATTGAGAAGCTGTTAGCATTGTGATGGCACAGACAAGACAGACCGCTTGGCATTTACAAAGGTGACTAAATCATTTGGCTGAAAAAAAAAAAAGATATCTAATCGACTTATAACCCACTAAACATTTGCAAGGAAATCTTAAATAGAAGAATCCCCCGAGTTGCAACACTCCAGATTTATGAAGGAGAAGTTGTTTCCTCCTCTTTTGCATTTCTTTAGCAATATCAGGAAAGATGGAGATTGTATAACCACAAAACGTTTCCAATCTCCCTTTGAAAAACATTTTAAATAGCCACTCTTTGTCTGTGACCAAGGTACAAGAAACTAACAAAGTAGAAGGTTTATAATCCTCAGAACAAACAACTTCCAGTAGCTCAAACACATTTAATACATCTAAATTATAATCCCCTTTCAAAGCATCTGGCTCTTTCTTCCCCACTGGGACATAATAGACTTTAGTTAGAGGTGGTATAAGTTCTTGTGGGATCTTAAAACTTCCACCAAGAATGGCTTGAACATATCATGGGCTGAGATCCCCCTAGCCTTGGGGAAATTCAAGACCATTAAATTCATTGCTCGAGCAGAATTCTCCAAAACCTCCAACTTATACCATAGAGCCACATTGTCTTTAACTAAGTCAGAGCTCAAGTCCGACAATATTTCCAGTTGACTTCCATGATCTTCCACTTGCAATTTAACAACATCCATAGTACTCACAGTAGTATCAATCCAGTCCGAATTCTCCTGGAATCTAGTACAGACAGCCAAAGTTTGCCTTGTCACAGCTTCAGAGAGTGAAACAATAGCATCCCATATTACCTCCAAAGTAAATTCCTTTGATTTAGCAAGCAAAGTTGCCATCGGAGTAGAGGTTGCAACAAAGGGGGACTGAAGTGACAGTCCATCACTATCTGGACTACTGGCCGTCAATGCTTCTGCTTTCTGCACTAATCTCTGGGTCTCTCCAGAACTCCCAGAGGCCTGATCACCCACCATACATGCAGCATCCCCTCAAGTGGAGCCCAACCCTCCCCGACATGCAAGGAGGGTGGCTCCAGAACCACAACCACGGGGAGTAGCATACCAGGGCTTGGCGGAGGCATTCTCAAATCAGAAGGCAAAGAGATGTTGATGTCTGAAAGCGGCAGCCAGCCCTCCTTCTCTGTCGCTGCCAAGCTGGAATGAATCTCCTGCTTCATCGCCTGGGTCACCTCACAAATCGATACATCAGACTGCCAACAGAAGACTGGGGCTCCGAGGAAAGACTCTCGCCTTCCCCTTACACTTGGGCATCGGGTACGAGGAAACAGCTCAGCCCCAATACAGTATACTTTAAAATGAGAACTCTATGATGCCTCCTCCCACTTCTGGACCCCAGCAATTTCAGGAACGTATGCCAAGCCCTCATCACTCCCATCCTGGACTATGCAAACATAATTTACCAGGACCTCCCTAAAGCCACGTTATTACCCTTACAGCTTGCCCAAAACTCTGCAGCCAGAATAATCACTGGCACGGACCCTCGAGAACACATCACTCCCACTCTGAAAGCCCTACACTGGCTCCCCATCCAAGTGAGAATCAAGTACAAAGTAGCTCTAACCATATTCAAGATCATTCACAATTCTCTGCAAACATCCTCTGTCGCCTTCTTAAACAACCACTCCACAAGAGATCAACACGTTCCATCAACAACAGCCTCCTCTTGGTTCCAGCTATCTTTACCCAATCCAACAATACAACTTCCAACAGAGTGTTCTCATTCTATGTCCCACTGATCTGGAATGCCCTCACCCCAGAAATACGGACCCTCACAGACCTCACTGAATTCCGGCATAAGTTAAAAAACACCCTCTTCTTGGAACACTTCAGCACAGATTCTGAACTACCCCTCCATCCTTCAGATCCGCACCGGGAACCTTGGTAACACCAATATAACTTTCATATACACATGCCATAGTCAGTACGATGTAAATAGTTACGATGTGTTCAGTTAATTTAACCTTTAACAAATGTTCAATGTAAAATGTTTAGTTTATTGTTCCAAGTAAACCGCTGTGGTTTGTAGATACAGCGGTATAAAAATGCTGCTAAATAAATAAAATACCCCCCTCCCCCATGAATGAACTATAAAATCAAGAGGGGAGCTATCAATCTGCGTACACTTTCATCCATATCTTTGTCCCTTACACCCACCCACCACACCCTGAAACCTCATCATTTATCACTGTTCAGCACCATGGTGAGCTCCTGTGACAAACGGACAGAGGCCACAGAGCAGCTCAAACTCATTAGCACTTTAAATGCATTTCGGCATAGAAAATAGGATGACTTCAAGAGATATTAAAGAAGATATACAGCGCTATATTTATTTATTTATATATACATATATATATATATATATTTTTTTTTTTTTTTTTTTAATAACAGCATGCTATTCAGGAAGCAGTACTACTGGGTCTTTCATACTAAATATTTTGTGTATAGACTTAAAACTAGGGACATGATTTGAAAAGGTTAATGCACATTCAGTGTCACTACACCCATAGAAAAGGACTGTGGGCACTTATTATACATTAATCTAATTAACGCACTTTAAATCCTTTGGTAAACATGGCCCTAGAACTCTGACTATTGTATGTTTGTTGTAGGATCTAGAAAGACATACATTAGGATGCTAATCTGAGCTGATTCACAGATTTATGGAGCAAATTTCCTGTCCTGCTACCAAACACACTTCAGCATTATACCATTGAAAGGGGGAGGTCAGGGGAAAGGGCAGAGCAACCTGAGCAAAGTACTGGAGTAGGACTTGTTTCACTAATAGAGATGAGCATCAGTTTTCTAATGAAATGAATAACAGGACAAAACATTGCTTCTCATGTGAAAATGAAATTTGAACCTTCCAAAATTTAGGAGGTGGAGGGGCTTGCTTCTTTTTCATTTCAGAAACAAAAAAAGACCCAAAATATTGAAACTTCTCTGGGCCTTGCCCTATGTCCCCTAGATCTCACTTACCTAATGCATGGGATCTCTATAATCACAATGGGGCAGATATGATCCTAAGTTACTCTCACTCTACTGAGTGCAGCCATATGGCAGCATGTGACCATCCAGCAAAACATCACTGGCCTTAGGCATGGAAGAGTAGCCCAGTGGTTAGAGTAATGGGCTAAGAAGCCCCATTTGAATCTCACTCTATTCCTTGGGCTAACACTTAACCCTCCACTGCCTGAGGTACACGTTTCAATTGTAAGCCCTCTTGAACTCTGAGAAAGACATGAATGAAATGTAATTCCCGTTCCCTTTTGGGCCAGCCAACACGTTTTGAAAATCAGACCTAGGGTGGCAGGAGTGATTAGGGGTTACTCCTACACCATCTCATCTATGGAGACTCCACGGATGGGGTAAGTGAGTTCCAGGATTGGAGGGAGGGGGCATAAAGGAAGCCCTACAAGTTCAATTTTTAAATGGTAATGCGGGGGGGGGGGGGGGGTTGGTGGGGAGGGGCTTTATTTTATTTTATTTATGCTGATGTTTATTTAATTTCTAAAAAATGAAACAATCCAAAATAAACATCAAATGAGAGAAGAGCACATTTCAAAATGAAGCATAAAAACAAAATAAAATGAAGATTTTTACACTTCACGCCTCTATTCATCAAGGCTCTTCTAGTTTGTGACTATTCATCAAATCTCTAGGGAATCCCGAGCATGGATATGAAATTGTGCATGATGAACCCTCTGTAGGTGATCATACAGTATGAAGTGTGCATACCGTGCAACTATTTTTGCAAGGTAATGCTGAAACAAGGATGTCATCTTTCAATTTTGCAGTAGTCCTTTCGACATTGCTCTCCTCCCTCCCTCCCCCCCCCCCCCCACCCACCATGTTTGATTGCCACATTTATGGAAGTGGATTTAAGGTAACTATATTTCACTCATCATATACATCTGTTTAGTGCATTTTAATAATCAATGCACGTATTTGCTCACACCATCCATGCTCCGCCCCTATGCATGCCCACCGTTAAAGTGCATGTTGTGAAATTAAGAGGTCATTGACATGTTTATGCAGCCACATATGCAAGTAAATGATTCAAATACTAGCATGCACATGCATTGTTAGCGCCTAAAAATGGGCACCTCCTTATAAAATTACTCCCAGATGTGCTAGAACAAGGGTCCATCAAGCCAAGTATCCTGTCTCGAATAGTGGCCAAGTCAGGATCTGGCAGATGTCAATGAATAGATGTATTCCTTGCCCTTCATTTTCCAAGCCTACTTGGCTAATAATTGTTTATGAACTTTTCCTCCAGGAAACAGTCCAAGCCTCTTTCAAGCCCAGCTTTTCTAGTTGTATTGACCATAGCCTCCTGCAGCAATAAACAAACAATACTTTTCTTCTGCTTCTTCCATTTGTGGTGGACACTACAAGCGCCTCAATGCATCGGAAGAAGAATGTCAGAAAGCCGGGACTTGCCAAACATCTGCTACTGAAAACTGGATCACAGTCCCTCCCAGCATCAGAAGGGCAAGTATAAAAAAAAAATCTGCTATGGAGAGAAAAGGACAAACAAGCAAAATGTCACCAACTGCAGAACCCATAGATAAACTATGCTTGTTGGAGCAGTTGTCAGACATTACTAGATGCCAGCATTATTAGTGTTCAGTGCAGTGAAAGCTGCTTCACATTGGAGCAGGGATACATGATGCTGCCATGATGGGCCTACTGGCAAAATGTTTAATTATTTTCAGTGAGGAGCAGATTCACTGTAATAAAAAAATTCAATAGTGTGCCAAATTTTGGTCTATCACAGATCCCATAGCTAGGGGTTTTGTTAGGAATAAGCTGGCCCTGCTATGAGCCTAAGGGATGAGTCAGTGAGGTTTCAGCTTGGGGAGTTGAAGCCAAAAATTAAAAGCAGAGCCAGCTGATAGAGGAGCATGAGGCTGCAAGAGCTGTTGCCTGCAGCCCAGACCTTGGCCTGAACCATCCCAACCCCCCGGGTGTCGGCAGTCTACAGTCTCTCTCCCCAGCTCCTCATGGTGTGCACTGGTTCATTTACTCACACCCCTCATCATATGCACAACTGACAGGAACAGTGGTGCTTAACAGCACATCGACGTTTATTATTATTTGCACATTTAACTCGCACCTTTTCAACGGTAGCTCTTAGCGAGTTATATTCAGGTGCACTAGGTATTTCCTTGTCTCCAGAAGGCTTTCCTCAGGCAATGGAGGATTAATTGACTTGCAGAAAGTCACAGGGAGCATCAGAAGGATTTGAATTCTCTCTTCTCTGAAACTCGTTCCACTTAGGCTACCCCTCTGCTCTTAATGCAGAACCAATCTCTCAGTTTGAACCATGAGATGATCATAGGATCTTGTGACTCATGTCCAGAGCCTAGCAAACTGATGCACTACTACGCACTGTTTTTCCTGTTGGGTCTGGGGGAAGGGGCCAAAACAAATTACTCTCTTAATCTTGTCATAGATGTGACCCACAAGGACCGTGATGCAGGAAAGAGGCAGATAGATTCTACATCATGCCCTGTGCATGTAGCACTTATCTGCCTAATGTACATACCGAGGTGTGCAACCCTCCCCGACACAGTTACTCAGGAAGTACTTGGTAGCTTTGCTCAGACAGCAGATAGGATAGAAGGCCTTTAGGGATACTAGGAGCACTTCTTATATCTTATTGCATGCAAAGGCTTTCCATGCCCCGTGTTAATTTGCTCACATCGCATATCTGTATGTCACCAAATCTATTATTGTCCAACTAAGAGCAAACGTCACGTCAGAAACAGTACACAGTAGGGAAACGTGATGTGTCCAAGGATAGAACAACTGATCATATAATGTTGAAACAGAGGCTTTTATTTGCAATACCAAATGGATGATGCCCTACTGTGTACCTACTGTGTACCAAATCTATTATTTACAGCAATTAAATAACATTACGCGAATAAAAGTTTCAGAGCCAAGGAGCCTGTTAACTCCCTGAAGTAAAACATGTCCCTGTGGAGGGAGTAGGCTTACTTGTTTTCTTGTATTACTACTACTAATCATTTATATAGCGCTAGAAGGCATACACAGAACTGCAAAAAAACACATACAGAAGCCAGTCCTTGTTCGTAGAGCTTACAATCTAGTTAAAACAGACAGCACAATACAAGAGAAGTAAGGGGTTGAATAGGGAGAGGAGACACAAGGGGAACAAGAAATTGGGATCCAAAAGCGGCCACAAAGAAGTCAGCCTTTAGCATGGATTAGAAGAGGGAGAGAGATGAGACTTGACGTAAAGATAGAGGAAGTTTGTTCCAGGCATAAGGAGCAGCAAGGTGAAAAAATCAAAGTCTGGATTTGGCAGTAGAAGAAAAGGGCCTAGAGAGAAGAGAGCCAGAGGAGGAGAGAAGAGAGCCAGAGGAGGAGTGAAGAAAGCCAGAGGAGGAGAGAAGAGAGCCAGAGGAGCAGCGAAGAAAGCCAGAGGAGCAGCGAAGAAAGCCAGAGGAGGAGCGAAGAAAGCCAGAGGAGGAGAGAAGAGAGCCAGAGGAGCAGCGAAGAAAGCCAGAGGAGGAGAGAAGAAAGCCAGAGGAGGAGCGAAGAGAGCCAGAGGAGGAGCGAAGAAAGCCAGAGGAGGAGAGAAGAGAGCCAGAGGAGCAGCGAAGAAAGCCAGAGGAGGAGAGAAGAGAGCCAGAGGAGGAGCGAAGAAAGCCAGAGGAGGAGAGAAGAAAGCCAGAGGAGGAGAGAAGAGAGCCAGAGGAGCAGCGAAGAAAGTCAGAGGAGGAGAGAAGAGAGCCAGAGGAGGAGAGAAGAGAGCCAGAGGAGCAGCGAAGAAAGCCAGAGGAGGAGAGAAGAGAGCCAGAGGAGGAGCGAAGAAAGCCAGAGGAGGAGAGAAGAGGGGCCAGAGGAGCAGCAAAGAAAGCCAGAGGAGGAGAGAAGAGAGCCAGAGGAGGAGCGAAGAAAGCCAGAGGAGGAGAGAAGAGAGCCAGAGGAGCAGCGAAGAAAGCCAGAGGAGGAGAGAAGAGAGCCAGAGGAGCAGCGAAGAAAGCCAGAGGAGGAGAGAAGAGAGCCAGAGGAGCAGCGAAGAAAGCCAGAGGAGGAGAGAAGAGAGCCAGAGGAGGAGAGAAGAAAGCCAGAGGAGGAGAGAAGAAAGCCAGAGGAGGAGCGGAGTTCACGGGGAGGGGTGTAGGGAGAGATTACTGAGGGGGGGGGGAGATGCTTTGTGGAGTGGAGAGCTAGGGGTATATTTTGTACAGGGTAGCTTGCAACGTCAGCAGCAGCTTTTGAAATGGGGGAGGGGTGTTCTTACCTATGGCTTACGGCCCCTTTACAAGCACAGCATCAGTTGGAGCTTACTAGCTAAAGAGACAAAAATCTACACCGAAGCTTAAATAAACACGCTCTAATTGTAATGATGGCCTGGATGAGACTTCTGGGAGTCGTTTCATTTTCAGAAAATAGTTTTGTACAGTATAGTGCAATCACACTTATTCCTCCTTCCTATCACAACTGCACTACAAAGATAATGTGTCAGATCCCTGCAGTTTCATCAAGAACCATAGCCTGCGAAGGTGGGTTATGTCAGCAGAAGAAAATGCCGAATGACAAAACTAGATACAAAAATCTGCTTGCAAAAAAAATAAATCAAGGGGCCCTTTACTAAAGTGCGCTAACGGTTCATGCACGTTTTAGCATGCGCTCAGGGTTACTGCATGCTAAAACAACCAGTGCACGATGGGGAGGAAACTGGGTGGCTTATGGATGGAGAGTGGATGTAGATATAAGAACATAAGATTTGCCATATTGGGTCAGTATCCTGTTTCCAGCAGTGGCCAATCTAGGTGACAAGTACTTAGCAGTTTCCCCAAAGGACACAGGTTCCACAATGCTTGTAAGGGGGCAAGCAGTGGATTTCCCGGGTCCCCTTTACACATTATTATTAGACTACATTTAGACTACATATTATGCTTAGAGCATAGTACTTACTTCATACTGTCAGTTTTGCAGGTAACGCAGGTACACTTAACACCTCCTCAAGAAGAGGCATTAAGTGCACTTGTGTTAATTGTGATGAAGTTAATGAGTGTTAAGGAACCTTTCAGTGAATTAACTGTAGGGGACATGTTGCCCTTTGCATTTACCACGCATTAGATTTTACTTTTAGTTTTTACTTTTAATGTAATGCAAGTGCAAAGGGCCCCTAAGTAAAGATTAGTCTGCATTAAGAGATGTTTTTATGCTTCTGGACAGATGGATGGCCAGATTCAGAAAATGTAAGCGATTTTCAGATCTACCTAGACTGAGAAGGCTCATAGGCATACGTATAAGCTTTGACTATTTTCTGAACACAACATATGCATCTATGTGTCTTTATATAACAAGCCCCCGGAAAGGATGTGCAGACATGTACTTGCGCTTGGGTCAGACACAGATGGTCTGCCTAAGCCTGTATGGATACAGCTCCACCTCACTTCTGGCAGCCTCTGCCCCTGGGAATGTATATGCTCAATCTGCAGAAAGCTATGCACAACATGCCGATATCTCGTACTTTTATGTGCTTATAGCCCAAGCAATTTAATAAGCACCTATGTCTGTATTTAAAACTCTGTTTTATCCGCAGAAAAGCTTTATAAAATTACACCATGCTGTCAATATAAACAAACGTACTTTTGAAGTGTTTGAGTTAAGGGGTAATATAGAGCATAGCTGCTGCTTAGACTTCATAAACTGGCCTTGGGACTCACGCTATGGTGCTTCAGCACAGAATACTTATTTGGAATCTTTTGTCTAACATAGTCAATGAAGCTGAGGGTTGTGGAGAATTACATGCTTGAACTCTTGCAGAAGGGGATGATGGCAGCTACTACTTTAGTGACCCCTGCTGGCTAAAGAGTGGTATAGATGTTAATCTGAAAAGGAAACGTCCCTCTAGCCTTCAGTTCTGCTGCAGGTTCAGTGAAATCATAGCATTATGCACTCAGGTAGTCTTTCTTTTGATGCATCATATTTCTAATCCAGATTAAATTGTTTTAGAATTAGGTAACTAACAAAATATTTTGAAAATGGATGCCAGCTCTCCTCTTTCCTTCTAGTCCACAGGAGGACACATTCATGGAGAGGGGAGAGGTGATTCTGAAGGACTAGCAGCATGATGTTCCTTTATAGGTTGAGGAGTGAATCATCAGTTTAGCAACCCTCCACCTGAAATAATTCTTAATCCATGTCCTGCTAGCAAAGCAAAATCATTTATTTGCTGTCCCTGACAATCTTGGCGCTGAGAGAGGGGCCTTTCATTTTAGAATGCAGATTAAGAAGTTTGCAGGACACCTTTAGAGCCCAAATTCATCAAGAACCTTTCCCAGAGCCACAGAAAGCGAGCCAAGCTGTTGGCAAATCAGCGCTTCTGCAGGGTAAGAGCTTCCATCCTGCTTACGTTCCTGAGATGGCTGTGAAAGTCCAGTTGCTCGGAGGTATGAGAAAATCATCTGAAACAGAAGCTAAAATGAGGCAGAATGCTATTTATAAAGCACAGTCTTCCTTTGTGAAGGCTGCTTAGCCAGCTGAGTATGTCAAGCATAGCAGATTCAAAAGATTTAGAGACACAGCACCATACTGGGGCGAAACCTGGCACAAAGCGCAGCAGGCAGATGACTGGCAGTAAATATTTTTCCACCATGTATTAGTCAATACTTGCATGTACTTGCTGACAAAATGAATACAAATGCCTATGTAGTCCAGCATGCAACATTTAACGAATGCTTAGGTGCACTTACTTATTCTAATATATGAACATGCCTTAATGTCGATGCGTGTTCGAGTTGCCTATGCGAGGCATACTGCAATAAAGGCCCATATAAACCCCACACATACAAGAGCCCTGCCCTACCAACACCCGGTTATTACTGATAAAGAGCCAGCACTGTGCACCACACTGCAGAACAGAAGAGAAATCAAACAGACAAGCCGTAAAAAAAAAAGAGTTCACAGTGTATGGGAGTGGGAAAACCACAGGGATGGGGAAGTAGGTTTCCAGACAGACCACAGGATAAATGAAACGTCAGAGTGGTGGGAGGTGGCCAAGGAATCCAAGGAGATCATAAAATCAAGGTGGCAGGAGACGCCGTCAATTGCAGTTTAATGTTTGAAGAAAAGTGGGAAGGAATTGAAATCTAACAAGGAAGCAGAGAGTAGTTTGACTTATGGAAGAGGGAGAAGTGGATCTGAGATGGAAGGAAAGAAATTTAGTAATTTTCAAATTCATTTCAAAAATAGTCTTCCCATTACGAAGGCAGAGGTACAAGAGTGAAGTCTGAGCATGTGTCATTATAAAAGAAATTGAAGGAAAAAGTACTTTTTCCGATGTACAATTAGGCTGTGAGTGTATCACCAAAAGATATGGTCAAGGCAGTTGGCATTGCTGAGTCTTAAAAGAGTTTATTCAAGTTACTGGAGAAAATGTCCATAAATCATTAGTAGCCACGTAGGCCTGGAAAGTCATTACTCATCTCTGGGTATGAGCAATAAGGGATAGATCTATGCATTGAGATCCTGCCTGGAACTTGTGACCTTGATTCTGGGCCCAATGGACCATTGGTCTGATCCAGTACGGCACATCTTCAGGGCTGGCCCATCTACTAGGCAGCCACCTAAGGTGGCAAGCATGGGTGGGTGGCTCAGAGGCTGTGTGCTGCCACTTTGGTGCTTGTGGCAGGGCCATGGGCTATGGCACACGTGACCTGCTGCTTCTAACCCCCTCTGAGGCAACTATCTGTTGGAGAGGAGTCAGAAGCAGCAGTCCACATATGTCAAAGCACATGGCCTGTTGCGCACACCAAAGTGGCGGCACAGAGTCACCACTTTTAAACTGCCACCGCCGTCGCCAGTTCCCTCCCAAGATGGAAGCAGCGGCGACTCAGTTATCAATGGGTGCCATCCCAGGACACCCCGAGCACACCCCGATGCTAATCGGTTAGCAGCAGGGTCTGCAGTGGTGGCACTCATGGGTATCCTACTGGGAAGTATTTACATGGTTTACAGGTCTGCAAATTGTGCAAATGCCTTTGAATAGCCCCACCCTGTGTGTGTGTGTGTGTATACTTGCAAAATATAGGCACAGACATTTAGGGGCATGTCTACTAAGCCACATTAGCTGTTGATGCAGCAGATAGCTGTTGACCTGGTGCACTTGGCAAGCACTAACGTGGGACAGCTGCAGATAGTGCATAAAATCGCTGTGCTATCTGCAGACCATGTCATAGGTGCTTGAGTGGGCGTGGTGCAGGTGGAGTGTGGGAGCATCTGTAAGAAGTAGTTTCCACAAGCATTGGCAGCATGCAGTAACCGCTGGCTTTGCAGACATCGCAGGTGCAGCTAACGCCATGGCAGTGGGTGGCGTTAGCTACATCCACTGTGCTGCTGTGCCGCAATCTCTGCGTTTTCCATGCCAAATCTATCAGAGCAATGCTGTGCATGCCCCCAATAGAAAACACAGGGCTTTTGCGCTAACACGGGGTAATTTGCACTAACACGCCACGTTAGCAGCAAAAGCCTATCACTGCTTAGTAGACAGACTCCTTAGATCAGCTCTAGGGCTGGTGTCAAAGTAGCGGCACGTTAGGCTTTTATAAAGACAAATAGGCACAATAAAGAATCTGTTTTGTTGACATAGACAAGACTTGACAGTTTTACCTTTCAGTACTGAACTATGGGATTGCATTAATAAGCTTTTGGGAGCACTTTCCAAGAATCTTACATTTTGCATCAATCTTTGCTTTATCTTCTCAGACTTAGGGATGTATCAGAATGACAGTTTTGGCTATTAGAAAAAGAAGCAGTGTCCCAATGTCTAAGAAAATGAAGAATCTTATCTACAATTATCTTTACTGCTTTTTTTTTTAGATGCAGTGAAGGCAGTAGAAACAAGATTAGGTAGTAATAAGAATAATTACACTAATATTTTAAAGCCCTTGACGTTTCTTGGCTTGCATCCAAAGCCACACTTCTGAAGATCCATATAAATCTGACACATTCTGTCAGACTGACTCAGAATAAGTAGGTTAGATTCTGCTGATCAGCTTTATTCTACACAGTGGCATGCTTTTGTTTAAACAGACATAGTAAGCCTTGCATAAAGATCACATATTTGTAGTAATTATACAGTAGGTTTGTTTCAAAGCAGCTGAGAGTTGGGCTCATTTCACAATAGTAACTAAACTGCTAGAACAAATTACACAGCTCGGGGTGGAGTCTCATCCATGTTCACTTAGATGTAATGATTTCAACTAGCTGAGCTTCTGTTGGCGCCATTGTTATGTCAAGTAGTCCTTTGTATCTTTTTATAAAATGTGACTTTGCCTCGCTATCACTTCTTGTTCAATTGATTGGGAGATGGCACTACAGAAGCTGTCCTGCATTTTAGTTCAAGAGTGACAGGCTGCTCACTTAGGTTCTGTCAACTAAGGGAACAAGCCTAAGTACACATACCCTACATTAATCTAGCTCAGACCAGATTAGGCAACCAAGACAGTATACCACTTCCTAGAGATAAGACCAAGACAGTCAACTAGCACAGACACAAATTTTAAGAGGCCAAAGGGCCTCTCCCTTCCAAAGCAAGCAAAAAGCATCTAAATCCAAGATGGCTGCCACAGGGTGTCACCACAGAAACAAAGAAAATGATAGTAAATAAAGACCATATGACATATTCACTCTGCCCATACAAATATACCAACTATACAATATCTTCTTCTCCCTTAGAGATACCCTGTTCTCGTCCCACACTTTCTTGAATTCAGTCTTCATCTCCACCAACTCTGCTGGGAGGCTGTTCCACGCACTCATCACCCTTTCCATGAAAAATATTTCCTTAGATTACTCCTCAGTCTATCCTCTTTCACCTTCATCTTATGCTCTCTAATTCCAGAGCTTCATTTCAGCTGAAAAAAACCCGTCTCCTGCACATGTATACCACACAGGTATTTAAACATCTCCACCATATCTCCCCTCTTCCATCTTTCTTTTAAAGTATACATATTAAGATCTTTAAAGTCTGTCCCCAAATCGTTTATGACAAAGGCGCTTGACCATTTTAGCAGTTGCCACCTGGACTGACTCCGTCCTGTTTATATCGTTTAGGAGATGCATGCTCCAAAATTGTACACCATACTTCAAATGTGATCTCACCTGAGGCACTGTCACCTCCTTTTTCCTGCTAGTCGTTTGTCCCTGTGCACCCAAGCATTCTTCTGGCTTTCACCATCGCCTTTTCTGTTTGGCCATTTTAAGATCATCAGATACCATCCCAGGTCCCTGCACAAAAGTACTTCACCCCTCCTATACTGTACCTCTTGCTTAGATTTTTGCAGCCCTTGGATTTGTGCATAACCCTGCATTATTTAGCATTAAACCTTAGCTGCCAAATTCTAGACCATTTTGTAAAGTTTTGCAAGACCCCCTCCTCAAGTTGTCGACACTTTACTTGGTGTCCACCCTATTGCAGATTTTGATATCATCTGCAAAGAGGTGAACCTTATCCAACAACCCTTCTGCAATATCACTTAAATGTTAAAAAGAACCAGGCCAAGGACTGATATCTGTTACACCCCACTCGTAACACCATCGGCAAAGTGAACTCCATTTAACACTACCCTCTTTCACCTCCCACTCAAGCAGTGTCTAACCCAGTCAGTCATTTTAAGGTCAGTCCCAGGAGTGCTCAGTTAATTTATAAGCTGTCTACATGGAGCCATGTCAAAGGCTTTGCTGCAATCCACTAACACAAATGGTAGCCACAATAGCTTCCGTGCAGGGCTGAGTTTGGGAAGTTGCTGATTTATAGGCGGTGTGGTTGAGCACAAAGCAGTTTATAAATGGGGGTTTCCTTAAAAATCAGTTCCAATCAGTCCCATATTTAAAGAGACTTATACATCTAGTGGCAGCCACTAGATATCTAAGTCCCCTACAGGGCTGATCCAACCATAGTGTAAAAGGTTCTAAAAGCTGTTTTATGTAACACGTTAGTTATCTGTAAACTGCCCCTGATCTCTGGAAGGGGCAGTAAAGAAAACTGTAACAAACAAACAAATAAATAAATAAAATAAAATGAATTAGGCAAACTAGGCAGAATTCAAAATGGCATAGGACAGACACAGTGGATCCCTTTACAGCAGCAGGTTAAAATCAAAATAAACTTAACTATCTAATTTCTCAACGAACAGGGGTGTCCTACATGGAGCGGTGGGTTCACCCCTAAACAAAGTCATGGGGAGGGGTGACCTGCAAGGAGCAGCAGGTGCACCTACTCTTGCCATCTTACTGGGCAGACTAGATGAACCATACTGGTCCTTATCTGCCGTCATTTACTATGTTACTATGTCACCTAGGGCAGCAGCTTCTGTGAAGCAGGGCCAGCATTAAGCAGCTATAGTCCAAGAAAAATAATGGGTTCTAACATCCACACAAACTCAGAGACTCATCAATGTGTGCTTTTATCCACAGGAAGAATAGACCCTTTACCATTGTAAGAATTCCATGAGCCATATGCCACATGCTTTCTCCACTACTTGAGGTGGCCCAACAAAGCCCATCCTGTTTGGCCAAAGCCTGATCCTTCTGCTGGAAAATTTTTTCCTCTGTCCTCCTCTGTCATTCAGAACTTGGTAGTATGAACTGTACAGCTGTATCATCTCCCTTGCCATTCAAAGCATGAGTTGGTGCAGAGAAAAACACAACCCAAGGAACTGGTATTCTTTCTCCTCCTGACAGCTTAGATCATCTGGTGAGAGATATGGACTTGGGTGATCGGCTACAGGGGGAGATGTGTGAGAAGGGTCTAAGAGATGAAGAGGCACCCTTGCATTTTAGGTATGTTGTGTACAATACTTGAGTAATAATTGGAAATATTCCAACTGAATGTGCTTATACTGTAATATTTTAATAGTATGTTCAAAGCTATACAACCACAACAACAACAAAAAAATGATGTCTGTGCAACTTAGACATAGTAATTACTGAGAAAAAACACAAAATATGACCTGGAGAGGACTAATGCCACCCTTCATTAATATTTGGTTGCACATACCTTGGCAGTGATGACAGCCTCCAAATGTTTCTTGTAGCCATCTATAGGTTTTGTACATCTGTCTGCTGGTAGTTTCTCCCACTCTTCAACTGTGATTTGTTCCATCTCATGAATGTTTCTAGGATTCCTTTTACCAATGGCAGACATCTCCTTCCAAAGGTTCTTGATTGGATTAAAATCAGGACTCCTTGTTGGCCAATTTAAAACAGTCCATTTTTGACTTTTTAACCATTCTTTTGTACTTTTGGATGTACGTTTTGGATCATTGTCCTGCTGGAGGACCCATGACCTTCAACCCAGACCTAGCTTTCTGATACAAAGTAGCACATTTCACTCCAAAATACCTTGGTAGTCCTCTGACTTCATGATTCCTTTAATAAATTCCAGGCCTCCAGTTCCTGAGGCAGCAAATCAGCCCCACAACATTATGGAACCTCCACTATATTTAATTGTAGGAAGAGTAGAATTGTAGAATCCTCAGTGTATTAAAATCCCTAGAAATCCCTAGTGTATTAAAAACCACGATTAACAATTGAATAATGTAAATATTTAACTAATGTAAATAGTTACAACATCTGCATAATTATATATTCCATGTTACCTGTTGTTGTTTACGAAAAGTTAATTGTACGTAGTTTGAAAAAACAAGATGTTCCATGTAAAACCATGTTCATTATGTTAATTGTAAACTGTTCATTGTGTTACTTGTAAACCGCCTTTGATCTTGGGAAAAAGCGGTATAGAAGAAAAGCATAAATAAATAAATAAATAAATAAGAGTGTTTTTTTCCTTAGAAACTTCATTTCTTTGCCTGTAAATATATTGCTGGTCTGCATTGCCAAAGAACTCAAGTTTGGTTTCATCTGTCCACAGAACATTTTCCCAGAAGGAATGGGTAAAGATCAGGCGTGCCTTTTTATGTCCATCCTTGAGCAGTGGGATCCTCCTTGGCCTTTGCCTATAAAGTCCTTCTTTGTTTAGTGTGCGGCATAAGGTACAGGTTGAAACCACCACTCCAGATTGCTCCAGGTCAGCCTTAAGCTCTTTGGATGTTGCACGTGGTGTTTTTCAAAAGGTTCATGCTAACCTTCAAAGACTTCTTGGATTAATCTTCCTTTTCCCAACATGTCCTGGGAGGTTCTTGACCATTCCATGAGCAGAAAACTTGTTAATAACATTCTGAACTGTAGACACAGGAATCACAAGGTCTTTGAGGATGCCTTGTATCCCTTTGAAGTTTGATAATGGCTTTCCTGATAGTCTCAGGCAGCTCTCTTGTCTTCACCATTGTAAAAATAGAACAGGGAGTGAATGTGGCTATTTAAAACATTAGAGCCATAATGCATTAGTTTTTTATTTGATTCTTTTATGTGTCAAATATGTGTGCATATATAGTCCAAAGCCACTTCACTGGGCACTTTTGTAGGAGATATTAGACATTAAGGGGTTGAACTGCAAGGGGGCCAATAATGTTGACCACAACTGTAGGTATTGGCTCAGGGATTGTGTGTATGGAGGATCAGCTGGTTGGGGAGGGACATGTGTGTATATGAGTGATTGCAGGAGGAAGGGGTGGAGTTGAGAGAGAGCATGTACAGAACATCTTTGGATATGTGTTCTTCATTTCCAATGCTGTCTGAAAGGTCATCAAGAATAGTTGGAGACAAGTTCTTTGTACTTGTCTGTTTGTTTCACCGATTCATCAGGATGCTTGCTTCTTTGCAAAGATGGACTAGTGCACACTGAAGAGGTCAAGCATATTTGCTTCCCCTCATATGGTCTGACAAAGGCTATGGTGCTCAGGTAACAGATTTATTTATTTAACTAGGCTTATATACCGCTTTTCTGAGTCATCGTGGTGTACATTCAGGTACTGTTTAAATATCTATTTCCCTTGTCCCCAAAGGGCTCACAATCTATGTTTATGTACTTGATGCAACGGAGGGTTAAGTGGCTTGCCAAAGACCACAAGGAGCACCTGTAGAACTAGAAATCCTCTAGCAGGATTTGAACCAGGCCCTCCGGCCCAAGGTAACTTGCCTCAACAGGTGCAAAACCACAGCTTCTGAAATAGCATCAGCTCAGCTCAGCCAAAACATTAAGGGCAAAGCAGAACTCTTCTCCAAGCTGTGAATGACCTCTGCAACCCAGGGCAGTGCAACACCTTTTTGATTGGCGCATGAGGGCAGGGATTGATTTATTTATTTTTATTTTATTTAAAAGTATTTATATCCCGCCTTACCCTTGAATCAAAGCAGATTTCACTGCAAACCAATCAGGTAGGGTAGTGCAGGGGTGTCGGCATGCAGTGGCTGTGAATTTAATGTTCATGAGTGTGTGGATAGGTAAATCTTGATTTGGGGTGCAATATATACAGGTTGAGCTATATACATTGGGCTATATACTGTACAATTTTCTGAGAATGATAGGGTGTTTTGATGTTGTGGATGTCATTTCTCGTGTAACTTGTTTTGTGAGGTGGTTAGGGTGGATTGGTGGTCTTCATTGAATTGTTCAATGAATAGGGTGGTTTTTAATAGTTTCCGGAAATTCTTTATATCTGTTGTTGCTTTTAGGTTATGTGGGAGGATATTCCAGATAGCAGGGGCTGCAAGAGAAAAGGCTCGCATGGATGTAGATTTGTTTGTTCTTGTGAATAGAGTAGGTGTTGTTATATTGTTTTTGGGGCTGTTTCCGTCTGGTCTTTTGCTTGTTTTGGTTTCAATGAGTTCCTGTAGTATTCCTGCTGAGATGTTGTTTTTAATTTTGAAGATGGTGAGCGCTGATTTATATTTTGCCCATGAGGAGATTGGTAGCCAATGTAGATCTTGTAGTATTGGAGTTATATGGTCTTGTATTGAAGCACTAATGATAATGCAGGCAGCAGTGTTCTGGACTATTTGTAGGGGACGGGTGGTTTGTTTTGGCCCTCCCAACATTCCTGGTTGCCGAGTGGACAAAAAAATTGATTGGGCTATGGCCCACACCATTCTACTGCCTATGTCTACACCCTCCCCAAACAAGGTCACCCATCAGGAAAGAATAATGAAAACAGACAATGCATGATTTGTCAGTCTTAATCTGAAGTTAAACTGTTTACAGAGCTATTCCGTATTGATCTTCCTATTCTGGCACACAGCTCTAATTACCCAAAATACATTTTTACATTTGTTAAAAGTATTCTGGACAGAACACAACATAAGACTGTGTGGTATAAGTGAACAAAAGATGGGAATACAGTAAGTTCAAAGATAACTAAGAGAACTCTTCATAGGCTTCAGCTGGTGTGATAGGAATGAATAATTAAGGCTTTCCTTAAAGGAAGGTTTAAGCATCACAGTAACTACTCTCAAATAGGAGAGACCTACAAAACACTGGCAATGGACCCAGCATTTACTACTCCCTGCCACCACACCCCTCAGTGCTTGCTTCCTCCCCCCCCCCCCCCCCTTCTCCAGCATTCTCGCTCACACTTCCCTTCCTTCCCCTCTGCTAAGCTCTTTACCCCACCAGGCACTCCCTCGCTCTCCCATTTCCCCCAAACATTTGCCATTGTGCCTCCTGGTCCTTACTCTCGCTCTCTCCCATTCCAGGCATTTGCACTTTCCCTTCTCCCCTCCCACAGCACACCTCCTTTCCTCTCCCTCGGTGCTGCTCTTCTTCAGGTGACCCAAACCGCCAAGTGTCTGGCTGCTCCAATTCTGGGCCCTAAGCACATTGCATATTAGATGCTTCTACTGCAAGTATAGTACCCGGCGTACTCTTCCATGTTCTGCAATGCATACAAGACTCCCTACCATAAATGTTTTCTCAAAATTATTACCATGGAATGCTTCCTTTCTGGTATGGCAAACATGAAACACTTATGATAGCAAAACAAAGAAGAATTAGCCAATGAGATTCCTGCACTGAACATGGAACGTCACATTTACATATTTCCAGCAAAGGCCTTTTTTTTTGTCATTGTAGCACTCTATGAGCGATGTAAATTTATTTATTTGGGTTTTTTTTCCTATACTGCTTTTCCTGGGAAGGCGATTTACAGTTAACATTCACAACTTTTGGAGAAATTACATTTAAGCATTAACAGGTTGTTGAACTAGAGGTACAAGCATTCATTTTCAAACAATCCAGTCACCTAACTTCAGGTGTTGCAGGGCTAGATTTTCAGTGAGACCATTCAAGGCTGAGTGGCTAAATTCAACTACCTAGTTTTACTAAGCAGTGCTCTAAAGTATAGGCAACCGTTAAGGTGCTCTCAGGACAATAAAAGGTTTACTACTAATACTGATCATTTATGTAGTGCTACAAGGCAAACACTATATGACTAAAGAGTGGCTAAGTGTTATTAGTTTCGCTTCCCAATGCTAATTTTCTGTACTGGGCAGCTAAGTTCAGATACTTAACGGTGGACACTGAAATGCCAAAAAATGTAGGTGGAAACCCCGATTTTTGCAATACAGATTTTGGAAACGTTCTTTCACCATTGCTTCTCTTTTTCCCTGTAACATTTGTCATCTTTTTGTGTAACAATCATCGGAGTAGTTACAAAATAGTATATACCAAGCCTCTGATCTTGGCTATCTGTGGGCACAAGAAAATCTAATTTAAAAACACAATTGCATGGTTCATACAGGAGTCTGCTAGGTCACTGTTCAAATACATCACATGGCATTCTTGTTCATTACATTTTGCAAAATTTCAAGCCCAGATGGTTGCAAAATTAGATTATTTTAATGAAGTGCTGGCTGGCGGGCTGAAAGTAACTCCAGTAATCCAATAACCCAAAGATAGTGTGTATAATGATGCAGTTTGATCAAAATTGTAAGTGATGATAGAGAAATCAGCTCTGAAGGGCCTTGAAATGGCTTCACTGCTGCGTCTTTTGATCAGTTCTATAGAATGACTCCGTTTTCTAAGCTGCTATTAAGGGTCCTCGCGCTGTTTCTATTGCTTTGGTATGCCGCAACTGTTCTGATGAGCAGGACTTTGACACAACCAGGAAGAAGAGTGAGCTACCAGTAAAACTGAAATTCATGAAGCACAGAACCAAAAGGTTACAGCAAAAGGAAGAGAGTTTTTGGAGAAAAACAATACAGTATTCTTTTGGAATAATTATCACTACAGAAGAGTATAACAATGTAACAGCTTTGAGACGCCCATTTGTAACCATTAACTTTTATTCAGATTTTCATTTGTCTTCATACGTTAGATGTAGCCCAAAGTGGTAACACATAAAAAGATGACTTCACCATTCAAGGAGTTTACATTTTTTATATTTTATGGTCATTGTGCAATACAATGAACATGATTTTGCAAGGAAAGTAAGGTCTTAAAGACATTGTTAGTATGCTTTGAGATGGAGACTAGTGACATTTGAAAATAATACACCGTTCAAAGAATTATGCCTCAAACTGTTTTCATTTTACTGGCTTTACTTGCCAGTATCTTTTACTGGCTTTACTTGCCAGTATCTTCAGAAAAGCGCAGTGGATCCATGGGATTTGGCTTGTCATTCCAAATAAAAACACGACTGTCTGTGCAAGATTTTAGGGAGTACATTTTTGAGGATTTTACTTGAATTAGGTTTGTGTTCCTCTATTAAGTTATTATGGTGGCCTTTTTATATGTTATTATTACTGTACGATTTTTCATGTTTTGCCTTGATTTCTTTCTGTACACCGCTGTACTGCTTTTGCACACCAATGGTATATCAAATGAATACAAGAAACAGAATGCAATGGACTGGACTATCCCCTTCAGTGGAAGGGGTGGAGGCAGAAACAGTAGCATAATATGACACAGTGGGATGAGCTGTGAGAAAGTGAAGGTAAACCTGGAGTTCTAATAGTCTATGCACACAACAGGAAGGAAACTGAGCAGATATGATTGCTTTTAAAGATCACTATTACATCTTACCCAATAAAATATAAAAAATGAACACCCCAAGGAAAATTTTAGAACTGGGCATCTACGTTTAGGCACCTAGAACATGCCTATCTTAAGCTTATTTTATAAGAAAAAGCATGTGCCTATTTTTATTTATAAAATAGAGGCAGTGAGAGGCTGAAAGAGCGTGTTAAATCTAGGTGTAATCACTCAAACCAGCTTTATGGTTGCAGTAAATGCATGCGCCTAGTTATCTAAAGAACATGCATAAATTATAGTATTTATAAGTTACGCATGCAATTTTGTGCTCCGTCCAAACTCCACCCCAGTACACACCCACAGTGAAAAGTATACGCAATTGGTCCATGTACTTTCATAACAGTGGCCGCCTAAAGTTTTCAGATAAGTGCTAATTTATACACGTAAATGACTAAAATACCATGATTTATGAGCATAAATGGCACTCAATGTTTCACAGCTCATTATAAAATGACCTTCCTCCCATCTTCAGCGACTGACCAAGGTATGGGGGATATTCCGTGTGATTAATGCAGACCTGCTAACCATGTTAATCGTTGAATCTCCTGGGGTGCCGTTGCTGCACTCCCCAATGCTAGCTAACATGACCCAGATGCCCTTCTGGAAAATGAAGATGACATGTACTACTCATCATTTGTACAGCGCTGTACATGTAAGAGACAGTCTCATCAACACAGACCACACAACTGGGGACTAGGATAAACCTAGGGGAACGGTAAAGAAAGACACATGAGACTAAGGGGATCAGGATCTAAAAGCAGCAGCTGCTTACAACTGCCAGAGCCTCAAACCATAAATCACTACGTAATATGTTAATCCTAATGGCACAGAATATCTCATAAAAACAATTCCACCACGATGGGCATTTGTCCTAAATCCCCTCAATGTAAATTGCTTTGCTTTTCATAGTCGGCTATAATATGGTAATAGAAAAGGGCATTTAACACCCGAGCAGCCATCACCTAGTGGTTTATGAGTTTCATCACACAGAGCCAGAGAAATGATTTTGTACATATGAGCTGGACAGCACGGCCATCGCAATACGGAGCTGCTGTACTACTTCTTCCCCTTAAGTGCAATCTGAGATTGGAAGCAAAACATTGTCCTTTAGACACCTCCTAGTGCAAAAGGTCAAATGTGTGCAAGAAGAAGAAAGGGCAAGAACAACCCGTATACAGCATAAACTAGCAACTAAGCAGTGGGTCACGATACAAGTTTCCCAACACACTCCCCTACAAACCAATCTAAAAGTTCCAGAATGGGAACCACTCTATAGAAAAGTGTTTAAAACAAGGCTCAAGAAAGAATTTTGCACAGTTTTGACAAAAGGTTTTATTTTTTTACTAAATAAACATATTTACATTGAGAATCCCACTTCAGTGAGGAATTCTGTTAGATTTTCACTTTCTAGACGTCTGCGGTGGGACCCATTCCTCTATCTTCTTGCGAGTAGTGGAATAAGGTACATACTGCCCTGGAGTTCCACTCTGATTAAATTTATGGTTCTCCCAGATGAATTTACGAGCAGCTGGCGGATGAGTTGTTGGAGGCTCATCACCAGTGGAATGAAGCCAGCGATGCCTTGTGAAAAATACAAAGCCACAACATTTAATTACATTCTAATGCTGATAATATTTGAAAATATATATTTACATGATTACACAAAGTCATTCAACCCATCCATCTTAAAAGGTAAAAAGCCCCAATAAAAAAAGATTTTCCAAAAAACAAATTTTATAAAATGGAACCTAACACCCACAAATGTATAAACAGCATACAACTGCGATGAGGTACTCTTATTTGCCAAACATCCTACATTAGCCTGCAGAGGCCCAATATTAGCATCAAATCTTTATATGGTTTGAATCAGACTTTGGATTTGGATTTTATATTACTCATCTTTTCCAGATCTAAACTCAAGGTGAGATACTTTCAAGTGCAGAAGTTATTTACCTGTTCAAGCTAGTTTACAATCTAAGGTGTACCTGAGACTATGGAGGGTGAAGTGACTCACCCAAGTTCACAAAATGTATCAGTGGGAGGAGTGGGACTTGAACCCTGGTTTCCCTGGTTTATTACCTGCTTGTCTAGGAATTGCCTAATGGGATGGAACCAGGAAAGCCAGGGTTTGAATCCCATTGCTGCTCCTTATGATCTGAGCAAGTCACCTAAACCTCTTGTCAGGGCCAGCCCATCCACTAGGTGGGCTATTTGGCCACACCTGTCAGCGGAGGAAGGCTCAGCTTGATGCAGTGGCCCGAGGCAGGCCATGAGCTTTGGTACACATGGCCTGCTGCTTTTGACCCCCCTCCGACAGGAAGTTGTGTTGGAGGGGGCTCGGAAGTGGCAGGCCATGTGTACCAAAGCACATGGCCTGCCGCGGGCCACTGCACCAAGCTGAGCCTTCCTCTACTGACAGAATCAGCAGCAGCGGAAGGGGGGGGGGGGGCTTCATGGCACGGCTGGGGCTTCTGCCTCAGGTGGCAGAAACCCTTGGGCCGGCTCTGCCTTAGGTAGAAACATAGATTGAAGGCCCTCTAGGAGCAGGAAAAATACCTACCTGTACCTGAATGTAACTTGCCCTGAACTTCTGAGAGAAGGCGACAGCTAAGCTACTTTCAGAAGAAAGTTCATTTAAGCTTTTTCTGGCAATTACAAGTGAGGTATTAGCAAACTCGCTCACAGATGGCAGCAGAAAAAGGCCTGTCAAGTCTACCCATAATGATCTACCTCAGAAGCAAAGGATCTGCAGGATACTACTCCTTGACAGCCAGTTTTTGTGGTCTTCCTCTTTGGTTCTCCAGCATTCTGGGCACAGAAGTACATGAGATCTGCTCCGCTTTCCGAGGCTCTTTGCTTCCATGACGTAATTTAATACAGGGCTCTAGGGAGCCCCCTCTCGCACACTAAGATGAAATTAGACTTACCTGCTAATTGTTGTTCCTTAAGGAACTCTAGTCCAGTCCCGGAACCATAGAGGGAAAAACAGTCCCGGAACCATAGAGTTTAGAATCTCCTCCAGCAGCTTTGGAGACTGAAAGACATCATCGCTTTGCTGGCACCAGTATAAATAGAGAAGGACCGCCCCCTTTCACCAGTACCTATTGACAAAGCAACTCAGCAGGGCAACAAATAAGTAGAATAAACCATTAATAAAATCAACACCCCCCAAAAATGGAGGGACAATTTCTATGACCTACATATAAAGGCGAAAAAACAAAACACCCCGAAAGAGTGCCTGAGAAGGACTCCCTTCCTGGTTCCATTCTGCACCCTCCGAGAACCTCATTACTTTACCTGTCCGTGGAACTTCTGGCTGAACCAATCAGATAAGATAAGATACATTTATCAAATAGGATTATCTCATAATCTTACCTTATAAACCTCAGGGTGGGATCCGGGACTGGACTAGAGTTCCTTAAGGAACAACAATTAGCAGGTAAGTCTAATGTCATCTTCCTTTGCGTCCCTCTAGTCCAGTCCCGGAACCATAGAGGATGTAACAGAGCAGTGAATATCAACGGGAGGGACCTGCAAGCCCAGCCTGAAGTATCGCTGAGCCAAACTGAGCATCCCGCGCTGCCTGAACATCTAGCCTATAGTGCTTCGAGAAAGAGTGCAAGGACGACCAAGTTGCCGCCCTACAAATGTCCTCGACCGGAACTAAACTGAATTCCACCCAAGATGCCGCCTGCGCCCTCGTCGAGTGAGCCCGCAGACCCTCCGGCACCATCTTACCCTTTAAAAGGTATGCCAACGCAATCGCTTCTTTCAACCAGCAGGAAATAGACGCCTTCGTCGCCGCCTCCCCTCTGCGCGGACCCCCGAAAGCGACAAACAACCAATCTGACCTCTGGAAGGAGGCCGTCCGACGGAGGTAGGTTTTAAGCACACGACGAACATCCAACAGGTGCAACCTGCCCTCAGATGCGTCTTTCTGACGAATAGAAAATACTGGAAGCGACACTACCTGGTTAATATGAAATGCCGAAACCACCTTTAGCAGGAACGCCGGAACCGTCCGCAAAACCACTTTATTCTTGAAGAAGGAAAGATACGGCTCCTTACAGGATAACGCTTGCAATTCCGAAATCCTATGCATGAAACAGATCGCCACCAGAAAAACCGTCTTCAACGTCAGATCTTTAAGCGATGCCTCGCCCAAAGGCTCAAAAGGTGCTCTGAGCAAGGCCTCCAGCACGATATTCAGATCCCAGGCCGGCAATGAACTCCGTCTAGGAGGTCGCATGAGCAACACCGCCCGCAAAAAACGTCTAATGTTGCCGTGCGACCCCAGCAATTGACCCTGAACCTTGCCCCGATAACAGGAAATAGCCACCAATTGCACGCTCAAGAAACTGGCCGCCAGGCCCTTGTCCACCCCATCTTGCAAAAATGAAAGAATCTGCGAGACCGAGGTCCGTAGCGGCCGCAGACCACGCTCCTCACACCAAGCCTCAAAAATGCGCCAAACCCGGATGTACGCCAGTGATGTAGATCGCCGCTGTGCTCTCAGTAAAGTAGAAATGACCGCTGCTGAATACCCTTTAGCCGTCATCCTAGCCCTTTCAAGAGCCAAGCCGTAAGCGAGAATCGAGCCACCTGGGACATGTGTAACGGACCCTGCGACAAGAGATCGTCCCTGAGTGGAAGCCTCCACGGCCTGTCCGCCTGAAGCCGCACCAAGTCCGCATACCAGGGTCTTCAGGCCAGTCGGGCACTACTAGAACACAGAGAAGATCTGCTTCCGGCCACCGTTGCGCTAACGCATCGAGACCCTCTGACATTCATTCTCGCCTCCTGCTGAAGAACCGCCATTAGATCCATTAGCGGAATGCCCCAGCGTCGCACTAACAGCGCAAATACGTCCGGGTGAAGCACCCACTCCCCCGGATCCACTCTGCAGCGACTCAAGAAATCTGCTTCGACATTGTCCACCCCAGCTACATGCTGTGCCGACAGCGCTTCGAGATGCTGCTCGGCCCAAGCTAAGAGCTAAGACGCTTCCGCCTCCAGGGACACCCTACCCGTACTGCCCTGCCGATTGATTTAGGCCACGGTCGTCGCGTTGTCGGACGAAACCCATACCGCCGCCCGACCGACGAACTCCTGAAACTCCCGCAGAGCCAAAAAGACCACTCGCATCTCTAACCGGTTGATGGACCATGTCTTCTCCACTCGAGACCATTGACCCTGGGCCAAGCGCCCCTCGCAATGTGCTCCCCACCCCAGGAGACTTGCATCCATTGTAATCAATCTCCAGGATGGAGGGTCCAGAGGTACCCCCGCCGCCAGACTCTCCGGCCGCAACCACCACCGGAGCTCCTGACGCACCTCCAGAGGACAGATCAGTTGCTGCGACAACGCATCCTGTTGATGAGACCACCTCCGGAGCAGCGCGCTCTGCAATGGCCGCATGTGAGCCCTCGCCCACGGAACCACCTCGATGGTGGCTGCCATCGTGCCAGCAACTGCAGATATTGCCACGCCGTTGGCGCTGGTTTTGAAAGGAATTGCCTTACCAGCGTCTGAAGTCGCAGCGCTCGATTGGCTGGAAAAAACACTGACCCCGTCTGCGTCTCAAAGCGAGCTCCTAAATATTCGAGAGACTGCGAGGGAATCAAGCTGCTCTTTGTAAAGTTGACCACCCACCCCAGGCTTTCCAACAGCTGAACCACCCGGGCTGTGGCCGCGGCACTTTCCTCTCTTGACTTTGCTCGAATCAGCTAATCGTCCAAGTACGGGTGCACCAGGACCCCCTCCTTGCGAAGCGCCGCCGCTACCACTACCATGATCTTGGTGAATGTCCGCAGCGCCGTAGCGAGTCCAAAGGGCAACACTCGAAACTGGAAATGCCCCATGGGCACCGCAAACCACAGAAACCTTTGATACTCCTGCCGAATCGGGATATGGAGATAAGCCTCCATCATATCCAGTGACATCAGGAACTCTCCCATTCTGACTGCCGCAATAACGGAACGCAGGGTCTCCATATGGAAATGAGAGACCCTGAGACACCGATTTACCCTCTTCAAATCTAGAATCGGTCAAAAAGGGCCTTCCTTCTTTGGCACGACAAAGTAGATGAGTACCTACCGGAACCGCATTGATAAAGAGATGGGCACTACCGCGTGGAGCTGCAGTAACCGCTGCAGCATCTCTGACACCGCCCACAATTTTAGGGGAGCTCTGCAAGGAGACAGGACAAAGGAATCTAAGACGGGTCGATGGAGTTCTAGGGCATACCCCTCTCGAATGACCTCGAGGACCCACTGGTCTGATGTAATCCGGACCCAGGCAGGGTAAAACTCCCGCAACTGACCGCCCACGGGAACTACCGCCACGTGAGTCCGCCTTATCTCATTGTGACTTTTTACTGGCCGAGGATGGAAAGGGAGCGAACCCCCTGCCAGCTCCCCGGAATCCCCAAAAACCTTGTCCTCTAGCCGCAAATCTGCCCCACTGGGGCTGGCCAAATCAAGCAGACCGAAACCTACGAAACTCCCTCGGAGATCCCCGGAACCCCGAAGAACTCCGTGCTTGCTTGGGCTTATCCTCCGGAAGCCGGCTGCCTTTCGATTCGCCCAGATCCTTGACCAACTTCTCCAAATCTTCACCAAACAAAAGCTTTCCCCGAAACGGCAGCTTACTAAGCCGAGCCTTAGATGAACTAACAGCCGACCAATTACGCAACCAGAGATATCGCCTGGCTGCTACCGAGGCCATACTCTTAGCCAAGCCGCGAATGAGATCATAATGGATGTCTGCTAAATACGCCATTCCCGACTCCAACCGAGCTGCATCCTGCAAGTGCCCCTGCAAATGATCCCCTTGCAACCCCTGGGACCACCGCAAGCAGCCTCTCGCCACCCATGCCCCCGCTATCGAGGCCTGCATGGAAAGGGCGCATAAATCAAATACCTGCTTCAACAGAGTATCTAACCTCCTGTCTTGTACATCCTTCAGCGCCGCAGCTCCCTCAACGGGAATTGTAGTCTTTTTCGTAACTGCCAACACCGCAGCATCCACCTTGGGAGACCGAAAGAGCTCCCTATCCTGGTCGGCCAGGGGATAAAGTCTAGCTAAAGCCCTTGAGCCCCTTAGGGCCGACTCTGGTAAATCCCATTCCTCTTGAATCATACTTTTAAAAACATGATGCACAGGAAAAACCTTGTGGGACGGCCTGCAATAGCGGATCCTCCAAAGTTTCCTCCGCTGCCACCCCACCCGCAGGCATATTCAGCATCTTTAGAGTCTCGTCAATCAAGGCTGGCAGCTCTTCGCGCCGAAACACCCTGACCACCCGACTCTGTCGCTCCATATCAGGCAACTCTCCCTCTTCCAACTCGTCCTCAGAGATCTCGTCCAGATCCGTGTCTACCGCTCCTAACTCTTCCCCAAGCTGAGACGCCAGACCGTCCTCCCAAGGCCCCCGAGCTCTGTTGGCCGGAGGAGCAGCCTCCTCAGAATGGACCAAAGCCCCTGCCCGCTTCAATCCTTGGGAATCTTGAGGAGGAACCATCATCGCTGGCTGGAGCAAGGCAAACGCCTGCTGCATGAGTGCAAAGAAGTTCGGCGGTATCAGCGGAGCAGCGGCTACCTGACCCAGCCCCCCAGATCCCGCTGAGCCTTCACCCGAGGATGGCCCTGCAACCGGCTCCTCTGAGCCAAGAGCCGCAGCCAGGACCTCCCCTCTCTCCTGAGGAACCGTCTCCCTCTCCGACGCAGCCTCCTCAGGCGTCTGGTCCATCACCTTGGTCTCCAGAGTGCAAGACCTACAGACCCCAGAGTCCAGCAGATCTCCGTGCCTTGTGCCACAGACCAAGCACCGAGGCTTCGCGGGCATAGTACCACAACTGCCGCTCTTGCACCTTAGAGCAGTAATTATCCTTTCTCAGATAGGTATGGAGCTATAAATTCAAATATAGTTTTAATGCGTATTTACTCTTTTTATTTATTTTTTTTTTTTAACTATACGCCCACCAAGTGCAGGCACCAGCCTATTCAGCCGAATCCCCCCCAAAAATGAATCTTAAATAGGCTAAACTACTCCCAGACCCGGGAAAAGTAAAATGTGCCTTCAAAATGGCAGCCGCCGCTATTTCCCGCGCGGCTACACGCGGCCCTCACCCTGCATGGCAAAAAAGACCTGTTCCCCTGAGGCCTCCCCCTGACACCAGCTCACCCAGGAAATGCGGGCAAAACGGCCCATTTCGCCAGCCAGGCTACTCACTGTCTCTCTGCTTTTATGCTCCACCTGTGCCAGTTGCTACGGGGAGTCCCCCACAAGCTGAGCTCAGCCGGACCGCGGCTTCGGCTCTAGCGCTAGAAATGCCACGTGTCAAAAGGGGCCTTGCCGTCCGCCCCTGTAGCGAGGGGAACGCGCCGGCCACCTGCTCCTCACCCTTAGCAGCGGGTTCGGGAGCAGGGAGGCTATTTCCAAACCGTCTCTGCCCCCAGTGCTTGTTCACACGCCGGGGAAGAGGAAAGAGGAAGGGGGGGAGGGAGGAAGGAGGAGAAGAGAGAGAATAAAAGAAGAAAGGAAGAAAAGAGGATGGAACCCAGAAAGGAGCCGAATCCCCTTCAGGGGCAGCACTCCACCTGGCACAAAAAAACCCAAAAAACAGCCAATTAGAACCTAAAATCTTAAGGAAAACTCCCCCCCTTAAACCCAACTAATCTTCATATATTTAAAGGGAAACCCCCCCCCCCCCCCAAAAAAAAAGCTCTGCTTATTTGTCCTAACTGAGCCCAGACCCAGGCTCAGAATCTCCTCTAGATGCTTGGAGACTGAAAGTACTGGTGAAAGGGGGCAGTCCTTCGCTATTTATACTGGTGCCAGCAAAGCGATGATGTCTTTCAGTCTCCAAAGCTGCTGGAGGAGATTCTAAACTCTATGGTTTTGGGACTGTTTTTCCCTCTATGGTTCCGGGACTGGACTAGAGGGACGCAAAGGAATGAGTGTTTACTGGGATGCAAGCATGTTCAGTGGTGAAAGTTATTTGGTATGAATCAAGCCGCCACCTGGAGAATAACTTCATGCAATGAGCTCTCAGATACATACTTTGTATAAACGTTACGTTCTTGCAGAAAAATAAACACAGCTTATAAAGAGTCCTGATTAACTACTATTGCATGGCACCAGCATGAACAGTGGTACACAAGAGAACTATTTACAATGTCTCTGGTCGCAAGAAAATCCTTTATGGTCTGTATGGGATGCCCTGCATAGAGTACAGGAAAAGGCACACCTATTTCAGCAGTAACACAAGGCGAGTTACATTCAGGTACAGTAGGTGGTTTCCTGTAGGCTTACAATCTACAGTATGTTTTTGTACCAGAGGCACTGGATGCTTACGTGATCTGCCCAAGAGCAGTGAGATCTGAACCCTGGCTTTCCTGCTTTTCAACCCACTGCTCTAACTGGTAGACTAGTTCTCCGCTCTACTTAAATTATATTACATCGCACTGCAAGCATAGAGGACCTTGTATAATATCCCATAGCAAGTTTTTCAAACTACTGACATATGCCAACACCCCAGCCTGATTAATTTCCTGACTAACCCCTCAACTGTGCTCAAATCACTGAAGCAGAGATGAAAGTTGATCACCTGTCCCTGTAACAGTAACACAATGTGGGGAGAAAAAAAGTGAATTAATGAAATTTCTGTTTACCCCACACTCACAATATTTGCAATGCATGCAATTAATCCTGGGACTTCCACTAGACAATAATCCTGCCCACAGCGCTTCTTTACATGGAGACAATGAAACAGAGCCGTCTATTCCAAATGCCTTCCAGCTATAAAAGAATAGTTTACATTACTTTAACAAGAATGCATGCAAATGATCCAGGGTCTGTCTTATTTTAGGAACACCTTTACACAACGTAAACTACATTAGTGTACATATAGGGGCCCTTTTACTAACAGGCGCTAGGGTCTTGAGCCTAACACGGCAGAAGTGCTGAAACTATGGCATGTTAGGTGCATCACAATCACATTAACTGTCGGGGGTGTGGAAAGCATTTCCCCAGCAGTTAACATGGAGCAATTCCCCCTAACGCGGGTGGCATGGGTGCAGGTACACTTACCGCCACCTATGAACCCAGCGCTAACTGCACTGAGCTCACCACACTCACTCTCTGCCACTAACCAGTCCACTCACAACCCTAATGTGGGCTGCACAATTAGCCTGGGCATCATCCCTCACTGTCATAGCCCCGCGTCTCCCAGAACGCTTTCAACGCGCGCCAGAATATGTGCTGCTAGTTACCACCCATTAGTAAAAGACCCCCCATGATCCGAGAAAGGCTGAGCCAATTGCCAGACACACAGAATAAACTCCTCCTGCTACTAGAACACTCCTTACATCGCTATCTCTGTTTTATATAGCAGAATTACATGACTGAACCACAGAAGCTCATTTTATAGCAAGGAACTTCTCACACCAATGAAAAAGTTTGATCTGCTCCTTATAAAAACAGGTCTACTATTATGCTTACATACCTGCACGTCTATCTTAGTATCACATATAACATGAATACAGTTTCCATGCCAAACCTAAGGCTTATGAAAACAAAATATTCCACCCTTGAAATAACTAAGTATTAGAAAATCACGCCAAGGCCAGAAGCACGCCTCAATTTACTTAACTTGAGCAATTCTGAAAAACTTCAAGTTTGCTGTATCATAAATTTGTCATAAGGAAAGCATTTACACAAGGCACTGTGCATACTGAATGATATACAGAGTTTCCAAACAATCAAAAACTTACAGTGTGAAAAAAAGTCCATTTAACCATTAATGTCTTAAAAATACTTTGGTGTGTTTTTCAACCCTTCCTGTTTTGAGGAGTAAATCATTGCATATGACAAAACTAATTAGCAGGCCAGATATCTTTCTGTCAACAACCATAGGAGTATTTATGATTATTTAAGTTATTAGAAAGCTTTGTGAGATTGAGTGGGAAAAGGATTTGGGCAGGGAATTAGGGGAGCAGGCTTGGAGGAGGATATATGTGGCTATTAATCGACAGGCTTTGTAAGTTGCGATCCGGGAGACATCCTATAAGTTGCTGTATCGATGGTACTATACCCCAGAGTGGCTGCATAGGATGTATCCCAGGGTGTCGGATCGGTGCTGGCGAAATTGTGGGCATGGGGGGTCATTCCTGCATATTTGGTGGGGTTGCCCAAGGGTACAAATATATTGGAAAATGGTGAGTGAGCAAATACAGGGAATATTTGGGGAACAACTGGATTTGGATATGGGACTAGAGTTGTTGGGGGATTTGGCCTGCTAAGAGCAGTAAGAAAATGGAACGCCCTATACGGGCGTGTATCCAAGCTGCTCGGAGTGAAATTGTTAGGGCATGGAAACAGGTCCAGATATCGGGTGTGGAGCAATGGAAGAGTCGGCTGCGTCGAGTGGCTCTGATGGAGCAGCTGACAGCGGTGAGACGCCAGAAGCAAGAGAGGTTTAAGGAGGTGTGGCTTCCTCTCCTGGAGTACTTGAAGTCTTGAGATGCCTCGGGGTGAGGGAAGGGGGAAGGGGGAAGGGGGAGGGGGGATATGGGGGGTTCTACTGTACTGTGCAGGGTCGGGGGGATCGGGGGGTTGGTGGGAGGTTTAATAATATATATCTAAAAAAAATTTCAAACGGAGTTGATTGTAAAAGAACAGCCTGGAGACACAGTAGAGTCTCAAGTGTTCACGGTTGAGGTTAATTAGGAAGATAGTAGATGATACTGAAGAGGTAGGATAATAACCATAAGCTTGATAGTGTTTTTCTGTTTGGTTCTAACCTTTTGGGGTTTGCGGAAGCCCATGTTAGTTTGCTAGGGCACAATGCTGTATAAAGTAACCTAAGAGACATTGATTTAGACTAGATGCTTAAACTGACATGTTTCTTACCAGCTTGTTAAACTATAGTCGGTTAGATAACCGCGAATGTGTGTAATTTGTTGTGTTATGGGATGATGCTAATAAAAAAAACATTTAAATATTAAAAAAAAAAAAAGAAAGCTTTGTGGTTAGGCATAGGAAGGGAGAGGCACTTGGTACACATTGTGGGGAATCTTGTATGTTCATCTGCCCAAGATGTCAAGAGCACAAAGGAAGAAAGATGAGAAACATTTTCTAGGATAAGGAGTGATGTCTCTCAAGTTTCTGGCAGATGGGGAATAACCTTAGCAGGTTGGACAGAAATAACTGGACCAACTGGTCTTTTTCTACTGCCATCTGCTAAATTATACCATTTAATATCAGAACACCTCATCGTTCAACTAAACTGCACAGTATCTGATGCAAACATGCCTAACAAACATTTCCTAATGCAAGCTAGCTTTCACAGAATCCTAATGAAATCTTCAGTTCCTTTATAAACTACGTAACAATCTAGTCATCCTTCACATCAAAAGGAGTGCAAAGTTCCTTTCAACAATTTGTCAGCTTCAGCAAGTGACACATTGCTAGCAGGAACAGTTTATTCTGGGTCAGAACAACATGCTCTATGCATGCTAGCAAATCTAATATTTGCATACACCTAGAGGATAACATCTTGCTCCAACACTCCTTCCTTCCATCTTTCTTCACCCTTCTCACACTACACATCGAGCTTGGCCTGCCAAGCCTTGAGAACTGAGGGGAAGGCTGCCCCAAGACACTCCCCGAGTACTGCTCTAAGGCTAGCAGCAGCAGAAGTCTGTTCTCCCTCAATGGGCTTTACCATCACAGCATGTCACTGCATCACACAGGAGGCGGCGGATTAGACATCTCATGGTGGGGTGCAACATGCTGATGTCAGAAGGCCTGTACACAGGAAGGCGCAATAAGGTAGCTTGTGTACAAACCAAAAACCCCCGAAATCATGATCCTCATGGACCATCCGTATTCAAATCAATAAAAAGCCTGGAGCTAGAAAAGCAGATGCAAGCGGTAAAGGAAGCAAACCCATGAAGTGCATTGCTCATAGAGGTGTCTGCATTACATACAGAGAAAGAGAACCCCTCATATACCAAAAAACACAGAGGCCAAGGAAACATGCTAGAAAGACAAAGAAATAGTCTTAGCTCTTTCGGGCACCGCTGGCCTGATTAGAGACCCTGATCTATGCGTCTCTATATGGTATACCCCATGGCCTCCAGAAGGAAGCTCTCTTTGACACAATGTGAATTTTAAGAGCACTAGCAGTAAATCTGAGAGACTGAGCTCATACCCAATATACCCTGGCTTCAGGTTCATTTGTATCATGTTGACATGCCTAACTACTTACTGCATGAGACTAACTCAAGTATCAAACATGGAGCAGACCCCAGAAAATAACTGAGGAATCAAACCAGAGCCCCTCTTCTGCATTGCCACTAGACCTGCTCCAACCCCAGGCATTTTTAAGTACAGTATCTGGAATATTACAGAAAATCTCTTTCAGAACCCCAGAAGGAATTGCAGCACTTGACAGGTTTATAAATACAAATGGTACCATGCTGCATGCCATCCCTAGGACTTGCTTTTAAAATACCATGAGGGTCTCTCAAGTGGCTATTTGTAAGCATGAAATTTTTACAAAAAGAAAGATAATTGTACTATCTGGAGCTGCTGATAAGGTTCCCAACGCACTGTCTCTCTTTGGACTGAGAAACATTACAATACGCTACAAGTAAAATGATAACAGCTTTCTACCATGAGAAGCAGGCTGAGCTCCAGGAAGAGTCTCCAGTCGGATCCAGCACATGAAAGTAGGAGACATGGGGTGAGAGCAGTGAAAACTAAGGCTGCCTAAAGTCTTAGCATTCATCTAGATACTGAAAAATAAACCAAGCAGCACAAATAATGCTCTTCCAACAAATGAAGATAGGCAAGGCACTGTAGAAGTCACTGGTTTACTTTTTTTTTTTTTTAAATAAGGTTAAGTCAGACTTTTCCTTAACCTCATAACAGTAGATGATGTACAAAAACGAAAGCTTTGATGTCCTCATGATAAATATGTAAATATTTCTTTGGCTGCAATGTACAATGAAGGAAGAAGACATGAAAAATTCTGGTGCAACTTATCATACCCCTCTTTTGCATATAGTAACATAGTAAATGACGGCAGATAAAGTCTGCCCAGCAATACGGCAAGAGTAGGTGCACCTGTCGCTCTGTGCAGGCCACTCCTCCCCATGTCTTTGTTTATTTATTTATTTTTATTTATTTCCAGTCTCTTCTATACCGCGCTATTCAACATCAGCGCGGTTTACAATAAAACACAGAACTACACATTTCCTTGGGTACTCTGTGTTTACAATGAACAGGTAATTAAAACTTGGATAACATGGGGTAACTATATACAATCTTGCAGCACGGTGGGGTTCACCTCATTGGTCTAGCCGTAGGAGTTTTGTGTTGTATCTGTGGATGGGGCTGCTACGGCAGTGTCTATCGGGTAGTACAGGAGGAAGAGGTGGTGCTTCAAGGCTTTCCTAAACTGGAGTAGGTCAGGAATTGCACGGATGTTGGGAGGTAGTGTATTCCAGCATCTGGGCGTGCAGAGTTTGAAGGCCCTACTTGCTGTTGACTGGGTGCATTGGGTTATTGATTTTGGGACTGTAAGTGTATTGAGTGCCACCGATCTTCTGGACCTGTTGGTGGGAGTGGTCTGGATTAATTCAGATAATGATGAGGATGAAAGCCCATTGATGGCTTTGAAAGTCAGCAGTAGGGTTTTGTACTTGAGTCTGCTATGTAACGGAAGCCAGTGGAGGTGCTTCAGTATGGGCGTCACATGGTCCTTCCTGGATGCCCCGTATAGAACCCTCACTGCAGTGTTCATTGCAAGTTGCAGCGGATTCAGAGTGGCCTGGGGGAGTCCATGTAAGATCACATTAGCATAATCAAAATATGGTATGATCAGCGCCTGGTAAATTGTCCTAAAGTCTTCTGGCTCCAGCAAGGCTCGTAGGGGTCTGAGGGATCGTATCTTATGGTACACCGTCCTAACTATATTGCCTATGTGTGCTTTCATGTACAGTCTCTGGTCTAAGGTGATGCCGAGGTATCTGATTGTGGGTTTGGTCTGGAGTTCTGCTTCATTGACACTTAGAAAGGGTGGTGTGGAGAAGTTTATGTTCCTTGTAATGAAGGGTACTTCTGTTTTTTTGTGTTGGATCCTGAGGTTTTGAGTTTGGAGCCAGTCGGATACGGCATTAAAGCAATTTGTCAGTGGCGAGAAATCTGGGTTCTCAGTTGAGAAAGGCATGTATAGCAACACGTCGTCCGCATAAATCAAGCAACTGACATTGAAAGAACGGATCAGGTTGCATATAGGCTGCATGTAAACGTTGAACATCAGGGCCGAGAGGGAGGAACCCTGCGGGACACCCTGTTTCTGGTGGAAGGGATCTGATGAGGCTGCCCTGGAACGTACGTGCTGCCATCTGTCAGAGAGATAGGACTTGCACCAGTCCAACGCTTTGTCGGTGATCCCCTTCTCCTTGAGACGTTCCAGCAAAAGCTCATGGCTCACCGACTCGAACGCAGCTGCGATGTCCAAGAAGATGAGGACAACTCCCTGACGAATGTTGTCGATTCCTATTATTATGTTGTTGAAGAGTGTGGTGAGGAGCGTTTCAACTCCATGGGCCTCTCTGAAGCCATGTTGGCAGGGGTCCAGTGGTGCAGAGGTTTCAATGTGTTCTTGAATTTGCATCTGGACTTCCTTCTCAATAATTTTTGCTAGCAAAGGTATACTTGATATCGGTCTGTATGAGTCTGCCTTCTGGGGGTCAAGCTTGCTGTTTTTTAGTAAGGATCTTATGGACGTGTGCTTTAGAGATTGTGGGAATGTACCTGTTGTAAAGGATTGGTCCATAATTCTGGCTATAGTGGGGCTAAAGTTAGATCGTAGGTCTTTAATCCAAAATGCGGGGCAGGGGTCAGTTTGAGTGGTGGTTGTGTTGATTGCCGCTATGTTGTCCTCAATGCGTTGCTTGAGGGGTGTGGAGAAGATGGTGAGAGGTGTTTGATAGCTTGGTTTGAAGGAGATTTCAGGTGCTGGGGCAATGTTGGTCTAGCATAGCTTGGATAGTAGGTAGTCCGCAAATTTTTGAGGGTGGATCCCGATTGTTTGCTCTGCGGCTGGTTCTTTTGTCAGGTTCTTGACAAGAGCGAACAGGTCATGTGGCTTGTTCAGCGATCTTTTTAGCGTGTCCGTGTGGAATCGCCGCATGTTTGCTGTTATCGCTTCGCGGTGCGCTGTTAGGTGGGAGTTATATGCTCTTTGATCGTCAGCTGTGTGTGAACGGCGCCAGCATCTCTCCAGCTGCCTTAGGAGGGTGCGAGAGGATTTCAGCTCAGTGGAGTACCAGGGTGCAGATGCTCTCTTCCCAGGAGGTTTGTTAGATGGTTGACATAGTGCAAGTGAACTGAGTGTTTCATTCCATTCAGAGACCAGAACCCACCACTCCATGTAGGACACCCCTATTTGTTGAGAAGTTAGATGGTTCAGTTTATTTTGTTTTTATCCTGTTGCTGTAAAGAGATCCGCTGTGATTGTCCCATGCTGTTTTGAATTCCGTCACCATGTTTCCCCCACCACTTCCATTGGGAGAGCATTCCAAGCATCCACCACCCTTTCAGTGAAAAAATATTTCCTGACATTGCCTTTCAGTTTACCCCCTTGCAGCTTCATGTTATGCCCTCTAGTTTTGCAGCTTCCCCGTCTTTGGAAGAGGTTTGTTTGTTCATCGTTCCTCTTTGAGTATTTAAAAGGTATGAATCATATCTCCCCTATCCCTCCTCTCCTCCAAAGTGTACGTATTTAGGTCTTCAAGTCTCTTCTCATAAGGTTTCTTATGTATGCAGGCTCCAAATCATTTTGGTTGCCTTCCTCTGAACAGTTTCCAGTCTTTTTACATCTTTTGCAAGATATGGTCTCCAAAACTGAACACAATATTCCAAGTGAGGCCTCACCAGCGACCTGTACAATGGCATAAGTACCTCTTCCTTTCTGCTGGTAATCCCTCTTTGTATGCAGCCCAACATCCTCCTGGCTTTTGCCACCGCCTTGTTGCACTGTTTTGCCACCTTGAGATCATCAGAGATAATCACACCAAGGTCTTTCTCTTGAACCATGCACACCAACCTCTCGCCCCCTATTGCGTACATTTCCCTTGGATTTCTGCTACCTAAGTGCATGACACTGCACTTTTTCGCATTAAATCGTAATTGCCAAGCATTAGACCATTCTTCCAGCTTTTGTAGATCTTTCCTCGTGTTATCCACTCCCTTGGGGGAGTCCACTCTGTTGCAAATTTTTGTGTCTTCTGCAAAAAGACAGACTTTTCCATTCAGTCCTTCAGCAATATCACTCACAAATACATTGAACAGTGCCGAGCCCAGGACCAAACCCTGGGGCACCCCGCTAATCACCTTCCTTTCATCCGAGTGAGCTCCATGTACCATCACCTTCTGTCGTCTGTCAGTCAACCAATTTCAAATCCAGTTTACCATCTTGGGACCCATCCCCATGCTACTGAGTTTATTGACAAGCCTCCTATGAGGAACAGTATCAAAGGCTTTGCTGAAATCCAGATAGATGACATCCATCGCATGCCCCTGATCTAGTTCCTTTGTCACCCAGTCAAAGAGCTCAATCAGATTTGTTTGGCAAGACCGTCCTTCAATAAAACCATGTTGCCTCGGATCTTGCAACCTGTTGGTTTTGAGAAAGTTCACTATTCGCTCTTTCAGGAGCGCCTCCATTACTTTTCCCGTCACCGAGGTAAGGCTCACGGGTCTGTAGTTTGACACTTCCTCCCTGTCACAACTTTTGTGTAGAGGTACGACATCAGCCATTCTCCAGTCCTGAGGAACCTCTCCTGTTTCCAAGGATCTGTTGAATACATCCTTTAACGGCCCTGCAATAACCTCTCTGAGCTCTTTCAGTATCCTGGGATGTATCCCATCCGGTCCCAAATGACTAGGATCAAAAGCAACAAAAAGTTGAGAGGACTTTCTATGTTGCTGAGTTCTTTGCAAGTAAAAAGCTAAAGCTCTTTTACAATCCAAAGTCTGAAGATTCCTTTCTGCATTTGAGGCATGAGGCCTTGGGAAGAATACAGGAAGGAAAACCGCTTGGTTTAAATGAAAAAGGTGACACCACCTTTGGCATAAAGTGTGGATGAGTCCTAAGGACTACCTTATCATGATGGAACCTTGTATAAGGAGGATCAGCCACCAATGCTTGCAGTTCACTGATGCGACGTGCTGATGTGATTGCAATAAGAAAGATGACTTTCCAGGAAAGGAATTTCAAAGAGGTAGTAGTTAACGGTTCAAAAGGCGGCTTCATGAGCTGCCCAAGAACCAGATTTAAGTCCCATGCCACCGGTGGTGGCTTAATGGGAGGCTTAGTTAAAAGAAGGCCTCTCATAAATCTCGCTATGAGAGGATGAGAGGAAATAGGTTGTCCATTCAGAGGCTTGAAAGAAGCTGCAATAGCACTCAAATGAACTCTCACTGAATTGGTCTTAAGCCCTATATTAGACAAATGAAGGAGATACTCCAGTAATGATTCCAGAGGTATCGCAAGAGGGCCAAGACCCTTCTACGAGCACCACATGGTAAACCTTTTCCACTTGAAAGCATAAGAGCGTCTTGTGGAAGGTTTCCTAGAAACATAAAGGATATCCTTTACCTGCTGAGAAAGGTTAAGACCATGAAGTTCTAGGCTTTCAGCAACCAGGCCCTGAGATGCAGAGACTGGGGACTGGGATGCCACAGCATCCCGTCCTCCTGAGATAGGAGATCTGGAGTTTGAGAGAGATGTAGAAGCAGAGGGTACCACACTTGCCGTGGCCAATGTGGAGCTATGAGAATCATATGGCCTCTGTCTCTCTGAAGCTTGAACAGGGTTTTGGGAATTAGGGGATTGGGTGGAAAGGCATACAGGAAGTCCTGACCCCAATGGAGGAGGAAAGGATCCCTGGCCTGACAACCCTGAGCCGGTATTCTGGAACAAAACCAGGGAAGTTTGGCATTCAGTGGACTTGCGAAGAGGTCTATGTCCGGGGTTCCCCAAATTTGAAAAATTTTGGCCACCTGGTCTACATGGAGAGACCATTCGTGTGGAAGCAGAACTCGACTGAGTCTGTCTGCCCAAGAGTTTTGAATGCCTGGAAGATACACCGCAAGGAGATGAATCTGATACTCTCTGGCGAGGGCCCATAGTCGCAAAGCTTCGTTGCAGGGCGACAGAGAGCCTGTTCCGCTCTGCTTATTCACATAGAACATGGCTACCTGATTGTCCGTTTGAACTAGGACTGTCTTGTAGCTGAGCTGGGTGTGGAATACTCGAAGATCAAGGACGATTGCTCTGAGTTCCAGGAGATTGATGTGTAGATAGGTCTCCTGTGGAGTCCAGGTATCCTGGGTAGAGAGGCCTTGCAGGTGAGCTCCCCAACCCACCTGTGAGGCATCTGTTGTCAGAGTGGCTTGGGGTGGGGGTTGTTGGAAAAAGGACCCCACCAAAAGGTTTTGGGGTGACTGCCACCATTGTAGGGACAAAATAAGACGATCCGTGTTTGTTATTTTGTCTGACAGGCAACCTGATGCCTGAGTCCATTGAATTGATAAAGTCCACTGGGCTGCCCTCATATGGAGGCGAGCATAAGGAACCACATGCACTGTGGATGCCATGTGGCCTAGCAATGGTAACATTTCCCTAGCAGTGAGGTGAGGCTTTAGCACTACTTGGGAAGCTAACTGCACCATGCGAAGGCAGCGGGGCTGTGGAAGATAGGCCCTTGTCTATCTGGTATCCAGCAGAGCTCCTATAAACTCTAGAGACTGAGTGGGAGCTAGGTTGGATTTTGGGAAGTTTATGACAAGTCCCAAATACTGAAGGATACACATTGTGCGAGATAGAGAAATCCTGGCCTCTGGCTCTGAAGGGGCTCGAATGAGCCAGTCGTCTAAGTAAGGGAAGACGAATATTCCCAGGTGCAAAGAAATGCTGCCACCACAGCCATGCATTTTGTAAACACCCTTGGTGCCGAGGCCAGGCCAAAAGGAAGAATTCTGTATTGGTAGTGCTTCCCTTGAAAAAGAAAGCGAAGAAACTTTCGGTGAGTTGGATGGATGAGCACATGAGTGTACGCATCCTTGAGATCTAGAGAACAAAGCCAATCCTGACTCTGAAGGTATGGCAGCAGAGTTCCCAGAGAAATCATTTTGAACTTCTCTTTGAACAGGAATGTGTTCAATTCTCTGAGGTCCAAAATGGGTCTGTGTCCTGCTGTTTTCTTTGGGATAAGGAAATAGGGGGAGTAGAACCCTGTACCCTGTTGGGGAATGGGTACCTCTTCTATTGCCCCTTGGGCAAGAAGCAAAGTGACCTCTTGACCTAACTGGGCATTGAGAGAGGTCTGAGAATTGAACTGTCTTACCATTGTAGGAGGGGGCATGCTGAGGAAGTGAAGCTTGTATCCCTCTCTTACAATGGACAGAGTCCAACTTTCTGCTGTTATCTGCTCCCATCTGGGGGCAAAATGACATAACCTTCCTGGGATGGTGGAGGGTTCTGGGCCGTTCAGGGCCAGGAAGACAAAGTTCTCTAGATAGGAGTCAAAGCCCCTGTGGAGGCCGAGTCTGCTGAGCAGGTTGAGGCTTAGCAGCTTTTGATTTTCTTTGCCTAGGCTGTTGCTGCTGTCCCTTTTGGGCAGACTGACCTACACGATGTCCCTGTTGGGTATAGGAGGGGTAATACTTCTTCTTACTGAAGAATGTTTTTTTGTAGGATTTTTTCCTTGCAGGATCAGCTGTAGATTTAGACAATTTATCCAGGGTAATATTGTCAGCATCTATCTCATTAGCTTTTTCCTGCCAATTCTTGCCAAAGAGATTCTCTCCTGTGCAAGGAATATTCCCCAGTTTGTCCTGTACCCAACGTTCCAAGTCAGATGCCTGGAGCCAGGCAATCCTACATGCACCTATGGCAATAGCAGAGGTTCTGCTTATGCACTCAAAGCAGTCAAAGGCTGCACGATTTACAAACTTGGAAACATGCTGAGCATGTTTGACAAGTGCAAGGTAGTCTTGCCTCTTATCATCAGGAAGGAGAGGGCTCATAAGCTCTAAATCTCCGGTGACTTCCTTAAGGTACATTCCCATATATAATATATAGGAACTGATCCTGGCAGAAAGCATGGAAGCCTGGAAGGTTCAACGTCCAAAGGCGTCAAGAGTCCTACATTCACGTCCTGGAGGATTAGATGCATGTCTTTTTGCACTCTTGATCCTTCTCATAGCTGATTCCACCACCATGGAATGGTGTGGTAGCTGAGTTTTTTGAAATCCAGGACAAGGAGGAACTCGATACATGGTGTCGAGCCTTCAAGAGTGAGGAGAAGTGGTTAGAGGTGTTTCCCACATCCTTTACATGAGATCATGCAGGATCTCATGAATAGGTAAGGTAGCTGCCTCCTTGGGAGCTTTAGGGTATTGCAGGATTTCCAATTCCTTTGCCCTAGGCTCTTTTTCAGGAGCCACTGTGATGGAAAGACCTCGAGCCACATCTCGGATAAAATCCTGAAAGGACATATCCTCTGGAGGAGACATCCTACATTGAGGAGAAGAATCATCCTCGGGAAGAAGTACTCTGGTATCGGCAGAGCTTTCAGAGTCTTCAGACTCATCCGAGGATTCAAAGTATCTCCCATCCAGGTGATCGTGCAAGGCACGATACCGGTACCGATCGAAGTCGGTGTCGGAGGGGTCCGGTACCAACTTGTCGATACCGGATGGGTAAGCTTGACTCGGTCCTGGTAGAATACCTGCCGATGTCGAAGCAGTCGGTGCCGGTACCGATTGAATTGTCTGAAGCGGTTTCAAGGGCATCGAGGCCGTGAGAAGAGCCGCCAGACTGCGTTCAATAGCCAAGAATCTCTGGTCTATCGACGCTGCCGATGCTTGGGTATCGGTACTGGATGAAGCAGCCGGTACCCCAGAGCATGGCACCAGTAGTTCTGCCAAGGTTGGGGCCTCGAGAACATCCTGGAACCCCATTAGTGCTTTGGAAGCCTCCCGCCGGGGCAATTTTGCCGGTACAAGTCCCTCAAGGGCAACGCCAGAGGCATCTCGATGCTTGGAAGGAGATCTACCCTTTGAGGACCGACCAGATTTATGTTTAGTTACCTGAGATCCTTGGAAGGAAGACGAAGCCCTGTAAGACGTCAATGCCACAAACGCTGCATCGGAGGGAAAAAGGGTGCTAAGTTTAGCAGCTCAGTTTTGCCGACCCCTCTTCGACATCATCCCACAGGCAACACACTCTGAAATAAAGTGGTCAGGACCTAAACATTTGAGGCACCACTCATGGGTGTTGGTGACGGAGATGGTACCGCCACACTTAGAACACTTTTTAAAACCCGAAGCGGGTTTTTCCATGTTAGAAGGAAAATTGATGGTCAACCTGATGGACACCTGGCATTTTGTCTGCTTCTCTGAAGTTCTTACAAGCCAAGTACAAATCAAATTCTCACTGTTTGAATAATAATAAAGGGAGCAGTTGCGGTGGTCAGTGGTAGTTTTCTTCCCGCTTACTTTGACGACTATCTTCGACAAAAAGAAAAATGAAAATTTAGATAACGGGGTTCCCTATTAGTTAGGATCTCATATTTTAGAAGGAGGAAAATTGGGCCTAGTGCCCAAAATGGCATGTGGCATCTGAAGGAAAAAGTAGCTGGAAGAAATTCCAGACTTTTTTTGGGGGGTTTTTTAAAGGAAAGAAGAAACCGGCGATACCGGTGTAGCGTCAAAGGAAGGCAGACGCGACCACAAAAAAGAAGAACAAACAGGAATATTTTCTGCGGTGACAGGATGTGTGACCTGTTGGCTCCGTGGAAAACGAAGAACTAGAGAGGGACAGTTGGGAAAGGCGGGAAGGCAGCACGCAGGCACTGTGGGATGCTCCCAAAAGCTTTCCTATTGGACGCTGGGGAGTGTTCCCACGCAGGCTCCGTCGGTACCGACGATCCCCAGCCCCAACCTACATAGTATAGTTCTTGCAGGAATGGGCCATGCACAGGTCTGCCTTCCAGAATCCTGCACTCGAAGATCCTCAAACCAGCCATTAGGTGTCACCCCTGAGCGCTAACCATAGTTCCTTGGATACTGGAAGTCCTAGGTGATTCGAGTCAAAAGGGATGAAACGTTGGGAAGCTTTTCTGTGCTCCCGAGTTCTCTGGAGATAGAAGGCCAACGCATGTTTGCAATTCGGAGTATGAAGGGTTACTTCTGCCCTAGAAGAATGAGGTCTAGAGGAAAAAAACAGGGAGGTACACCGACTGATTCAAGTGAAAGGGCGAGACCACCTTTGGCATAAAGTGAGGATGAGTCCTAAGGACTACCTTATCATGGTGGAATCGTGTATAAGGAGGATCAGCCACCAAAGCCTGAAGCTCACTGATGCATCTTGTTGGAGTGAGGGCAATAAGGAAGGTGACCTTCCAGGTGAGAAACTTCAGAGAAGTAGTGGCTAGGGGTTCAAAAGGTGGCTTTATAAGCTGTCCTAAAACATTGAGATCCCATGCCACTGGGGGTGGCTTAATGGGAGGCTTAGTTAATAGAAGACCACTCATGAAGTGTGCTACAAGCGGTTGAGAGGAGATGGATTGACCATTTAAGAGCATGTGAGAAGCTGCAATGGCACTTAGGTGGACTCTTACCGAATTAGTTTTGAGTCCAGAAGAAGAGAGATGGAGAAGATATTCAAGTAATGTATCCACTGGAGCTGAAAAGGGGTTAAGATCCCTTTCCGAACACCAGAGAAAGAATCTACGCCACAAAGGCATAGGAGTGCCTTGTGGAAAGTTTCCTAGAAGCTAAAAGGATAGCTTTTACCTGTTGAGAGAGGTTGATGTCCTGGAAGGCTATGCCCTCAGCAGCCATGTTGTGAGATGTGGGGACTGCCGATTGGGGTGCCGCAGTGTCCCGTCCTCCTGTGAGAGGAGATCTGGAGCAGACCCCAAATCTATTGATTAAACCTGAGAGAGACATAGAAGTAGAGGATACCATGGTTGTCGTGGCCAATGTGGGGCTATAAGAATCATGTAGCTCTCGTCTTTCTGGAGTTTGAAAAGAATTTTGGGGATGAGGGGAATGGGAGGGAAGGCATATAGGAAGCCTTGACCCCAGTGAAGGTGAAAGGCATCTACCGCTTGGTTGTTCTGGAGCAGAAGTGGGGAAGTTTGGCATTCTGAGGATTTGCAAACAGGTCTATGTCTGGGGTTCCCCAAATCTGAAAAATGTGAGCAACCTTGTCCACATGGAGAAACCACTCGTGGGGTAGCAGTACTCGACCGAGTTTGTCCGCCAAGAGATTCTGTTTTTTGCCTGAAAGATACACCGCAAGTAGGTGAATCTGATGCTGTATGGCGAAGGACCACAGGTATAGGGCTTCGTTGCAAAGCTTCCAAGAGCTCGTTCTGCCCTGTTTGTTCAAGTAGAACATGGCTACCTGATTGTCTGTCTGGACTAGAACTGTGCGGAAGTGAAGGTATCGTGGAACACCTTGAGAGCATTGTGGATGGCTCTGAGTTCCAACAGATTTATGTGGAGTTGACACTCCTGATGAGACCAAAGACCCTGAGTGGAGAGGTTGTCCAGATGAGCTCCCCAGCCCAATTTGGACGCACCTGTCGTCAGGGTACATTGATGTGGAGGCATCTGAAAAGGTGACCCTACAAGAAGGTATTCTGGGGATTGCCACCACTGGAGAGACAAGATGAAATGCGTAGAGAGCATTATTCTGTCTCCCAAGCGACCGGATGCCTGAGACCATTGGGAAGCTAGGGTCCATTGAGCTGCACGCATATGCAGACGAGCATATGGAACCACATGTACAGTAGATGCCATATGTCCCAGGAGTTGCAGCATTTCTCAAGCAGTGAGAAAGGTCTTGAGGTATGCTTTATCTTTATTTCTTAATTTGATATACCTCTTTGGCCAAAACATAAAAGCGATTTACAATAATAAAAAAAGACTACGCTCCCTAACTATAGGAAAAAAGGAACGCCATAGTAAGATAGGAAAGGGGGGGAAAGGACAGTGCAAAACACACAATAAGTACACCAGAAATAGCAAAACAAAGCTCAGGGAGGGATGGTAGGAGGGAGGTCGAAGGCTTGTTGGAATAGGGGGGTTTTCAATAACTCCTTAAACTTTGAGTAAGAGGATTCCAAACGGTGGGAGGATGGGAGGGCGTTCCAAAGAGCGGGGCTGAGAAAGAAGAAAGCCGAGTGACGGGTTTGTTCAAGATGTGCCTGAGACGGAGAGGGTAAGGACAGGCGATTGGCGTGCAAGGAACGAAGCTGGCGGTAAGGTGTGTGGAGAGAAATGAGGTTACATAAATACAGCGGGGTGGATGTATAGATGGCTCTGTGTGTTAGAATGAGAAATTTATACTGAAACGGAGAGGCAACCAATGAAGATGATAAAGAATAGGGGAGACATGGCCATAACGGCGAGCAAATGTAATAAGGCGGACTGCAGTGTTTTGTATGAGCTGGAGACGCTGAAGCTGGTAGGCTGATAGGTTGGCCAAGACGACATTGCAATAATCAAGTCTGCTGGTGACTAATGCCAATACTAGAGTGATCAGGGAACAAGTGGGGAGAAGGGAACGGACAGCTCTAATTTGGCGCAGAGCTGCAAAAGAACGACGTGTGAGGGTAGAGATATGACTATGAAAAGAGAGGGATGAGTCTAGGATTATTCCCAAGTATCGGAAAGAAATGACAAAAGGAATTGGGGTATGATCAATCTGGGGAGCTACTGTTGGACATGAACTGCTCAGGGAGACCCACATCGCTGTGGATTTAGAAGGGTTCAGGTGAAGAAAATTCGAGGAGAGCCAAGAGGCGACGTGAGAGACACATTGGTTGAGCTGAGAAATGTCCAACTTGGGATGCAAGCTGAATGAGTCGAGCACAACAGGCTTGGGGCAGAAAAGCCCTTGAGTGTCTAGGAGAGCCTCTATAAAAACTCTAGAGTTTGAGAGGGAACGAGTTGGGACTTTCAAAGATTTATTACAAATCCCAAGTATTGCAGCACCTGCATGGTGCACAAGAGAGAAAGATTGGCCTCTAGAGATGTGCTTGCTCGAATAAGCCAGTCGTCTAAGTAGGGGAAGACAAATATCCCTAGAGTCCTTAGGAATGCAGCTACCACTGCCATGCACTCTGTAAAGACTCTTGGGGCAGAGCAGAGGCCAAAAGGTAGGACTCTGTACTGATGATGTCTCCCCTGGAACAGGAAATGCAGGAACCTTCTGTATTCTGCGTGAATAAGAATGTGAGTATATGCGTCCTTTAGATCTAGAGAACAGAGCCAATCCTGACTGGAAACAGGGGCGAAGAGTACCTAGGGAGATCATCTTGAATTTCTTCCGAAGTAGATACTTGTTCAGTTCTCTGAGGTCCAGGATGGGCCTGTATCCTCCTGTCTTCTTTGAAATGAGGAAGTAAAGAGAATAGAAGCCAAGACTTTGCTGGGAGAGTGGCACTTCCTCTATTGCATCCTGTGAGAGAAGGGAGGTGGTGAGAGGGGGTTGAGAACAGAACTCTCTTGGAGGAGACGGGGGGGGGGGTAGACTTCAGAAGTGAAGTTTGTACCCCTCCCATACTATGGAGAGAGTCCAGTGTTCTGATGTTACAAGATGCCACCTGTGGCAAAGTGACATAGTCTGCCGGAAATGCGGATGGGATCTGGAATCTCCAGAGGCAGGATGGCTATGTTCTCCAGAAAGGAGTCAAAGACCCTGAGGAGGATGGGTCTGCTGGGGTGGCTGAGACATGGGAGTCCGAGCCTTTTTCTCTGCTATTTTGGTTGTTGCTGCCCCTTCTGGGCAGCATGGATGGGACAGTGCACCGCAGGGGTGTAAGAAGGGTAGTACTTCTTTTTCTTATTGAAAAAGGGTTTCTTCGATGTCTTTTTATTAGCTGGGTTGGCAATAGATCTAGAAAGTCTATTAAGAGTGGTGTTCTCAGATTCAAACTGAAAAGCCTTATCCTGCCAAAAAGATTTTCACCCGTGCAAGGTATATTACCCAGCTTATTTTGAACCCACTGTTCAAGATCAGACGCTTGGAGCCAAGCAATCCCGCATGCACCAATGCATATAGTTGAAGTTCTGCTGATGCATTCAAAACAGTTGAATGTTGCCCTGTTAACACATTTTGAAACATTTTGGGCATGCTTTACAAGGGTGAGATAATCAGCTCTCTTGTCATCAGGGAGAAGAGGAGCCATCAACTCCAAATCCTTAGCCACCTCCCTAAGGAACATACCCATATAGAGTATGTAGGAACTGATTCTGGCCGATAACATGGAGGCCTGAAAACATGGATGACCAAAAGTATTGAGGGTTCCCGATTCCCTGCCTGGAGGGTTCGAGGAATGTGTCTCAGCACTTTTTATTCAACGCACTGCCAATTCCACCAGCATGGAATGGTGTGGTAATTGCGTCTTCTGGAAGCCGGGACACTCTAGTACCCAGTACGTTGTATCGAGTCGTTGAGTATGTGGAGAGATGGTTAGGGGTGTCTCCCACATATGAAGCATAAGGTCGTGAAGTATTCAATGAATAGGGAGAGTAGCAGCGCCCTTTGGGGCTGCAGAGTATTGAAGAATTTCAAGCTCTTCAGCCCTAGGTTCTTTCTCCGAAGTCACCGTTATGGACAGGCCCCGAGCAATATCACAAATAAAGTCTTGGAAAGACATGCTTTCCGGAGGTGACATGCGACGTTGTGGGGATGGAGATGGTTCCTCCGGGAGAGTTCTAATTTCTCGGGTACCGGTCGATTCGGCGTCCAACGAATCGGAGTCAGAAGACTCAAAGTATCGACGGGCAGGGTGCTCGCGGTCTGCACCTATTCGATACCGCTCGAAGCCGGTATCTGAAAGTTGCGGTGCCGGAACCTCGGTACCAGAAACGGATTTGAGGGCCGGCATGAGTGGTAGCGTGGTAAGCGGCAAAATAGTCGATGCAGGCACTTTTGGTACCGTTGTCAGTACCGATGCCTGAGGAACAGACTGTAAAGGCTTTATCGGTACGGAGGCCACCAGTAAGGCCGCTAAGCTCCACTCAATAGCCAGGATACGTTGATCCATGCATGTTGCCGTTGCTTGGATATCGGTACCGGAGTTGCAGGCCACGATCCCTGAGCATAACCAAGAGCTCTCCAGAGGTGGAGGCCTTGGGAGCATCCTAGGACCCCACTAAGGCTTTGGAGACAAGGACCTCCCGCCAGGGTTGTTTGGCCGGTGTGTCCCCCTCCAGGGCAACACCCAAGGCATCTCGATACTTAGAAGGAGATCTACCCTTGGAGGGCCGGCTAGTCTTTGATGAAGACCTGGCTTTCGATACCTGAGATCCTTGAGAGGAACATGAAGCTCTCGATGATGTCGATGCTACCGACACTGCATCGGTGGCAAAGAGGATGCCCAGTTTCACAGCTCTGTTCTGTAGGCCTCTCTTTGTCATCTTCCTACAGAGAGGACATTCTAACGGTTGATGATCTGGTCCCAAACATTCTAGACACCAATCATGGGTGTCCGTAGCTGAAATTGTTCTGCCACATTTGTAACACTTCTTAAAACCACTGGCTGGTTTTTCCTTTTTGGGAAAAAGGAAAAGACCTAAGCCTAAGATGGCATCGATGTGCCCCGAGGGAAGAAAGTTTTCTCCCCTCAGTAAATTATTTTTTTTTTATAAAGAAAGAAAGTACCAATAGGGTCAGTACCAGCGTTGACGGGAAGGCAGACACAACCACAAAAATAAGAAAAAAAAACAATTTTCTACAGTGACAGGAATTGCTTCTTGTCAGCTCCGTGGAAAACGAAGAACTGAGGAGGGAGAGCTAGAATGGTGGGAAGGCAGCTATGAAGGCGCAGTGGGATGCTCCCAAAAGCTTTCCTATTGGACGATGGGAGTGTTCCCACGCGGGCTCCATCGGTACTGACATCACCATACGTGAAGACTACATTCCTGCTTGTTCCTGGAGATAATAAGCTACAATTGCAGAGGACTGCATATCACAGCTTAACAACAAAGACAGTTAAGGGAAACTACTAATTACAGACCCTGCACTCCAAAGCTTCTGATTATGCTCACTGATAAGAAAACGGGTACAGTGGCAGAAAGCAGTTTAGGAGAGAATTTTATAAGCAGCCTCCTATATTGAAGCATGCATGTATATGTTGATATTTTAGTCATTTACATATGTATGTACATGGCCCCATAAAATACAGACTAGCGTAAAGTACGCAAATTGTTTGCATAGTGTGTCCTACTCTGGGCTTGGACAGAAGTGGAGTTTGGATAGAGTACACATGTGTAGACGATAAAATATCATAATTTATGCACAAATGTGCTGAAAGTATGTGCTAACATTTATAGTACCTACATGTACACGGATTCTTTTGTGCTTACACTGGTATTTTATAAAGTCAAGTATGTGTGCATTAGACTTTTTAACAAAGGCGTAAATTGGGCATATAAGAACATAGATGCAACTTTACCTTCACAATGTCCACAAGCCTGGGTAGACTTGAAGAACCAGATACAGATTTATTTTGTCAGTGAAACTAGACAGGTAACACCAGACCATAACACTAACTGGAAAGCATATCATATTTTGGAGACAAAAGATTGAAAGTACTAAAAATTCTGGACTTTTATTCTTCTTCTTAAGAGAGTATCTTTTATTCCTTAGCACATTGCCACCTCCCTCCCCACTGAGGTTTGGCCTGCCTCTAAATGTCCATCAATGTAGATCACTAACGTATACATTCCTGTTTCTTTCTTCATATAGAAAAATATTCTTGTTATAAAGGAAGCTTAACAACTTATGAACCCTTGCTGTGCGACTGACAGTCATAAATGTAATTAAATGCATAACCATGGTGATAGCCCTGCTTCTAACAGAGCTGCAGACCCAAAGCCACAGGAAGAAACTGCAAGCTCAGAAAGAAAAAAAAAATACATTACAGATGATTTGAAACCTTGCAAACTGGCTGAATGATACATCTCCTTGAACTTTTTGCAGGCCGGTCATGAGCAATTTTCCATCTCCAGTCTTGCAACCAGCTTCGGCCCTATAAGACAACCCTATCTCCTCTAGAGCTTCACCCATGTCACATCCACAAGCAAGGTCCAAAGTTACAGAGACAACAACCTTTAACTTAAGTTATGTTCTCTTGATAAGGTTATATAACCTTGGCCAAAGTATAGATCAGTTATGATAAAGTGCTACTTTAAACCTTAGTTAGTAACAGGCATAGATATGTATAACAATTTATTCATGACTTTATTTTTTAAAAAGTCTAAACAAACATTTTTTGGCGAGAAAAATGTTTCTTAATTTTTTCTCTTTTATATTGTTGCTATTTTGCTTGGCGTTTTTCATAATTTTGCTCTTTTTAGGGTCCCCCCCCCCCCAATACACATCTTTTTTCATTTTTTGAATTACAGGTGCCAAGTGCCAATTTCAAATGCCCAGGTGACCTGGCTCTAGGGAAATTTTCCAACCCAGAATGCTGGGCTGTTGCTCACTGCTATCCTTATCCCTTGATTCATTCAAGAGTTATTGTTTTTACCAGCCTAATTGATAAATCATTTTAAAAACTGTCCATATCAACATGTTGTTGCTTGTCTTTCCCCTAAATTCACAATAGCACTGCAGAGACTAAAACAAAATATTTTTGACTTAAGCTTCTTTATATTTTGCAGGTGACCTATGAGATCTCAAAAGCTAATGTATACTAACAACTAGGTATACTTCCTTTTTGTCTGAGGAATCAAAGACAAGATAACCTCTCAAAGTATTCTATTTTAAACACACAGATCACACCAAGTAGCAGAAAGTGCAGAACACAAAATGAACAATATCTAAGATAGTGATTCCACAGGCCAAGATAACAGCGTATATTCTTTGCACTTTCTCTCCTTTTATAAATCTTCATTTCAAGTCTATTAAAAACCTTCTTTAATTGCGTTTCATCGCTGCTAATTTAGACTTCATTAATGCTCCTGGCCAAAGCGCCAGTTCACTGGCAACAAATCCCCTTTGTCACACATCAGTGGAAGAGCAGCTCACACTTTACACCAAGGTAAGAGAGTCTTTTTACAACTCCAGTTTTTTTTCACGTCATTTCTTTTGAAAAGCAAAACGCTGATTTATTCCTCAAGGCTTAAAGTGTCAATAATGTCCAGACTGCTAAATAGATCAGTTAGACTGGTTTCTTGTTCCTTTTTTTTTTTTAATCTAGTTTCTTCCTTTCCTCTATATTTCAAGGTCAAATTAGAGCATGCTTCTACTGCGCTACAATGCCATAAGCTTTTATTATCAATCACCCAGGCTCCCTTTCCCCCCTTTTTATATCTCCTCCCAAGTGAGTCTAGCGATTGTATCATCTGACGGTGCTTAATCAGATGCCCTAAAGTGCAGCTTCCTCAGGAAACTAGTAACTCAGTTGACACCACTGTGCAATGGCTGATAATGTCCTCTCCCCCTCCTCAGGTATCTGCAGCATCCCCAGCCAACCAGAAACTGAATCCAGGTCCTTCTGTACACCGGAACCGAGCTGGGCCCATCCTATAATATTTTATGTATTTCTATTTACTGGAGAGAGATGCCGTCATGTACATATTAGGTTGAAATAACGCATTCGTGTAAACCAGTCTCCTATTAGTTTAATAGCTACATTCAATCTAGCTTAGATTTGTATGAAAGGAATGCTATTTCTTTTATTCCCAACTTGGATGTTTATTACCTGCTTCTTTTTTTGAGCAGATACAAATAGATATATAGATATAGATAGATATTACACACACATAGAATCGCTACCGCCGGGCTGGCTATTTCTCTCGACTGTTGTAGAATTCACTCTGGGTATATTTTAGTGTCATGACCATCCATTCAAATGCTCAAGTGAGTAAATCTGAGAGCAGACAGTAAGGTTATTTATGACTTAAAGGCAGTAGCAACACTGAGAACTACAGCCTCCCTACGAAACTGACACCAGTGCAATATTTTTAGCTCGTCTCTTTTCTTCATTATTTCCCATTACCATGATAAAAGCTGTGCCTGGCAGATTATAAGATAATAAAAAAGCACTTTAAACAGCAAACATCCATCCCCAGCTTTCAGCACACAGACAGGTGATTAACTGCCTATAAGAAGCTGATTTGTCTTGATTTTCTCTAAGAGAAGAGGGGCCGTTTCCTATGGATATTTTGCTTCTCTGTCTTCGCTGCATTCCCTACCTAGTTCACTCCACCTCCACGCCTCCTGTCTTGGGGCTTTTTCACCCACTGCCTTTAGTTTCAAAACAAAAAACACGTGACAGAGGCTTTGTGGGGAAAGGGGGCATAAATTAAGCATATTTATAATTAGTGCGAACTAAGGCACTCATAGTAACAGTGCATGACGGCAGATAAAGACTAGTATGGTCCATCTAGTCTGCCCAGTAAGGTGGCTAGAGTGGTTGTAACTGCCGCTCCGTGCAGGTCAGATCCCCTCTATTAAAAGACATTTAAGTTTGCTTTCTTTTTGTCCTCTTGCTATTAAATGGATCCAATTTGTCTTTCCCATGCCAATTTGAATTCCGTCAGTGTATTTGCCCCACCACCTCCATCAGGAAGGCATTTGAACAATTCAGCATCCTTTCAATGAAAAAGTATTTCCTGATGTTACTGTTAAGTTTACCGCCTTGCAGTTTCATCGTATGCCCTCTAGTTTTACAGCTTCCCCTTCTTTGAAAAAGGTTTGTTTGTTTATTAATACCCTTTTAAGTATTTAAAGGTTTGTATCATATCTTCCCTGTCCTTCCTCTCTTCCAGGGTATACATAGTTAAGTCTTCAAGAATCTTCTCAAACGTCTTCTGGCGCAGGCTGCAAATCATTTTGGTTGTCTTTCTCTGAACAGCTTCAAGTCTTTCTATATCCTTTGTGAGATATGGGCTCCAAAACTGAACACAATACTCCCAGTGAGGCCTCACCAATGACTTGTACAGGGGCATTAATACTTCCTCCTTTCTGCTGGTTATTCCTCTCCGTATGCAACCCGGCATCCTTCTGGCATTGTTTCGCCACCTTAAGATCTTCAGACGCTAGCACCCAGAAGTCCCTTTCCTCGTCCGTGCACACCAACCCTCTTGTCCCCTAACGCATACAATTCTTTTGGATTTCTGCATCCCAAGTGCATGATTCTGCATTTCTTCACATTAAATCTTAACTGCCAAGCATTAGACCATTCTTCCAGTGTTTGTAGATCTTTCCTCGTGTTATCCACTCCCTTAGAAATGTCCACTCTATGGCAAATTTTCGTGTCATCTGCAAAAAGGCAGACTTTTCCATTCAATCCTTCTGCAATATCACTCACAAATAAATTGAACAGTATCAGTCCCTGGACCGATCCCTCAGGCATGCCACTATGCACCTTCCTTCCTTCTGAGCGAGTTCCATTTATCACTACCTTATGTCGTTTGTCAGTCAACCAATTTCTGATCCAGTACACCACCATGCATACTTTCCCCCTACCCGTTTAATTTATATGCAGAACAAATCATCAGAGAAGCAGGATTGTATGAAGACAACAGAGGTGTGAAGATTGGTGGAAGACTCAAACAACCTTCGCTATGCTGATGATACCACATTACTGGCGGAAAGTGAAGATGATCTGAAACATTTGCTTCTCACAATCAAAGAACATAGTCTCAAAATGGGCCTGCACCTTAATGTAAAGAATACAAAGATCATGACAACTGGCATAATCAACAGGTTCATCGTCGAAGGAGAAGAAATTGAAATCGTGAATAACTTTAACCTACTTGGATCAACTATCAATAAAGAAGCTACGGGTACCAGTCTGTCAACAATGAGCCGCCTGACTGAAGACCGAACACAATTTAGGGTAGCTATCCAGAGTGTCGCCATGTGTCGACTCCGACTCGACGGCACTTAACACCACCACCACCACCACCATGGGACCTATTCCCAGGTTGCTCAGTTCATTGATAAGCCTCCTATGAGGAACAATATCAAAGGCTTTGCTGAAATCAAAGTATTTCCTGGTATATCACATCCATCACAAGCCCCTGATCTAGTTCTCTGGTCACCCAGTCAAAAAATTCAATCAAATTTGTTTGGCCTGATTTCCCCCTGGCAAAACCATGCTGCCTCAGATCATGCAATCCATTGGTCTCCAGAAAGTCCACTATTCTTTCTTTCAAGAGCATCTCCATTACTTTTCCCATCCATCACCCCCTTTCCCGACTTAAAATGCTTGTCCACATATTGCCTGAATTTTTCACTTAGGATCCTTTTTCCTACAGTCCATCAACACACTGATGTCATTGGGGGCTTTTATAAGAACTTTTCTGGAGGCTTCCTTCAGGCTTGTTGCATTTTCCCTTTATCTAGGAGTGCGAGCTAAGCGCGCGGCTGTGGCATGATCTAAGGGGCGTGACATAAGGGGCAGTTCTGCCCCTTGAAGCACTGCCAGAGCACTAGATATTTATGGGGAAACGTAAGAAGAAGGTTTTTCCGTTTGCAGCGACTACCAGCAGGCCCATGGACAAACATTTGGTACCTAGGGGAGAAGGGTATTTCCCTGTAGGTACTGGGACTGTCTCTCCTCAAGTTTCAGGGGCTTCTTTAAGTTCCCTGGAGCGTTCTCCACCTGCTCCCCTCATTTGGTACCTCCTGACCCCACCGGTGTTGGCCCTTTGGATCATAGTTCCCCAGTTGTTTCCCTTGCATCTTTGAAGCCTCTTGGTCACCCCCTCCAGTTGAACCCAGGGAGATACCCAAGTCTCAGATGTCCCTGGGGGATATTTGGAGGGTTGTTACTAGGACCGAGCAGGTTCTGGCCAACACTGTTTCCCAGCTGTGTAGCTTCTCACAGGAGGCGGTTACTCGGCTGGTCAAAGTTGAGGAACAGGTGGTCTCACTTGCTACTCAGATTTCCAAAAATGATAGCTCTTTTTCTTCTTTGAATGCGGTGAATGCCTCCTATATTAAGGATAGTCTAGTAATCCATCAGAAATTAGAAATGTTTGAAAATTTCAGGAGTAGAAATATTCGTTGTTTGAATTTTCCTTATTGCCTACTGAAGTCTTATTCTGGAAATACCTTAAGGAAGCTTTGGGTTTACCCACAGCTGACTCAATGGTTTTTTCCAAGTTGTTTTATTTGCCAGGTGGTAGGATGTCAGGTGAGTCCTCTGAAGGTTTTGATGTTTTGCAACCTCAGGTAAATTTTGATTTGACTCAGTTCTTAGAGGACTTGCAGGACGTTATTTCCACCAGGGCTACTCTTTTGGTTACATTTCTTTCTGAACAGGATAAGACTTCAGTGCTTAGAAGTTACTTTTAAAAAAAAGGCCTTTATTTTTTGTGGGTCGCGAGTTCAACTGTTCCCTGATGTTTCCCGGGCCACGCAGCTGTGCTGGCGGGCCTTTTTGGCCCTAAGGCCAAGGGTGTTGTCCATTGGGGCTTCCTTTTTTTTACGTTATCCCTGTAAGTGCTTGGTCTCCTTTCAGGGTGTTAGGTTTATCTCTTTAGACTCTCCGCAGTTCAAGGTTTTTCTAGTTGATAAGGAGAAAAAGGCTTCAGAGGGTGAGCTATGGGTGGAATTAGATAATTAGGCTGTTTAATAAGGGTATTTTCCCATTTTCTTGTTGGAATTTCTTTAGTATTTCTCTCATCTCCACTTTTGTGGGCTAATGGCTTGTTAAATGATTTTTCTTTATAAGTTTTTTCCCTGTACTTGATTTCAATCATATTTCTTGTATACTTGCTTTGTAAGTATGGTTTAAAATTCTGAAAATAAATAAAATTTAAAAAAATAAAAAAAAGGATGACCAGCGAAATCCACTGCTTACCCAGGATAGGCATTGTGGAATCTGTGTACCTTTTTGGGAACCCACCAGATACTTGTGACATGGATTGGCCATTGTTGGAAACAGGATACTGGGCTTGATGGACCTTGATCTGACCCAGTATGGCATTTCTTATGCTATGTTCTAACCATTGGATTAGGGCGGTTAGAGCAGGAAAAAAGGAAGGCTATAAAAAACCAACAGCTCCAAGATCTTTCCATATGTACTGTTTATCAGAGGGCAGTACAGGCAACCCTATTGCATAATATGCTCCTATTTGCTTAGGACAAATGGAAGTAAACCAGGATGGCAATACAGCCAGGAAACTAAAAGCTTTTGGGGGGTTTTAACCACTCTCTCATGGCTAATAAATAGCCCATGTAAGAATATTTGAGGGCTTCCAGTTTTATACTGTCAGGACTTTTAAAACTGTTGATTTCTTTCTTCAGCAAAGATTATCTCAAAATTTCTTTCCTTTTTAGGTTCTTTTAATTACTACCACTGAAAGTCGCAGCAATCCAGAATTCTTCTCAGTTTAATCTACTTGCACCTCAAGAATTATGTATAAACTATTAAATTGAGGAAAGGCATTTATGAAAATACAGCAGGAGGATGGTCCAAAAACTTCCTCAGCAAGGTTTGAGCCCAGCCAGCCCCTGCACGGGAATCCTGCAGCTAGCACAAGATGATCACGGTTCCCACTTGTGAAAGAGCAGCTAGGGAAAAGTAAATCGCATATTTCTTGCAGCCTGTCCTTGCCATCAGGCTGCTGAAAAAATAAAATGTGCTCCTGTGAAGTTGCTAGGTACGCAACTGCGTTGAGCTCCCTGCAGGTTCCAAGTGTACAATCCCAGTCAGCTGCCATCACAGACATGCCTGTGGTGTATTAATCTGGGGATGCTGACCTTCTTAAAGTTCCCCAGTGCCAGCCTGCATTCTTACCTAACCAACAGCAACAGTAAATCATGCACTGTACCCGATATCACTGAAATAAACAAGTCGCTGACACTCACACCAGTGCTGTGCCAATCTGGCTGACATTCAGCGCCACGAAGGGAGCCAAGCTGACCTTCCTAAGAAGCAACGATTCCAGCATCTCTCTCAGCCTATCAGCGCAGTAGCCACTGCTGCCTTTGCACCTCTCTTCTACAGACACAACAGTCCCCCACGGCAGAAGACCTGCCTGCACCCTTGAGCACTGGCTCACTGAACAGCCCCCCTCAACAGCCAAGATAACAGACCTTGTCCCTGGGGATGTCTTCGCTTCCTTCACCATGGGACTCCGGGTTCTTACAAATGTTGGTAAGGCAGCCTTTTAAAAAAAAAAAGAAATGTTTGCCTCTAGACTGCTAGCATTGGGAGGGGAAAGAGAGAGAATGCACTGTGAGGAAAAGGGGAGGTAAGGAGTGCAAGAGGGGATAAAAGGAAAAATCACCACACTCACCTCTGCTGGAAGAAGCCACATAGGACCACTGCCAGGAAGAAGCTTCACCAGGACCAGGGCCGAGGAATGCAAAGGAGACCGCCGACAACATCAGCGAAGGCCTCACAAAGCATCCAAAGGGGAAAAACCTTCCCTCAGTTTCATCAGGGCAAATGTCCTTATACTGATCCCTGAGAGCTCCCCTGAGTCAAACACTCAGCTACAGGGCCACAGGCCAGGGACTGTGTCCTAGGGAGTCAGGCTGACAAAGCAGTCACCAGTCCATCTGCACCATCTCCTAGAGGTTGAGATTACTGGCAAGTTCCAGGGCTGCACCAACACTTATTACTGCTGATGATGTCACTGAAACTAAAGTGTTATCCGCCTCCTTCTGCTGGTTGGGGAGCATAACCCCACTTGTCTGGACTGGTCTAGCAGGATATTAAGGAAGCAGCTCTTTATAGTCAGTGAATTAAGGGAATTGTTACTAGATGCAGTTACACATTTCTCCTTTGTTTCAACAATACCACCATGGTGAACCAACTCTTGGAAATTGTCATTTTTCTTTTAGCCCAAGCAGACAGGAAGATTAAAAGCCTATGCATTATGTGTCATCTCCTGGAAGCAAAAGCTGGCAAGATGTTCTAATCTTACATATTGAATCAGCTGGAATTAATAAGCATCTTCTCATGCAAATTGACTAGGTAAAATGAAACTCTTGGGATGCCCATTGTCACCAGCAGGAGCTGGACTGTGGCCTAAGCTAATAGCCAGACTGCTGGGCCTGACCTTTCTTGTAGAAAGTTGTAGTTGTGAGTCAAGTGGTCAGGTTTTTCAAAAGGATTTTTATTCCCCTCCCGGGGTTGGATTTTCAAAAAGGTTATAATACAAAAAACTCAGGATACAACCATACTTCTGGTAAACTGAAGAAAACTTAAACATAGCATCTTGCTTCAACAGAACTCATAAATCACGGTATAAAGCTTATCCGATATGTTAGCTGTCTCCTCTTAGCTTTCTCAGCACTCACGAGGCACTCTTATCCTGGCTTCAGCATAAGGAGGAAACCATATCGGATAACAACAGCGTACAATCCATGGCTTCATCACATGGGCTTTCAATACCAGCCTCTGTAATCATAGGCTCACACTTTGCTTTATCATTTACAGTATTTTCATTAGAACAGAAAGTTTGCACCTTTCTTGGTCCCGTATCTCTACCAGTGCTCTCTGAACAGCCTTCTTCACAGCAGGGCAAATAGCTGTCATATAACTTGTAATAGCAGGAAGGAGAGACACCTTTCTCTGGGTAAGCTTTTTCCTTAAAACTTTTAAACTTCCTGCCTTTTACATTTGGCTGTAAATCATAACACTGTTCTCTTCTATTATGTGAGGATTTCTCTCTTGGAAATCTTTTGCAGGGTTTCACTGGCACACACTCTTCAGGGTCAGACATACACACATCTTCAATAGCATTTCTTTCCCTCTCTAGGGTTTGTAACTGTTTTAAGCTGCCATGCTTTTCAGATACATACGGTTTGCCTTTCACTGCCTCCCATTCATTCAGCACAGCCCGGTGCTTAGGAAATTCAAGCTGCGTCAGAGGTAAGTGCTTCTTACAGCTGACCTCTCCGTGTGAAACTCTCCGTGTTTCTTTCTGTGAATTCCTTTGTGGCTTCCTGCTAGAAGTTCCAGGCAGTTCTGACTCTGTGTCTGTATTTCCTGAATATTCTGAGCTTTCTTCTGAGTCTTGCAAGTCTCTCGTGTCCTGCCAGTCTAACTCTGACTGCACTGAGTATTTTTTATACAGCTTCCTGGGCGTTCCCTTGCACAGGTGAAAGCCGTTCTCATCAGCAGCTGGGGAATGCTTACTAGCTAGGCGTGACTGCAGACCTCGTGTCTGAGTTTGTTTACGTTGCCTATGGTAACCGGGAACCTTGTGACTTGCCTGCCTGTCAGAATCTAAACTGCAAACAACAGATTTCTGTGCTTCTGAGGCAGAGGGCAGATCTTCCGTGTTACACCATGTATGATTTTTGTGTATTATTCAGAAAGTCTACACCACCTTAATTGTTGCGCATTTTGTTGAGTCAGCAAGTCAAACTTGCATTCATTTAAATAAGTTTTTATTCTACTCAACACATCATCCACCATGTTTTTCAGTGGATAAAAACAGATTTTAATTGGGGGTCAAAGCATATACCCAAAAAATAAACCTGAAATGCAATAACTGGATAAGTCTCTACCACCATTGAGTCAATACTTTACGGAAGCACCTTGGGCAGCAATTACAGCTATGAGTTTGCTGGGATAGATCTCCACCAGTTTTGGTTCAGGTCAATCTTTACAAAAGTGTTCAAACTCTGCCAAGTACGTCAAAAAGCGTTGATAAACAGCAATATTCGAGTCATGTCACAAATTTGAGATTGGACAGAGGACAGGGCTCTAACTGGGTCGCTCCACTGTACATTTGGTTGTGTGCTTCAGGTCATTGTCAAATTGAAAGATGAACTTCAGGCCCAATCTCAACTTTCCTGCAGATGGCAGCAGGTTTCTCTCCATTGCATCCTGACAAGTGCCTTGGTCCCTACCAATAATCAACACCCCCATCATATAATGCTGCCACTACTATGCTTTACAGTAGGAAAGGTGTTCTCTGAGTGATGTGATGTGCTGTGTTTGCACCAAATCTAAACCTTTACATTCAGGCCAAAAAAGTTCTATTTTAGTTTAGTCAGACCACAGAACTGTTTTGCCACATGGCTACAGTATCTCACAAGTGTTCCTCTGCATATGTCAAATATCATTCAAGGTGTTTTTTCTTGAGTAATAATTTCCTTCTTGCTTAGGATATCGTTGTCATGTGAACACTTGACTGTGGAAGCCTATAACTCTCCCAAAGTTGCTACTGACCTCTTGGCTGCCTTCCTGATCAGTCTCCTCCTTGCTCAGTCATTCAGTTAGGAGAGGCAGCCCAATCTAGGAAGAATCTTGGTGGTGCCATACAACTTCCATTTCTTAATAATTGTTCTGACCGTGCCACCAAGGAATATTCAAGAACTTTGCAATTCCTTTATACCCAGTCCCCAATATCTGCCTTTTCGGAATTTTTTCCCAAAGTTCTTTTTCCAGCTCCTTAAAGTTCATAGATGGGTCTTTATTTTGAAATGCACTATCCAGAAGACAGAACCAAAAAGGTATTGCCGAATTTATCCTGTCATCATAGGAATTGGTACGACTTACCACGGAGAGTGCTAGTGACATGGAGTAGCAGCCTAATGGTTAGGGCGGTGAGCAGAGACCCATGGAGGTACAGGTTCACGTCCCACAGCCACCATCACCTAATACTCCATTACCTCAGGTAACAAAGCAATAGCTAGAGTATCCAAAATGCAATGCCCCCGAGTGGCTACTAAAAGAGACAAGCTAAATCCAAATACAAGGAATCCCTCCCTTCCAATACATATGGTGTGTGCCTTTCAAAGCGACTGGCTACATCACAGCTTAAAACATACTTAGGATTGTTATAGAAGTACATTTAATCCATCTTTTTTTCTACTTCACTTGGCTGTTGGGGGGTAGATGTGTAGACCCATGGAATAAATACTATTTTAATGTAATCTGCTTCCAGGCAAGGGTACTGCACATCTTCCCCCTTTCATGCACCTCAGGTTTATGCAGTTTATAAAACTCATAGCTTTGTCCCCTTTTGTGATGCACCTCCTTCTCCGTCCTGAAGATATCATGCATTTCTGGAAAAGGGCAGTGATATGCTACTAAATATGCCCCAAGTGAACTGAAGGAGTTCTGAATCTAGCTCTTTTTCAAGAGTAGTTCAAAGCGAGTTACATCTAGGTACAGTTGGTATTTCCTCATCCCATGAGCGGCTTACAATCTGAGTTTTTACCCGAGGCAATGGGATGTTAAGTGATTTGTCCAAGAACACAAGGAACAGCAGTGGGAGGGCACAGTCAAAAGCTGCTGCTTATACTTTACATAAATAGGTGTTTTTGCAGCCTGCTTAACTCTGCTTCACATCTACCAATATACATATACAAGGATTCTAACATTTCTACAAGACTTGTTTGTCTTCTTTATATGTTATTAATTTTCAATTTTACTTATAAAAAAAATCTTGTCACAGATCAAGGAGAAAGCAGGATATGAAAGCTATCTTCCCTGGTTCTCAGCCCACTGATCCCAGAATTCAGCTATAAGCTTGACGCACATCGCCATCATTGTCCTACACATGAAAACGCCATTCTTCATTCAAAGATCTTTGGTTTATTTTAATGAGATCCAATAAACCCTGCCCAGTGGTAAACACCTGGAAAAGGGCAAGATTTTGAAATGGCCCATGACAAGTTATTTTGTTTGGCCCATGTCCAACACATAACTATTTTGACGAGTTCCTTAACATATTCTAGACCACTGGAATTAACCGGGTGTAAACTGACAAAATTCTATTAAATTCCATGTCTGTTTCATAAGTTTAACCATATACATAGGTATGGCTAAAAAACAGAATGTAAAAACTTTCTGAAAAAATAAGAACCAGTATTGTACAGATTTCTAATTCTTCTGCAAGCTGGACAGCTTACCATTCTGGGGGAACCATGCTTCCATCCAAATCCCAATAAGTGTTTTTCCCATTCATCTCTCGGGTATATTCAACCCATCTATGGCGACCTTGACGTTCAATCAAACAAACATAATTAGCAAAGCAGAAGCACGCCAATGCCTGACTTCACAGTAACCAATAAAGTGGTTATGTGAGAGATAGCTCTACAGTGGGAGCTAAGGTATAATCTAAAAAAGGTGCCAGAACCATTCCAAATATAAGATTATTCTAAAAATACTTTTATAAAACAGCTTTTTCTATTAAATCAGCTGAAGATATTAAGATTAATACTGTAACTCACATTTATTAATATAGTGTTGACACAGAGGTAAGATTAGAGAAAGGGGCATCAAAAGCTACCTGCAAGCAATGGCTAGGCAAACTAAAACAATCTAAGTAGTTTTACACACTGCAGAAAACAGTTTCCATACCTAGGAAGGTTTTATTAAAAGATCAGTACTAAGTAGAAAAAGGAAAAAAATTGTAATTCTGAAAAGTTATTTTTACAGTGGTGCAGGGCTTGATTCTTAGGTGCTATACAGCCAAATGCCTTTTAACCCCTTGTGATTCCTAACAGGGAAAGGATTTGAATTTAGCTCAAACCTTTTCTTTGAAGTTTAAGGTGAAAGAATGTGCTGCTTCCTGATACACTCCACAGGAGGTGTGGTAAAAGTAAACCAGGGTTCTCTTGTGAAAATCAAGCTTTTAATCAGAAATAAAATAAATATTTAAATTAAAAAGTTATTTTCTCCTTGTGAGAAACGTATAGTGCTACTCCTTAGCACCATATACTCTCAAGTTGCATTCCAAGCTTGTTAGCTTCTTGAGTTTATTTATTAAAATTCGATATACCGCCTTTCCATTATGGCAAACAAAACGGTTTGTATCATAAAATGACAGATAAAAACATGCTGTACAGAGATGCACCAACATGTAAACAGATTTAAAAGATATCCAAGAAAATCAAACTAATGTGCAGAATTATGGCATTCATAGTACACCCACAAAATAAATCTCATACCATACTTCCATTAAAATTTAGATTACATTCTTACCAAAGAAGTATTTTTTGTCTTCAAAATACTTGTTTCCATATTTATCAACTCCAACTAATGCACCAGTCTTCAGATCATTTACCCTGCAACAGTTTAGGGCAGAGAGACATTTTGAAAACAAAATAAAATAATGATCTAAGACTTTAAATTTCAGTCATTTTCAAAACAGAAATTTAAAGAAACTCATATACACTATTCATATGCAAATTTTCAAGCAACGGGGTCCCCTTTTCCGTTAAAGACGGACAGAAAGGAGACCCCAAAACATGCTGCACAAACATACATTGCTTTAAACCAGGAATGCCCAGGCCACCCTGGACCTTTCAGATCACTGAAAGGGCCAGGGAGATTGCTGAGCTAGAGGGGGGATGGGGGGAGAAGGCACCCCTACCCCCACCAAAAATATGCAAAAAAGTACCCCACTCCTACTTCTTGTCCTGTAGTCCAATGCAGCAGATATGGCTGGGGCTCTAGGGCTGTAGTTTGGGGGCTCCAGGGATAAAAGGGCTATAGTCCAGTATCTCCTCTCTCCCCTACCTTTCCCTGTCATATGGTCAAGCATCTTTCCCTCTCTCTTCCCTCCCTCCCAGGAGTCCAGCATCTCCCCCTCTCTCTTCCCTACCTTCTTCTTGTGGTTCTCCATCTCGCCTCTCCCTCCAGCTGCCATTGCTGTATCTTAAGGCTGGGTCCACAACAGTGGCAGAATTTAAAGAACTGCTACCTCACATGTCCCAGAGCCTTCCCCCCTCTGTTCCTTCTTCCAGCATGAGGTGGCAGAAGGAAGGCTGCAGGGTACACAAGTTAGTATTTCTTTAATTGTTGCTGCTGCCGCAGGCCTCACAGGATGCGGCAGGAGGGAGATGGGACATGCAGGACCATGAAGAGGAGGAGGAAGAGGCGCTGAGGTGGCACTGTGTCAAAATTTCAATGGGATCTTGTTCTTCCTCTAATAGTTTCTGCTTCTATTTCCTTGCATGTGTCATTGTAGTACTTTTCCATGTCCTGTCTTGCTGCACATTGGAAATCTGAGTTCTGCGATTGTCTCTCTTTCTCCTTTAATTAGTGGAGGAGGGATAGTAAGGAAATCCACAGTACTACCTTTTAACTTTCGAAAGGGAGACTATGATAAAATGAGGAAAATAGTAAAGAAAAAACTAAAAGGAGCGGTTGCAAAGGTTAAAGATTTACATCAAGCTTGGGTGTTGTTTAAAAATACTATCCTGGAAGCCCAGACCAGCTGTATTCCACGCTTTAAGAAAAGTGGAAGAAAGTCCAAAAACTGCCAGCATGGTTTAAAGGTGAGGTCAGAGAGGCTGTTGCTGCCAAAAAAGCATCTTTCAGGAAATGGAAAAAAAGAGCCAAACGACGAAAACTGGAAACGGCACAAGCACTGGCAAGTTAAATGCAAAGCATTGATAAGGCAGGCAAAGCGAAAATTTGAGAAGAAACTTGCTATGGAAGCAAAAACGCAAAATAAAGACTTTTTCAAGTACATTCATAGCAAAAAGCCTGTGAGTCAATTGGACCCTTAGATGATAGAGGGGTAAAAGGAGCAGTAAGAGGAGACAAGGCTATAGCGGAGAGACTGAATGAATTCTTTGCTTCGGTCTTTACTAAGGAAGATGTAGGGATGTTTCCCAAGACTGAAGTGGTATTTAAAGATACTGCACAGGAATTGAGAGAAATATCGCTACACTGGGAAGATGTATTACAACTATTTGATAAACTGAAGAATAGCAAATCACCTGGACTGGATGGTATACATCCAAGGGTGTTGAAAGAACTGAAATATGAGATTGCAGGCCTGCTATTAGTAATCTGTGAACTTTCATTAAAATCATCTGCAATACCTGAAGATTGGAGGATTGCCAATGTAACGCCAATTTTTAAAAAGGGTTCCAGGGGTGATCCGGGAAACTACAGACCGGTGAGCCTGACGTCAGTACCGGAAAAATGGTAGAAACCATCATAAAAAACAAAATTACTCAGCATGTAGATAGTCATGGCCTAATGGGAGACAGCCAACATGGTTTTAGACAAGGAAGATCTTGTCTTACTAATCTGTTATGTTTTTTTGAAGGTGTGAATAAACAGGTAGACAAAGGTGAGTCGTTTGATATAGTGTATCTGGACTTTCAGAAAGCCTTTGACAATGTCCCTCATCAGAGACTTGGTAAAACTAAAAAGTCATGGGATAGGAGGTAGTGTACTATTGTGGATTGGGAACTGGTTAAAAGATAGAAAGCAGAGGGTAGGGCTAAATGGCCAATTTTCCCAATGGAAAAGGTGAATAGTGGAGTATCCCAGGGATCTGTACTGGGTCCGCTGCTTTTTGACATATTCATAAATGACCTGGAAAAGGGAATCTAGTGAGGTTATCAAATTTGCAGATGACACAAAACTGTTTAAAGTTGTTAAAACCCAAGGGGATTGCAGAAAACTGCAGGAGGATCTGGATAAATTGGAAGACTGGGCATCCAAATGGCAGATGAAATTTAATGTGGACAAGTGCAAAGTTATGGGATATCATGTATATATGCCCCAACTTTTCTGTCTTGATTTTTGACAAATCCCAAAGATGTAATCAAACCGCTTCTGATCGCTGGAAGTAGCGGTATATAAGTGTTTTCTAAATAAATAAATAAATCATTTTGCATCCAGTGACACCAGATGGTGTGGTTCAGTATTAGGACTGGGGGTGTTAGAATCAATTCAAAAGCAAGGGTCTTAGACTTTAGGAAAACTAACTTTGCCAAGATGGGCCAATACCTCAGGGAGTCGTTAGCGGGATGGGAACAGCTGGGGGATGTAGAAAAACAGTGGGCAAAACTGAAAGGGAATATTTTAAGGGCAACCAACCTTTCTGTTAAAATGGTAAGTAAAAGGAAAAGGAGACCCGCTATGGCTTTCGAAAGAAGTAGCTGAAAAGGTGAAGAAAAAGAGGGAGGCCTTCATGAAATACAAGAGATCAAAGAGAGAGGAAGACAGGCAACTATATTTGGAAAAACTTAAAAAAGCGAGCAAAGTAGTCAGGAAAGCAAAGATTCAAAAAGAGGAGGAAATAGTCAATGCAATAAAGTCAATGCAATAAACAATGGGGGGATAAGACATTTTTCAGATATGTTAGTGAGAACAGGAAGGGCAAAAGTGGTATTGTCAGATTCAAGGATGAAGGGGAGGAATATGTAGAAGCGGATGAAGATAAAGTGGAATTGCTTAACAAATATTTCTGTTCTGCATTCACCGATTAAGAACCAGGAACAGGACCTCAGAAAACACCCACAAACAGGAACAGAAGCGAGGGGCGTCTTGAACAATTTTCAGAAGACTGTGTTCGTGAGAAACTAGCTAAACTTAAAGTAGACAAAGCGATGGGACCGGATGGGATGCACCCTAGAATACTGAGGGAACTTGGGGTCGTTCTAGCAGCTCCACTGACTGACCTTTTCAATGTCTCGTTGGAGTCAGGTGACAAAGGACTAGAGAGAGGCTCATGTGGTGCCTTTACACAAAAGCGGAAGTAAGGATGTGGTTGAAAACTACAGGCCAGTTAGTTTAACTTCGGTGGTGAGTAAATTATTGGAAATGCTGCTGAAAGAGAAAATAGTGAGGTTTCTGGAATCCAGCGGATTACAGGATCCGAGGCAGCATGGATTCACCAGAGGCAGGTCTTGTCAAACAAATCTGATTGATTTCTTTGACTGGGTGACCAGGGAGTTGGACCGAGGGAGAGCCCTAGATGTGGTGTATTTAGATTTCAGTAAAGCCTTTGACACCGCTCCTCACAGGCGACTTATAAGCAAACTGAACATCCTAGGGATGGACCCTAAAGTTACTGTTTGGGTTAGAAATTGGTTGAGTGGGAAGCGACAAAGAGTACAGGTAAATGGAGCTCACTCTGAGGAGAAGGAAGTTACCAGTGGTGTGCCCCAGGGATCTGTCCTTGGTCAGATTCTTTTTAACATCTTTGTTAGTGATATAGCGGAAGGGCTGTTGGGTAAGGTTTGCCTCTTTGCAGATAATACCAAAATCTTCAATAGAGTAGACACCCAGGAAGTTGTAGATAACATGAGGAGGGATATATCTAAGCTTGAAGAATGGTCTAGAATTTGGCAGCTGGGATTTAATGTTAAAAAATGCAAGGTCATGCATTTGGGCTGCGGGGTATAGGGGGCAAAGTACTTTTGTCCACTAAAGAAGAGCGGGACCTAGGCGTGGTTGTGTCTGAAGATCTTAAAGTGGCTGAACAGGTAGAAAAGGCGACAGCAAAAGCTAGAAGGATGCTTAGGTGCATACGGAGAGGAATGGCTAGCAGAAAAAATGAGGTGATAGTGCCTCTGTATAAGTCTTTGGTGCGGCCTCATTTGGAGTATTGTGTGCAATTCTAGAGACCACACCTTCAAAAAGATATAAAACAGGATGGCGTCAGTACAGGGGGTGGCTACTAAAATGGTTAGTGGTCTTCATTATAAAACATATGTGGACAGACTTAAGGATCTTAATATGTACACATTAGAGGAAAGGCGGGATAGAGGTGATATGATTGAGACGTTTAAATATCTCCGTGGCATAAATGCACAGGGGGAGAGTCTCTTTCGATTGAAAGCAAGTACTGCTACGAGGGGACATGGGATGAGGGTGAAAGGGGATAGATTCAGGAGTGATACGCCAAAATATTTCTTTACGGAAAGAGTGGTGGATCTGTGGAATAGCCTCCCAGTGGAGGCGGTAGAGATGAGGACAGTATCTGAATTCAAAAAAAGCATGGGACAAACACAGAGGATCTCTAAAGGAAAAAAGGGGACTGTTGTAGTTGTTTCTTTGGAAGGACAGACTAGATAGAAACATGATGACAGAAAAAGACCGCATGGCCTATGTTTCTATGTAACAACCTTCGCTATGCTGATGATACCACATTAATGGCTGAAATTGAAGATGATCTGAAATATTTGCTTCTCGAAATCAAAGAACAGTCTCAAAATGGGCCTGTATCTTAATGTAAAAAAGACAAAGATCATGACAATTGGCAAAATCAATAAGTTCATCGTTGAAGGAGAAGAAATTGAGATTGTGAACTTTAACCTACTTGGATCAACTATCAACAAAAGAAGCAACAAGCAGTCAAGAAATCTGACGATGCATTGCTCTTGGCAGAATGGCTATGAAAGACCTAAACAAGATTCTCAACAGCAGAGATGTCTCTCTCCATACAAGGATTTGACTTGTTCAAGCCATAGTATTGTCAATAATATCATATTGATGTGAAAGCTGGACAGTGAAAAAGATTGACAGGAAGAAAATTAATGCCTTTGAATTATGGTGCTGGCGGTGAATACTGTGTATATCATGGATTGCCCGAAGAACAAACCAGTCAGTACTAGAAGAGATCACACCTAAGCTTTCTTTAGAAGCTCAGATGACAAGACTTCGACTTTCATACTTTGGACACATCATGCGAAGAGGGAGATCATTAGAGAAAGACATCAAGCTTGGCAAGATAGAAGGTCAACGCAAAAGAGGAAGGCCAGCAATGAGATGGATCAATACAATAACAGCAGCTATGGGTACCAGTCTGTCAACAATGAACCGCCTGACTGAAGACCGAACACAATTTAGGACAACTATCCAGAGGGTCGCCATGAGTTGACACCGACTCGACGGCACTTAACAAGAACAACAACCCATATACAAAGAACTAAATACATGGAGCACAGGATTTTGGTGCAGGAGGACACTGTTGAGAGAGTAACTCAACAAATCGCTGAGCTACAGGGAGAATGCAAAACTATTTAAAAGAAACAAGCATGAAGAAAATGACAACAGAAGAAATAATGTGCATGCAATTGTACTGACAGACTCTATGAAAGATCAAGAGCTTGGCATTTTCTTCGAGACATGGTCTGCAGGTATGTGGAGACCTGCTACACTGTGACAGACCAGACCACACAGGGCCAGCCTGCTGCGTGAGCATGAGAACTGAGTATCCAGAATGCTCAGGCAGTGTGCACATCAGCCTTTCAGGCTGGCATTTGAAGCGACAGGCACCCAATCCGGTGCTTCCAACAGCATCCTGGCCATCAGGTGGCGAGACTGCAACAGTTCAATCTCCCAAGGGAGAAGGGTCTGACCAAATTACTGAGAACAGGGAGACCAGAGGGTTAGCAGGTACATGAGTACCCTGGCCCAAGGAATCAACTCCAAGGTTGATTCTATGACCCTGGGGAACTGGAGAATATCCCAAGCTCGTGGAGCTGACTGAGCTCAAAATACCCTGAGGTGGCTCTGTAGCTTGAGGGATCTCTCCGTTGTGGGGAAACCTCAACCTAAGAGAGAGAAGAACTGAGCCCCCCATGTACCCTAAGCCCTGGAACCGAAGCAGGCTGTTCTTGCGACAGTTGATCATCAATCTCAGCCTTAGACTATAAATCATCAAGTCTGTCCTTTCTGGACTTCTCCAATGAGTCTGACTGGATCAACCATTCATCCAAGTATGGACTTATTTATTTATTTACCAATTCTTCTATACCGCGCTATTTAGATCAGTGCGGTTTACATTCAAACATCTATACAACGCAGGCACTCTGCGTTGTATTTACAATGAACGGGAAGAACAACTTGGAAGTAACTGAGGGATACTATCTACATCATATTTACACTGGTAAAAAACTTATTTACGTTGGGTGCCTGAAGTCTATTTTAGGGAGTACTGTTGGGAGATCGAGCTGACTATCCTTTTTCGTGTTGGGTCTGGTTAGACGGGTGCGATGGGTGATTGGCTGATGTGCATCCTGCTTGGTTACTGAGGCTGGATTCGGGGTAGTATCTAGTGAACAGATGATGCTTTAGTGCCTTCCTGAAATGGGTTAGGTTGGTGATGTTTCGGATATATGTGGGAAGGGCGTTCCAAGCTCTAGGTGCGTAAATCGTGAAGGCTCTATTCGTTGTCGCTTTTGTGCATTTCATCATTGCTTTTGGGACCTCTAGGGTGTTTTGCATTGTGGGTCTTCTGTTTCTGTTGTGTGGTACCTTTTGTATCATCTTGCTGATGGCTGTGGAGGTCTGATAGTTCAAGGCTTTGAAGGTCAGGGTTAATACTTTGTAGAGGGTTCTAGCTTGAACAGGCAACCAATGGAGGTTCATCAAGACTGGGGTTATATGCTCCCTCTGTGAAGCTCCAGTTAATACTCTCGCGGCAGTGTTCATCGCAAGCTGGAGCGGGGCTAGTGCTGCTTAAGGGAGACTTACCTAGATTCCCTGCTTACACAGATATGCCATTATCATTACCTTGAAAAAGGTGTGGGGAGCCTTGGCTAGGCCAAAGGACAGGGCCTGGAACTGGAAATGGCAGTCCAGAACAGAGAAGCTGAGAAACCGCTGAAACTGTTCCCACATGGGAATGTGAAAATATACCAAGGAGAGGTCTAGGGAGGTGAGAAACTCCTCCTGCATGACCTATAATGACAGGCCTGATGGTCTCATATGGAAAACAGGGACTCCGTGTTCAGTTATGACTGCCTGTAGGTCCAGGATATGCTGGAAGAAACCTCCCTTCCTGGCACCACTATATAGCTGGAAGAACATCTTTGGCCCTGTTCTCCAGAGGACATGGGTAATATAACCTGCACTTGCATGAGACACTGAGGCTTGCCCTTGAATGTCGCCCATGAGTAGAGAGCCGCAGGAAGACCCTACAAGGATGTCATGTAGAAGAACAGCTTGGAAAAAGCATCCACCAACCAAGCATAGAGCCAGAGCCAATATCTGGCTATCACTGCTGCCATGGACTTGAAAGAAAATCTGATGAAGTCTTAGAGCGCAACAGCCACCTAGGGGGTCTGCTCTCAACCTTGTGGCCTCCAGGCTGTCCAGCAGTGGCTGGATCATCATAAGAGGGCTTGACAACAAGCCTGCATAGCGCTGCTGGAGAGCCTATGAGGGTCGCCATAAAGGCATTCTTTGGGAGGGAGTCAATCCTCTGAATGCAAGATTCCTTGAGCGCCATGTCTCCCTTCACAGGTATGATCATGCACCTTACCATAGTCGTGACTAGGACTCCCACTCTATGGAGCCCAAGAGGCTGGTCCAGCTCACCCTGTGGTCAAGAGTACAGCCCAGACAGGACCTTAGTGCCCCTCGGGCTCAACTCAAGGGCGGGCCCATCTGTTAACTTCATCCAAGAGCAGGCTAAAATACATGCAGAGCCACCACAGAATCCTGAAAGGGCATAAAAAAACAACCTTCTGCAGAACAGGCAGATCATGGAGATCCTAGCCTCCTCACCAGTGAAATCATGCGTACTCCTCATATTTACCTTCTGGAGAAATTATTTCACTTGAGCCTCTCAAATCAACCTCAATAGGAAATAAGAATGGGTTTCTGGAAAAAAGAACATGTGCAAAGGCAAAATAGAGGCCTTGGCCCCCTTAGTACATGAGATAGAGGGACTCAAGGGCTCAGGTCTCAGATCCTTGCAAAAGGGTCTACTTGCCAGTTACTAAAAGCAGCTTGTGAGCTATTTCAGGAGCTACAGCTCAAACCATTTGACAAGAGGGGCCAATGGGCTTAAGGTTATGGACACCCCACTGAGCTCCGCCTCCGCCAGGACCAAGCAGCCATCTCAAATAACAGCAATGTCCTCCAACAGGGGGTAAAAAGCAAAGGAACAGGCAGGAAACTGTATCGGGTCCTAACATGCTGTAATAAAAATGCCCTAGGCGTTGCCACCACAATTGGGGCCAAAAATAGCAGCCACGGGTAAAAAACCATTGGAGGCTCACAGGCTGCATCAGGCCACACAGTGAAAAGGGAGTCCCAAAAAGGGAATCCTAGCACCTGCTGGGCTGACCAGGTAAACCTGAGCAGGGAAGCCCCAGATGCCCATGCAGGCCTGGGAGGCCCAGCTGCTGAGCAGAGTTTTTTGTTTATTTGGAGATGCATTATTTCAAGCAGCAAGAAAATCAATACAAATCGGGGAAAAAAACCCAGCATGCAGATCAATGACAAGAGGGAAAAGGGAGTGGGGGGAGCCTGGGCCCAAATTACCAGCCCTCCTCAGGGGCCTGTCGAATCCTCCTGCTCCTCTCAGTCCCACTAGTACTAGAACCTAAATGGTAACAGCGCTAGACACAGGGTGGCTGCCAATTCAAGAAGAAAGGGGCTAAGATGGAACTACAGATCACAGCATTGTGGTGTAGGCCAAGGAAAAAGACCTATCTGCACTGCTGCACCAGTCCAAATACCGAGCCACTTGCTGGAGGCAGGCAAATAATGGTTTCTTTCAATGCTGCACTGGTGGATATTCTAGTGATGACATCAATGAGCATTGCTGTCATGTCTGCCACCTGCTGGCAAGGGAGCATAAATTACTTGTCTGGACTAGTTAGCAGGATGATACAAAATAGATTTTTAACTAGACCAAACAAATAGTGTGACTATCTTAGAACACTAAAAAGAAAAAGGAAAAAAAAAAAAAAGACTCCAGATCTGAGCATAGACATGTGAGGCAGAAAACCAATCGAGCCCGCAGTAGAGTGACCACTACTAGCGGCGAGTAACCTTTGTGATGAAGTGACACTGCTCAACATCCACGCCATAAGTGAGAAAGAGTGGGGTTGTCCATAAGAAATGGCCCCTGATACAGGAGACCTCTCCGGACACCAAGGGGTAGGGGTACCTCCTGCAAAAGGCAGAGGAGATTGGCCTCGGTGTCTATGTTAAGCCAATCCAGCCACCAGCACTACCAATCCTGAGTGTGACTCTAGCTGATGGAGTACATAGCCGATTAGCAGCCAAGGAGGAAAGATGTAGAGACTCTGGTTCGAGAGCCAGGTCTGAACCAGAGCATCTAGGCCATGAGAGTTTGGTTCCTTTCGATGACTGAAAAAGATTGACATCTTGGCACTGAAAGAGGTGGCCATTAGGTCTAGAGTCGGATGACCCCACCGACGCACAATGTTCGCAAACGCCCATGGAGTTAGCTCCCACTTGCCAGGGTTCAGAATATCAAAATGCTAAAATATAATACCTAAAACCCAGTCACATCAAAATCTACAAAAACAGACCCGGATTTTGAAAACACCAGTGCGAAAGCAGAAAACTCTTTTTGTTGGAATAGCCAGCTCAGTAGAGAGGAACAATCCTCACACCGCCGTGGCAAGTTCCCTTTTATTGGTTAATTTAATAAAATTCAGCTTTTTACTTAACTGAAGTGTGTAGGCATGTCAGTCCAATCAGCAATGTAGAAGCACGACGTGGCACGTTTCGGGATAATAACAGTAATATCCCTGCATCAGGTCAAAAAAAACATTGCTCCGTAGCCCAAACTTCTCCGTAGCCCAAACTTTATTAAATTAACCAATAAAAAGGGAACTTGCCACGGCGGTGTGAGGATTGTTCCTCTCTACTGAGCTGGCTATTCCAACAAAAAGAGTTTTCTGCTTTCGCACTGGTGTTTTCAAAGTAGGGTTCAGAATATGACAACTCAGGAAATCCGAATGAATGTTCTCCATTCCCACAATATGCTGTGCAGAAAGAGCCAGGATGTTGGATTCTGCCCAGGGAAATAAAAGACTCATTTCCAGGGCCACTCCAAAACATTTGGTCCCACTCTGTCTGTTGAGATAAGTCACAGTAGTGGAACTGTCGGAAAGTATTTGGACTGCTTGACTCTGGAGGTGGGATTGAAAGAGTAGAGCCAGATAGATTGATGGTCCAAGAGGCTTCTTGAATGAACCAAGATCCCTGTGCTGCCTGTCCCTAGCAGTGCACTCCCCAACCAGCAAGGCTAGCATCTGTGGTGACCACCACCCAACACGGAATTTCCAAGGGAACGCCCTTTATCATCAAGTGATGAGGACAAAGCCACCAGCGAAGACTGCAGCGAACCACTGAAGAAAGGGTTAGATGAATCTGATAGTCCTGGGTGGATGAGGACCAGCGCAACAGGAGAGAGTACTGAAGTGGACACATGTGAGCATGGGCCCAGGGGAATATATCGAGAGCAGAAGCCGTGGTGCCAAGGAGTTGTAGGTAATTCCAGGTAGTGGGAGCTGCCAGACATCATAAGGCATGGACCTGAACACAGAGCTTCTTGCATTTGCCATAAGAGAGAAGACATGGCCCACTCTCCTGTCGAAGCGCATGCCAAGGAATTCCAGAGACTGAACTGGGCACAAATTGCTTTTGGCATAACTGACAGTCCAGCTGAGATGGTCCAGAAAGATAAGGACCCGAGAGACCACAGAAATAGCCTCCTCAAAACTCGTTGCTCTTATCAGCCAATCGTCTAAATAAGGATGAACCAGAATACCTTGCTGCCGCAAGGAAGCTGCCACTACACCATCACCTTGGAGAAGGTGTGAGAAGCTGTGGCAAGACCAAAGGGCAGGGCACGAAACTGATAATGTTGACCAAGGACCGCAAAATGTAAATACTACTGATGATCTTGGCAGATTGGAATGTGAAAATATGCTTCCATCAGGTCCAGGTATGCAAGAAATTTGTCTGGCCGAACAGCTTGAATGACTGCCCTGAGGGTTTCCATCCGGAACCGCGCCACCTGAAGACAGCGATAGACTCCCTTGAGGTCCAGGATAGGACAGAAAGAGCCGTCCTTCTTGGGAATGACAAAGTAAATGGAATAGTGACAAGAACCTCTTTCTGAAGGAGGAACTGGGCATACGCATTGAGCTGAAGAAGGCATTGGAGTCACAGGCATACAGCTGCTGCCTTGGCCGCTGAACCACATGGAGAGATGAGGAAGACATTCAGCACAAGCTTGGTGAAGTTGAGAAAATAACCCTGTATATTACTACCTCAAGTATCCACTGATCCGATGTTATCTGGGTCCATTCGCAGGAAAAATATCATAAGCGTCCGCCCAGGAGGTACCCCGGAATGGACCCAGAAACCATGAACAGGAAGATTTGGCAGAACTGGAAAAAACTTGCTGGATGAGGAGAAATTGTCCCAGGTGCGACGGATACCCTGAAAGGACTGAGGCTTAGAACCAGCCCCATTCGAAGAAGAACAACTGGATTTGTCAAGCCGGTAGCGATGAACATCTCTGAAGTGGACTCCATAAGATGAGGACGCGGACAACGACATGGCAGGACGACAAAAACTGGGTTTAGGCTTGGGCTTATCCTCCGGCAAACATTGAGGCTTGACTTTCCTCAAATCCTTACCAAAAAGGTGGTGGCCCTTGAAAGGAAGCTTGGAGAGACGAGACTTGGAAGCAGCATCCGCATTCCAATGACAGAGCCACAGCCAACATCGAGCCACTGTAGCAGCAACCACAGACCAAGCAGATAAGCACAGATCATCATAAAAGGCATCTGCAAGAAAGGCAGTGATCGACTAAATGAGGCAAAGCTGGATCATCTGGAAGTGACTGAAGCACTGGAGCAGAGCGTGTGCAGCGAGACCTCTGCAAACATAGGCCTGCAATGCCAAGGTTGATGACAAGAAGGTGATTTTTAAGAGGCCCTTCACCTTGCGATCTGTCTGATCACGGAAGGCAATGCCGCCCTCAACAGGAATGGTTGTGCGTTCAGCGACTGCAGTGACCAGGGGATCTCTTTAGGGTAACACAACCACTTGTCAAGATCATCCAAAGACCAAACGTAAACACGTCCCAAGCAACAAGCGGAGAGTAGAGGGCAAATAGGAGTCCAAAAATGTAGACACTGGTTCTAATAGAGTGCCTTTAGATGCCACAATGGGTCTACCTGGTGGTTCCTGTAAGTTCTTGTGGATTTTAGGAACAGTATAAAACTTTGCTACTGTGGGATTAATGACATTCAAATGATATTCTTTTGATGAAATTAAATGCTTCTGTAGGGCCTCATGTGTAATTCTTTTAATATCCGCTTGCAAAACCCTATTAGGATCTTCCATTAAAATTCTATAAGTCGCCCGATCCTGTAGCTGTTGTAGTGCTTCCGAAACATAATATTCCCTATCTAGCACTACCACTGCTCCCCCCTTGTCAGCGCATCTAATTACAATATCAGTCCGACTCTGTAACTCTCGTAACGCAGCACGCTCTGCCTGTGTTAACCTATCGCATGTTTTTTTTATTGTAATTCTCCAGATTTTACACATCTTTTATAACCAATTCTTTAAATACAAGTAGTGCAGGATGCAGCGGACCTGGTGGAGACCACGTAGACCTTAAGGGTAATGTCACCCGACGTTGTGTCTCTCATCAAAATTTGTGTATTTTTCTCCACTTGCGCCAGGGATAAGCCTTCATCTTCCAAACCTTGATTAGCAAAAAGGTTTTTTAAATTCAATTTCCTCAATAACTGCTCAAAATCAATCCGAAACTGGAACGAATCAAAATTAGCAATGGGAACAAAAGATAAACCTTTGTTCAAAAGACGAATAGAATCTACAGATTATAATTGCTGCTGGGATACATTTACCACCAAATCTGTAACTGAACACTGTTCTCGTAAGTCCCTCACTTCTTTCTCTGAGGCCGACGATCCTTCATCCTTCCTTCATCTTTTTTCTTTTTCTTTTTGTCGTCCTTTTCCTCGACCAAAAAAAATCCTCCCTCGAGGATTTACTAGAGTCAGAACCATTGTTCTCATCCGATGTATCCTCAAATCTGACCCGCTTTTTTGATGATTTCATTCGCCGATTAGAATTCATCCAGGGATAAACGTACCCCGTTGTATAATCCGCAGCATCTCTTTGTAATTTCTTTGATTTCTTCAACATAAACCTCCCATTTCAGTATGTCCTCCTGTTTCTGCATCTCTCTGCTTTTTAATGAATTGATCTTCTGTTCCTTTCGTCCTCAAAGTGGTCAGACCTGTGTCCAATTCATGCGTCATTTTCTCCTCTTCTGTTTTTGTAAACTCCACCAACAAAACCATCAGATCCAATGAACATTTATTGAGTATTTTATTCCACTGCTCAACAAAGGTCGAGTTCATAACAGGCATACGGGGTTCCTTATAAACACGAAGTCCCCGTGGAATCTGTTGTCTATTGATATATTCTATTAACGACAGTCTGTGGAGCTCAGTTCTCACCTTCTTCTTTTGTAACTTCAAAATCGATTCCCACATCATATCATTATCTTCCACAACTATTCCTGCATCCGAAGTTGATGACGCAAATGTTTTTTTTTCCTTTAATTAAACCCATGATATAGTCCTGGGTGTAACTCAATGTTTCTTTCCAAATTGACTGACCCTCCATTATTGTATCCACCAATCACCACCTCATACTAAAAAGAAAAAATGTATTTATTTATTTTAAATGTGTCCTGTGACGTAAGACGCTTTGGGGGTGGACCCTTGTGAACTTAAGGAGAAGAATAGACCTTTAAATTAGGAACGACACTATAGACCGCATGCGCGGCGTGTTTTAGCCTAAGCAAGGAGTGTGGTTTTTTGAAGGTGTGCAATAGCTTGGCTTCCTGATACGTGTGCAGCATCGTTACAGGTTAGATTACGGTTTATAGTCCGGTGTTGAACAACATTTGAAGTATTTTCGAAACATAGAACGAGTTATAAGTTATTGATTTGTTTTTTATTTTTATTTTTAGTATGAGGTGGTGATTGGTGATCCCCTGAAGAAACAACTTTCTGTGAAACACACGGGCGCCTAAAATATGGTGTTGGGATCTTTGTGAAGCTGAGAGTGTGATCCCGTGAAACATATGAATAATGAAGCTAAGTACGTCTTAAAGCAAAAGTTAAGATCGTGTGGTCTTCTCTCACTGGCATAAAAACAATCTTTGTAAAGTAATTAAACCAATTTGATTTTTTGAAGGTCGTTGATGCTAAAAAAGCACTATATTAGGACTAGAATTTAGTCCAAGATGAGGTGCTGCTTTTTGTCTGAGACCTTCTTGAAGATATAGCAGAGTTTGAATATAACTATGCTGAAGGTTCAAAGTTTCATTTGGTGAATGTTGAGTGAGTTTATTTTTCATTTGTGTTACTTGAAGTAATCACTCGAGAAGTGAACGATATACTATTTGTCTTAATATTGCTTTTGACATACAAGGCTATTCCTCCTCCTCTTCCATTTTCTCTCTCTCTTCTGAATAGATTATAGCCAGGTATGGCTATATCCCAATCATGCGATCCGTTTAGCCATGTTTCTGTAATGGCCACAACGTCCAAATCCATTTCCACTATTAGGGCTTCTAGGTCTGGAACTTTGTTGGCTAAGCTTTGAGCATTTGTGTTCATTTCTTTCCAGCATTTAACTGGCTTGCGTGTATTTAGCATTGATTTTGTTCTGCCTACATCTTCCCACTTGTTTATGATGTGTGGTTTAAATGTGTGTCTATTTCTGATTTTAATCTGCTTTTGCAGGGGGTGACATCCAGAGCTTGACCTTCCACATCCGTCACCCCCTTTTTCTAGTTTAAATGCATATCCACATATTGCTTGTATTTTTCACTTAGGATTCTTTTCCCTGCGACAGGGAGATGTAGTCCATCAGCACAGTATAGTCTCTTGTTGTTCCATCTGTTACCGCAGTCGCCAATAAATCTGAATCCTTTTTGTTTGCAACAGGTCTGGAGCCATGTAATAAAGCTATTAATGCGATGCAGCCTTTTTGCCCCTTTACCAAGCACAGGTAGAACCTCTGAGAATGCAACAGTGTTAACAATGGGCTTGAGTTTCTCTCCCAGAGATTTGAAGTTCTTTTGGACTGTAGAGGTACTGTTTCTAGCCAGGTCATTTGTGCCCAAGTGGATAACCACATCAAGTTTGGAGTGTTCACTTTCTGCGCTAAGTACTATAACATGGTTTGTATACCTGCTGGCTGAAGAGCCTGGGAGGCACTTGACTATCTTCTCTCCTTTGAACTGTGTTCCCAAGTTGATGCTACTGATAATGGAATCACCAAGTAGTAGTAGTTTTCTCTTTGGTGAGGTTTTCTTATTTATTTATTTAAGTTTTTTATATACCGCCCCTTTTCTTCATATTTGGTGCTTTAGCAGGAGATTGGGCATTGTCTGTCTCATTTAAGGGCCCTTCAGTTTCTTTGGATTGGGCATCCTCATTCGCCAAGGCAGAGAAGGCATTATGCAGGGATATCTCCTGATAGAGTAGTTACTCACCTGTAACAGGTGTTCTCCAGGAGCAGCAGGAATCAGTCCTCACATATGGGTGACGTCGGCGCCGATGGAGCCCTCGTGCAGAGCATTTCCCCAGCTTTCAAAGAAAGCCTTTGGGAATTGCAGCGCGCATGCGCGGTCCCCTTCCCGCCCAAGGGTGCCATCTTGCTCAGTCTGATGACACAGCTAAAAGACAGCAAAAAATTAGCAAAATAAATCATATGACTGCAACTCCAAGGGGAGGAGGGAGGGTTGTGAGGATTGATTCCTGCTGCTCCTGGAGAACACCTGTTACAGGTGAGTAACTACTCTTTCTCCAGGACCAAGCAGGAAGTCAGTCCTCACATATGGGACTCCCCAGCTTAAGGCTACCAGAGACCCCAAGCGGAAAAATGAGCTCCCTCGAGCTCGTCAGCACAGAAGGAAGGAATCTTCTCTGAGAACGCCCCCCACCAGTAGCCCAACACCAGGGCCGGAGGGTAGGAGTTGCCTAAACCCCAAAGAGATTATGGAGTACTGCCTGTCCGAAAGCACTGTGCCTGCAGTAATGGGCCGCAAAAGTCTGGCTTGAAGACCAAGTAGCGGCCCGGCAGATGTCTGCCAATGGAACAGAGCGGAGATGAGCCACTGACGCAGCCTTCACCCTGACACGATGAGCCGTGACTCGACCCTCCAACGAGAGGCCGGCTGCCCCATAAGCCCAGGCGATACAGTCAGCGACCCATATGGACAACGTACGCTTGGAGACAGGGAGCCCCAACTTATTGGGGTCAAAAGAAACGAAAAGCTGAACAGCCTTCCGATGCTCCCGCATACGGTCAAGGTAGAAGGATAACGCCCTCCTACAGTCCAGGGTATGCAAGACCATCTCAGCCCGGTTGGCATGCGGCCTGGGAAAGAAGGTCGGAAGAACCACCTCCTGATTGAGGTGAAAAGGTGAGACAACTTTAGGAAGAAACTTAGCATGAGTCCGTAGGACTACCCCATTCCTGTAGAACCTAGTGTAAGGAGGATCAGACACTAGTGCCTGCAGTTCACTCACTCGCCTAGCAGAGGTGAGAGCTACCAGAAAGAAAGTTTTCCAGGAGAGAAAAACGGAGAGGGCAGGTAGCCATAGGTTCAAAAGGCAGACAAGTAAGCCGCTGTAAGACCACATTCAGATCCCACTCAGGGGCCGGTGGACGCAAAGGAGGCTTAAGCAGAAGAAGGCCTCTGAGGAAACGAGCCACCAAAGGGTGGTTGGAAAGAGGCCTGCCGTCCACCGGCGAGTGATGTGCTGAGAGAGCACTAAGGTGAACTCGAACAGAGTTAGACTTAAGGCCCAGATTGGAGAGGTAGAGCAAATATCGCAACACCACCGCAACCAAGCACGAGAAGGGATTCTCACTGTGCTGAGCACACCATGCGGAGAATCTACGCCACTTAAGAGCGTAGGATTTCCTGGTGGATTGACGCCGAGAGGCCAAGACTACATCTTCCACCTCTCGAGGCAGTAGTAAGGGAGCTAGGACTACCTTTTCAGCAGCCAGGCCATCAGATGAAGGGACTGGAGGTTGGGGTGCAAGAGAGTCCCCTGATCCTGAGACAGGAGATCGTGTTGAAACCCCAGAGAAAGAGGTGTGTCCACCGCCAGCTGTAGCAGAAGCGGGAACCACGGTTGCCTCGGCCACCTGGGGGCTATGAGAATCAATGAAGCTCCGTCCCTGAGGACTTTGAACAGCGTTCTGGACACTAGTGGTGTGGGAGGAAACGCATACAGTAGGCCTGTGGACCACGAGATCAGAAACGCATCCGCTGCTACTCTGAGAGGATGCGGTTGTCTGGATCAAAATCTCGGGAGTTGACGGTTCAGAGGACTGGCAAAAAGATCCACGGTGGGGAGCCCCCACTTGAGAAAGACCTGCTGAACCACCAATGGGTTCAATCTCCATTCGTGTGGTTGCAGGATCCGGCTCAGTCTGTCTGCCAGGCAATTTTCCTGACCTGGGAGGTAGACAGCCTTGAGAAGGATTCCGTGATTGACAGCCCAAGAGCACAGGCGTTGTGCCTCCTGACAAAGAAGGAAAGAGCCTGTGCTGCCTTGTTTGTTCACACAGAACATGGCAACTTGATTGTCCGTCTGGACCAGTACAGACTGGTGAGAGGCGAGGTGGGAGAAGGCTCTCAGAGCTAGGCGTATCGCCCGTAGCTCCAGGAAGTTTATCTGTTGAGTAGCCTCCCAAGGGGTCCAGAGACCCTGAGTACATGTCCCTTGGCAATGTGCTCCCCAACCGAGAAGAGAGGCATCGGTTGTCAGCACCTGAGTATGCGGAGGGGATTGAAAACCCACTCCGAGCACCAGATTCGGAAGATGAAGCCACCATTGCAGAGAGGAGACCAGGAGGTCGGAGATCTTCACTGAGTCCGCTAGGCCCCCTGTGGCTTGATGCCACTGAGTGCGAAGGCTCCACTGAGCAGGTCGCATGTGCAGGCGGGCATTGGGGGTGACATGAACCGTGGAAGCCATATGGCCGAGGAGTCTCAGGAATTGCCTGGCAGAGACCAGGGAATTGCTGCGAAACTGGCTGGCCAGATCCATTAGCTTGTGGGCCCTGTCCAGAGGCAGAAAAGCCTTTGCTTGAAGAGTGTCTAGTCTGGCCCCTATGAACTCTAAGTTCTGGGACGGGAGCAAAGTGGACTTTGCGAAGTTTATGACAAACCCCAAGTGCTGAAGCAGAGCCACAGTGCGAAGGATGGCCTGGTTGGCCTCTTGGGAAGATTGGCCCCTTATGAGCCAGTCGTCCAGAAGTCTCAGGTAGGCCGCCACTACTGCCAGGCACTTGGTAAACACCCTGGGAGCGGAGGACAGGCCAAAGGGTAGTACTCTGTACTGATAGTGGTTTCCTCCCACAACAAACCTGAGATATTGTCTGTGGTCTGGATGGATAAGGATGTGAGCATACGCATCCTTTAGATCTAAGGAGCATAGCCAGTCTCCCTGCTGGAGGTAGTGCAGCAGGATTCCAAGGGTAAGCATCTTGAACTTTTCCCTCTCCAGGAACTTGTTGAGGTTTCGCAAGTCTAGGATGGGTCTGAAGCCTCCTGTTCTTTTTGGTACCAGAAAGTACCTGGAATAAAAGCCTTGACCTCTCAGGTGGTGGGGCACCGGTTCCACAGCCTGATCCTTTAGCAGACTTGCTAACTCCTGAAGGAGAAGGTCCCTGTGCAGAGGGGGTCTTGGAGGCTCCCCTGGAAAATAGGAGGGAGGTACCTGGTGAAAATGGAGAAGATAGCCCTTTTGGACTATATGAAGAACCCAGGTATCTGATGTGATGGCTGACCACCTGTGGGCAAAGTGGGCCAGCCGGCCTCCTGTGCTGAAAGAAGCCAGCTGAGGAGAAGAGGCTATGCTGTTTGAGTCAAAAAACCCACCCTGCTGAGCAGGGGCCGGTGTAGGTGGCTTGGGGGCCTTCTGCCTACGGGGCCCTTGACCCTGCCCCTTGGCCTGCTGACCCTGTTGGGGAGCTGCAGAGGCCTGATAATGAGGGTATGGTTTATAGGCAGACGACTTCCTCGGGTAAAAGGACTTTTTTCCCGAGCCCTTCTTCTGAGAAGGGGCCGAGGTTTTCCTGGAAAGCCTAGTCCTGGTCAGAGTCTCGGTCTCGAGTTCTGCAGCCTTTTCAGCCATGGGCTTGCCAAAGAGGTTTTCACCTCGGCAGGGGACATCGACCAACTTGTCCTGGACCCATGACTCGAGGTCGGATGACTGTAGACAAGCCTGTCGGCGGGCACCGATGACGGCCCCGGCTACTCGGGCCGAAGCCTCGAAGCCATCGTAGGCTGCTCGAGAGATAAACTTCGAGCACTCTCGAATACCGGTGGACAAGGCCTGGAACCTCTGCAAAGGTTCCTCATAGAGACCAGCAGAGAACCCGGCAATCTCCTTTGCCAGGTCTCGGAGGTACATGCCCATGTAGAGCTGGTATGTCTGGACACGGCAAGCAAGCATAGAGCCCTGGAAGCACTTCTTACCGAGGGCATCCAGGTTCTGGGCCTCCCGGCCGGGAGGCACCAAGAAGTGCATCTTCTGACTTTTCAGTCGATGCATGGCCGATTCCACAACCATGGAGTGATGCGGTAATTGTGCCTTTTGGAACCCGGGGCTCTTGCAGACTCGATAGATGGAATCGACCCGCTTGCTTAACACTAGCGTCGAGGCCGGGGTCGCACTTCTTAAACCCGCTGGTAGCCATCGGGGGAAAAAGGGCCCCTGCTAGGTCAAAAGACCAGGCTGCCAGGGACAAAAGAAAAAAGCCGCAAACGCCAGTCACAAAGGACAAAAACCGAAAGAGAGAGAAAAGGACTCGATACCGGCGTATCGGTCCGAGCGGGAAAAGGATCCGGCGTCGAACCGGAGAAAAAAAAGAGAAAAATCAGTAAAATCAACTTTTTCCTCGGGGAAAAACGAACTACGTCCGTCGGGCTCCGCGGAAAAAAGAAGACTGAGCAAGATGGCACCCTTGGGCAGGAAGGGGACCGCGCATGCGCGCTGCAATTCCCAAAGGCTTTCTTTGAAAGCTGGAGAAATGCTCCGCACGAGGGCTCCGTCGACGCCGACATCACCCATATGTGAGGACTGACTTCCTGCTTGGTCCTGGAGAAGCATAGGATGCCTCTATGTCACAGGTCACAATCTACCAGAACCCACTGTGATCCATTTGTTCCTGGGGTGTTTCATTCTTTGTGGAAGTGGTGGTGGACTTTGTTCAGTTTGTATCTTAGAAGAGGTGCGCTTCATTGCAGCCAGTTCCTCCCTCAGTTCCCCATCCTCATTAGCCAAGGCAGAGAAGGCATTATGCAGAGATATCTTTTGATGCATAAGATGTCTGTGCGTTACAGGTCACAATCTACCAGAACCCACTATGATCCCCTTGTCCCTGGGATATTTGATGCTTTGTGGGAGCGGTGGTGGGCATTGTTCAGTTTGTATCTAGAAGAGGGGCACTTCATTGCAGCCAGTTCCTCCCTGAGTAGGGTCACCTCTTTATGCATGGCAGCTAGGTCTTCTTTATGCATGGTAGCCGACCTGAGGCACATAGGACAAGCTCTGAGGTTCCATATGATTCGTCTTGGAATGAAAGTACTGTAGTTATTGCACTGAATACACATGCTGAATAAGCAGTCCTAGAAGGAGAAGAGGAAGAAGAAGAAGAAGAAGGAGGAAGGAAGGAAGAAGAAGATGTGGGCTGTAACCTAAGTTAAGAGGATAGATGGCAACGTATGCGAGTACTATATAGGCAATGCAGCCCCTGGGGTAGGTGGGGCGAGGGGTAGGGTGGGCGGGAACCTAAGTGTCTGGCCAGTAGGCTGTTCCTGAACTGGGGGCACCCACAGATAGAGACAGAAAAGGAGACAGTCAGATTATCCCCAAGATTAATTTACAACCACAGTTAAACTTTATATTAACAAGTCCCACAAAACAGACAGTTAGACTCTATATTGATAACTAGAAAGCATCAGAAATAAGAGAGAAAATTAGAGTCTTAGCTTTATGAAATATCCACAGTTCCTGCAGCCAGCCTCAGAGACCTGAAGGGTCATCCTTGTTGAATGCCTTGTTTTTAAGTAAGGGACGAATGATGGATAGTTTCAGTGAGTTTGGCATAGTTCCTTGGGAAAGCGAGTCGTTAACTATGTCGAGTAGTACAGGTGCTAGTTCAGCTTTCATTGTCTTTATCCAGAAGACTGGACATGGATCGAGGTGTGATGTCAGTGTTGATCTTGATTATAGTTTCTAGTAGTTTTTCTTTTATGGGATGAAATACTGACCATTTGAGTGGGTTTGAGAGTTGTTATGGATGAGCAAAGGGCGGCTGTTTTTTCTTTTTAACTTAGATGCTAGGTAGTCTGCTATGGCCTGAGGGTGATGGGGGTGTTATTTGGCGGGTTAGTGTGAGACTTAGCTAGAGACTTTACAATTTCAAAAAGTTCCCTCGGTCGATTGATTTTATACCAAGGGTGATGTCGCAAAGCTGGTCTAAGGATGTATTTGGAAACACTGTTAAGAAATTCAAGTTATACTGAACTGTTGAAGGCAAATAAAATCTCTGGCCAAAGATGCAGAACAAAGCTCCACACATCACTGCAAAAGACACGCCAAAAGGTTTAGCTGACACTGGAGTAGTTGTCCAAGGGTCAGTGTTGCTTATGCAAAAATAATCTGCATGGGAAGGTTGTCAGAAGGAAACCGTTTCTATGACCTTATCACAAAAGTCAACTAAACTTATGCAGAAGATAAGCCTGAAACGTTTTGGAACAAAATGCTTTGGACTGATGAGACAAAAATTGAAGTCTAGCCAAAACTAAATACATTTGGAGAAAAAATGGGTGAAACATTTGAAAGAATAGAACACCTTGCCAACCGCTAAAGCACAAGGATAGATCTATTATGCTTTCAGGTTGTGTGCCAACAACTGACACAAGACATTGTGTGGGTGGAAGGAAGCACAGATTCAACTAAATATCAACATATTCTAGAAGATGTCCCACGGTCAGTGAAGAAATTTAAGCTAAATAAGGACTGGATATTTCAGCAAGACAACATATACCAACAATCAACCATGAAGTACTTACAGGAAAGAAAGATGAAGGATTTTGAATGGCCTTCGCAGTTCCCAGACTTGAATATTACTGAAAATATGTGGTGAAATTGCAAGTATGCAATGCACACAAGGAGCCATGTTTCCACCAAGCAGCTCTGAACTATGCAGAGTCCTCCAATGACATTCCTACTGGTGGGAGATAATCCAAAGTGCGATCATATTGCACTACGAGAGGCAGGAAGGTCCCAAGGTATAGGCATTGCACTACCTCCCACTGGCAGGAATGCTGGAGAAGGACTCCCATGCAGCTGGAAACTGCTTAACGGTAAGATTGGCAAGGACACCTAAGAATATAACATCAACAAAATTTGCCCCTTCCTTTCTAAACACACTACTAAGACACTTATATACTCTTTAGTCACCTCCTGTCTAGACTATTGTAATCTACTCTTTGCTGGTCTCCCTCTGAATCATCTCTCTCCCCTTCAAACTGTTCACTCTGCTAAACAGCTCATCTTCCGTCAGCTTTGTCATGCTCATATTAATCCCATTCTCTTCATTTGCTCCCCAAACTTCTCCTGCTGATCTATAAGTGCATTTATTCTGCAGCGCCTCACTAACTTTCCTCTCTTATCTTTCCCTACACCCCTCCTCAGGAACTCCACTCTTCTGGCAAATCGTTTCTATCTGTGCCCTTCTCTTCTATTGCTAACTCCAGACTTCACTCTTTGCACCTTGTTACTCCTTATGCCTGGAATAAACTACCTGAATGTGTACATCAAGCACCTTCTCTGGCCCTTTTCAAACCCAGGCTGAAAACTCACTTCTTCACTGCCGCTTTCGGATCTTGATTCACTTGGTCTCCTTTGTGTTTCCTTACCATTCCCTCTAGATGTATCCTGTGTCTACAGTTACTATGTTGTCTGAATTGACTAGATTGTAAGCTCTGGTGAGCAGGGACCATCTTTTACATGTGCCTGTACAGTGCTGTGTACGTCTTGTAGCGCTACACAAATGTTCAATAATAGTAGAATATATTTCATAAGTAGAACAGTTCTGTAAGAAAGCTTGAAAAACAATATCTAAAAGCAAGAACAGAAAGATTTTTAAACTACAAGAAACAACTGGAACCTGTTATTCCTGACAAAATTATTACAAAGTACTGATGGATAGGGCAGCCATACTTTTCATCTGCCATTTTAACTGCTTTCTTATTTTGAATCTATAATCAAAATTTGCAGAAAGATGTGATGTTTAACTTTATCCAAAATCAAAAGCAAATTCCCAGACAAAATTTATCAACCAATCATACCCACTACATAAAGTGTTAATAAGCGACAACAAAAAAACAGGAGTAAAAGACCGCAGTACAAAGTAGCTTGCATGCTGTGACAACCAGCTAACTTTTTATCAGCAAAGGTTCACAGATGGAATGAATGAGTGTTGAAACACCAGGGATTCACACCTAAAGCAACTTCTTGGCAAAACAGTGGTCAGTGTTGACTGCTTTTGTCTTCAGTGGATATGTCTGAAAAGACTGGTGAAGTTTTTTATGTACCCAATGTACTCTAGGAAGATATGTAATTTTTTGTGACAATTTAATCACATTGTTGTACATGTGGTATTTTGATTTTCAGATGTTTTTTTTTAGACCTATGATTAATAAATATACAGCCCGATATAAGTGAACCTTTGTGATCAACTTGCTTGTCACATCCTGCAGGCTGTTTTATGCTGAGGTCTTTTCCTTCTGTTTTTTATCACCTATTAACCCTTTATGTAGTGGGTATAATTGACTGTTAAATTTTGTCTGGGAATTTGTTGTCAATTTTGGTATTTAACTTTGTGCCATATAGAGGCTGTGGCAACTTCTGTTCACTTAAGGATATATTGAAAAACACAGTTAGATCAGGGCCGTCTAAACTGTTTGCACACAAAGGTAGCACCCAAGAAGCTTGTAATTATTTCTGTATCTTTAAGCTATGATTTCCTGGTTTCTGACTGCCCCTCTTTGTAGCTGACCATCTTCTGTCTCATATGCAGTAGTAAAAACCTCCCTTGGCACCGGTACTTCTATTAAGGATGCTATGCTTATGTTCTTCTGTCACTCAGTATCCCTAATTTTCTGCCATCAAGCTTTCATCAGTTGGTATGGGAATGTTCCAAATACCTACTCATGTAGGCACTCGGGAAACTCTGTGGCCATGCAACAACTCCATATGCCTTACAGTGTACTATGTTTACCATTCAACTCTTGGCAAAGGCTTCACTCCTGCTACATCTGTTACTTCCTAGCTACTCAGATCTTTCTTTTTCCCCCTTCACCTTAACCTATTCAACCATTACTTACTGTAGACAAACAATAATAATGACAATAATAATGACGACAACAAACCCCCCCCCCCCCCCCCCCCCCCCCCCGAGAAGCTATAACCTGTCCTAAATACAAGGCTAGCCCTGAACCTGGTAGCCAAAGATCAGAATGAAGACCAATGCACGAAGCCAGCAGCAGCCAGAGTTCTTTCAAATCTGCTGGTCCAAAGAGCTGAGGGCGTCCTGCCATTCTGCTGAGGGTCCTCGCCCGGTGCAGTGACCGCAAATGCCCTGCCACGAAGGTCAGGGGGCCACATTACAGAAGATCGCAGCTGTTCAGTCACTCCCACCGACGTTCGAGCGAGCAGAAGGTAACGGTTACCTCAGAAACTGCCAAAACGAGCCAAAAATGCCACCATGTGCACGAATCTGCTGCAGACCCCGCTTCAAAACCTGCACATACTCCGCCATTTTCCGCCGCCGGAAGCAGCTGTTCAGGCCCAGCTTAGGACCATAGAGAACGCGTATAACGCGGAGCGCCGCACGCTGCTCCTGCCATAGAGTAGCCGCCTGCTTGCGTTGAACTCCGCGCGCAGCGCCGCACTGAAACAATGTGAAACTACTTCTGTTTAAACCGCCCTGACCCCATAACTTCCCTAATAGGACACTCGATCGCAATTCTACAAGTTACAGAACAAAAATCCTTAATTTTAGTTTTTGAAAAGGCCTACTACCAATCAGCCCTTAAAAACGTCTTGATAAAATACATAGACGACCTATTATAAAATTACCCTCGCTATGGGGATAATTTTAGAAAAGGCAATGGAGAAAACGCGTGTTTTGAGCCTACTTGTCTTTATACATGCGAGCACAAATCTCTGCATTGCAGGCGCAGATATTACACCTACTTGAGAGGTTTAAATGTCAGCCCTTCCATAGTTAACAATTCTGCCCATGCTCCACCCTTGTGCACGCTTACTGTAAGAGTACATAGAAACTTAGTTTCCCATGTACTTTTGTAGCAGATAAACGAGTGAAGAAAGAAACACCCAAGGAGTCTTAGAAGGAAACAACGGTTTAATGTGCACAGACCCAGAGAAAATAGTTTTTTCCAAATTCTGGGCCTCCACCAGAGGGCTCAGAGAGATTATATAGAACTCTTATCAAGTTATTACAGTATTTCTTCATTATTGGTCACTTTATTACAGTGTAGTCCCGATTGGAGAAAGCCTACTGCACTCTTATCTCTAACACAGCAGAGGAAGAGAAGTTATCTCTAGCAAGCAGAGAGAGCAGCAGGACAAAGGAATAGGGGAGGGACAAGCATGTACCAGGGTATGACTTCACCAAGAGGGGGTGTATCCTTTTCACTTAACCCTTCCAGCTCTCAGCCCTACCTGGATTTCTACCTCATTCCCCCCTTTTTAAGGGGAAAATTTGCCTTGTAGTGAAGGAGGCCAATTTTTCCTCATAGCAGTTGATCTGACTGTGGAAGGGATTTGTATTTGCATACTGCCATCACATGGGCAGCAGTTTTCCATTCCACCATGGTCTCAATGGTGGAGGTAATAAATCAGATAAGGATAGGGATACAACATGGCAGGATGACACATAGCAGGAAAATAAGGAGAACCCCTACCACTAGGGTTTTAAGTCCACCTAACCAATTGAACCATTCCGCAAACCACCCAGCACCTATAGAAGGGGCGGTGATATGATTAGCTAGGTCACGTGGATCTTGAATAGAGCGTTCAATGGAAACACTCTCATCAGGGAGATTAAACCAACACATACCCTCAAACTCGCAGCCATGATTTAAGCATAGGAGCAGAAAATCAATAGTCATCTTATTCTGAAGAATCGCCATCCACAGACCGGACATCTCGTGATTCATAGTGGCTAGGATGGTTGAGGTAAGATTAATGGATTTGGCCAAGGAACAAGCAATACAGCTTACTTCCATTGCATTGTGTAAAACTAACGCAGGTGCTCCTACAATGGATATTGCCGGTCCCAGCTCTGTCTGATCACTATAAGGTTCCACATTGGAGTTACAGGTAGGGGGGCATAGGTTTTGATCGAGGATAACGCAAGTGGGAACTAACCTTACTGGGGGTATGAGAGAAAGCAGCAGTAGTAAGTCTGCCAAAAGTGCAAGTACCTCTATCTTGAAGAACTAGAAAAAGGGACTGTTACTTCTGGAGAGAGATCTGCAACTGTGAGTATATACTTCTGGTAATTTTCTAAAAGGAATTCTTTGTATTAAAGCTAATTAATCTGTGAACCCACCACTTTTTGTTAAATCAGTCAGGGCCTAGTAGCAGCAGTTTAAGTTTAAATTTCAAACACAGAGGAGAACTTTCTGGTTACATTTCATACCCAGCAGAGAGCTTGTAGTTTAAATTTAATAGTCACTCAGGGCCTAGTGACAGCAAAGTACTTTTAGTTTAAATTTAAAACACAGAAGAGAGCTTTCTGGTTAAATTTAGAACCCAGCAGAGAACTTGTAGTTTAAATTTCATAAGAAGTTAGAGCCTAGCAGCAGCTAAGAGCTATAATTTAAATCAAATCAGACTATAGCTTACCTCAGCAGCACAAGACAGGGTACTGTGTAGCAGCCCTCTTTTAAAAAGTGTATAGAGCAGAAAGAGCTTAAAGATCCCAAATTACCCATGTCTAACAATAGCCAAATTAATATGAATAAAATACATTCTCTAAAATGCTTGTATGCAAATGCTAGAAGTCTAAAAAATAAGATGGGAGAGTTAGAATATATAGCACTAAATGAAAGGTTAGATATGATTGGAATATCAGAGACATGGTGGAAGGAGGACAACCAGTGGGACACTGTGATACCTGGGTACAAACTATATCGAAATGATAGAGCTGATCAAATTGGTGGAGGGGTTGCTCTCTATGCTAGAAAGGGCATTGAGTCAGAAAGGATTAAAGTTTTGCAGGAAGCAAAATCTGCTGTAGAATCTATATGGATTGAAATTCCATGTAAAATGGGGAAGGCAATGGCAGTGGGGGTGTACTATCGAGCGCCTGGCCAGAATGACCAAATGGATGATGAAATGCTCAAAGAAATCAAGGAAGCTAACAAAAGTTACAGCGCAGTAATAATAATGGGTGATTTCAACTACCCCAGTATCAACTGGGTCAGTGTCACGTCAGGACATGCTAGGGAGATAAAGTTCCTAGATGAAATAAATGACTGCTTCTTGGAGCAGCTGGTTCATGAACCGACCAGAGGGGAAGCCATATTAGACCTAGTCCTTAGTGGAACACCAGATCTAGTGCAAGAGATAAGGTTGTTGGGGCCACTTGGCAATAGTGATCATAGCATGATCGCCTTTGATTTAATTAGTGGAGGAGGGATAGTAAGGAAATCCACAGTACTACCTTTTAACTTTCGAAAGGGAGACTATGATAAAATGAGGAAAACAGTTAAGAAAAAACTAAAAGGAGCTGTTGCAAAGATTAAAGATGTACATCAGGCTTGGCTGTTGTTGAAAAATACTATCTTGGAAGCCCAGACCAGCTGTATTCCACGCTTTAAGAAAAGTGGAAGGAAGTCCAAAAACCTGCCAGCATGGTTTAAAGGTGAGGTCAGAGAGGCTGTTGTTGCCAAAAAAGCATCTTTCAGGAAATGGAAAAAAGAGCCAAACGACGAAACCTGGAAACAGCACAAGCACTGGCAAGTCAAATGCAAAGCATTGATAAGGCAGGCAAAGGGAGAATTTGAGAAGAAGCTTGCTGCGGAAGCAAAAACGCGAAGTAAAGACCTTTTCAAGTACATTCGTAGCAAAAAACCTGTGAGAGAGTCAGTTGGTCCATTAGATAATAAAGGGGTTAAAGGAGCACTAAGAGGCGACAAGGCGATAGCGGAGAGACTGAATGAATTCTTTGCTTCAGTCTTTACTGAGGAAGATGTAGGGATGTTACCCATGACTGAAGTGGTATTTAAAGGAGCGGAAGAATTGAAAGAAATATCGATACATCGGGAAGATGTATTACAACTATTAGATAAACTGAAGAGTAGCAAATCACCTGGGCCGAATCGTATACATCCAAGGGTGTTGAAAGAACTGAAATATGAGATTGCAGACCTGCTATTAGTAATCTGTGAACTATCATTAAAATCATCTCTAATACCTGAAGATTGGAGGATCACCAATGTAACACCAATTTTTAAAAAGGGTTCCAGGGGTGATCCGGGAAACTACAGACCGGTGAGCCTGACGTCAGTACTGGGAAAAATGGTAGAAACCATCATAAAGAATAAAATTACTCAGCATGTAGATAGTCATGACCTAATGGGAAACAGCCAGCATGACTTTAGACAAGGAAAATCTTGTCTTACTAATCTGTTATGTTTTTTTGAAGGAGTGAATAATCAGGTGGACAAAGGTGAGTCGGTTGATATTGTGTATCTGGACTTTCAAAAAGCCTTTGACAAGGTCCCTCATCAGAGACTTTTGGCAAAACTAAAGAATCATGGGATAGGAGGCAGTGTACTATTGTGGATCAGGAACTGGTTAAAAGATAGAAAGCAGAGGATAAGGCTAAATGGCCAATTTTCCCAATGGAGAAAGGTGAATAGTGGTGTACCCCAGGGATCTGTGCTGGGTCTGCTGCTTTTTGACATATTCATAAATGACCTGGAAAGTGGAATAACGAGTGAGGTTATCAAATTTGCAGATGACACAAAACTATTTAAAGTTGTTAAAACCCAAGAGGATTGTGGAAAATTGCAAGAGGATCTTGATAAATTGGAAGACTGGGCATCAAAATGGCAGATAAAATTTAATGTGGACAAGTGCAAGGTTATGCACCTAGGGAAGAACAACCCAAACTATGGTTACACGATGCAAGGTTCCACATTAGGAACCACCACCCAGGAAAAAGATTTAGGCGTCATTGTGGATACCATGTTAAAACCCTCGGCCCAGTGTGCAGCGGCAGCCAAGAGAGCAAATTGAATGCTAGGTATGATAAGGAAAGGAATGGAAAATAAAACAAAGGATATTATAATGCCTCTATATCGTTCCATGGTGAGACCGCACCTTGAATATTGTGTGCAATTCTGGTCGCCGTATCTTAAAAAGGATATAGCGATTTTGGAAAAGGTTCAGAGAAGAGCCACCAAAATGGTAAAGGGGATGGAAGGATATTCCTATGAAGAAAGGCTAAAAAGGTTAGGGCTCTTTAACCTGGAAAAGAGACGGCTGAGAGGAGATATGATAGAAGTCTATAAATTAATGAATGGAGTGGAACGGGTAAGCGTAGATTGATTGTTTACGTTATCAGAATATAGAAAAACTAGGGGACATGCAATGAAGCTACAGGGTAAACTATTTAAGACTAATAAAAGAAAATATTTTTTCACTCAACTTGTAATCAAACTCTGGAATTTGTTACCGGAGGATGTAGTAAAGGCTGTTAGTGTAGCTGGGTTTAAAAAAGGTTTGGACAAGTTCCTGGAGGAAAGGTCCATAAACCATTATTAAGAAGGGACCCAGGAGGACCTTGGTCTGACCCAGTATGGCATATCTTATGTTCTTATGACCTCCAGTAGCGTTTATGGGAACATAAGTGTAAGCAGTTTTACCACATAACAAAAACCATCCTAAGGGAAGATACATTTCTGAGTAAGTATAAGATACCTTCGTAATAGACTTGCATGATAATACAGTGTTAGACACATTAAAAAACCCGCTTCAGTTGCATTTACAAAAATAAAGCAATCTGTAGCTTTAAGCATGGAGACAACCTGCAAGGAGAAAGAGGCCTTGTTAAAATAGGCTGAGGTAGGACGAGTAACACCAATGAAGTAGAAAAATGTAGAAATTGTTAGCTTTGGCTGTTTGCAGTTCAGATTATGCATTACAGTAAACGTTTGCATTTCACACAAAGTAGTGGGTAAAGCAATAAGGCATGTTGATCAAAAACTCCAGGCTGCGATGAGCTGCGTACACAAAAGTCTGAAGTATTCAAAGCAGTCCCAGCAAGTAGTGTTACTACATTTATAGTTCCTGAGGCCAACAAGGGAAGGCCCCACATGAATGCCAGAACAAAAGTCAGCATGAGCAGGTGCATACCGACCATAGAGCTAGTCCCACTAACAGTATCTGGAGATGACTTCTCAAGCTTCCGCCGTGTGTAGACTAGCCGGCTTCTGGTATGCGGCTAGTGCAGGGCTCCGTCATCTGCCGATTCCCTGGTTCTCCGCAGTGTGAGGCGTAAGGGATCCTGAGAATGTTCGTGCGCTGTCCACTTATCATCCAAGTCAGGAGCAGCTTTCTTAAGACGAGTATGATGAATCCATGAGGTAACCTCTGCGTTCTTGACTGCAGTTGGTGTGGCTAAGAGAACTGTGTAAGGACCTCTCCAGGTAGGGCACAGTGGTTCACATTTCCATTCCTTAATCCACACATGATCTCCCGGCTGGTGGGGATGGAGCAGCTCTGACAAAGAGATAGGCAGTCGCCCTTGTATCCACCTGTTCAAAGACTGAAAAACATCCCAATGCCAGTAGGTGTTGTCTCGTAAGTTCATTACCTATCTGCTCTAGGTCTCCCTTAAGGCCCTGAACAATGGGTGGTGGTCGACCATACAGTACTTCATAAGGGGATATTCCCAAGGTCCGAGTTGGAGAGGACTGGACCCGGAGAAGAGCTATTGGCAAAGCCTGATCCCACTTAAGATGAGCTTCCTGACAGAGTTTAGACAACTGGAGGATGCCCTGTCGGACTGCATATGAGCAGAGGGCTACAGCTTCCCGACAAAGGGTATGAGAGCCTGTGCCCCCTTGCTTGTTCATGTAGATCACCACCACCTGGTTGTCTGTCTGACCAGAAATGGCTGGTGATGCAGGTGGTGGCGGAAGGCCCTCAGGGCTAGGTATATGGCTCGGAGCTCCAGGAGGTTGATCTGCTGGATGCTCTCATCTGGTGACCAGTTGCCTTGGGTGCGGAGATCATCGCAGTGGACTCCCCAGTCAAGCAGGGAGGCATCCGTGGTGAGGATGCTCGAGGGGCTTAGGGCCTGAAAAAGGCATGCCCACCTCGAAATGCTGGAGCGACTGTCACCAGACCAGAGAGTCCGCCAATTGGTGGATCACAAACTCTGTCTCAGAGGTGGCCTGTGACCACTGATCCCAGAGACACCACTGCGCCACCTTCATGTGGACGCGTCTGGGTAACGTGGACCATGGAGGCCATATGTCCGAGGAGGCACAGGAGAAGCCAAGCGAGCACCGAGGGATGGTGTTGCACATCCTGAGCTAGAGACCTGAGACGGTCGGCTTGGTCACATGGAAAGAAAGCCTTTGACTGAAGAGTGTCGATCTTTGCCCCAATGAACTCCAGACACTGTGTCAGGAGGTGGTGAGACTTGGATAGTTTATGACGAAGCCCAGGTGTTGTAGAACCTGGATCATATGTGCGGTCACCTACTGTGCCTCCCTTTATGAGCCAGTCATCCAGGTAGGGGAAGACAAAGACCCTCTGGAGACGGAGGAAGGCAGCCACAACTGCCAGGCATTTTGTGAAGACTCTCGGTGCAGAGGCTAGACCTACTACTACTATTTAGCACTTATATAGCGCTACACCCGCAGCGCTGTACAGGTATACATACAAGAGACAGTCATGCTCATCAGATGCTCGTCAGAGCTTACAATCTAGTTGAGACAATAAGAGCAACAGGGCCGGCCCATCCATTGAGCAAGAATGTTGTTTGCACAGGGCTCTGCATTTCAGAGGGCCCCACGAAACAACATTCTGCCCGTCCATCACTTTAAAAGAAAAAAGAAACTTGCTGCTGCTGTGGCAGCGGCAGAATGAAGTGTCTCCCACGAGGCTCCCCCGCAGAGCCCGCCTCAATCACTCTCCTCGGCACGGCTTTCAGAGCCACAAAGGGAGAGTTTCCCTCTCCTCACCGCTCTGTTAAGCTTGCCAGGGCTGATGGGAATTTTCCCAGCAGCCACGGCAGGCTTAACAGAGCCACAAGGAGAGGGAAACTCTCCCTTCACGGCTCTGAAAGCCACGCCGAGGAGAGTGATTGAGGCAGGCTCTGCTGGGCAGCCGGGGGGCCCCGCAGGAGACACTTCATTCTGCCGCTGCCACGGCGACGGCAGCGGCATCAGAAAGTTTCTTTTTTCTTTTAAGATTTCCCTAGGCTGATGGGGTGGGGAGGGGGGTTAGGACTGGAAATGGGGTGATGGGGGCTTAGGACAGGACTGGACTGGTAATGGACTATGGGGAGCTAGGACTAGAAATAGGGTGATGGGGCTAAGACTGGTAATGGGCTGATGGGGGGTTAGGACTGGAGGTGGGCTGATGGGGGGCTTAGGACTGGTAATGGGCTGATGGGGGGCTTAGGACTGGTAATGGGCTGGGGGGGGTAACTAGTACTGGAAATGGGCGGAGTGGAAGGGGGACATGAACTGCAAATAGCTGATGGGGACGGGGGCTTGGAAGGGAAATGGGCTGAATGGAAGGGGGGCTTGAACTGCATATAGCTGATGGGGAGAGGGGCTTGGAATAGAAATGGGCTGTGAGGGGAGGGAGCTAGGACTGGAAATGGGCTGAATGGTGGGGGAGAGCTAGGACAGGAAATGGGCTGATGGAGGGGCTAGGATAGGACTGGAAATGGGCTGTTGGGGGGTGCTAAGATTGGAAATTGGCTGTGGTGGGGGCTTGGATTGAAATGGACTCATGGAGGGGCTAGAACTGGAAGTAGGCTCATGGGGGGGCTTGGATTGGAAATGGGCTGAGTGGAAGTGAGCTAGGATTTGGCATGGGCTGATAGTGGGGCTAGGAAAGGACTAGAAATGGGCTGATGGGGGCTAGGATTGGAAATGAGCTGATGGAGGGACTCAGATAGGACTGGAAATGGGCTGATGGTGGGGCTAGAAAAAATGGAAATGGGCTGATGGTGGGGGCTAGGACTGGAAATGGGCTGATGCAGGGACTAGAAGGGAGTGGATGCTGGGTGGGGCTGGAACTAGAAGGGAGCTGATGTTGGGGGAGGATTAGAATGGGATGGAGCTTGGAGAGTGAAATGGAGAGGGGAAAAATATTTTGTGTGGGAGGGAAGAAAAATCTACAATTGGCCGGGTATTGGGGGAGTAAGTGGGGATGGAGGGGTAAAATTTGAGTGGATGAAATAGAAATAGGAATGAGGAAAGAGCAAAAGGAGAAAGATTAGTATGTTAAAGCAGATGTAGAGAGAGAATGGGAAAAAAAACTAGAAGAGAGAAGGACAAATGGACAGCAGACAATGGAGAGTTAGCAGAAGACACAAAGAAACCAGAAGAAAGTGGCTGGAGCAATTGCAACTGAAAAAGAAATGCACAAAAGGTAGAAAAATATCTCTTTATTTTAAATTTATTAACTGGAATATGTCAGCTCTGGGAAATGTGCATCATTGATGTCTGCGCTTTGTTTAGTACAAGAGGAAATTAATTTATAGTTTTATTTCTACAGTGTTGTTGTACATTCCAAGTTTGGCTTTTGGGGTTCCCAGTTTAATTATTGCCTTCCTATTTCTAAATTGTGATTCCTTGTTTGGTGATGGTCTATGTTCTGCATGTGTAATTGAGCTGAGGTATTCTGTTTATGTAATTCCTGTTTGACATTGCCACTTGTTCTCTTTCCCCAGTAGGTCATGTATTGTTATTCTCTGAAATGTATTGGTTTAATATTTGCAGTGTTGCCTTTTGATAGGTAGAGTATGGTGCTTTGTGAGTCCTGGTAGTGCTGTTATGATACGGTGGGTTTGCTATGGGTTTAAATGAGCAGTGTTTGTAGGAGTTTCTAATGTGCCTGGCAGCTGGCACTGGATTATGGTAATGTAGAAATCTTTTAGTCTTTCTTAATCCATACACTCATTAAGAGGCATGTTTACTAAAAGTTAGTGTATGGTAACATTATGCAAATATTTATGCAAAAGAGGCCCCGCACAGAGTCTCCGCACATGGCCCCGCATCCCCCTTGGGCTGCCCCTGCAGAGCAATAGTCAGTTCGGTGCAAAAGCACAGTATGGTCTTTACAATTTGGACATGAAAATTGACTGGAGTCAAGTTGAGATAAGAGAAAAGTCAGGATATGAAAGCGATAGTGAAGAGGTGGGTCTTCAATCTGGATTTGAAGAGCGCCAGGGAGGGTGCCTAGCGCACAGACACAGGCAAGCTGTTCCAGGCGTAAGGTGCAGCAAGGTGAAAAGATAGAAGTGATTTGTTAGCAGAGCAAAGTTCCCAAGAGGGGGTGTAAGGAGAGATACGATATGAGAGGTATTGGGGGGCCGCTGAGTGAATGCATTTATAGGTCAGCAGGAGAAGTTTGAACTGGATGTGGAATTGGACAGGGAGCCAGTGAAGCTACTTATTTATTTACATTCTCTTACATACCGTGCTATTCTGCATCAGTGCGGTTTACATTGAACAAACTGAAATTACATTGAACAGGGCATTATAACTTGGAGATAACCGTCCATGTTCCCTGTAAAATAGTTAAGTGGCTTGCCCAAGACCACAAGGAGCACCTGTGGGACTAGAAACCCCAGTCCTTCCAGCCCAAGGTTGCTGTCCTCTAGTGGGATTTGAACCCCCAACCTTCCGGCCTGAAGTACCTTGCCCCAACCACTAGGCCACTCCTCCACACTTGAGGAGTAATGTGGGCATGGCGAGGTTGACCGAAGATTAGTCGAGCAGCATGATTTTATATTGATTGACGGGGAAGGAGATGGCTAGCGGGAAGACCAGCAAGGAGTAGGTTGCAGTAGTCGAGGCGAGAGGAGATTAAGGAGTGGATAAGGGTTTTGGTAGTGTGTTCAGAAAGGAAGGGGCGGATCTTGCTAATGTTGTAGAGAAAGAAGCGGCAGGTCTTAGCTACGTGCTGGATATGTGTGGAGGAGGAGGAGAGAGAGGAGTCAAAGATAACCCCCAGGTTGCGGGCCGAGGGAAGAGGAAGGATCGTAGAACCATCCACGGAGAGTGAGAAGGGGGGAAGAGGAGGGGAGGAGTTGAGGGGAAAGACAAGGAGTTCAGTCTTGGCCATGTTCAGCTTCAAGCAGCAGTGAGACATCCAGGCAGCGATGTCAGAAAGGCAGGCAGAGATCCTGGCCTGGATTGCTGGAGAGATATTAGGTGTAGAGAGGTAGATTTGGGAGTCATCGGCATAGAGATCGTACTGAAAGCCATCAGAGGAGATAAGTGTGCCAAGGGATTGGGTATAGAGGGAGAAAAGGAGGGGGTCCAAGACGGATCCTTGGGGCACACTAACATGGAGTGGGGTAGAAGAAGAAGAGGATCCACTAGAGCACACACTAAAGGAGCGAAGGGAGAGGTAGGAGGAGAATCAGGATAGTAGAGAACCCTTGAAACCAAGCGAGGAGAGGGTGGTGAGGAGAAGACTGTGGTCAACAGTGTCAAAGGCAGCGGAGAGGTCAAGAAGGATGAGGACTGAGTAAAGGCCCTTAGATTTAGCCAGGAACAAGTCGTCAGACTTTTGTAAGAGCCGTTTCAATGGAGTGTAGGGGACGGAAGCCGGATTGTAGTTGGTCCAGAAGGGCCTGGGAGGTGAGGAAGTCAAGGCAGCGGCAATGGACCACCTGTTCTAGTAGTTTAGATATGAAGGGAAGGAGGGAGATGGGTCGATAGTTAGGACAGGTGGGATCAAGAGAGGGTTTCTTGAGGAGAGGTGTGACAACGGCATGTTTTAAGTCTATGGGGACAGTTGCAGTGGATAGTGAAAGGTTCAGAATGTGAGAGATGGGGGGGGACAATGGTAGGGGAGATGGGTGGGGATGGGGTCAGTGGAACAGGTGGTGGGTTTGGAGAAGGAAAGAAGGAGTGCGGTTTCCTCTTCAGAGATCATAGAGGAGGAGGAGAAGGTAGCAGGAGAAGTATGGATGGGGGGGGGGGAGAATTGGGGAGGGGGAGAGGTAGATGAGGAAGTGGGGAATCGGAGGGTAAGCTTGTGAATTTTGTCATGGAAGTAGTCGGCTAGGATTTGGGCAGAAAGGGAGGGTGGGAACAGGGGTGGGGGCACCTTGAGGAGAGAATTGAGAGTATTAAAGAGGCGGCGAGGATCAGAGGCAAGGGAGTTAGTCAGATGGATGTAGTATTCTTGTTTGGCAAGTGCTATGGCTGACTGGAAGGAGCCAAGCATGAATTTGAAGTGTAGAAGGTCTTCAGGGGAGCGGGATTTGGTCCAAGCACGATCAGCAGAACGGGCACAGATGCATAAATAGTGGGTTGTAGATGAGAGCCATGGCTGGGGAGTAGATCGCCTGACATGGCGTGGGGTGAGTGGGGCAAGAGTGTCAAGAGCTGAGGATAGTGCAGCATTATAAGAGGAAACTGCTTCGTCAACGGATTTGGAGGACATAATGGAGGAAAGGGATGGAGAAATGGAGGAGAGAGTCAAGGGATCAATATTATGAAGGTTTCTAAATATGTTGGGAGAGACAGAACTACAAGCCACTTAACCCTCCATAGCCCATGTTCCCTGTAAAATAGTTATCTTCAAGTTATAATGCCCTGTTCAATGTAATTTCAGTTTGTTCAATGTAAACCGTACTGATGCAGAATAGCACGGTATATAAGAGAATTAAAATAAATAAATAAATAGTGGGAGACAGCAGAAGCTGAAGATTAAAGGTTAAAAGGTGATGGTCTGATGAGGGAAGGATTGAGTTGTGGAGGTTTGAGGGAGAGGAATTGGAGAAGAGTATCAGGTCAAGGCAGTGGCCATGCAGGTGGGTGGGGGCTGAATGAGGAGGTGAGGGCGAGGAACTTTAAAGCATGGGGATTGGAGGGGTTATCGATGTGAATGTTAAAATCGCCAAGAATAAGGGTGGGGGAAGAGGGATCCATAAAGACAGAAAGCCAAGAGTCAAAGTCAGTAAGGAAGGTCGATTTGGATTTGTCAGGTGGACGATAGATAACAGCTACTCGTAGGGGAAGTGGTGTGGAGAGGCGAATGGAGTGGACTTCAAAAGAGAGGGAGGAGTGAGACTGAGGCAGCAGGAGGGGTTGGAATTGGCAAGAGGGAGAAAGTAGAAGCCCAACACCACCACCGCGGCTAGTGGATCGAGGTGTATGGGTGAACTGGTAGCCCCCGTGGCAGAGAGCAACAGTGGATGTGGTATCATCAGGGAGGAGCCAGGTCTCAGTTAGGGCAAGAAGGTGTAGCACGTTAGAGATAAAGAGATAGTGAGTAAAAGGAAGTTTGTTAGAGGGAGTTTGTTACCGAAGGGGAGCATACTGAAAGTGCCTGCCCCCCACTACGAACCGCAGGAACTGCCTGTGGTTGGGATGGATGAGGATCCTTGAGGTCTGAGGAGCATAGCCAGTCTCCCAGCTGGAGGTATGGAAGCAAGATTCCAAGAGAGCATCCCGAACTTCTCCCTTAGCAGTAATTTGTTGAGGTTGCACAGGTCGAGGGGTATGGAAGCAAGATTCCAAGAGAGCATCCCGAACTTCTCCCTTAGCAGTAATTTGTTGAGGTTGCACAGGTCGAGGATGGGCCTTAGGCCCCCTGTCCTTTATGGCATGAGTAGAACCCCTTGCCCTTGAGGTGGTGGGGCATTGGTTCCACCGCTTTGTCCTTGAGAAGACCTGCCAACTCCTTCAAAAGTTGTTCCCGGTGGAGGGGAGACCTGAGGGGCTCTCCCAGGAAATAAGGGGGAAGTGTCCGAGTCAGATGGAGGAGGTAACCCTCCCTGACCACCCGAAAATCCCATGAATCGGTGGTGATGGATATCCACCTCTGGGCATAGAAGGCCAGGCGTCCTCCTGTGGGCTGCTGATCTCCTTGGGGTAGAGAGGCCATGCTCAAGGAGTCAAAAGCTCCCCCCTGGATGGGCCAGAGCCAGTGCCTGGGGCTTTGGAGTCTTCTGCTTACACATGCCATGCCCATGTCTCTTGGCCTGCTGACCCTGTTGGGGAGCCCGGGAGGTTGGATGAGGCAGGTAGTTTCAGTAAGCAGTTCCCTTCCTCTGATAAAAGGACTTCTTACCCAAGCCCTTCCATCGGGGAGGGGCAGCAGTCTTCTAAGAGAGCCTGGTCTTCGTCATGAACTCGGTCTCCAGCTCAGCAGCCTTGTCGGTCATGGGTTTGCCAAAGAGGTTCTCTCCTTAGCATGGGACATCAACCAATTTGTCCTGAACCCACTGCTCAAGGTTGGAGACTGAAGCCAAGCTTGGCAGCGTGCACCAATGCCTGCAGTGGCTACCCAGGCCGCTGACTTGAACCTATCATAGGCTGCTCGAGACATGAATTTGGAGCACTCACGGACTGCCTTGGCCAGGTTCTTGAACCTCTGCAAGGGATCCTCAGAGAGACCAGCCAAGAACCTAGTGAGTTCCTTCGCCAGGTCTCTCAGGTACACGCCCATGTACAGCTGTAGGCCTGGATGCGGCAGATGAACATCGAGCCCTGGTAGCACCTTCTGCTGAGAGCGTCCAAGGTGCGGACCTTCCTGCCAGGAGACACAGAGGAGTGCTTCTTCTGGCTTTTCAGCCGACGTATGGCTGACTCCACCACTATGGAGTTATGCAGCAGTTGTGACTTCTGGAAGCCCGGGCTCCAGTGGACTTGATACATTGAGTCTAGTCGTTTGTTCACCACTGGCACTGATGCCGGTGTCTTCGACATTCAAAGCATGAGCCGTTTCAGGATGGGAGGAATGGGCACCGTGAGCGATTACTGCAGAGGGGCCTCGTATTGGAGGATTTCAAACTCATCCACCCGAGGGTCCTCCTCAGATTCGGTTGGAAATGTCAGGGCCTTGGACATGTCCGTGACAAAGTCCAGGAAGCCCATGTCCTCGGGTGGGGACCGCCACTGAGGCTCTGAGATGGGAGAGTCAGAAGGGACATCAAGGTGGAGACGGGTAGCGGGGGACTCCTCATCCTCCGTCTAGGACTCGTAGGTGGGCTGCTCCATGGGCTTCGGGGCTCCCGAAGCCTTGCAGCCGGTGCCCGGCAAACTCGCCAGGGATGATGGCAGTCCCATCGAGTGGGACTAAGAGCGTGACCTTGGCTGAGGATCGACTCGAGGCCAAAGGACTTAGAGGATTGGCTCTGCCTCCGAAAACGTCTTGGATGTCGAAGGCCCGGTTGTCAGGGCAGATGAACTGGTCATGCCTGACAACAGCGCCCGCTGCTGGTCCATGAAGGCAGACAAACTGCACTCCAGGGCTGCCATTCTGGACTCCAGACCAGAAGGATCTTCAATCTTCAGCACGGGCAACGAGGGACTCGGGCCCAACACCGGCTCCCTCAAAGGGGATTACTCGATGAGGACAGTGTCTGGGGACCGAAGCAGGTCCGCGATTGGATCCTTCTGGGGGACTTTTGCAGGCCGCTTTTTCTCTGACGCCTCGGACAAGCGTCTTGGACTGTGGGAACGGGGAGGCCCCAGCCGGTCGGATCCATCCAAGGACGCTGCCTTCGAGGGTCTTTCTTCTTCCTGGGTTCCTCGAGGGAGACCCCCTTTCCGAGGACCCATGATGAGGCTTGGGTTCGGAGTGTTCCTCCTGAGATGTCGGGGCCTCAGACGAGGCCCTGGCCTTCAAAGGCATCGGGGGCTCAGGGAAAGAGTAGTTACTCACCTGTAACAGGTGTTCTCCAGGAGCAGCAGGAATCAGTCCTCACATATGGGTGACGTCGGCGCCGACGGAGCCCTCGTGCGGAGCATTTCCCCAGCTTACAAAGAAAGCCTTTGGGAATTGCAGCGCGCATGCGCGGTCCCCTTCCCGCCCAAGGGTGCCATCTTGCTCAGTCTGATGACATAGCTAAAAGACAGCAAAAAAATTAGCAAAAGAAATCATATGACTGCAACTCCAAGGGGAGGAGGGAGGGTTGTGAGGACTGATTCCTGCTGCTCCTGGAGAACACCTGTTACAGGTGAGTAACTACTCTTTCTCCAGGACCAAGCAGGAAGTCAGTCCTCACATATGGGACTCCCCAGCTTAAGGCTACCGGAGACCTCAAGCCGAAAAAATGAGCTCCCTCTAGCTCGGCAGCACGTAAGGAAGGAATCTTCTCTGAGAACACCCCCGACCGGTAGCCCAACACCAGGGCCGGAGGGTAGAAGTTGCCTAAACCCCAAAGAGATTATGGAGTACTGCCTGTCCAAAAGCACTGTCCCTGCGGGACTCCCTCTCAAGGCAGTAATGAGCCGCAAAAGTCTGGCTTGAAGACCAAGTAGCGGCCCGGCAGATGTCTGCCAACGGAACAGAGCGGAGATGAACCACTGACGCAGCCTTCACCCTGACACGATGAGCCGTGACTCGACCCTCCGAGAGGCCGGCTGCCCCATAAGCCCAGGCGATACAGTCAGCGACCCATATGGACAAAGTACGCTTGGAGACAGGTAGCCCCAACTTATTGGGGTCAAAAGAAACGAAGAGCTGAACAGCCCTCCGATGCTCCCGCATACGGTCAAGGTAGAAGGACAACGCCCTCCTACAGTCCAGGGTATGCAAGACCATCTCAGCCCGGTTGGCATGCGGCCTGGGAAAGAAGGTCGGAAGAACCACCTCCTGATTGAGGTGAAAAGGGGAGACAACCTTAGGAAGAAACTTAGGGTGAGTCCATAAGATTACCCTATTCCTGTAGAACCTAGTGTAAGGGGGATCAGACACTAGTGCCTGCAGTTCACTCACTCGCCTAGCAGAGGTAAGAGCTACCAAAAGCAAGGTTTTCCAGGAGAGAAAACGGAGAGGGCAGGTAGCCATAAGTTCAAAGGGCGGACAAGTAAGCCGCTGTAAGACCACATTCAGATCCCACTCAGGGGCTGGTGGACGCAAAGGAGGTGTAAGCATAAGGAGGCCTCTGAGAAAACGAGCCACCAAAGGGTGGTTGGAAAGAGGCCTGCCGTCCACCGGCGAGTGGTGCGCTGAGAGAGCACTGAGGTGAACCCTGACAGAGTTGGACTTAAGGCCTAGATTGGAGAGGTAAAGCAAATATTGCAATACTACCGCTACCAAGCACGAGAAGGGATTCTCGCTGTGCTGAGCACACCATGCGGAGAATCTACGCCACTTAAGAGCATAGGATTTCCTGGTGGATTGCCATCGAGAGGCTAAGACTACATCTTCCACCTCTTGAGGCAGTAGTAGGGGAGCCAGGACTACCCTTTCAGCAGCCAGGCCATCAGATGAAGGGACTGGAGGTTGGGGTGCAAGAGAGTCCCCTGATCCTGAGACAGGAGATCATGCTGAAACCCCAGAGGAAGAAGGGTGTCCACCGCCAGTTGCAGCAGAAGCGGGAACCACGGTTGCCTCGGCCACCTGGGGGCTATCAGGATCATTGAGGCCCCGTCCTTGAGGACTTTGAACAGTGTTCTGGACACTAGTGGCGTGGGAGGAAACGCATACAGTAGGCCTGTGGACCACGAGATCAGAAACGCATCCGCTGCTACTCTGAGAGGATGCGGTTGTCTGGAGCAGAATCTCGGGAGTTGCCGGTTCAGAGGACTGGCAAGAAGATCCATGTGGGGAGGTCCCACCTGAGAAAGATCTGCTGAACTACCAACGGGTTCAATCTCCATTCGTGTGGTTGCAGGATCCTGCTCAGTCTGTCCGCCAGGTAATTTTCTTGACCTGAGAGGTAGACAGCCTTGAGGAGGATTCCGTGATTGACGGCCCAAGAGCACAGCCGTTGTGCCTCCTGACACAGAAGGGAGGAGCCTGTGCCTCCTTGTTTGTTCACGTAGAACATGGCAACTTGATTGTCCGTCTGGACTAGTACAGACTGGTGAGAGACGAGATGGGAGAAGGCTCTCAGAGCTAGGCGTATCGCCTTTAGCTCCAGGAAGTTTATCTGTTGAGCAGCCTCCCAAGGGGTCCAGAGACCCTGAGTACATGTCCCTTGGCAATGTGCTCCCCAACCTAGAAGAGAAGCATCTGTCGTCAGCATTTGAGAATGAGGAGGGGATTGAAAAACCACTCCGAGTACTAGATTCGGAAGATGAAGCCACCATTGCAGAGAGGAGACCAGCAGGTCGGATATTCTTACTGAGTCCGCTAGGCTCCCTGTGGCCTGATGCCACTGAGTGCGAAGGCTCCACTGAGCAGGCCACATGTGCAGGCGGGCATTGGGGGTGACATGAACCGTGGAAGCCATATGGCCGAGTAGTCTCAGGAATTGCCTGGCAGAGACCAGGGAATTGCTGTGAAACTGCCTGGCCAGATCCATCAGCCTGTGGGCCCTGTCCATTGGCATTAAAGCCTTCTAAGTTCTGGGACGGGAGCAAAGTGGACTTTTCGAAGTTTATGATAAACCCCAAGTGCTGAAGCAGAGCCACAGTGCGAAGGGTGGCTTGATTGGCCTCCTGGGAAGACTAGCCCCTTATGAGCCAGTCGTCCAGGTACGGAAACACAAAAAGACCTTGAAGCCTTAGGTAGGCCGCCACCACTGCCAGGCACTTGGTGAACACCCTGGGAGCGGAGGTCAGGCCAAAGGGTAGTACTCTGTACTGATAGTGGTTTCCTCCCACAACAAATCTGAGATATTGTCTGTGGTCTGGATGAATAAGGATGTGAGTATAAGCATCCTTTAGATCCAAGGAGCATAGCCAATCTCCCTGCTGGAGGTAGGGCAGCAGGATTCCAAGGGTAAGCATCTTGAACTTTTCCCTCTCCAGGAACTTGTTGAGGTTGCGCAAGTCTAGGATGGGTCTGAGGCCTCCTGTTCTTTTTGGTACCAGAAAGTACCTGGAATAAAAGCCGTGACCTCTCAGGTGGTGGGGCACCGGATCCACAGCCTGTTCCTTTAGTAGACTTGCCAACTCCTGAAGGAATATGTCCCTGTGCAGAGGGAGTCTTGGAGGCTCCCCTGGAAAATAGGAGGGAGGTACCTGGTGAAAATGGAGAAGATAGCCCTTTTGGACTATATGAAGCACCCAGGTATCTGATGTGACGGCTGACCACCTGTGGGCAAAGTGGGCCAGCCAGCCTCCTGTGCTGAGAGAAGCCAGCTGAGGAGAAGAGGCTATGCTTTCTGAGTCAAAAACCCCCACCCTGCTGAGCAGGAGCCGGTGTTGGTGGCTTGGGGGCCTTCTGCCTACGGGGCCCATGACCCTGCCCCTTGGCCTGCTGACCCTGTTGGGGAGCTGCAGAGGCCTGATAATGAGGGTATTGTTTATAGGCAGATGACTTCCTCGGGTAAAAGGTCTTTTTTCCTGAGCCCTTTTTCTTCTGAGAAGGGGCAGAGGTCTTTCTGGACAGCCTAGTCCTGGTCAAAGTCTCGGTCTCGAGTTCTGCAGTCTTTTCAGCCATGGGCTTGCCAAAGAGGTTTTCACCTCGGCAGGGGACATCGACCAACTTGTCGGATGACTGTAGCCAAGCCTGTTGGCGGGCACCGATGCTGGCCCCGGCTACTCGGGCCGAAGCCTCGAAGCCATCGTAGGCTGCTCGAGAGATAAACTTTGAGCACTCTCAAATACCAGTGGACAAGGCCTGGAACCTCTGCAAAGGTTCTTCGGAGAGACCAGCAGAGAACACGGCAAGCTCCTTTGCCAGGTCTCGGAGATACATGCAAATGTAGAGCTGGTATGTCTGGACACAGCAAGCAAGCATAGAGCCCTGGAAGCACTTCTTACCGAGGGCATCCAGGTTCCGGGCCTCCCGGTCGGCAGGCACCAAGGAGTGCATCTTCTGACTTTTCAGTCGATGCATGGCCGATTCCACAACCATGGAGTGGTGCAGTAATTGTGCCTTTTGGAACCCGGGGCTCTTGCGGACTCGATAGATGAAATCGACCCGCTTGCTTAACACCGGCGTCGAGGCCGGGGTCTCCTACATGCGGAAGAGCAGCCGCTCCAGCATCGGAGGAACCGGTACAGTAAAGGCCTCCTTCGGGGGAGAGTCATACTGGAGCTCCTCGGCTGCTCGAGGCTCCTCCTCGGGATCCGCGGGGAAGGCCAAGGCCTTGGCCATATCCCGCACGAAGTCCAAGAACCAGGTATCCTCCGGTGGGGATCGTCTCCGAGGTTCGGACTCTGGCGAGTCCGATGGGACACACCGAGTCTGATAGGTATCGGGTGACTCTTTGTCCTCCGTCTCCCAGCCCGACTTCTCGGAGGAGGTGTTGAGCGGCTCCGGTCGGGCGGGCACCGACGCCCTCTGCCCCGACGCCGAGGGTACCGGCATCGACGACCTCGGTCCCGAATGGGAGGCCGAGGGGGACCGTGGCCAAAGATGGACTCGAGGATCGGCTCGGCCTCCGGGGTCGACTTGGACATCGATGTCCCGGTGGTCGGGGCAGATGCACCGGTGAGACCGGTGATCAATGCCCGCTGCTGTTCCATGAAGGCAGCGAGGCTGCTCTCCAAGGCCGTCAACCTGAGTCCAAGCTCAGGAGACCCAGCAGCCCCCGACTCAGGCTCCGACGGTGTCGGGCCCGACGTCAGCTCCCTTGGAGGAGAGTCCCGAGGACTACAGCACTCACGTGTCCAGGAGACTCCATCTCGAGATGAGGTTGCTTGGCAGGCCTCTCCGACTCCGAAGACCCGGGACGGCTATCGGGGCTATGCGACCTGGCTCTCGAGGAAACAGGAGTGTCCACCAACGCCGCCCTCGCGGGTTTCTTCTTCCTGAGCTGTTCCCGCGAAGGAGACCCCCGCTCAGAGGAATCTTGACGCTGCTCGGGGCCGGAGTCCCAAGACGTCGAGGCCTCTGATGAGGTCCGGGCCCGTCCGGACGCGGAGTCAGAGAAGATCCTATCCTTTTGGTGCTGCCGACTCCTCAACGCCTTCGAGGACATTTTGCCACACAGACCACAAATCATCGGGTCATGATCGGGTCCGAGGCAGCGGAGGCAGCAGTCGTGTGTGTCGGTAAGAGACATAAGTTTCTTACACCAATCACGCTTTTTAAACCCGCTGGCAGCCATCGGGGGAAAAAGGGCCCCTGCGAGGTCAAAAGACAGGGCTGCCAGTGAAAAAAGAAAAAAATGGCGCAAACGCTAGTCACGAAGGACAAAAACCGAAAAAGGTGAGAGTGGGCTCGATACCGGTGTATCGGGCCCAGGCGGGAGAAAGGATCCAGCGTCGAACCGAAGGAGAAGTACAAAAAATAGGGAAATCAACTTTTTCCTCGGCAAAAAACGAACTACGTCCGTCGGGCTCTGCGGAAAAAAGAAAACTGAGCAAGATGGAACCCTTGGGCGGGAAGGGGACCGCGCATGCGAGCTGCAATTCCCAAAGGCTTTCTTGGAAAGCTGGGGAAATGCTCCGCACAAGGGCTCTGTCGGCGCCGACGTCACCCATATGTGAGGACTGACTTCCTGCTTGGTCCTGGAGAAAAACTTTATCTTGCTGCTGCTGGGCGGCTCTTGAGAGCCTTGCTGGACATCCTCTTGCAGAGACCGCAGGCTGCTGGGTCGTAGTCTGGCCTGAGGCAGCAAAGATAGCAGTCGTGTGTGTTGGTCAAAGACATGATTTTGGAGCATCGATCACACTTCTTAAAGCCACTGGTAGCCATGGGGGAAAAATGTACCCCTGCACGGTCTAAGACTCTCTGGGCTGTCAGCTGTAGAAAAAAGGGCACGAAGATGCCAGAAAAAGAAAACAAGGAAAGATTAGAAAAATAAACCAAACCTGATGCCGAGGCACCAAGGTCAGTAGGAGGGAAGAGTACCAGTGCGAAACCGGAGGAGTGTGTGAAACTCAGAGAGAGAAAAAAAAATAAACTTTTTTCGGGGACAAGCCAGACAACGTCTGAAAGTCTCCGCGGAAAAAAAAAAAAGACTGAGCAAGACGGCACCCTTGGGCGGGAAGGGAACCACGCATGCATGGTAGCATTCCCAAAGGCTTTCTTTGAAAGCTGGGGAAATGCTCTGCACGGGATACGTCACTGCCGACGACACCCATATGTGAGGACTGACTTCCTGCTTGTTCCCGGAGAATTAAGGCTAAACTGATGGCATGTGCCTCCAGCCTGTTGATCGGCCAGGATACTTTGCACAGAGACCATCTCCCCTGAGCCATCAAACCTGAACAGTGGGTTCCCCAACCTGAGAGACTTGCATCGGATGTCATGACAACCCACTGGGGGAATCTAGAAGTCTATTCCCTTCATCAAATTGAGAGGCTACAACCACCACTTCTTGCCATTTATGGGAGGAGGGAAAGCCAGACTTCAAAGTCCTGAAATACGTGTGTGCTCACCCACAGGACAACATCCAGTGTTGGCAACCATCAACCCCAGAGCTGCAGATAGAACTCTGGGTTTGGGTTTATCCGGGCTTCTAAAAAGATTAGACTGACTGGAAAAGATCTGTGTTTATACCAATCCTAAAGAAAAGTGATCCAACTGACTGTGGACATTGCAAGCAGGGTTCAGGAAAGGGCGAGAAATGAGACACATCATTGTGGATTGTCGCGCCCCCTACTGGCCAGGCAGTAGCCTAGGAGTGGGGGATGGAACTTCTTTAAAATGTCCCTTGCTTGTTACCTATGTTCCCAACAGGATGCCTGCTGGGAAATGTAGTCGTGTAGTTGTGAGGTTGAAATAAATTCAGCCGAGAGGATTTTCATAGGCACACAGGATTATTTATTTATTCTTCAGCCAAATGAACTTTCTTTCTTGCAGTTCAAAAAATATCAAAACATAACGGTGGATATTTTCTCCGGTGAAACAAAACCAAAAGAATAAAATGCTTCTGAGGTCAGCTTGTTACAGTGCCAAACAACAGTATTTCTCCATGTGAAAACAGCCAGTAATTTTCCAGTGCCAAACAAAAGCTTTCAGCTTGGTTTAAAACAAAAGCTTTACATTCTTCAAGCTATGCATAACATTGGCATCTTTACTGCAAACTTTTTCTCTCACACAGACTGCTCTTTCTTAGTGGCTGTGTTACAGACTCTGGCTTTACTTCCAAACAGTCCTTTTTCAACTCCGGGCCATGCCTCGGAGATCAGCAACTCATTTGCATATTTTTCTCAGCACTGCCCCACAGCTGACTAAGCTTCCAGGTTTCCTATCTTCTAAAAACCTTATAGCTTTTCAGTTTTGAGCACAAACTAGAGAGCAATCCATTTCATTATCTGAGGGTAATTCCTCTAGCACAGATTCTTCCAGGTCCATGCTTTCTACCTCAGAGTCTGTTTGTAAATGGTTTAACTCTCTCAGAAATGGCAGGCTTTAGTTTCTCTAAAACTTTTAACACTTTCTTTAACACAGATTCCTCTCTCTGCTGAGGGCTACTAGAGGAATTAGGGAGTTTCTTATTTCTCAGAACGCTCTGGGAGGATTTCAAGGTGCTCACCTTACTCTGTGGAATTAAGCTCTCCTCAGACTTTACTGCCGACGGCTCTGTTTCCATCTGCTCTCCTGGAGACAGCTCTCTGCCATTTTCATAGCTTGGCTTCTCCCCCTGGTAAGCTCTCCCTCTCAACGGATTTCTCCTGTATCTCTTACAGGTCTCAAGGGTGACTTCTATACCTCTGGAAGGTACGGCCTCTCTCACAGTTCCTGCTTTCCTGGCACACTCTGCCTTTCTCCAAGAAGTCTCTGCAGACGTCTCTGCTGGAGTTCCCTTGGTTCTCCGTGTTCCCTCTGAACACTCTCCTCAGGTTCCTCCTGTCCTTGTTCTCCTTCTCGTTCCTATACCGGTTCTGCTCCCTTTCTCCCTTGCTTCCTCAAACTTATATCTGTGATTTTCCCTTCCGTTTCCCAGCTCCACCCCCAGCTGTTCCTCATGAGCAGGGCTGGTTACCATGGAGCTAGGGTGTGGCTCTCTATCACAAACTTTCTGCAGGGAGTTTTTTCTGAAGGAGTTTTAACCCCTAAACTCCTGGAGCTAATTCCTTTTTCAGAGGAAAATACCTGGTTTTTCCCTCTTTGCCTCTGCTCTCCCCCGGCTTCGCCACCACAGGATGTGAGATGGATCCTTGAAAAGACTAAAGAATACCAAAAGGATATCTATTTGTGCTTTATCGACTATAGCAAGGCTTTTGACTGTATAAACCATGAGAAACTCTGGGCCACATTAAGAAGCATGGGTATACCAGAACACCTGATCGTTCTCTTGCACAATCTTTACATTGATCAAGAAGCAACAGTTTGAACGGAACAAGGAGAAACAGAATGGTTTAAAGTAAGCAAAGGTGTACGAAAAGGCTGCATACTTTCCCCCTACCTGTTAAATTTATATGCAGAACAAATCATCAGAGAAGCAGGATTGTATGAAGACAACAGAGGTGTGAAGATTGGTGGAAGACTCAACAACCTTCACTATATGCTGATGATACATCACTGGCTAAAAGTGAAGATGATCTGAAACGTTTGCTTCTCACGATTAAAGAACTTAGTCTCAAAATGGGCCTGCACCTTAATGTAAACAAGACAAAGAACTTGACAAATGGAAAAAAATCAACAAGTTCATCGTTGAAGGAGAAGAAATTGAAATCGTGGACAACTTTAACCTACTTGGATTAACTATCAATAAAGAAGCAACAAGCAGTCAAGAAATCCGACGACACACTGCTCTTGGCAGAATGGCTATGAAAAGATCTAGACAAGATTCTCAAGAGCAGAGATGTCTCTCTCCATACAAAGATTCGACTTGTTCAAGCCATGGTATTTTCAATAACATAATATGAATGTGAAAGCTGGACAATGAAAAAGATAGACAGGAAGAAAATTGATGCCTTTGAATTATGGTGCTGGTGGCGAATACTGCGTATACATACCATGGGCTGCCCAAAGAACAAACCAGTCAGTACTAGAGGAGATCAAACCTAGGCTTTCTTTAGAAGCTCAAATGACAAGACTTTGATTTTCATACTTTGGACACATCATGCGAAGAGAGAGATCATTAGAGAAAGAGATCATGCTTGGCAAGATAGAAGGTCAATGCAAAAGAGGAAGGCCAGCAATGAGATGGATCGATACAATAACAGCAGCTACAGGTACCAGTCTGTCAACAATGAGTCACCTGACTGAAGACCGAACACAATTTAGGACAACTACCCAGAGGGTCGCCATGAGTCGACATAGTCTTCTTGTTAAGTGCCGTCGAGTCTATCTGAGACAAAATCTTGTCTTGAAATCATACCCTGAAACACTCCAAGGACTGCAATGGCACGAGATGACTCGGCATAATTCACCACACAGCCCACGCTGTCCAAGAATTGCACCACATGAGCCATTTTGGTATGACAATCTTGCTCCAACTTGGCCGATAGGTCAGTCATCCAGATATTTATTTATTTATTTAATACTCATATACCACGCTATTCGATATCAGTGCGGTTTACATGGAACATCAATGAGATTTTACGGTGGGGGTTACACCGTAATTACAGAGAACAGGGATATGGGTGGATCTGGATCCCTTCCTGATGCAGGGCCACTGCCACCACTACCAGGACCTTGGAGAAGATTCTGAGAGTCATCACAAGATCAAAGGACAAGGCTTCAAACTGGAAATGGTTGCCTTGAATGACAAATCACAGAAACCTCTGCTGATTTGCCAACAGGCCCAGGGATGCCAGAAATTCCCCCTTCCTGACCGCCATATAGAACAGAATGGGGGGCATATTCAAAAGGATCAACGTGGTTAGTAGTGATCCCCCAAGTGAGCGGCACACAGCTGTTTTGTGCCACTGAATACCCCCCCCCCCCTAACTTCACTGTACACTCCGATGTTAACCGCATAGCATCAAGGCATTCCAGGGATGGTACTTCCATTAAAGGTTTGGTGGAAATATTCAGCCACTGGCAGGTTAACTTAACCCATCTAAAGTTAGGCTATTGAATATCTTGGTATAGTTTAAAATGGTGACACAGCCAGCTGCTTTACAAGTTCTGGACACCGCCACTGAATATATCAGTCCCACATGAACAAAAATCAGGAAAATTCAGGAAATCAGAAAATTGAACTGTTTTTTGGTCAATGCACGTCCCTATCTATCACATGCACAACTTAAGATTGAATTCCTCCTAATCATTCTCTTGAAAGCCAATGGGTACACATTATCTTTCTAATGATAATATACAATATCCTTAGGACCAGATGTACTACTTACCCTCATTTTGTGTCCATAGGAAAAATGCTTAATACATCTGTCCCTTTAGTGCATTTGTTTTCAGGATAATATTCAAGACTCATTTAAATAAAATGTAACAGATTATTTTTGCCATTCCCAAGACCTTAAGAAGAAATTCTATAAAGCAGCTATTGATGCACATAAATTTACCCCAATAAATTGCAGTATTTTAGTCACTGATGTGCAGGGCCGGCCCGTCCATTGAGCAAGAATGTTTTTTGCACAGGGCCGCGCGTTTCAAGGGGCCCCGCGCAAAAAGCATCTTGCATCAGCGATCATCCCGGCTAGATTAACAAAAAACACAAACCGGCTGCTGCTGCTGCCGCCATGGCAGCGGCAGAATCGAGCACCCTGCGGGGCCCCCCCTGCCCTGCAGAATCCTCCTTAAAGCATCAGCTCCCAAAGTGCGGGCTTTTCAGAGCCGCGAAGGGAGAGCTTCTCCTCTCGCGGCTCTGTTAATCCCGCCGCAGGGCTGATGGGATTTCTGGCAGCCGACGCTGAGGGAGTTGATGCTTTAAGGAGGATTCTGCAGGGCAGGTGGGCCCTGCGGGGTGCTCGATTTGGCCGCTGCCATGGCAGCGGCGGCAGCAGCTGGTTTCTGTTTTTTGTTAATCTAGCTGGGCTGATCGCTGATGCAAGATGTTTTTTGCACGGGGCCCCCTGAAATGTGGGGCCCTGTGCAAAAAACATTCTTGCTCAATGGACGGGCCAGCCCTGCACATCAGTGACTAAAATACTGCAATTTATTTGTGTAAATTTATGTGCGTCAATAGCTACTTTATAGAATTTCTTCTTAAGGTCTTGGGAATGGCAGAAATGGGGGGGGGGGGGGGGTTAGGACTGGTAATGGGCTATGTGGGGGGCTAAGACGGTAAGTGGGCTGATGGGGGGGTTAGGACAGGTAATGGGCTGTGGGGGGTAAGACTGAAAATGGGGTGATGGGGGTTAGGACTGGAAGAGGGCTGATAGGGGGCTTAGGACTGGTAATGGGTTGTGGGGGGGCTTAGGACTGGTAATGGGCTGAGTGGAAGGGGGGCTTGAACTGCAAATAGCTGATGGGGACGGGGGCTTGGAATGGAAATGCGCTGAGTGGAAGGGGGGCTTAAACTACAAATAGCTGATGGGGAGGGGGCTTGGACTGGAAATGGGCTGTGAGGGGAGGGAGCTTGGACTGGAAATGGGCTGTGAGGGGAGGGAGCTAGGACTGGAAATGGGCTGAGTGGGGGGGGGGCTAGGACAGGAAACGGGCTGATGGAGGGGCTAGGATAGGTTTTGAAATGGGCTGTTGGGGGATGCTAAGATTGGAAATGGGTTGTAGTGGGGGCTTGAATTGAAATGGACTCATGGAGCAGCTAGAACTGGAAGTAGGCTCATGGGGGGCTTGGATTGGAAATGGGCTGAGTGGAGGGGAGCTAGGATTTGACATGGGCTGATGGTGGGACTAGGAAAGGACTAGAAATGGGCTGATGGGGGGCTGGGATTGGAAATGAGCTGATGGAGGGACTCAGATAGGACTGGAAATGGATGGGGGAGCTAGGACTGGAAATGGGTTGATGGTGGAGCTAGGATAGGAAATGGGCTGATGGGGGGCTAGGACTGGAAATGGGCTGATGCAGGGACTAGAAGGGAGCGGATGTGGTGGGGCTGGAATTAGAAGGGAGCTGATGTTGGGGGAAGATTAGAATGGGATGGAGCTGGGAGAGTGAAATGGAGAGGGGAAAAAATATTTTGTGTGGGAGGGAAGACAAATCTACAATTGGCCGGATATTGGGAGAGTAAGTGGGGATTGAAGATGGAGGGGTAAATTTTGAGTGGATGAAATAGGAATGAGGAAAGAGCAAAAGGAGAAAGATTAGTATGTTAAAGCAGATGTAGAGAGAGGATGGAAAAAAACTAGAAGAGAGAAGAAAGGACAAATGGACAGCAGATGATGGAGAGTTAGCAGAAGACACGAAGAAACCAGAAGTAAGTAGCTGGAGCAATTGCAACTGAAAAAAAAAATGCACAAAAGGTAGAAAAATATCTCTATTTTGAATTTATTAACTGGAATATGTCAGCTCTGGGAAATGTGCATCATTAACATCTGCACTTTGTTTAGTACAAGAGGAAATTAATTTATAGTTTTATTTCTACAGTGGTGTTGTACATTCCAAGTTTGGCTTTTGGGGTTCCCAGTTTAATTATTGTCTTCCTGTTTCTAAATTGTGATTCCTTGTTTGGTGATGGTCTATGTTCTGCATGTGTAACTGAGCTGAGGTATTCTGTTTATGTAAATTCCTATTTGACATTGCCACTTGTTCTCTTTCCCCAGTAAGTCATGTATTGTTATTCTCTGAAATGTATTGGTTTAATATTTGCAGTGTTGCCTTTTCATAAGTAGGGTCTGGTGCTTTGTGAGTCCTGGTAGTGCTGTTAGGATACAGCGGGTTTGCTATGGGTTCTAAATGGGCAGTGTTTTGTAGTAGTTCCTAATGTGCCTGGAGGTTGGCACTGGATTATAGTAATGTAGAAATCTTTTAGTCTTTCTTTATCCGTACACTCATTAAGAGGCATGTTTACTAAAAGTTAGTGTATGGTAACATTATGCAAATAATTATGCAAATGAGGCACCTTATGCAAATGAGGTCCCGCACTGAGTCTCCGCACATGGTCCCGCACCCCCCTTGGGCCGCCCCTGCTGATGTGCATGAGTGGGCACTTACCGGCACAAATTAGCTGGTCACGTTTCTGTAAGTATGCACACGGAGCCCATCACACATGCTTTTGCTGTTGCTACGCACATGGACAGAGCTTGGGTGGAGTGTGAAACTTACATGCGTAATTTATAGAATCCAGGTGCACATACGTAAGATCTGCGCAGTCATTTACCGTAGCTCTAGAGCTAGTGTATAGGACCGGGGCTTAAATTTACACAAATGAGTAGGCAGTTATGCTAGTATTCCATTAAGTCAAATCTGAACAGATCTGTGTTGAATATGTCAGAGCTTATAGAATTACCATCCACACATTTGGAGCCTCAAAAACCTGGAACAAGCTATCTGCTGCATTTTATTCCTTTGGGTTGTGTGGCAGATAACTAAGTGCTAATAAAAGGAGCCCTAAATTTTCCTAAGGCCCAAATACCTCTCAGGGAAATGAAAGCTTAGCACTTCCGACTCCTAGGGGTATGTTTACCATTCGGCGGTAGTGGCTACCATGTGATATCGGAGCCGCGGCCCCATTGAAATTAACTGGACTGCGGCTCTATCGCATGGAAGCCGCTACCACTGAATGGTAAACATACCCCCTAGAGTCCTAAGATATTGTCTAATGGACATCTATATTATCCTAGCCACTTCAGAGCTTTATCCCCGTTTAAAAATGGCCCCACTTTCCAATTTCTAAGCTTCTAGGGAAAGTTGCTTTGGATCAGAAGAAATCTTCCATAGTGTGCTGGTGGATCTACTCTCAGCAGAATGTTGGCACCAAAATCATCATTAGATCACATTTACATGCAATGGAAATCATCATATCTAATAAAATCTCACAATATTCACTGACATCATCCTGAAAATCAGACTGGTTAGCTGCTCTCCAGTGCCAGAGCTTAAGACCCCCAATACAAATGGTTTTGCCAGTTTTGAGAGACAGCACCTCTCATGCTCTATCCATGTCTGCAAGTGAATATCCAGGAAGAGAGTGAGACACTTTCCTTGTGATCCTCCAGCCATGCCCTTGATTGCGTTTCAACAGCATTTACCAATGAAACAGGACAATAGACACAGAATAGATTCGGAATGTGCCAAAGTATTAAGCTGACCTTTGTCAGGACTGGCAATCTAACCAAAAGAGCAAAAAAATTCTGCCATAAGTGTGCATCTTATCATTGCAAGTTAAACAAAAGTCCCTTAACCTGTCTTTACATTTCTGAGCATTACCCCACAGCACTACAACTGGGAGAAATCCTGTGGTATATACCCTGTTCATCCCAGGGGACCTGAAGCTTTTTCCAGCCTCTTTGGTGGAAACTCACAAGAGAGATTTCAGAAGTGTGAGACCTTAACTTTGGAGCTCACTTCCAGAAGATCTGTAGTTTATTGACGATCATCTAATCTTGCAGAAACAATGCAAAACATGGATATTTTCCCCCAGAGTTTTTGGTTAAATGATGAGGAAGGATGGCTAGCAGATTTTAATTATATTTTTGTTTGGTTCTTTTTTTTTTTGCTGTGAGGAGTGAGGTTCTATTTGTTTCTGATTGATTTTTAATTAAGTTTATATTATATTTGTGTTTTTCTTAAGTTGGTTTTACTGCAATTTATGTTATATGTTGTGTGAATTGCCTGAGCAGGTTTTGATGGGCAAATAAGAATGTAAGATTAGATATGGTGATTTCCATAAATAAATAAAATAGACGAGTAATAGCCCTGCAATAGGCCCATCTAACTGAACCAGTATGCCTCAGAAGTGCTCTGAAGGCCAACAGACATCAGATGGGGAAATAAAGTCATTAAACTAAGAAAGTGAAGCATTTTTCTCCACTATTTGTTTTTCATCTTTTTTTTTCTTTTTTAATCAAAATGGAAAAAATTATATGTTGAACACTCTTCTCTATAATGGCATCAGAACAAAAACAAGACACTGTGGGACATTTATTGTGGAATAAAATGCTGCACCTTGTTTAAAAAATACAGTCAAAATAAAATTTACACTGGCTATGGTTTCAAGTCATTTACTCTAGCTTTTATACAAGTGCATGACAATCACAAGGCAAGCAGGTGACACCACCTAAATGAGAGTGAGGAACTACGTGTGAAATGGAATGAACCATCAAAAGCCCCTTGCCCCCTCCCCGCCCCACCATCAAGGATAAAACCAGATCGCTGACTGCGCATGTGGCAGCTTGATATATACCCAAGGCAAGTTGACCTTTTCCTGTCCAATGTAAGTTTTGACATTTAAACAGACATTCTTTTCCGTATTGTCAATCCTCAGCATTTGGAAACAAGTAAACAAGTTATTTTGCTAAACAAATATTTTTGCTCAAAATATTTAGTTCTCTTTTATTTTCTTTAAGCAAAAGGAATATAAAAAAAATCCTTCTTTGTACAAGACATAAGACCTTGGTATAAATCATGAAGAGGACGATCCTTTGAATATCCTGTGAGCTCAGATTTGATTTCTTTTCATTGTTAAAAGTATCACTATTTCAAGTAATAAAATAACTTTCCCATCCCCTCCCCAACCAATATAAAAAAAATCATTACAGGAAGAAAGTGGGGCTCCATAGAGTGCAGCATGAACTTTTACTTGCCTAAATATAAATACATAAGCATCCTGCATCCTGTGGTCAGGCCAGGTTTTTGCAGTGCTCCCGTTTTCCTGCCGAGTCTGGATTCTATCCAGTTTCCATGGCCATTCCTTCATGATACCAGGGCAGACAAAATCTGTGCGTCTGTCTAGATGGGAGAAGGAAGCCGTCCTTTGGTCCCTGCAGGCAATCAGCTTCCATCCAAAAGGAAGATCAGAGCCTTTGTCTTCTCTTTCCTTTTTTTCCTTAACACATGGTTAACATGGAAGGCCTTTCTATCACCGCCTTGCCACATGAACAGAGTTACAGTGCCAGTCTTACTGTGGCGCGCAATCTTTGCACGCCTTCCATTTACACAGCCTGGCCAATTATCTGAGTGTTGTAATCTGCTGTCTCCATCCTCAGAATATAAGGGATGATGCTGTCAATCTGAACGTTTCCAATGAGGCCTGCAAAGAAGAGCTCTTCAGTGATGGCAGCGCTCATCAGCCTCAGGGCAGGTAACCGCAGGAGAAGCCGCGAGAGCCTGGGACAATATGAAATCAGAGAAGGAAAAGAAAGAATTCAGATGAGTTTGTGCAAGTCAAGGACATTTTATCTGCACACAAGAAAAAACTCTTTATACCTAAACATTCACTAACCATAGGTTAAATGCCTCTGAGGAAATGAAAAATCCAGAGAGCATGCCTAATTTTTCTAGGAAGCTATCAGGAAACTAGCAATTGACTCCAAAGAAAAACTGTAAATATAACACCATATCTGCCAATATAAGATAAATAACATTTAAATCAAAATGACAGAACCTTCATACAGGTATCGAGTCCTATTTTCAAAATTTAGGTGCGAGATCTGGGGTAGAATAGAGGGAGCTCTCAATCTTCCACTGAAGCAGGACAGCTTATACAGGGAAAAATAAAAACCTGGTTCATTTTTTGGTCAGAGTTGGTATTGCATATTTAGCTCCCCTGGGGTTATTCATACATTTTTGTGCAACATGCTTCTTGCAGATTTGAGATGAGGTCACTGGAGGAGACATATCACTTCTTGATCTGTAGCATACTGGAGAAGTCTGAAACGCCTCATGTAAAGGGGAACTATCAGTTCAGCTACAGTGCTAGGGCTGAAGTCTCTTGTTTGACAGTGCAGCAGGAGCTTGGATGTGCTGTGGAGGGAGCTACTTGAGATCCAATGAAGGAGAGAAGGAGCCACCTGCTGCTATGGTAACTGCTGACAGCAGAAGGGTGGTGCAGAAGACTATCCTTGGAAACTTTGGTCAGTGAAGGATCCTGTGTCCTGGGGATGAAGAGGGTGTTAAACCTGGAAGACCATGGAGGCAGGGGGAGAGAAGGGGATCTCTCAGTCTCAGAGCTATAGACACTAGAAAACCCAGTGTACTACATCAGAGGCCCCAAACTGTGGCTCAAAGGGTTCATTTTTCCAGTCTGCTATACTTTTCCTGCCTGCAGTGAATGTGGCCCATGGTAGAAGTTTTAAATTTACTTTTTTTCTCAATGCAGCAGCAAAGTCAGCAAGACTGGTGGGGTTTTCTGGCTCCCTCAGCTGAGGACAGTGATGGTAGCACAGCACAGCCACCCTCAGTGACTGGAAATGTGCTATGTGGCCCTATTCATGACAGGACTGGAGTGCTTTATTCAATATGTACATGCAGTAAAACAAGGAAGTAAATTTCCAAGTTTATTTCTTTAGAGAGTGGAGGAGGGGTAGAACCATAGTGTTGCAGTATACCATCATTACTTTCATGTAGAGAACAGAATTCTCACTATTATGTGCCAGGCACACACTTAGAAATCTTTTCGATGGAAAAAATGCACAGTCCCTCTCTAACTGTAGTGGTTTCTCTTTACAAAGCTTAAATATCAAATGCTAGCAATGGGCTGAGAGCATCATCAGTGACAGCAAACAATGACTAGCCCCTGGGTATCTGTCCACAAGTAATGTCAACCGAACCACAACCATACACAGTGAAGAGGAACCAAGAAATTGATGAATAAATGAAAATGGACTCAACCGTATCAGGGATTTCTTTTAAACTTTTTTTTTTTTTTTGGAAGAAAATCACCAGGATCCCTGCAAATAAACGCCATCTAAGACGATAGATGGGAATTTGTGAAGGCAAATCACAGTTCTTAGTCCCAACTGTACCAAATGCATTTGAAATGGGGAACTGGTTGAGTATATTCACTCACAATTGGAATATATGAGCGGCCCACTGGGTGCTCTGCTATGTTGCATTCAGAATTATCTTTGCTACTTTATTTTTTTTTAAACTAAAATACTGATCTAATCAAGTAAACTAAAGCCCTTAAAGCAGCAAAAGAGGCCAGGATCCATGTAGAAATAGCACGCACCTGTAGGTGTCCTCTGGATACACTTTAGTCACATAATCCTGAAACTCCATGCAGACCTTTTCCTGAAACTTCTCAATTTGCAGCGCATTTTCCAATCCCGGGTGATCTAAAAGAATCCAAGCAACCACCACATAAAGCCTTTGCTTATGAAAATTAATTAGAGTCTGATTAAATTAGCAGGATGGCGATTAGATTTTAACTCTTCTGAACAGGGAAGTTAAATTCTTCCTTGCAGGCTAAAAATACATCATTATACATACTTAAAAAGGGAAAGAATGATATTCTGAAGTAATTATGTGGTTGTTTCAAAGATGCCAAGAAGAAATTAGATCTTACAGTGGTGGGCAAAAGTCTGGAATCACTTGTGAGTTTTGCGTTCTTCATACTTTCTAATGTTTTTTTTTTTTAAATTTTGCGTTAGCCCAGCATATTCATCTTTCTACCACATTAAAAGGGATACATTTGGCTATTAGAGTTGACTTTTTTGCATTCCTTGCTTCCAATTTAAATACTTTACAGACACTGGGAGATAGCTAGTACGTCAAAACTGGATCGAGATTACCCAATATGCACACGTTATTTCTGACCAATCAAGAGGCTGGTTTCACTAACCAATCACAATGCTGATATCTAGCCAACAGTGCAGCTATAAAAAAGCGTGGAATTTTTGAATTTTATAGGCTTTCTGGATCGACCATGAAGATGACTCGGACCCTGACGTTGGAGGAGCGTGTTCGTGTGTCCTTTATGAGCGAGGAAGGATTTTCAAGCCGTCAGATAGCCAGGAAAGTTGGCTGCAGTCAGAGCGCTGTTAAGATTGTACAGAAGAAGAAAGAAACGGGTTCAGTGGTGGACAAGCCTCGTTCAGGTCATCCACGTGCATCAACATCACGCCAGGACCACACACTACGACGCATTTCACTGACTAATTGCAAGTTGACCTCTCCTCAGTTACTTCAAGAGTGGTCAGACAAGAGTGAGGTCAGTGTCAGCTCATCAACATTTCATCGCTGGTGCCTGCAATTTGGTCTCCGGGGCTGCAAAGCACGGAATAAGCCACTGATGACTGACATACAAAGGCGCAAACGGATCATGTGGGTGAGAAAGCACTCAACCTGGTTGACTGAAATGTGGGAAAAGGTGCTATTCAACAAGGAAAGCACCTTCTGCCTGTTTGGTAACCAGGCCCACACCTATGTGAGGAGATTTCCTGGAGAGGAATTCAAGCCTGAGTGTCTCACCCTCACTGTGAAGCATCCTTTGAAGGTCATGGTCTGGGGCTGCATGGCTGCCAGTGGCGTTGGACGTCTTCACATCATCGATGGAATGGTCAACAGGGCCAAGTACATCACCATACTGCAAAAGTGCATGGTGCCATCAGCACACCAGCTGTTTCCTGGCCAGTTCCTGTTCCAAGATGACAATGCACCCTGCCATCGCTCCAGACAGGTGATCAGCTGGAAGCAGCGGAACAACATCAAGTCAATGGACTGGCCTGTCCAGTCTCCAGATCTGAATCCAAACGAGAAACTGTGGCACAAGGTGGCCTTGGAAATATCCAAGAGGCATCCGACATCAAAGCGTGAGCTGATTGAGTCACTCATTGCAGCTTGGAACCACGTTGTCACCAATGGTCACCTTGTCAGACTGGTTCATTCAATGCCTACAAGGTGCAGTCAGGTGATCAAGAACAAAGGGTGGCCCATCAAATACTGAGCCATCACTGACACATAAAAACGGCCTTTTTCAAGGCCACCTACATTAATTTGAAGGAAACCCGGCGTGCATCCATAATATTTTAAAGCATACTTACAATAATATATCGTTGGCCAACGATGTACATTACGCAATTTTCACAGAAAATCTATCAACAGGACAACTATGGGGAACAAACTCAGAAAATAAGGGCCTAACCAATACTAAAAGTTGGCCCTAATAGCCAAATCTATCACTTATCATGAGATACACAGAAAAAGCCACTGGGAGGGAAAATAAATTAAGATATAAGGCCACGAAGTTGAAAAAATGTCAAATTTACAAGTGATTCCAGACTTTTGCACACCACTGTACCTGCTAATTGTCTTTCCTTGAGTTCTCTCCGGGCCAGTCCAGGAACTGTAGGGTAGTCAATCCTCTCCAGCAGCTGAGGACTGAATATTCAAAGTCTTACTGACAGGCTATCCATCTCCCCCTGGTGTCAGAGACTCAGTCCACTACTGTCAAAGCAGTCTGTACCACTAATATCTACAACTAAGCTGAACCAACATAAACACCATAACCACCTAACTACACATACTAAGTCTCTTCCTTTGTTATTACATTGGTTTTTGTTTGTTTGTTTTTTTGTTTTTTCGAAACGGCTTCAATACCGTACTCCCCGCCATGATAGGGTGCCCCATAATCAGCCGCCACTGACTTCTATATTGCATATAGTACCTTGAAGCAACTGAAAACCCAAGTGGGTCATTCTCTTAAGGCTTGTCACTGAACTGAGTAGGCCCTGGACTGTCCCGGAGAGAACTCAAGGAAAGACAATTAGTAGGTAAGGTCTAATTTCTTCTTCCTCGTCGTCTCTCCGGGCCAGTCCAGGAACTGTAGGGAAGTACCAGAGCAGTACTTAATATTGGGAGGGACCCGCTAAACCCACCACTATTGCTGCGGCCCCCACCTTTGCATCTCCTTTTGCCTGAAAATCCAGCTTATAATGTCTCGCAAATGTGTGAAGGGACTACCACGTCGCCGCCCTACAAATATCCACTGGTGGAACCAACGCAAACTTGGCCCAAGACGCTGCCTGTCCCCGCGTGGAATGCGCTCGAAGCCCTTCAGGAACAGACTTTCCCGCCGTCTGATACGCTACTACGACCGCCTGCTTCACCCACCGAGCAATCGAGGCCTTGGACGCCGCCTCACCTTTCCGCGGTCCACCAAACAAGACGAACAACCTGTCTGTCTTCCGAAACGCCTCCGTTTTCCGCAGATACCTCTTGAGCACTCTGCCTAGATCCAGCTTCCGCAGCGACCCAGCTATTCTTGCCCCCTTACGGTTCCGAAAAGTGGGAAGAGAAAATCGGCTGGTTCATATGGAACCCTGACCCCACCTTTGGCAGAAAAGAAGGAACAGGTCACAACATTACCTTCTCTGCCGAAAACTGGATGTAGGGCTCCCTACACAAAAGCGCTTGCAAATCGGATATCTGCCGAGCCAAACACAAGGCTACCAAAACCGCTGCCTTCCAAGAAAACTCTCTCAGCGACACTGCTCCTGTGGGCTCAAAAGGCGGTTTCGTCAACGCCTCAAGGACCAAGTTTAAATCCCAAGCCGAAACCACCAGTCTCACTGGGGGTCTTACATTCTTAACTGCTCTGAGAAATCTGAGCACATCTGGGTGGATAGATAAGCCCCTACGTTGTATCTTTCCCCGAAAAGAAGCTAGCGCCGCCACCTGAACCTTGAGGGTACTGAGGGCGAGTCCTTTGTCCAGACCTTCCTGCAAGAACGACAGGATGTCCGGCACCATTGCCGAAAAAGGCTGAACGCTACACCTGTTGCACCAATTCTCAAAGATACGCCAAATCCAACTATACGCCAATGACTCAGACGGCCTTCTGGATTTCAGCATCGTGGAAATCACTGCAGCGGCATAACCTCTATGCCTCAGCCGGTCCCTCTCAAGAGCCAAGCCGTAAGAGAGAAGCACTCCATATGTGGCATCAGAACCGGACCCTGGTACAAAAGTTGCTTCAGCTGGGCAATGTCCAGGGCGTGTCCACGACAAGCCGTACCAGATCCGCCTACGATGGGTCTCCTTGGCCAATCCGGAGCAATGAGGATCACCTTGCCGCCGTGCCCCTCTATCCTCCAGATGATGCGTCCGATCATCGGCTACGGAGGAAACACAGAGCAGCCTGCTCGACGGCCAAGGCTGAGCTAACCCGTCGAGCCCTTCAGACATGGGTTCTCTGCACCGGCTGTAAAACTGGGGTGCTTTGGAATTGACGAAAGTGGCCATTAGATCCATGACTGGCTGCCCCCACCGTAACATAATGTCGTGAAAGACTGCCTCGTTCAATTCCCACTCTCCTGAATCTACCACATTCCGACTGAGGTAATTGGCCTGCCGATTGTCTCGACCTGCCACATGAGCCGCTGAAAACGCTATCAAATGACTCTCTGCCCACTGCATTAGCAGTTGACTCTCCTCCAACAAGGCTACACTGCCTGTACCGCCCTGCCGATTGATGTAAGATACTGTCACAGCATTGTTGAAGAACACGCGCACCGCCTTTCCCGTTACTAACCCTTCGAACTCTTGGAGAGCCATACGCACTGCTCTCATCTCCAAGCGGTTGATGGACCAGCCGCTTACTTATGGCGGCCAGCAGCCCTGCGCTATTTGTGACAGACAATGCGCTCCCCAGCCGGATAGACTGGCGTCCGTGATCACCAGCACCCACTCTGGCTGATCCAGGGACACCCCTGCTTGAAGATTTCTGGCATCCAACCACTGCAAGCTGGCCCGGACCGTCTCCGAAACTTCTAATTTCTGATTCAGCGGATGACTCTGGGGCGACCATCTGGAAAGCAAGGCCTGCTGTAGAGGTCGCATACGCGCCCTGGCCCATGGGACCAGGTCCAACGCCGCCGCCATTGAGCCCAGCAGCTGCGAATACCGCCACGCTGTCGAAGCTTTCATGCGCATAAACGTGGCCACCTGCTTTAAAATCTTCCAAACTTGGTCCTCCTGCAGAAACACCGCCCCCATGGCCGTGTCGAATAACACCCCGAGGTACACGAGGCGCTGCACCAGAGCCAGGTGACCCAACCAAGCTGTTCCAGGACCGCAACCACTCGGGCTGTCACGCTGATGGAATCCTGAACCGACGGAGCCTGAATCAGCCAGTCGTCCAGGTAGGGATGTACTAACACGCCTTCCCTTTGCAACGTCGCCGCCACCACCATCACTTTCGTGAAAGCGCGTGGTGCCATTGCCAGCCCGAATGGTAGCGCCCGGAACTGAAAATGACCCATGGGCACCGCAAAGCGCAGGAACTCTGATGCTCCTGTCTGATGGGAATGTGCAGATAGGCCTCCGTCAAATCTATGGTGGACAACAACTCGCCCGGTCTCACGGAGCGAATTACCGAACGTAGAGTCTCCATGCAGAAGTGCGTCACCCTTAAACAGCGGTTTACGTGTTTGAGATCCAGAATAGGTCAAAAGGAACCTTCCTTTTTGGGAACTACAAAATAAATCGAGTATCGACCTAGTCCATACTGGTCCTGCGGCACGGGGACCACGGCTTGAAGACGCAGCAGGCGCTGAAGAGTAGAGCGAACTGTGTCCCTCTTTGCCTGTGAACCGCAAGGAGACACCACGAAGGCATCAGATAATGGCTGAGCGAACTCCAACTCGTACCCGTCGCGGATCATCTCCAGCACCCACCGGTCCGACGTTATGGTGGTCCAGAGTGGAAGCCCCGTAAACGGCCTCCTACTGGAACCTACGCCTGGACCAGCCCCGTTTCATTGTGTCTTCTTGGAGGAGCTCTGCTGGGAACCGAAGTAACCTCTGCCGAAACCTCGAGCTCCCCGAAAGGACTGACCTTTGGTCGTAAAACGACCGCGCTGATAAGGTGCAAAACGCGCTGCTCTAAATCTGCGAAACTCTCTGCTTGGCCCTTTCTGCAGTCCCCTTGGCTTTGTGCCTTTAGGACGGTCCTCCGGGAGTCGACCCCCCTTTGAGTCCCCCAGATCCTTAACAATCTTCTCCAGAGCTTCCCCAAAGAGCAGCTTGCCCTTATACAGCAGCTTACTTAGACGGGCCTTAGAAGAGGCGTCCACCGCCCAACTTCTCAGCCAGAGAAACCTCCTTGCGGCAATCACTGACGCCATGGTCTTAGCCAAAATCCGTACCAGGTCATAGAAGGCATCTGCCAGATATGCCGCCGCTGATTCCAGCTTCGCACCTTCCGCGGAAGAGCCGTTGCTCACCTCAGTGGTAGAATCTCCTTGGAGCCAATGAATGGAGGCTCTTGCCACATAGGCTCCACAAACAGATGCCTGTAGGGAAAGGGTACTGGTATCAAACGCCTGCTTTAGAAGTGACTCCAACTTCCTATCTTGCAGATCTTTAAGGGCCGCTCCTCCCTTTACTGGAATCGTCGTCTTCTTCGTCACTGCTGATACCAATGTATACACCTTCGGCATTCGCAGTAACTCCTTTTCTTCCTGCGGCACCGGATATAATCTACCTATGGCCTAGCACCCCTCAGAGTTGCCTCTGGACATTCCCATTCCGACTCCACCGATTAATTACCCTATGGACCGTAAAACACTGCTGCAGCAGCAGATCCTCCAAGGGTTCCTCCTGCACCGTCAGCATCGCAATATTGAGGGCCGCTAGCGAATGCGCAATAAGAGACAGACACTCTAAAGACATTGGGGTCCTCGCCTGGAGGAATCTCTCCCTCTTCCAGGTCTCCTGTCCAATCTAGCCCTTCCTGGGAGAGAGGTTCCCCCTCCTCAGCTACCTGAGGCACAGGAGGCTGCTGACCGAAGCCATCGGCCGCAGCCTCCCCTAGTAATCCTCTCCTAGAGGTTCCCTCACCTGGATCCATTGCAGCCCCCTCCCCTATCAAAGGATCTGACAGGTTAGGGGGAGAAACCTTGTCCTGCCCCTGCCCAAGCTTCAGACAGTAGGCTTTATGGAGTGAGAGGATGAAGTTCGCAGAGAAAACAGACTCCAAGCCCCCCTGAAGCCCTGGACCAGGAATCTGTGTAACAGGCACCTCACCAATAGACTTCTTAGCCTTTGCCTTCTTTTTCTCCGGTTTCATTTTAAGTGCGGGAGAAACGGCTGCCGATTCCAAAATGGCCACCGTTCCCACCTTTTCCCCCGCGCTTAAATAGCTGCCCAATGGAGTGACTGGCTTCGCCCTGTCCTCCATGCTGTTCCCCACAGCCCGGCAACCCGGCTTCTTCGGCGCGTACTGATAAAACAGCCAGAACCCAAACTGACAGCCCGTGGCGACTCAGACACAGCGCACACGCTGCCGGCTCCGGCCGCATGCGCTGCTACTTCCACCGCTCCAAACTCTCCGGTTTCAGCACGCCACCTCAGATGCCTCCTAGTCAACCACAAAAGACGCCAGATCTTCTCACCTGAAAGCCTTCCGTATTCTGCCACACTCCGGACAACCTCCTTCCGCTGCTAGTGGTAGAGGTAGGTCGGGTGCCTGAAACCAAAGGGGGTGGACTCTGGGGTTCCCAGCTCCCCCCCTTGCAATCAGTGGTGCACGAAGCTGCTAATCGAGGCAGGCTCTGCCTCTGCTCCTCTTCAGAGAAACTTTCCCGCAGCCGTGCTCTTTATCTTTTTTTTTTCTTCAATCCTGTTAATTGCACTGTTCCTGTCAATGGAACCCTGCTAGGGCCCCCCAGGAAATTCTCTCTTACTTTGTCCTTTACGTCCGATTCCTCTTTGTCTCACCAGAAGCCTGTCAGAAACCTGTCCTATCCAGCTGCTGAGGACTGACAGACAGTCTCTGACACCAGGGGGAGATGGATAGCCTGTTAGTAAGACTTTGAATATTCAGTCCTCAGCTGCTGGAGAGCACTGACTACCCTACAGTTCCTGGACTGGCCCGAAGAGACGAAGAGGAACAGTCCTTTACTGCAAGAGTGCGTATCTCCAGACTGGTTCCGCAAGAGGCTAAGATGCTGCCACAGACACACACACTACATCAGCCCAAATTATGGGAAGCATCACTTTCAGCAGGACAGAGTTATGCTTTGGGAGGCATTTTAACTTTGATACCCCTCTGCAATGTTAAAATTAAAGGGTTAAAAAAAACCAAGTAGAGCAAATATTCAGCAAGGCTCATGGAATTCTTCCCAAGCTCTCTGTATGCATGTGTGTTGTCTGACCTGGAAGGGAGAAGTTGATTGAATGGATCAGTTAATAAATATTCAAATGGATTGGAAAGAATAATAAATCCAAGTGTGATAATATATTTAACCATTAGATATCACCCAACCAATTTCAGATGATGCATTTAAATTTAAAGAGGGAACCACTGTAGCAAGTGTAACACACATAACTTTTTTTACACAATAACAGATTCCTCAGTGAAGCAAGGGGTTACTTTAATTACATTACATTCTTGCAAGAGGGGTGTCCACTTGACTAAGCAGAGACCCCATCCTCTATTTCACAGTTCTTTTATAGTACACTATGTCCTCTTCCTCTTCCAGCATGTCTATAACTCATTGGTTAACACTGTCTCACTCCACCTCTTTGCACTTCTGCACCTGTGACAGGCTACGTATTATTAGCCACGTAGTCTCTCCTTCCAGGATGCAGGCATAAAACAAAGGGAGTCAGAAAGTCATTACATACAAAATTATATTACAGAGTGTTAAATGAATGGAACACAATAATTATATTACATTGTAAAAATAACATCACATTTTGTTTATATCAGCAAGACAACAGCTATTGCCATGCTTCCTCCAACACTAAGAGGCCTATAAACAGACAACTACATAGTTCTGTCACCAGGTCTCACCATGCATAGCAACCATTAAGCAAAAGACTTCACAGTAGAATTTACAAGAAAGAAAATGAATACACATCTGAATCACTAAGAGTGTGTGTGAGAGCATGTGCATCTGTATTTACATTAGCTCTCTGCAAATGGGATAGAAGAGCAGAGGAAAGGGGAGGTGCAGTTTAAAACACAGAAATATAGAAAACAATGGCAGATAAAGACCATATGACTTATCCAGTCTGCCCATCTATGAGAACTATTAAAGTTCTACAATCCCTTCCTTTCCCTCAGAGATAGCATAGTTATTCACCTGTAACAGGTGCTCTTCGTGAACAGCAGGAATAAGTCTTCATGTATGGGTGACGTCCCCCAATAAGTCCTGCATGGGAATGTTCCCCAGCTTCCAATCAGAAGCTTGTAGGAGCCTCAACTGCACACACGCGCCTGCCTTCCTGCGGTGCCATTTTCTCCTCAGTAAAATAGAAAGCTAGTAGCCAAACACAACTCCACGGGGAGGTGGGAAGGTTGTGAGGACTTATTCCTGCTGTTCACAGAGAACACCTGCACAGGTGAGTAACTACGCTTTCTCCGTGAACAAGCAGGAAGTAAGTCCTCAGGTATTCAATTCCCAAGCTACAGGATATCAGACATGAAAAACTAGACCAACAGGGGCAACAAAGATCAAGACAAACAGCAGAGGTAGCCCCCCTTCGGGACTCAACCGATTCAACGTCCACAGCAGGCATCAACATCAGGACAACTCTTTCAATAGCCTGGATGGACAGAAGGGCTGGTGAGAAGGCGTTGAACCTAAGATTCAGAAACTGCTAACACCTAATCAGGAGTTAGTGGGCCTGTTTCCTGAGTGCAGTTGAAGCCTGCATAAAAGGCTCCTGTGCCCTGCCCTTTTGAGGCTTTCCTAACCAGGGCTCCACACATCAAACAGTAAGTAAGGATTTGAGGGTTTCTTTGTTTGGTTTTTTTTTTATTACATTGCTAGCTCTCTGACTGGGAGCTCTTAAAAGGGTTTTGTGTATACTTTTTAAAAGCAAGGTTACTTACATTTTTGTGTTTTAGGGGAACTTTACTGGAGCACAGTAGGTTGCTGAACTCTGTAACCTCCTCAGATTCAGAAACTGCTAACACCTAATCAGGAGTTAGTGGGCCTGTTTCCTGAGTGCAGTTGAAGCCTGCATAAAAGGTTCCTGTGCCCTGCCCTTTTGAGGCTTTCCTAACCAGGGCTCCACACATCAAACAGTAAGTAAGGATTTGAGGGTTTCTTTGTTTGGTTTTTTTTTTTTATTACATTGCTAGCTCTCTGATTGGGAGCTCTTAAAAGGGTTTTGTGTATACTTTTTAAAAGCAAGGTTACTTACATTTTTGCTGTTTTAGGGGAACTTTACTGGAGCACAGTAGGTTGCTGAACTCTGTAACCTCCTCAGATTCAGAAACTGCTAACACCTAATCAGGTGTTAGTTCCCTCCCTACCCACCCCGGCACCCACCCACCCCTAGTGAGCAGTCTTGCTTTATAGGGCACCTCCCCCTTTAGCAAATCACAGTGAATTGGACCAGCACATATTGAATATAATTAAAGAGATTTAACTGCTTTTTCTCTGAAAGGACAGCTGCAAAACCAGCTGGTACTTGGTAGATCTCTCTCTTTTGCTTTAACAGATACCTAAGCTCCACAAACAGAACAATGGCTGGGAAAAATCGTATTGCTAAAGCTGTTGCCCCCGTTACAGCTTCTGCCTCGGTCCAGACAGAGGCCCTAATGCCAGTTGAAGAACCGGTTCCATGTGCAGGGTGCCTGCATGCTGAAGCTCTGAGGAAACAAGTGGAGGAACTCAGAGAGGAGGTGGCGAGGCTGAGGAGCATTCAAGACAGTGAGAAATACATTGATGAGATGCTTCTTGCAGCAACCAGGCTCTCCAGCACAGGAGAAGATGGGTGCCAACAGAATGTTGATGGTTGGACAACAGTCACCAGAGCCTGCAAAATCACCAATCCAACTTCTCCAGCCCTTGAATTGAAGAACCATTATGCAGCCCTGGAAGTGGAGGAGGTGAAAGCATCCCTGGAAAGGGAAGAACCAGAGTTCAAGTACCCCATAGTTGCGGAATCAGTGACCAGAAGGAAACGAAGGGTAGTGGTTGTTGGAGACTCTCTTCTGAGGGGTACTGAGGCGTCCATCTGCCGACCAGACTTGATGTCCAGAGAGGTGTGCTGTCTGCCTGGTGCCAAGATCCAAGATGTTACGGAGAGTTTGCCGAGACTCATCAAGCCCACTGACTATTACCCAATGTTGCTAATCCATGTTGGAACAAATGATACTGCCAGGTATACCTCGGAACGTATCAAAAGTGACTTCATGGCTCTGGGACAGAGGGTGAAGCAGGTAGGTGCACAGGTGGTGTTCTCTTCAATCCTCCCTGTTGAGGGTAAAGGCCAAGGCAGAGAGGCTCGCATCCTGGAGATGAATGCATGGCTGCGTGGATGGTGTCTTCGAGAGCATTTTGGTTTCCTAGACCATGGGATGCTGTTCCAAGGGTTGCAGAGCAGAGATGGCATCCATCTGTCCAAGAAAGGTCAACGCATCTTTGGTAGTAGACTGGCTAATCTACTGAAGAGGGCTTTAAACTAGATTCGTTGGGGATGGGTGAAGAAAGCCCCCAGGTAAGTGAAAGCCCCCAGGTAGGTGATACATTAAATACCTTTATGGAAATGGGTAACAGGGGTAACACATGGAAAGCAGTGTGTATTAATGCCCGTAGCATGGGAAATAAGATCCCTGAAGTTGAAGCTTTGGTGGGAGTGGCTGACTTGGATTTAGTGGCAGTTACAGAAACGTGGTTCACAGAAAACCATGACTGGGATGTAACTATACCTGGCTATACTTTATTCAGAAAGGACAGGGTAGGAAGAAGGGGAGGAGGAGTGGCACTATATGTAAAAACTACTATTAAAGCTTTGGAATTACAGAGCTTAAAAGGGAGAGAGGAGGCATTGTGGGTTAAACTAGAAAGAGGGAAAGAGAAATCTATTTGCATTGGTGTGATATACAGACCTCCCTCACAAGAGGAAGAGGTGGACAGAGAGTTAATTGAAGACATACGCAGCATTGCTAGGAAAGGGGGAAGTGCTACTGCTAGGAGATTTCAATATGCCAGATGTTGATTGGCACATTCCTGCTGCAGTATCATCTAGAAGTAAGGAGATCCTGGATTCTCTACAGGGAGAACTATTCAGGCAATTGGTAACAGACCCCACACGTGAAGGGGCCATACTGGACTTGGTGCTTACCAATGGTGAGAGTGTTTCTGATGTTGTAGTGGGAGATCATTTTGCATCCAGTGATCACCAGATGATGTGGTTCAGTATTAGGACTAGGGCTGTTAGAATCCATTCCAAGGTGAAGATCTTAGACTTTAGGAAGACTAACTTTGCGAAGATGGGCCAATACCTCAGGGAGTCGTTAGTGGGATGGGAACAGCTGGGGGATGTAGAAAAACAGTGGGCAAAACTGAAAGGGGGTATTTTAAAGACAACCAACCTTTTTGTTAAAATGGTAAATAAAGGCAAAAGGAACAGGAGACCGCTATGGTTTTCGAAGGAAGTAGCTGAAAAAGTGAAGAAAAAGAGGGAGGCCTTCATGAAATACAAGAGATCACAGAGAGAGGAAGACAGGCATCTGTATTTGGAAAAACTTAGAGAAGCTAGCAAAGTAGTCAAGAAGGCAAAGATTCAAAAGGAGGAGGAAATAGCCAATGCAATAAAATGGGGGGATAAGACATTTTTCAGATAAATTAGTGAGAAGAGGAAGGGCAAAAGTGGTATTGTCAGACTCAAGGGTGCAGGGGGGGGGAATATGTAGAAGCTGATAAGGATAAAGCGGAATTGCTTAACAAATATTTTTGTTCTGTGTTCACAGATGAAGAACCAGGAGCAGGACCTCAGAAAACACCCACAAATAAGAACAGAAGCGAGGGACATCTTGAACAATTTTCAGAAGACGGTGTTCGTGAGAAACTAGCTCAACTTAAAGTAGACAAAGTGATGGGACCGGTTGGGATACACCCTAGAATACTGAGGGAACTTGGGGACGTTCTAGCAACTCCACTGACTGACCTTTTCAATGCCTCGTTGGAGTCGGGAGTGGTGCCAAAGGACTGGAGAGAGGCTCATGTGGTGCCTTTACACAAAAGCGGAAGTAAGGATGTGGTTGAAAACTACAGGCCGGTTAGTTTAACTTCAGTGGTGAGTAAATTATTGGAAACGCTGCTGAAAGAGAAAATAGTGAGGTTTCTGGAGTCCAGCGGATTACAGGATCCGAGGCAGCATGGATTCACCAGAGGCAGGTCTTGTCAGACAAATCTGATCGATTTCTTTGACTGGGTGACCAGGGAGTTGGACCGAGGGAGAGCTCTAGATGTGGTGTATTTAGATTTCAGTAAAGCCTTTGACACTGTTCCTCACAGGCGACTTATAAACAAACTGAGCACCCTAGGGATGGACCCTAAAGTTACTGCTTGGGTTAGAAATTGGTTGGGTGGGAGGCGACAAAGAGTACAAGTAAATGGAGCTCACTCTGAGGAGAAGGATGTTACCAGTGGTGTGCCCCAGGGATCTGTCCTTGGTCCGATTCTTTTTAACATCTTTGTTAGTGATATAGCGGAAGGGCTGTCGGGTAAGGTTTGCCTCTTTGCAGATGATACCAAAATCTGTAATAGAGTAGACACCCAGGAAGGTGTAGATAACATGAGGAGGGATCTAGCTAAGCTTGAAGAATGGTCTAGAATTTGGCAGCTGGGATTTAATGTTAAAAAATGTAAGGTCATGCATTTGGGCTGCAGCAATCCAAAGGAGCAATACAGTATAGGAGGTGAAGTACTTTTGTCCACTAAAGAAGAGCGGGACCTAGGCGTGGTTGTGTCTGATGATCTTAAAGTAGCTAAACAGGTAGAAAAGGCGACGGCAAAAGCTAGAAGGATGCTTGGGTGCATACGGAGAGGAATGGCTAGCAGAAAAAAGGAGGTGATAATACCTCTGTATAAGTCTTTGGTGCGACCTCATTTGGAGTATGGTGTGCAATTCTGGAGACCGCACCTTCAAAAGGATGTGAACAGGATGGAGTCGGTGCAGAGGGTTGCTACTAAAATGATTAATGGGCTTCATTATAAAGCATATGAGGACAGACTTAAGGATCTTAATATGTACACCTTAGAGGAAAGGCGGGATAGAGGTGATATGATTGAGATGTTTAAATACCTCCGTGGCTTAAATGTTCAGGGAGAGAGCCTCTTTCAATTGAAAGCAAGTTCTGCTACGAGGGGACATGGGATGAAAGTGAAGGGAGATAGATTCAGGAGTGATATGCGGAAATATTTCTTTACGGAAAGAGTAGTGGATCCGTGGAATAGTCTCCCAGTGGAGGTGGTAGAGATGAGGACAGTAACTGAATTCAAAAAAGCATGGGACCAACACAGAGGATCTCTAAAGGTAGAAAGTGGACTGTTGTAGTTGTTGTTAATGAAGGACAGACTAGATGGGCCTTGTGGTCTTTTTCTGTCATCATGTTTCTATGTTTCTAAGTCCCAAACAGATACCGGAGTACGGCTTGGCTGAAGTTACTGTCACTCCAGGAATTCCCATCCAGGCAGTAAGTGGGCTGTAAAGGTGTGGACACAGGACCACGTGGCAGCCCTGCAAATTTCCTCCGTAGAGACAGAGCGCAGATTGGCCACGGAAGTAGCTATGGCCCAGACACTGTGGGCAGTGAAATGGCCCTTGAGGTTCAGCCCTGCCTCAGCCTAGACAAAGGATATGCAAGTCCACCACTCAAATGGACAGCGTGCGTTTGGAGACTGCTACGCTCAGTTTGTTGGGTGTCACAGGAGATGAACAGCTGCATAGAAAGACTGTGCAGGCTGGTCCACCCAAGTTAGAAGGTCTTGTATCTAATGTATGCAATCCAATGTATGCAGATGAGCCTCCGCCCTGTTGGCGTGAGACCTTGGAAAGAAGGTGGGCAGTACCACTGATGGGTTGAGGTGGAAGGCCAAAACCACCTTCGGCAAGAAGCACAGGTGGGTGTGTAGCACCACCCAGTTATAGTGGAATCTTGTATATGGCGGATGGGCCACCAGAGCCTGAAGCTCACTGACTCAGCAAGCCAAGGTGAGTGCCACCAGAAAGATGACCTTCCAAGTCAGGAATTTCAGCGGACAGATAGCAAGCAGCTAGAAGAGCACAGAAGCTATCCCAGGACCATGTTGAGATCCCATGCAACCGGGTGGGGCCTTAATTGGAGGTCTCGACAGGGGCAAGCCCCGCATGAAGTGGGCCACTAATTGCTGAGCGGAGATGGGCTTTCCCTCAAAGTCCCAGGTAGGCCCTAATCACAGATGCCCTTGCATGGAGTTAGATTTGAGACCAGAATCAGAGATACAGGAGGTACTCCAGCCAATCCTCGGCCAGGAAGAGAAAGGATCCATTGCCTTTCCCGCACAGCAGAGGGAGAACTGGCACCATTTGAAGCACAGGCATGGCAGTTGGAGTCCTTGCAGGAGGGTAAGAGGACATCCATCATATCACCCGGTAAGTTGAGCTTGGATAGACTACCCGCTCAGCGTCCACGCCGTGAGGGCCAGGAACCAGACGTTCAGGTGCAGGAGGTTCCCTTCCTCCTGAGAAATGAGGTTGGGATTGCAACCCAACTAGATGGGCTCCTGGCAGGAGAGTTGGAGCAGCAGGGAGAACCACGGCTATCTGGGCCAGAATGGTGCAAGGAAGATCATGTTCCCCCTCTCTGCCTAGCGCTTGAAAAGCATCTAAACCACCAGCGGAATCGGGGGATAAGCGTAGAGTAAGCCACCCCCCCAGTTGAGAAAGTCAGACATCTAACGCCATCCTGCCCCAAGAACGAAGTGGTCCACCTGCGCATTGCGCGGGGAGGCAAAGAGGTCCACTGTCGGTGTGCCCCACTCCTGAATGATGTGGTTCACTACCCTCCCGTTGAGGGTCCACTTGTGAGGCTGGAGGACCCAGCTGAGGTAGTCAGACATGTTGAGCACTCCTGGCAGGTAGGTCGACCGCAGCTCCTTAACATGAGCCACTGCAAACTTCCAGAGGCATACCCGCCTCCCAAAACAGGAGGTACAATCCCGTGCCACACCCCTCCCCCCCACCGTTTGTTGACGGTCTCAGAGGTCGAGGATAGGCCTGAAGCCCTCCATTTTCTTGGGGATGAGGAAGTAGCAGGAATAGAATCCCTGTTCTCTCTGGGCTGGAGACATCAGCTTGCCGGCTAGGTCAGCCAGCAGGGTGCTGACTTTCACTTGAAGGAGACAACGCTGTTGTGGGTCTAGAGGGTACTCCTCCAGGAAGAACAGTGGTGGGCAAGATGCAACAGAAACCCATCCTTTACAATCGGTAGCACCCAGGTGTCCAAGGTGATGACTGCCCACCTGAAAGGAGACCCCTTCAACAATAGGACAAATGGCTATGCTCCTGAGGAGGGTGTCAAAACCCCACCCCCAGCTGGGGCGTGGGTTGAGGCTGCTGCAGCTTAGCCTTATGCAGTTGCCGCTGGTCCTGCACCTTGGGCTGAGCTCCCTGGGGGCAATGTTCCCTCTAATTTTCTGTAGGCTGTGTGCGCATAAAATATCAGCTGTGCAGCTTTTGAAGGAAGGTTAAATTTTTGTGCGCCACATAACGACACTCAGAGTTATATACTTTAAAATTTGACTACATGTCAGAATACAGTATGTACACCACATTGACTGCACTAGAAAATATTGAGAAACTTGTGAAAACCATAAATACACAACAACTTTTAAATTTTAAGACGTCTGTGTTGTTTTCTATCAGAATCAGAACCGTAATTTTTGTGCGCTCTGTTGTAAAGTCTGTGCGCTCGCTCGGTGAGGTGTGTGCGCGCGCACATGCGCACAGCTTAGAGGGAACAGTGCCTGGGGGCTCTGGTAGTACCAGCGCTTTGGCCTATAGAAGGACTTCTTTACTTGATATTTCTTCTTGGCAGAATCCTCCGTCTTGTGTGAGAGGTGGGAAATGGTCACCTGCTCAGTCTAGATTTTGGCCACCCTCTCCTGAATGGGTTTGCTGAAAAATATTTTCACCAGTGCATGACACATCTGCCAGCTTGTCCTGGACCCACTGCTCCAGATTGGAGGACTGGAGCCAGGCCAGCTGGCAGGCATGATGCCCACTGCCACTACCCTGCCCATCAACTCGAATGCGTCGTATGTAGCGCATACCATGTACTTGGATACATTCTTTCCATGGCCGACCAGGGAACGGAAGTCCTCCAGGTGCTCTGAGGGGATGAGGGACCCGAGTTCGCTCACACCCCCCCCCCCCCCATGTCGTCTTTCAAGAACATCTCCATATGGAGCTGATAGGAGAGGACCCGGACGATGAGCATGGAGCCTGAAAAAACAGTGCCATCCAAACCAGCCTAGTGTCCACTGCTACAGACCCGATGTTCCCAATTCAGGCTGAAGGGCGTGGGTCTCCAGGATAGGCTGCGCCACTGAGGGCAACACTGCCAGGGGCACCAGAGCCACCAAGGCTCATGTAGCCAAGAAAGCTTGCATGTGCACGTCAAGGGCCCAAAAGGCGCTCAGTAAGCTCTGCAGTTTCAGAGGGTGTCAGGGCCAGTGCAGAGACCATGGCCACCGACTCTAGCAGCCGCACAAGAGACTCCACGATGGTTAGGTCACTGGGAGATTGCCGGGGGCCCTCTAGGGCCTTGGGATTCAATTCCTCCCAGACATCTTTGCAGGCTGTTCCTTGCTGCCACACTCTGCATTATGTTGAGAGGAGCTCTGATGCCAATGCCTGTGCTTAGCACAATCTCCAGCCACTCCCTTTGACACCAAGAAGTCTTTCTGAGGTGTCGATGGAGAGTTTCTGATCCAGGCTAACATAGCCCCTTGGCTCCAAGAGAGCACGGGCTCCATGTGAAGCCGAAACCTCGGCGGCACTCCTTGAGGGCATCTATGCCAGTGCCGAGGACACCGAGTCCGATGAACCTAAGAGGTCCTTTTCTCAACCCTTGAGGCCCTTCTTGGTCATCTGAAGACAATGAACAAGTGGCGGGCTCATGATCAGGTCAGAGGCATTGAATGCACCAACTGTGCCAGTCCATCACAAAGATGGTGCATGCACAGCGGGTGCACTTTTTAAAACTGCTGGCCGGCTTTGACATTGTCAGGAAAATGGCCTCCACAAGGCCAAAGGGCTCAATGCTGGCGAACGGTGCCAACCCCCCCCCCCAAAATTGGAAAAGGAGTGAGCCGCTTGGTATAAAAAAAAGAATGAAAAGAAGGGTGAAAAAGGACCCCACAGCATGGCCAGTGGCAGAGAATCCAGCACCCTAATGGCAGATGGAAAAAAGGCAACTTGGGAATGAAAACTGCAAAACATGCAGCACCCCAAAAGGCAAAGAACAGCTTTTTCTGGATTGCACTGGAACACGTCTGTGGGGCTCCGCAAAAAAAATGAACTGGGGAGAGGATGGCGCCACGGCAGGCAGGTGCATGTGCGTGATGGAGGCTCCCAAAAGCTTCCGGTTGGAACCTGGGGAGCGTTCCCATGCGGGGCTGCATCGGTGGACAACACTCATAAGTGAGGACTTACTTCTTGTTGTTCAAGGAGAATCTCTGTAATTGTCCCATGCTTTATTTAATTCAGATAAGTTCTGGTCTCCACCACCTCCATTGGGAGACTATTTCACACATTCACCAGCCTTTCCGTAAAGAAATATTTCTTCAGATTACTCCTGAAACTATCCCCTTTCACCTTCATCCTATCACCCCTTGTTCCAGAGCTTCCTTTCAACTGGAAGAGGGCCACCTCTTGTACATAGACACATTTAAATACCTCTGTGGTATCAATCATAACACCCTTCTCCCGCCTTTCCTCCAAAGTACACATATTGAGATCTTCATCACCAAATGCCTTATGACCACTTTAGGAGCTGTCCTTTGAACTGACCCCATCCTGTTTACATTTTTTTCAAGGTGCAGTCTACAGAACGGTACACAGTACTCCAAATGTACTCTCATTAGAGACAACTTACAGAAAGGCACTATTACTTCCTTTTGTCCGCCTGGTCATTTCTCTCCCTACTGACCAAACTTCCTTCTGACTTTTGCAGTCGCCTTTTCTACATGTTTGGCAACTTTAATATCATCTGATACAATCACCCCCAGGTCCCACTCTTCTTTCATACACCGAAGTACTTCATCCCCTATACTGTACAACTCCCTTGGGCTTTTACAGCCCAAATCCATGATCTAGCATTTTTTAGCATTAAATCTTAGCTGCCAAATTCTCAATCGTTTTTCAAGTTTCACTAGATCCCTCCTCATGTATCCACACCATCAAAGATGTTTATCCTGTTGCAGATTTTGATATTATCCGCAAAGAGGCATATTTTTCCCAACAGACCTTCTGCAATATTGCCTACAAAAATGTTAAAAAGAATAGAACTAAGGACTGAACCCTAAAGCACGCCATTGGTAACATGCTTATCTTCAGAGTGAACTCCAATTACTTCTGTCTTCTAGGCCTTCCACTCAACCAATTTCTTACCCTGTCAGTCACTTTAGGGTCCATCTCAAGGGCCCTCAGTTTATTTATAAGTCACTGATGCAGAACGGTGTTGAAGGCTTTGGTGAAATGGTGAAATTAGACCTTATCTGCTCATTTTCTTTCCTCAAGTCCCTCCAGTCCAGACATGTGGGTTATGCTCACTCACCAGCAGGAGACTGAGAACCACTGGTTTGATGTCGTCATGATATAAGGGGTCTCTGTGCAGCCCTGCTCTCACCAGTATTTCTGTAACAAAGCGAACTTCCCAATCAGGGATTATTAGAACCTCCTTCAATGCATATACACCAAAGTACACTTACTGAAGCTCTCTCTTTCCAGACTGTGCCAGGAATGGGAAAGGAACTAACTCTCATAACTGTAACTCCATCTTATGGCCCCCAAACAATGCATCAGCACAGCCATGCAACCTACTGGGAGCACAAAAAGACCAAGATGGACTAACATCACTGCTCAATTCCATAGCCTCAGCACGCTTTCCTTCCCTCAAGGCTAGGATGTACCAAAAGAATGCAGGGCAGGTCCTGTACAGGACTGGAGGGATTCAAGGAAAGAAAATTAGCAGGTAAGATCTAATTTCACCTTCCTCATTGTTCCCCAGTCTAGTCCAGATACATGAGACGTACCAAAGCAGTTCCCAACAATGGGGAGGGAGAACAGAAGAGTCCAGCCTATAGCTCAGAAGAGCACAACTCTCCAAGCATGAGAATTACAATGCTACCAAGCCACGAAGCAAGAAGGGCAGATCTCTTCTGTTTTCATGCCAGGTTCTGCCAACAAAAGTAACACGACATTTGGGAGAAGCAACCCTGATCCCTGCCAGAACTGACTGAACTTCCAAGTCTTGAAAGCTGGATTCACCCTGTATGACCTCTGCAGAGCACACCAAGAGACGAAGCCTGCAAGAAGCTCTTTTTGTCTTCTGAAAGATCACACGAAGGGTTGAAAGGTGTCTAAACTGCATAGCAGCCGAGACAACAGATCCCATTAACTCCCGATGACAGACAGCTGGGCCAGAAACAAGTAAACGCCGAAGTCACTACAAATCTAAGTAACTAGAATTTGAGGAACCTACAGTAAACATATCCAAAAGATGTAAAAAAACATGTCCAAGACAGCCTAGCCATGAAATCAGCTGGCCACGGCACCAATCCAGTTGGAACGCTTTGGAAAAGGTAGCTTGGCACCTAGCAATCATAGTCCGATCCCAGCAAGGAGCTCTGCGAACTCTAGGGTTCACTGCTCCAACAGACCCTCACCACCTCATTTGGGGGAAAAAAAACATAGCAAGAGGAATTGTTCTAGACAAATCAATCCCTGCTGGAGAGGGGTTCCACTGCTCCCCTCCCGAACACAGGCAGAGGGAGAACCCAGAACAGAGACATTTGGGACAGAAGGTAGGCATCTTGATTTCTGCCTCCGAACATGTCAGCTGTGCTGAGCTCACGTAACTCCAAGCTGTGTGTGTGCAACTCCTCTGAAAATGTCAGGCCATCAAACTCCTGAGATGAAAACTCAGTCTTTTCGCCTAACAAAGACTCAACTGTAACTCAGAAAAGAATCGTTAAAACTGCAAGGAAATTAAACACTCCTCTGGATTCAGCCTCTAAAGACCCAATATCATAAAGAAGCGGACCAGTTTCTGGTCAGAATCCTCGAAAGAAAAATACCACAATGCAAATGACAGCCTCTGTTGCCAGTCTAACACCCATCTCTGGTTGGCCTCTAATCTCCAAGGACCCTTCCCCTCATTAGAGTGTGCAGCACAAACCTGTACTTGAATGTTTGTGCTGTAGCAAGAGATTTCTGCCTTCCTGAGCCAACCACCCCTCAACAGCAACCGACATGGCTGCATTAGCCAGAGCTTCTGAACCACAAGCAGCTTGACAACCTCTCTTACCCATGGACCTCTGTCCTATGGAATTATCCACCTGGGCCTCCACTGATAGCTTCTTGCAAGGGCTGAGATATCTCAAGCCCTTCCAATAACACTCATCACCATACTCTGGCAGGACAGTGCTGTGACCTGGATATTTTTTCTGCATTAAAAAAACTCCAAAGAAACCCACCAAAAACAATTTTGTAATGTTACTTGATGTGTATTTATTAAATGCTAGCCTTCAAAAGCTATAGTTAAAAAAAAAAAGGATACATCATTTCCCATTGGCATAGTTAAAATACTGATTAACACACTATTGTCATGAGAACATCCTAAGTTGCTCTGTGTCAAATGGGGCCAAAATACTTGGAAGATGTTTTTCTGTAGTATCAGGCAATGAGGACACTATGGTCCTCCCAGCAAACTTTATCAGCAATGCCATTTGATCCCAAGATGAAAGAAACTAAGCACAGTGCCTTATCATCATTATGCATTAGCAATCTGGAACAAGATCCTTTCTGGATCTGTTTGAGAAAAAATTACATGGCAATTAGGAAAGGGCAAAAACCAACTTTCCTGCCAAGCTGCACAAGTGTTCTCTGGCCATAGTGCTGGCAGCAGAGGGAGGTGCTCCGATATCGTGTTTTTAGTGTGATACTGCAGGCACCTCCCCCTACCGAGAATTTGCACACCTGCTGATAACATTTATCAAAACAGGGCTGGCCCTACCATTAGGTAGACTAGGCATCTGCCTAGAGTGCAAGAATTTGGGGAGGGTGGGACAATGAGGCTTGACTGCAAACTACCACTGCTATCCTTTTAATGCCATCCTGCCGCCAGACCAAGACTTCTTCAAAAAAGGTAACCCAGCACGGTGGCTGCCTTGCAACACCTGCGTGCGCTCTAGATTGGCTGTACCTCACCCCCTCTGATGGGAAGCAATGGAGGAGCAGAGCACAGTCGACCTTCAGCATGCACTGATGCTGCAAGGCACAGTGCCATGCTTAGTTTCTTTTTTTTTTTTTTTGAAGCCTCTGACAGGTTGCAGGATGGAGTTAAAGAAACAGTGGTGGCCGCAAGAAAAGGCGAGTGATGCTGGATGCGGGGTGGGGGGGAGAGAGGGAAGGAGAGATGTTGGACTATGCTGGGGGGAAGGTTCGCCTTGAGTGTCTAATACCCTTGGACTGGTCTTGGGAAATAAACATGGCTTTTTCTACTAGATATCTAACTACCTACCTCAAAAGTTACACCTGTGACTTATTTAATTTTGTTTTAGGATTTTAATTAGGTCTCTAATGATACTGCACTATTTAATCGGCAACTCACTTTGAGCATATTTGGGAAAAGCAAGACACGTAGGAGAAATGTTATAAAAGCACTTGCTACTTGCAAAGCATATCTTCCAGGTGGAAAACAGCTCTTGCAAAATTGCATGAGTGTATAGACATGTGCAAATGCACATGGCTCACAAGAGCATGGGTATTTCTTCTGTGACCTGCGTATAGGCATTCCTGGGGGCAGAGGAGGAAAGCAATTGCGATGTATGTGCGTACTTTATAAAATGTGTAGAGCATACATGCACACGCTTACACCTGCCCTCGAGCAGGTGTGAATTTGTATGAGAGAATGTGTGCGCTAATAGAGGTTAATTCTAGGAATCATAGGTGCTTATAAGTGCCTTTATGAAATAAGTGCATCTTTTGAGATTTTCTGTAGGAGTCCTGTTATAATGATACTTATAATACTTATTTTTACAGTGCTAGACGACATTTACAGAGCTGTGATAGTGATAAGTATTCAAGTGCAGTATGTTCAGTAGGACTGGTACCCTGCGACCTGCTCACAACCAAACAAAATGGATTCTTACTACTAAGGACTCTAATGTGTTCCAAGCCTCAGACCTGCTGACCTCCACTATGAAATTTCATAACCACAAGTATAGGATGTTCCATTACATAATCTAATGTTAATTAGTCATTAGTTAAAATCATTTCTCAGTAACATTTTTCTAGTCCACAATAGAGAATTGAGGGAGACCACACAAAGAAATTTCTATTAACTCAATAGCTTATCACCACTGCTGTTTCCAATGTGCTTTTACCAGACTATCAACAAAAGAAACAGAGAAGATGCTGGTACACAAAGAGACTACTTGGCCCATCTAGCCCTGCCTGTCTGTCTTTGCCCACCATGCGGTCACAGGATTTATTTGATCTGTGGTCTTCTTTCTTCCACCTCTGCCATCCTCTCCCTCCTACACCACAAAAGGAAGGTCCCTTTTGTGTATGTTCTATGCATGACCAAATTTGGTCACCTGTGACTGATTCAAGTGAGGTTTTTGGACCACAGCATAGGGTATTTACATAGCCATAGCATTCTCTCTTTGAATCATTTGAAGTACTTTAATGAAGAAAAAAATTCTGCTGGGCAGACGCTTCCATCAAATGCACTGAAAGAGCCAGTTTTAGTTCATAAACGCTAGAAAGCTTTGTTTCATGCAGGTCACAGGGCAATACCATCGGGGATGTGATCCACATTAATGGGCAGTATTTCCAGCACACACACAAAAAAAAGACTAAATGTGTGTGCTTTATTTGAAGGGGGTGGGGGAGAATGGAAGTTTCTTCCTGCTCTTTTGGGCTACTATTCAAATTGAAACCTTGGAAATGGAGCTGGGATCCAGTCTCATCAGCCTTCATTTGCAACTACTTTGGAGCCCCCCCCCCAACTCAGTCCAGTCAATGCAGGGACAGCGACTGGCTAGTGCCATCCACTGGGGCTCCTTTCCAGGTCACCTCAAACATGGGCCTTGAATCTAGCCAATAGGGACCTTCTTCTCTAACCCCTCCCTCTCCCCCTTTTTGGAGTAGAAACCCTTAGGCAGGAATTGAAGTAGTATTTACCTACCAGGACTGAAGAGAACAATTGCTTTCAGGTAGGCGTATTCATAGCCATCAAGACAAAGTTTGACCATGCTATTGCAGAACTCCTGCAGCTTGAAGATGTGCTCCATAGTGACCTTCACTCTCTCCGCTGACAGTTTGTCTGCAATAAAAGACATCGAATGAGGACAGCGGCTCTTAAAAGGGATTCTCTCAGCAACAAAGGCATCACATGTCCCTATGGGCTGCCCAACTGAGGGTGAAGAGTCTAATTTTCTCTGCATATTTTAGGTAGCTGTGAACAACTACACAAGTGAAATACGCTGAAGAATGCATCTAAAGCTTCACATTTTCAACAAGTCTTGCTTAAAATTACAGCTTTTCAGAGTTTCGGAACTTCAATACACACATCTTATGCAAACTTTTTTTTTTCCCCAGAAGTGGCTTTGGTAATGACCAAAATGGTCCTTTGATGCAAGAGTGTTATGACCAACCTACCGAAGGTGGGACATCTGTGGGAAAATGTACACTGTGAAATTTAAAATTCAAGTAATTCAAGCAATTAAACTGCAATAGTTTTAATTCAATCAGCATACATTGTTTACATGAAATACTTCAAAGTTATGCACAACAAGTAACCAACATATATCAATGGGGGGCATATTCCAAGGCATTGACATGGGGGCGTTCAGGGGCGGCATCCTTCACTAACTGGGCATTTGCAATATTGAGCCACTGTCCAGTTAGCGGCACGTGGCTAATGTAGAGCACAGCAAATGCTGGCCTTACTTTAGCCGCAGAAACGAACAGGGCAGTGACTCAACATCCCCGCTACCTGATTCGCTTCCGGGTTCTGCGGCCAACCCGGATATTCAATGCCAGTGGGGTTAGAGATCAATGCTGAATATTCTCCCCAATATAATTTTGTCCATAATGTATCCTTCCTTTGTTGAGGTTAAGGGGCTGAAGCCTGAAATTTAATAGCCTGTGAGAATGAACTATATGCAGGAGGTGCTAGATTTTTAACCGAATTTGAGCTTGCAGTTTTACGGCATCTGCAGGGATGACCGTATCTCTGATGCATCCCACTATATATATATGCCAGTACTGCACTATAGCACCAGATATTAAACAGGCAACAAAGTAGGCACAGTACTAACTTTCACAAGCATAAATGCTGCGATGCAAGTGAAACCTGAAAGAATACAATGACTCGGCACTGCTTACCCTGCTGCAGGCTGTTGTGCAGGTGACTGACAAATGCCGTTAATATGGTAGCCAGATTCATCAGTTGGGAGCACTGAGCAAGACCCAGCGTGAAGAGCTCATTCCAGCATGCTTTCACCAACAATATGCTATTCTCCTGCCTGTCAAGGGGAAAAGCAGAAGACACTTTCCATAACACAAGTCAGCAAGAGTATGTTCAAAATCTGACGGAGTTGCTACTGCTGCTGTTCTGTCTTGTTTGTGATGTCACAAGAGGGAAACAAGACAGCGAAGCTGAGAGCTTCCAGAGCACCGGTCCCATTCCATCTGCACACATGCAATAATCAGATTACGAGACTTCACTAAGCACAAACTAAGCCTCCTGCTCATACTGAACAAGAACCAGGTAAGGATTAGCTCCATTGTGGATGCAGGAGGTATTTGGGATATGATCACGGATGATTCCCAATAAACTCACACAGCACAGGTAAGATGATGCAAGTTTGTTTTATGGTTTCTAATGTCAGACTACAAAGTTTTATCTACCTCCTGTAAAACATTTAGGGGCTGAATTACTTATGGCAATGGGGATATTCAGTGGCACTAACAGGGGGCTGGGGAGGATCTCCAGGCCTATGCCACCTGCTCCTGAGGGGGGTATCAGCAGCCCCAAACTTGCTTTTGAGGTCAATGAGGTGATCCTTGGCACACACTGCACATGTGACAAAGAATCAGCCGTTTCTATGGCAGCTGCTGTAATAGCTGCTAACAAACCTCTGTAGGTTCACCTCTTTCTAAACCATTTCCTTCCAAAGTTTACAGATTTTGTCTTTTGAAAAATAACACACCTCAGCCATGGCAACAAGATGTTCCCTAACATTGTGTGAGCCCTCTAGTTGTTTATCATGAATAAAGATGATAAAGGCTGCCCGATAAATGTTTTGCTAGGCAATCACAAGCAAGGGGAGGAATTTTACCAGAGTTTGTCAGGGTTTCACTTCCCTCGCAAGTCATCAGTGTGAATAATTTTTTAATTAAAAAATAAAAAATGGTTTTCCTGCTAGGGCTATAAAACCTACAGGAATAAAATATAACAGTCTTTCAGGATAAAACTTTCAGGCCAGCTGTGCTGAAATACCAATTGTATTTTGGTCAAGGAATTGCAGAAATATTCACTACCATGTTTCTGTAATAAACTATTTCTTACAAGGTTGCCCAGTAAATACCATAAGTAAACATCTATCCTCTGTGCAAACATTCATTTTACAGGGAAAACAGGCAACCTTTCTACAGAAAAACGTCTCCAAACAGGAAGTTTGATTTACAGTTCCGAGACATTGAATCCTTACCCAAGAGCCTGAAAGGCGGGAATGGAGCGTGCCCAGTGCATAGAGAGGAAGAGCAGTCGTGAAGCAGACTCACAGATGTAATGGACGTTCAGGTACTCTGGCATAGGGGAGGGCATGGTGAGCTGCAATGAGACAGGATTTAAAAAAACAAACAATGAGGACGCTTGAGGCTTCTCTGGGTTTTATTTTATATCATGTAACTTTAAAAATTAAACAAGAAAGAATATAACAATCAAAGGAATAAGAAAGACTTTTCTTCTTGTTGGGGTGGGGGGGGGGGCAGTGAAATATTAAAAATGTTTTCCAAATGTGTACAAAATCTTCTGTTCTTACAGGTGCCTGGAACAATAAAATATTAGAATGAAAAAAAAATCTGTGTTTCTATACCTCAACGTAAGTGATCCTGCCAAAGACAGTATCTAAGAAAACAGAATGAGTGCAAAGCCAAAATAGTTCATGTAATATCCAATACAACTAATGAACATTGTGGCCTTCAACTTGAACTAGCCTGCTCAAACAGGCCAGATTTTCAGGATATCCTTAATGAATATGCATGAAATGGTGGGCATGGAATCTACCTCCATATATGCAAAATCTCTCCAATGCATATTCAATAGAGATGCCCTGAAAATCTGGCCTTGAGGTAGCTCCAGGCAGGAAAGTTTGTTTTCCTATATCAGTGCTTTATTTCAATTAGCTTTCACTTCTGAGAGACTGTACGATATCACAAGTCTGACCCCTGACGAAGGCTCCTGTAGCCGAAACTTGGCCAAGTTGGAATACAAAATTCTTTATTGAAGCAAGGCCCATGGTCTCCTTCTGCTTTCTTGTTCTGTAATTGATTTCTTCATTGCGGAAAGTGTTACCTTCAATCTATTCCTTGCTTTTGTATTTTGTAAAGCCAACATGGGCACCTATGTGCCTTCATAAAAATGTGTTCCCAGAACTAACTCCTGTAGTGCAGTAATGCACATGAGTTATGAGGCATGTGCAAAATATGTCCATGTATGCATTTATTTCCAAGAACTCAATACGAGGTGTGATCAAAAAGTATCGAAACAATATGTCACACCACGATGCTATTAAGTATGCAGCAACCTAGTTATGCGCTTTGCATGTACAGAGTGTAGCATGGCTGCAGCACACCTGTACTTTTTTTTAAAATCATGTAACGTTTGGTATCATGTAAAAGCAGTTCATCAGATTTACAATGAGCGAAAAAAATCTGAGCAGCAAATTTACATTAAATTCTGCCAGAAACGTGGAGATTTGTGCAAAAAGACTTATGACAAATTACAGCAAGTGTATGGTAATAAATGCATGAGTTGTGCTCGAGTTTGACTGGTACAAATGTTTCCAAGAGGGCCGCTAATGTCGACAGTGACAAATCTTCTGAAAGGCCATCCACAAGCAGGAATGAAGACAAAAGTTGAAATGGTGCGTGCCACAATATGCTCAAATCGTCAATTGACTATCACAGGTACACTACCAAAAAACTGCCTCCAGTTTTGCAACTGATTCCTATAGATTTTGGGGTGCTGAATCCAGGAAAAATAGCCAAAATGTTCCATCACGTCACGTTTTCTTGCAAAATTAGATTTCTTACCCATATAAGGAATGTTCACATAATTTCTTTTTAGCCGACTGCAGTTTATTTTCTTGGCCCAAAATAGAGGTTGTAATGGTTAACTAACTAGAAACACTCCCTCATGATATTTTAGAGTGTTTTGTATTCATTTTATACATTAACAGGACAATTGGGAGGCGGGGGGCTAAATCCAGTACTCGCGCTGGCGCATGTTCTTTCCTGTTCGCCTCGCCTCGTTCGCTTGCTCAAACACGGTGGTTGCGACATGAACGTTCCTGTCAAATTTCAGTTTCTTGCAAGTTCATTATTACCTTTTGTTTGCTCAGTCGTAATCTAGCTTTATTCCGAAGTGGTTCACTACAGTTGTAGTTTGCAGTGCTGTGTATTTGTGATGGCTCACAGAGCCAGAGGTTGCGTCAACTCTCCGGACAGTTTTTGTTTTATTTGTGGGGAATATACCGTGAAAAAGCGGCAGAGGAACATTTCTGCATTTATTAAAAAAGTATATTTCGCCTATTTCGGTTTGAAGTTAGGCGATCAAGACAAACCGTGGGCTCCTCACAAAGTGTGCAAGACATGTGAGGAAGATCTACGCTTATGGATGAAAGGTAAAAAACAAGCATTTCGTTTCGGAATACCTATGATGTGGCGTGAACAAAGAGACCACAGCAGTGACTGCTATTTTTGCTCTTGCATTGTGAAGGGATACAACTTAAAAAATAAGAACGTAATAAGTTAGCCCAACCTTCCCTCAGCAATTAGGCCTATGCCTCATAGCAACGAAGTACCTGTGCCTGAACCACCAAAATCTTTGGATCATATTTGTGTTGACGGTTCTGATCATGATGAGACTCATCAGATGGCTTTTCCCGATGAGTCCAGTACTTCCGAGTTTGAAACTGAACCAGATCCGAAACCTGAACTTTTCTCTCAAGCTGAATTGAATGATTTAGTCCGGGATTTAGGACTCCCAAAAGATGCTGCCCAACTGCTAGGTTCTCGGCTTAAACAGAAAAATCAATTGTCACCAGGAACAACTTTTTATTGGTACCGCAACCGCGAGACACAATTTTTGAAGTATTTCAGCAAAGAGGAAGATTTGGTATTTTGCAACGATATATACGGAGTGATGGAAAAGTTTAAACTCAAGTATGATCCTGCTGAATGGCGGCTGTTCATTGATTCGTCAAAAGACAGCATAAAAGGTGTTCTTCTTCATAATGGCAACAACATTCGCTTCAGTTCCTATTGCTCACTCTGTTATTCTCCAAGAAAAATACGAGAATTTGGCCCTGATTCTTCAGAAGATTCGTTATGATGAGCATAAGTGGATGATTTGTGGAGACTTTAAAATTCTATCCATGCTATTAGGGCAGCAATCCGGTTTCACCAAATATCCCTGCTTCCTTTGCTTGTGGGATAGCCGGGCCCGCGACCTACACTGGGGGAAAAAAGACTGGCCAATTCGAGAGTATTTGAGACCCGGTGAGAAAAATGTTCTTCATGAGAGCTTGGTACCTCGTGATAAAATTCTATTACCACCTCTCCACATTAAGTTGGGTCTCATTAAGCAATTCATCAAGTCCCTTCCAAAAGATGGTGAGTGCTTTCGGTACATTTGCTCAAAGTTCCCCCGACTTTCTGAAGCAAAGCTAAAGGAAGGAGTGTTTGTTGGCCCTGATATAAGGAAACTCATTTCAGATGGAGCATTCGCTGAAACGATGTCTGAGAAGGAAAAAGAAGCCTGGGATTCCTTCAAGGATGTTGTTCTCAAATTCTTGGGGAACAGGCGGGATGAGAACTATAAGGATATTGTTGCCAGGATGCTCAATGCCTTCAAAGAACAAGGCTGTAACATGAGCCTGAAAGTCCATTTCTTGCACTCCCATGTGAACTACTTTGCCGAAAACTTGGGGGCGTACAGTGAAGAACAAGGTGAAAGGTTTCACCAGGACATCAAGGACGCAGAGAGAAGGTACCAAGGAAGATGGAACACCACTATGATGGCTGATTTCTGCTGGTTGCTGCTGCGGGAAACCCCAGATGAAAAATACGCCAAGCAGCGCACCAAGAGAAGCATTCGGGGGAAGAAGAAACGGGCCCACCAGGAGATTGATTGACCCAAGAATGACTTTAAAATCTAAACTGTGTTGACAAATATCGTGTTTTTACTAAACTTTGAAATAAAAATTTGCTAGTTATTACCACAGTGTCGGATCTCATTTATTAGAATTTTATTTTCACACCATCGGGTGTTTGTCTTCATGTATTGCAATGGTGCGGTTTGCGTTTTCTATTCTTACATACATACCTGTACAACATTTTTTGCACATTTCTTTGCTTTGCTTTGTGTCTAACCTCGCTCTTATATGCTCAATGTTTGTGCACATGTATGTGGCTGTTTTAAGTGCAGACAATTTTGCTACCATCACAGTGTGTTTTGTTGACATTACTCTATTCTTATGTGCTGCCTTGTTACAATTTTCTTTATTCTTATTTGAATAACTACTAAACAATTAGTATAAAGAATTCATCCAAGAAACTTTTATCTCGATCGCACTCAATCTGAAACGTTCACCTCAAACTGCTAACCCAATGTAGCAAAAAATCTGTACGTGATGGAGCAAATTGGTTACCAGATTTGGATTCAGCGCACCAAAAAACGTAAAAATCAATCGAAACATTAGAGGCAGTTTAAAAAAATTTTTTTTTAGTGTACCTGTGGAGAGCTTGCTGAGGACATGGACATCAGTTTCAGGTTAGTATAGTCCATTCTTACTATTCATTTGGGGATGAGACGTGTGTCTGCAAAATTCATGCCGAAACTCCTGTCCCCTGACCAAAAAGAAGATTGACTGCAGCCAGAGGAGTTGGAATGCGTTGAAAATGACTCTGATTTCATCAAAAAGATTATTACTGGTGATGAATCATGGGTTTATGGTTATGACCCGGAAACTAAGGCTCAATCCTCACAACTGAAGGCTCCAGACTCTCTCAGAACCGAGGAAGTCCATCAGGTAAGGAGCAATGTCAAAGTCATATTCATAGGTTTTTTTGATTACCAGGGTATTGCTCATCATGAGTATGCTCCAAAAGGCCAAACCATCAATAAGGAGTACTGCGTCCAAATTCGGACTTGTTTTAGAGATGCAATTTAGTCGTAAGAGACCAGAGTTGCACAGGAATGGTGAATGGTTGCTTCATCACGATAACACCCCAGCTCATGCATCACATCTTGTCCAGCAGTTCTTGGCCAAACACCAAATCGAGCAAGTCCGTCAGCCTCCGTACTCACCTGAACTCGCATCCTGTGGCTTTTTCTTGTTTCCAAAACTAAAATTACCACTGAAAGAAAGGAGATTTGACAACTTGGAGACCATCAAGCAAAATTCGGCACAGCAGCTTCGCAGCATAAAGGAAGACATTTTAAAATTGTTTCCAGCAGTGGCAGAAATGCTGGAGGAAGAATATTTTATTGGAACGGGATTATTTTGAAGGAGACTGAGTGCGATTACTGTCAGTGTTGTACTTCTTGAGTTACTGTACAAGTCTCGATACTTTTTGACGCCCCTCGTATACTGCCATAGGACAGGGAGCCATCATAGCAGTTTACAATAAAACTTGTCAAAGGAAAAGAGAAAGTGAGAGCAGAACAGGGAAAGGGAAAGGGATTACAATTCAAAGAAGCGTAAAGGAGGGTGTCGGCAAAGAAAGAAGGCTAGCCTTAGGGAGAAGGGAATGCAAAGTGAGGGCACGAGGAGAAGACCATCAAGAGTGGAGAACTTGGCCCCAGGCGATCTAAAAAAAAGGCTTTATGAAAAAGCCAAGTTAGAAAAGAGGATCTTGTTTAAGTGATAGAGATACAGAATTCCAAAGGTGTGGGCCGAGATAGGCATTTCTAATTGAAGAGCTCAGGGTGGGAGTACACAAAGAAGTGAAGCTTGAGAGGAACATAGAGGACAAGAGGAGAAATGGAGAGTAATAAGGGTGATAAGGTAAGGAGGAGAGCAAGCATAGAGAGCACAATGAACCAGAACTAACATTTTATACTGCAGGCAGAAAAGGACAGGGAAATACTGAAGTGAAATGAGTATGATGTGGACTGAAGCGGTGGGCACCATAGAGAAGTATGGTAGCAGAGGACTAAACCAGTTGCAGGCGATTAAAGGAATAAGAGGGGAGACCATTATAAAAAGAGAATTGCAATAATATAACCTAGAAACAACAAGAGAAAGAACAAGAAGTTGAAGCTGTGAGACGTTAAGGAAAGAACAAGCAACCCGGATCAGACATAGTGCAGAAAAGGAGGACTGAACCACAGATTAAATTTGATCCTTAAAAGAGAGGCGTCTAGAGTGAAACCCAAGTCATGTACAGAGTCGCGAAAAGAGAGGGGTGAAGAGGATAAAATAGGGGGAGAAAGAAGATGCCTTGACCCTGGGGAGGGGAAATGGATAACCTCACATTTGGAGATACTTGGGACAAGGTGGTACTTGTGCAACTAAGCATCAACAGGTCAAACGGTCCTGAAGAGGAGAGATATCATAGTAAGGAGACCAAGCTGTGAAGAGAATCTGAACATAGTGTACATAAAGATATGGAGTACAGTACAAGGACTGAATTAAAAGTGGAAGAGGGGCCAAAAGATGTTAAAGAAGGTAGGATCCAAAAGGAAACCCCGAGGAATACCAGAAACCAGGGGTAAAGATAAGCAGAGCCAACAACCTGATGAAACTTAAGAAAATGGTAATGGAAGTAGAAAGAATATCATAACAGAGCAGAATCCCAGATAGGGGATGAAGAGTGAAGATGTGCCAAAGCACGATACATTTAAGGACCTTAGAAAGAAAAGGAAGGTTAGAGACAGGATGATAGTTGGAAAGAAAAGTAGGATCAAGAGAAGGTTTCTTAAGGATGGGAGGAATGACAGCATGCTTTCAAGCGGAAGGTAAGTAACCAGCTGAAAGACAAGTCTGCAGGAGAAAAAGAATAGATGGACCAAGAGAAAAGGCCAACCTCTTTACCAGATGTGCAGGCCAGGGGTCGAGAAGAGAAGAGGAAGGACAGACAGAGGACAAGGCACATTCCAAATGATGCAGGACGAGAGTGGGGAAGAAAGAACAAGAGGGGAAGCTACGGGTAGGAGAGGAATGAGGGTCAGGAAAGACTGAAGAGGTGGGAGAGGTGACGGAGGAGACAGGAAGAGAAGGAAGGGGAGAGGACTGGGGAAGTGACACAGAAAGAAGAGGGAGAAGAGGAGAAAGGTGGAGCAGGGGAAGAAGCAAAAGAACATAAGATATGCAATACTGGGTCAGACCAAGTCCATCAAGCTCAGTATCCTGTTTCCAAAAGTGGCCAAACTCGGTCACAAGTACCTAGCAGTTTCCCCAGGAAGGTAAAGCAGGAAGGGAAATAGAGGTCTGTGGGAAGGAGGTACACAAATTGGAAAGCTTAGCAGTAAGAAAAGTACCATAGGTGTTAGGAAAAGGGGAGCTGTAACAGAGGGGGCCCAAGGAAGGGGCAAGCTGGTCAAAAAAGTGAAATAGTCAACGTGGTTTGTTGGCAGCAAATGAGAGAAGCTTCTGAGCATGGGCAGACCGTATAGAATGGAAAGCCTCCTTGTAGATCTGTTTCCAGCTGGCCCAGAAGAGGATTAACGGCGTTTCCTCCAGACATGCTCTGCGTGGTGGAGACAGGATCAAAAGAGGAGACGACCAGAGTGAAACCAGAGCAGGTTATAGCATGCACATAAAAGCGCAATTGTACCCCAGCTCCATCCAAATACCATGTCCAGCATGCCTACGTGTTGACCGTGTGAAAGTATGCAGAATCGTCTTGGAACACATACATGTATGCACATATTTCATTGACACAATTTTAAAATAGCCATTTTGTGTGTATAAATCATGCTTTAAACGTGGAATATGTTTTATAAAATCCCCCCTTTACTGTGGGCATCTGAAAACATTGCTGAGCCCCCCCCGTTTTAGAATGTTTCAGAGAAAGACGTCACATCCCACGAAACAGGACTTTCAAAATGCCTTTTCCAACTCAGTAACAATAGAAAAAAAATACACAAAGGCATATAGTTTCCCAACTGCATTTCAGACGAACAGAATAAATGGTTAGAAAATGTGAATTAGCAAGGTTACCATCGTTTAGAGTAAATCTTGCTATGGACGACTTTAAAATAAATTTACAGAAAAATGGCACTTTGAAAGCATTATGATTGTATGACAAATGGTAGGAACTAAACGCCAGAGAAAAATTAAACAAGTCAATTCTATTCTAAAGCACCAAACTGTAGATTTATATTACCATTGGCCACACTAGCAGTTATAACTGGGTAATAATACTTGCATCTGATATCTGTAGAGACCATAATAAGAACATAAGAAAAGCCATGCTGAGTCAGACCTAGGCCCATCGAGCCCAGCATCCCGTCTCTGGCAGTCTGAATCACAGGTATACAATAGATCCCAAAAAGCAGATCAAATTATTTCATAGCTCATTTCCAAGGATAAGTGATGGCTTTCCCAAGTCTATTTGGTTAATCATTTCTTATGGACTTTTCCTCCAGGAACTCACCCAAACCTCTTTTGAGTCCTGCTTTGTTAGTCGTCTTGACCACATTCTCCAGAAACAGATTCTACAACTTAAATTATGCACTGCTTGAAAAAAAATACCTTCTACCATTTGTTTTCAATGTGCGGGTCTTTAGTTTCATGGTGTCTCCTCTTATTTTAGTGTTGTTTGAAAGGTTAAACAACTGTTCCCTATTTAACTGTTCCACTCCACTCATGATTTTATAAGCTTCTTCTCTCTAAGCAAAGGGCTCAAACCCCAGTCCTCAAGACACACCTAGCCGGCAGGTTTTCAGGAGAACCACAATGAATATGCATGAGAAAGATTCGCACACAATGAGAGCAATGCGTGCAGATCGCTCTCATGAATATTCAGTGTCATTATCCTAAAATCCTGACTGGCTAGGTGTGTTCAGGGAACTGGCTTGAGAACCCCTTCGCTAAGCTGAAGAGCCCCAACCTGTTTAGAACAGCTCCCTTATGGAAAAGGCTAGCCATTCTTTTTATCATTTTTGTTGCCCTACTTTGAACCTTTTCTAGTTCGGTTATATCCTTTCTGAGAAGGGTGAGACCTGAACTACACACAAAGTCAAGGTGCAGTTACACCATGGACCTATGCAAATACACAATGATATTTTCAGTTTTGTTCTCCATTACTTTTCAGGCAAACAATCTTTTACATGTTATTTGTTTTTCTTTTGGCAGCTGTGGTATACTGCGCTGAAAATCTGAACATTATTGTCAACAGACCTTTGGAGAAAACTTGTAGATCGTTTGTTGCAATAAAATATGATGATATATCTATACAATTAGAGAACACTGCATAACACACATATTTATCACAAGCAGATCATCCTAGATAAAATTATTGGACAACAAGGTGTATCCTCCTCCATTGCAGTATACTTTTTTTTACATTTATATTTAGAAGACACCGTTTCTTTAGTAGCTCAAGATGAGTTACTTAAGATAGAGGACAAAGACAACGGAGAGAAAGCACAGTTACTTACCTGTAACAGGTGATCTCTGGGAACAGCAGGAATGAGTCTTCACATATGGGTATCGTCGGTACCGACAGAGCCTGCGCGGGAACGCTCCCCAGCGTCCAATAAGAAAGCTTTTGGGAGCATCCCACAGCGCCTGCGTGCTGCCTTCCCGCCTTTCCCAACCGCCTCTCTCCAGTTCGAGTTTTAAAGCTGAGACAAAGAGAGAGAGAGAGGGAAGGAAAGATAGAGAGATACAACTCCTAGGGGAGGTGGGTGGGTTGTGAAGACTTATTCCTGCTGTTCCCAGAGATCACCTGTTACAGGTAAGTAACTGTGCTATCTCCAAGAACAAGCAGGAATGAGTCTTCACATATGGGGACTCCCTAGCTGCAGATGCCAGGGAGAGACCCCAGAGTTGTGTGTCCTTGAAAAGGGCTCCACCTCCCCCCATGGATCTCTGGCATCCAACCAGGGTAGGTGGGTAGAAGTTGATTAGGAATGGAACAGGTGTTTGAGAACAGCCTGACCAAACGAGGCATCCCGGCAGGAGTCCTTGTCCAAAAAGTAATGGGCTGTGAAGGTATGAACCGAGGCCCAGGTGGCCGCTCGACAGATTTGGTCGATGGACACAGAGTTTAGATGAGCCATTGAGGCTGCCATGGCCCTCACATTGTGAGCTGTGACATGGCCTTCCAGAGAAAGGTTCCTACTCTGGTAGGCGAAAGAAATACACTGAGCAATCCAGTTGGACAGTGTTCTCTTAGAAACTGGAAGTCCTAAATGGGAAGGATCAAAAGCAACAAAGAGTTGAGAAGACTTTCTATGTTGCTGTGTTCTTTGTAAGTAAAAGGCGAGAGCTCTTTTACAATCCAAAGTATGAAGATTCCTCTCTGCACTTGATACATGAGGTCCTGGAAAAAAGACAGGTAAGTATACCTCTTGATTCAGATGAAAAGGCGAGACCACTTTGGGCATAAAGTGTGGATTGGTCCTGAGGACTACCTTATCATGATGGAACCTTGTATAAGGAGGATTAGCCACCAAGGCTTGCAACTCACTGATGCGACGTGCTGAGGTGACTGCAATGAGAAAGATAACCTTCCAAGAAGGTGGTGGCTAAAGGTTCAAAGGGTGGCTTCATAAGCTGGCCAAGAACCAGATTTAAGTCCCATGCCACTGGAGGTGGTCTTATGGGAGGTTTAGTTAAAAGAAGGCCTCTCATGAATCTTGCTATAAGAGGATGAGAGGAAATAGGCTGTCCATTGAGAGGCTTGAGGGACGCTGCAATAGCACTCAAATGGACTCTTACTGAATTTGTTTTAAGGCCTGCATGGGATAGATGCAGAAGATACTCTAGTAACGAATTCAGAGGTATTGCAAGAGGGTTAAGACCCTTCTCTGAACACCAAATGGTAAATCTTTTCCATTTGAAAGCATAAGAATGCCTAGTGGAAGGCTTTCTAGAAGCATGAAGAATATCTCTGACTTGTTGAAAGAGATGAAAAACTTGAAGGTCTAGGCTTTCAGCAACCAGGCCCTGAGATGGAGAGACTGGGGGTTTGGGTGCCACAACGTTCCGTCTTCCTGGGATAGAAGATCTGGTGCAGAGCCCAATTCCAGGGAGGGAGCTTGAGAGAGATGCAGAAGTAGAGGGTACCACACTTGGCGTGGCCAATGTGGTGCTATGAGGATCATGGAACCTCGGTCTCTCTGAAGCTTGAAAAGTGTTTTGGGAATTAGGGGAATGGGTGGAAAGGCATAAAGGAAGTCTTGACCCCAGTGAAGAAGGAAGGCATCCTTGGCCTGAACTCCCTGACACGGAATTCTGGAACAGAACCGGGGAAGTTTGGCATTCCACAGACTTGCAAAGAGGTCTATGTCCGGGGTTCCCCAAATTCGAAAAATCCTGGCTACCTGGTCCATGTGGAGGGACCACTCGTGTGGAAGCAGAACTCGACTGAGTCTGTCTGCCCAAGAGTTTTGAACGCCTGGAAGATATACTGCCATAAGATGAATCTGATGCTCTCTGGCGAAGGCCCACAGTCGCAAAGCTTCGTTGCAAAGCGACAGAGAGCCAGTCCCTCCCTGCTTGTTCACATAGAACATGGCTACTTGGTTGTCCGTGTGGATAAGGACTGTCCTGTAGCTGAGCAGGGAGTGGAACACTCTGAGAGCTAAGAAAATTGCTCTGAGTTCCAAGAGATTGATGTGTAGAGAAGTCTCCTGTGGAGACCAGATGCCCTGGGTGGAGAGATCTTGCAGATGAGCTCCCCAACCCATTGGAGAGGCATCTGTTGTAAGGGTTGCTTGGGGAAGTGACTGCTGAAAAGGGGACCCCAGCAACAGGTTTTGAGAGGACTTCCACCACTGGAGAGACCAAAAAAGGCGACTGGAGTTTGCTATTTTGTCTGACAGGCAATCTGATGCCTGAGTCCATTGGGTGGACAAAGTCCATTGAGCTGCCCTCATGTGAAGGCGAGCATATGGAACCACATGCACGGTAGATGCCATGTGGCCTAAGAGAGTTGTAACATTTCCCGAGCAGTTAAATGGGACTTTAACTGTATTTGGGAGGCTAACTGCACCAAGCGTAGGCAACGAGCCTGAGGAAGATAGGCCCTTGCAGTTGTAGTATCCAGGACAGCCCCTATAAACTCCAGAGATTGAGTAGGGGTGAGATGGGATTTTGGGATGTTTATTACCAGTCCCAAATACTGAAGGACACACATTGTGCAGGTTAGAAAAGTCATGGCCTCTGACTGAGAGGGAGTTCGAATGAGCCAGTCGTCCAGATATGGGAAAACGAATATTCCCAGGGTACGTAGAAATGCAGCTACTACTGCCATGCATTTCGTGAACACCCTTGGTGCGGAGGCCAGACCGAAAGGAAGCACCCTGTATTGGTAGTGCTTTTCTCCAAAAAGGAACCGAAGGAACCTTCTGTGTGTTGGATGGATGAGGACATGGGTGTACGCATCCTTGAGATCTAGAGAACAAAGCCAGTCCTGACTCTGAAGGTATGGAAGCAGAGCACCGAGAGAAATCATCTTGAATTTCTCCTTGAATAGAAATTTGTTCAATTCTCTGAGATCTAAGATGGGTCTGTATCTCCCTGTTTTCTTTGGAATAAGAAAATAAGGGGAGTAGAACCCTGTGCCTTGCTGAAGAAGAGGTACTTCTTCTATTGCCCCTTGGGCAAGAAGGGTGGCAATCTCCTGATCCAGAAGGTCGAGGAGAGATGATGGAGAATTGAACTGTTTCACTATGGTGTGAGGGGGAAGGCTTAAGAAATGAAGCTTGTACCCTTTCCTTATGATAGAGAGTGTCCATTGCTCTGCTGTGATTTGTTCCCATCTGGGAGCAAAATAAGTCAACCTTCCTGGAATGGTAAGGGGCTCTGGTTCTTCCAGAGCCAGAAAGGCTAAGTTCTCTAGCTGCAAGTCAAAGGCCCTGAGGAGGCTGAGGCTGCTGGGTCATGGCAGGCCTAGCAGCCTTTGATTTGGCCTGTTTAGGTGGTTGCTGACGCTTTGCAGCAAAACGACCTGCAGAAGATGCCTGCTGACTATAAGCAGGATAGTATCTTCCCTTTTTAGAAAAAGATATCTTTTTGAACAATCTTTTCTTAACAGGAGCAGAGGTAGACTTTGAAAGTCGATCCAAAGCAGAGTTTTCAGCATCCATCTGATTGGCCTTTGCTTGCCAATCCTTACCAAAAAGGTTTTCACCTGTACAAGGGATATTCCTTAATTCATCTTGTACCCAGAGCTCCAAATCAGAATCTTGTAGCCAAGCAATTCTGCGTGCCCCTATGGCAATAGCCGAATCTCTGCTTACACACTCAAAAGAGTCAAAGGCTGCACGGTTGGAAAATTTGGAGGCATCTTGGGCATGTTTGAGCCAAGTGAGAAAACTCCTGCCTTTTATCCTCTGAAATAAAAGGGGTTAAAGTCTGCAGATGATCTGTGACTTCTTTTAGAAACATCCCTATATAGAGACTATAGGAGTTGATCCTGGCAGCTAGCATAGAAGCTTGGAAAACCCTTCGGCCAAAAGCATCTAGGGTCCTGCATTCACGTCCTGGAGGATTAGATGAGTGTCTCTTTGCACTCTTTATCTTTCTCATGGCAGACTCTACCACAATAGAGTGGTGAGGGAGCTGAGTCTTGTGGAAGCCAGGACAAGGAGGGACACGATACATAGTGTCTAACCTGCGAGAATGAGGAGAGGTGGTAAGAGGTGTCTCCCACATCCTCAACATGAGATCATACAGAATCTCATGGATAGGCAAGGTAGCTGCCTCCTTAGGAGTTTTAGGATATTGTAAAATATACAATTCCTTGGCTCTGGGTTCTGACTCAGGAGCCACTGTGATGGAGAGGCCCCTGGCAACTTTCCTGATGAAGTCTTGAAAAGACAACTCTTCTGGAGGAGACATTCTTTGCTTAGGAGAAGACTCCTGAGGAAGAAGTATGGATGCCTCGACAGAACCCTCAGACTCATCAGAGTCTTCAGAGGAATCTAAGTATCGCCTGTCTGGATGCTCCTGTAAAGCCCGATAACCGTACCGAGTAGGATCGGTATCGGGAGTAACCGGTACCGGTTCGGTACCGATGGGCATCATAGGACAGGGTACCGTTGCAGCCGACACCGAAGCCGATGTCGATGCGATAGGTACCGGCACCGGGAGTGATGCCGGTGCCAGAGCCGGTACCGACAACGGGGATTGTTGCGGTACCGGAGGCGTCGCAGCCTGTATGAATGCCGCTAGGGTGCGCTGCATGGTCAGGATCTTTTGATCCATCGACGCCACCAATGTCTGGATGTCGGTACCAGTGGGAATCACCAGTACCCCAGAACACGGCAACAGGTGATCTGTCGAGGCCGAGCCATCGATGTCAACCTGTGACCCCCATAGACAATGCTTTGGAAGCCGGAGCTTCCCGCCGGGGTAATTTTGCCGGTGCGGAATCCTCGAGGGCAAGCCCGGAGGCATCTCGATGCTTGGAAGGAGATCTACCCTTCGAGGACCGGCCAGATTTATGCTTGGTTACCTGAGATCCATGGAAGGAAGAAGCAGCCCTGGAAGACGTCGATGCCACCGAAGCTGCATCAGAGGGAAACAGGGTACTGAGCTTGGCTGCTCGGTTCTGCCGACCTCTTTTAGACATCATGGTACAGGACATACAATCCGTAATGGAATGGTCAGGCCCCAAACATTTTAGACACCAGTCATGGGTGTCGGTGACAGAAATAGTACCGCCACATTTTGTGCATTTTTTTAAACCCGGAGGCATGCTTTTCCAAGAGGAAAATGTTTTTAGGCCTAAGGCCCAAAAACTGAAAATGCAGTGTGAAGAAAAGCTTTCTTTCTTAAAAAAAAAAAAAAAGAAAAGAAAAGACCGGCGGTACCGGTCCGACGTCGAAGAAGGCAGACGTGACACAAAAGAATAGGAAAAAATAAAGAACTTCTTCTGCGGTGACAGGAACACAACCTGCTGGCTCAGCGGAAAAGAAGAACTGGAGAGAGGCGGTTGGGAAAGGCGGGAAGGCAGCACGCAGGCGCTGTGGGATGCTCCCAAAAGCTTTCTTATTGGACGCTGGGGAGCGTTCCCGCACAGGCTCCATCGGTACCGACGATACCCATATGTGAAGACTCATTCCTGCTTGTTCCTGGAGATTCACAATATATTAGAATGTTTAACTATGGGGGCAGTATTTTATAACAAAGGGAAGACTATAGTGACGAAACTTCAAGTGTTTTAATTCCTAGTTTGTTGTGCTGATGTAGCTCAGGTTTCAGCACCCTTAACCAGACTGTGAATGAATGTTGGGAGTTGTGCTGTTAAATCAGATTCAGATAACTACTGGCATAATCATTTTAAATATATTGCTAAGTAATGCAGTACCTTATTACTTGATTCAACCAAAAAGAGGAAAGAAACAAAAATAAATAAAATAATCCTCCTCAATCTGGCTACTTATTTTCTAGGGCACATGAAAAGTGAACCACTGACCAAATGTACTAAAAGCAACACAAAGCCCAAATGCCTCATTAAGCCATCAGATCAGGAGTTAAAATACAATTTAAATGAAGAAAGAGCGTATTTGCTTTTCCTAGCAGAACCATCTCACATCGGATAAAACAGTTTTTGTCCAATTCAGGCAAAAAGGAATCAAGATGAGCTTGACTATACATATCTCTGGCAGACGGTGACCAGTTACCCTGCTATATTTAATCACAAAAATACTAGAATCAGTGTGTTTTGAATCATCTCAGCAAAAATGATGATTTTTTTTAATAGTTTTCAGGCAAAGTTTGAGATGCTCTCTAATTGGTGGTCAGCCATCCCTGTCTATAAAGAAAAACAGAAGGCATTAAATAGCTGACTGGCACCTGTTGTTTCTCGTATAATGATACTGACTTCATGGGGTCCTGGATTTAAAAATCTATAAATTTCCCCAAAAAAATCTTTTCTGAAAATGCTACTGATTTTTGGCAAACCTTTAAAGTTTTTGAACTGAAATAAGAACTTTGACAGTCGGAAGTCCAAACAGCCACAAACACACAAAATAATACTTTGATGAAATACCCTGAACGATATGTGAGTATCACTGAGCAGAGGCCCCTCAATCTCCACGACGCTCATGTTATGCTCTCCGCTGAGGGGGTGCAGGCTGGACTCCATGCTCTCCGTGGAGCTTTGACACGTGCCGCCCTCCGTGGGGTTTAAAGCTTTGGCAAGAGTGTCAAATGCCCTACAGTAAAGGAAGAGAAACAGTGAGTGCAACCACGATGAGACAGAACCATCCCCACCCCCAAACAATTGCCTGTACTGGAGTTTGCAGGTGTCATCTATGCCTCAAGCCTGCGATGCATGGGTGGCTTTACTTTTCGCTACAGCCTGCAATAAGACCACAAGTAGAGATCTGGAATGATGCTACCCTGCAATACCCAACCTGTGAAAAATCACAAGTGATTCATGGCAGAATTTGTGTCCCAAATTAAGATCAATCATTAAAAAAAAGATTCATTGGCATTTAACAGTTCTTTCAGAAGTATAGTATACATCGGAGTCTAATTAACCAACAGGCTCTTATCTTCAAACATTGTAAAAGAGGCAGGGTGAGAAGTAAATATTCTTGAAGCTTTGGTATCCAGAAGGAAGGCTTCAGACCAGGCCATTATCTCTCAGCTTTCTGAGTGGTTGGTCCCTGTTGCCTTACTGCTCAATGCACCAAGCTATTTAAAAAGGGAAGTGCTGCTTCACTGGGGTATTATCAGGGTACAGCGAATTTAGATGGCAAGCCACACTTAACTACTGCATTTCTTACACCATGGGAAATATGGAAAAATCTGTGTTTTTCTCCACTCTCCACAGCTCAATGAAGGATCAGACACAGGTAAGCAAGTAAGCAGGATACATTAGAATAAACTGGAGAGGAGGGAAGACTGTAAACCATTCCAGGTCACTGTTTTCATCTGTGTGCATTAGGCAAAGGCATTTAGAGATACCAGTAGGAATCCACCATCTTGGTGAGACAGAGCACCCAGAGTGCTCACTATTTTACCTGTTCCAAATATCTATATAAATCTCTGTGAAACGAGGAACTCTGAAGTACCCAACCTGTGAAAAATCACAAGTGACCTCTGTGCAATTTTTGATCCAAGTTCAATTTTTGCTCTCTGATGTACATAGCAGAGCAGATCAGATCAGAAGCCACCACTGATCCCTGAATACACTAGTCGTTCATGACTTTAGAAAACAATGAATATACTGGGTGTGTCCATGCCCAATTCGCCAGAAATTCTCAGAAAACACCAATTAACAAGTCGTCCCTCTCCTGATTTCCCCTACCATGTCCCCCCCCCAAGGTCAAATATAAACCTAGAGTCCCCCAACCTTTCACCCTGTCACATAAAGAACTCTACTCGGCTAATAAGCTGCGAAATATTTAGATTCCTAAATAACAAAGTAGGACACTTCAATAGAGAGAATTTCAGCCAGTGACTGCTAAAAGAAAGCTCAAAATGTGGATCTATTATTTTAGTTTTAAGTGTACTTCCAAAATTTATTATGTTCCAACTCCAAGCTATCACATACCTAAACATGAGGTGAACTACCCAGAAGTGTGGGACTGGACTAGAGGAACGATAAGGAATATTGAACTTTGCTACTTTGTGCGTCTTATGGGTGAAAAGATGGACTATAAGCGCTTGTACTACATTTGCTTTCTTAAAAGAAAGAACATAAGACCTACCATACAAGGTCAGCTCAACATCTGGTCTCTGATAGTAGCCAGTCCAAGTCCCTTGGAAGTATCTGGAACATTTTAATGGAGACACTCCCTGTTGCTTACTCCTGTAAAGATAACGCCTACAAACCTGCTTGTGATCTCCTGAACTAAACAATACGGCCTCCTGCTTTTGAGGGCTTTGACCTGCTACTTAGGCTTCAGACCTGCTGAAGCCTTTGAAACTGCCTGTCTGCATGGATGCCCAAGACTATTGTTTTCTGCCTCGTTTATGTGCAGTGAATCAGCTTTCCAGACCTTTCTCATCTGCAGAACTACTCCTGTGGTCTTGGGAAGTTGCAGCATTGTACAGGAAAGGCAGTATACCTTCAGCCTAAGAACTGCAACATTGTATGGGACTGCATACTATCTTCTACTACATTTTGTCTATCATGAGCCCTACATGATTTCCTTATGATAGTTGTCCGATTGGTTCAGACAGTCTAACCAATCACAGAGATGTGCATATGCTCTGCTATCAGCAGAGGAGTAATAAGATGTATGCAGAGACCAAGAACATTTGCTTAGGATCGTATTCCAGTTCTTCACAGTCCTCATCTTCTTGAAACATACCTGGGGCTTTTGTAATAGGTAAGCCCCTAGGAATTATTTTGGCTCTGCCATATTCTAGCAAGGAGGAAGCATGCATCTCCTTGTGAATACTTCTCTGTGTGAGATGTACGGCCTCTTTCCAGTGTTTTTCCTTATTGATACTCTCATCTTCCTTTGGCATAAGTGATAAAACACAAAGTCTTAGGTAGCAGAAGCCAAAAACATTCTTGGGTGGCCTGGGGCAAAAAGCACAAATTTCACTAGACCTAATGATTTTATCGATTAGCAACTCTAAGAAAAACGTTTTGACGTTCAACAGGTTGACGACAAATTAAATTTATTAAAAGAGAGTGACCAATGTTACAATGCTCTCAAAGTACATTACGATAGAAATGCTATGGAGTACAAAAAAAGAGATTAAGACTAAAAAGTTAGAAAAGTTCCATAAGGACAAAGAGGACTAGAAGAGGGGTACTGTCTACCCCTGGAATAAAAAGAGTACTTTTAGAAATGATTTTCGTAGACGTCGGTTCAGTTTTTCCGATAAAAGGCACGCTCCAGGGGATAGCACCCCTAGTCAAAAGGATGAGTCATATACTGAACAAGTGAGAAAGAGGAGTTGTAGCCAGTCTGATGAACAAATTGATTCATCTGCTTCCCTCTTTTCCTCGGATAGAGAGAAATCCCAGCAGGGTTTCCTCATGGATAGACTCTGGAAAGGAGGTGGTCCTGTTCACAAACAGGGCCCCCCCACAAGACCTTAGAATTCCACAGGACAGATCTCCAATACAGAGGCAGAGAGAGGGTGGGGAAGAGGTGGGATGATGTGGTCAGACCTACGGAAAGTATCATTCTGCAATTAACCTGTGGAGTGATCAATTTATTGGATACTATACTTAATGGTTTGGAAATTGAAGTTCTTAATAAAGGACTCTTTTGTCCCCTCTCACAATTACAATCCTTTCAAAATATGGGTTAATCTTTTTAAATCTGTATATCACAGATTTCTTTGGACACAGACCCACAGCACAAAATGATGACTGTCGCTGCAAAAAACCCTCCTGGATTCCCCCCAATCCCTGTAATCCCGTTACTGAGACATTTGGAAGTGGTGTTTTAAAGAGAGTTCTATACGAAAAAACATAGGATGAAGTATAATCATACCAAGTCAGAGAAACAGGCTTTATAAACACCGAGAGACAAACCTGGCATTATCATCAAACCTGCAGATAAAAGGGGGTGCTCTCGTCATCATGAACACAAAGAATTATGTCACTGAAGCTAATAGAGAATTAAACAATCACACATTCTATGAGGGGACACAACAATCTGACGCCTCTCCTGAAGAGAAGTTTGGATTCACTTATTCAGACGGGTCTCACTGCTGGTTTCCTCACATAAAAGGAAGCTGATTTTCTGACTGTCCCCCCCCCCCCCCCCCCGTCATCCCCACGATCTATGTTCTATCTAAAATCCACAAATACCTAAAAAATTCCCCTGCCCGCCCAATTATCTCTGCAATCGGGTCCTTTTTTGAGCCTATTTCTAAATTTCTATATACTTTCCTTAGACTGTTCAAGCTGGCAGCCCCTTCCTACATTCATGATTCTTCGCATGTAATACAGATTCTAGACACATTTGAAGGATATGATGAGCAACTCACTTAGGTTACCTTAATTGTTACTTATGGTATTTTAAATATCACAGAACATTTTAATCTTGAGCTACATTACGCATTTTAATTTCTAAACTCTGGCCGGGTACTTTTACCTGTATCCATGGTCATTACACTCTATGGGACGGCTTGCTTTTTGTTTCTAGTTTCATTTTAATCCTGCCTTCTGAGTCCATTTTATGTATTTATGTTTTTAATATTATGTCCCTTAATGTTGATAATAATGTTCTTTTGATTTTCCTTGAGGCATATTATTTATGGCTAGCCCATAACAGCATTTTTGTTTGTTTACACGCTACCATGGTAACTAGTCTGGTGGGTAAACTCTTTCATAAATGCCTTTCCAGACCTGCACGGTCCCTTCATTGATTTTCTACAAGTAGGTCTGGAGCCTTTCATCGTTTGTTTCGAGCAGCGTGTATGGCTTCTCTATCAAATGTTCTCGCCTTACAATGAGGCCTTCACGTAACCTGTCAAACCTTATCTATATCCTCCCTAGCCCTGGCTCCTCTAAATCTCTCTCTCACACTTTAAACTACCCTCCATGTAGTATGTTCATCCGCACTCATATTAACCCCATTTCTGCAATCCCTAGGCATTTCTCTCGTGTTTTAAAGTGGCCTTCACGTAACCTATCCAACCTTATTCGCATTCCTCTCTCCTTTCACCTTCTGTGCTCCCCTTCTCATGTGCCTTATGGAACCCTCACTCTGTCTCTAACAAACTTGCTTTTACTCACGACCTGTTTATCTCTCATGCCCTCCACCTCCTTGCCTTAACAGAGACCTGGCTTCTCCCTGATGACACCACATCTATTGCCGCTCTCTTTCACGGCAGCTTGATATCAGTTCTCCCACACTCCTCACCCCACTGGCCGTGGCGGAGGTGTTGGGTTTCTACTTTCTCACTTCCAACCCCTCCATCCTTCCTCAGTCTCATTCCTCTCTCTCTTTTGAGGCTCATTCCATCCACCTATTCTCTCCTCTCCTCCTTCGGGTTGCTGTAATCCATCGGCCTCCTGACTTGTCTGTTTCCACTTTTCTTTCTGACTTTGACTCCTGGCTATCTATCTTTTTAGTCCCCTCCTCCCCTACTCTTATCCTTGACGATTTTAACATTCATGTTGACAATTCCTCTGATCCCCATGCTCGTAAGCTTCTCTCCCTTACCTCCTCATTCAATCTTCAACTTTGCTCCACCGCCCCCTCTCACCAACTTGGTCACTGCCTTGACCTGATTTTCTTCTCCAACTGCTCACCCTCCAACTTCTGCAACTCAGTCTTTCCCTTATCTGACCACCACCTCTTAAGTTTTCTTATTCATCATCCCCCATCTCAGCCTCGTCCTTTCTCCACTAATCTATTCAGAAACTTTCTTGCTATTGATCCCTTAGCCCTCTCCTCCTCTATTTCTTCACCCCTTTCCTCCGTTCTGTTATCCAAATCCGTTGATGAGGCTGTGATATCCTATAACTTTGCACTCTCCTCTGCCCTGGATACTCTTGCTCCCCTTACCCCACGCCCTGTAAGGCGTTCTTATCCCCAGCCCTGGCTTACACCCACTGCCCGATATCTGCGTTCCTGTACCCGCTCTGCTGAGCGTCTTTGACTTAAATCCCACTGCCGTGCTGACCTTCTTCACTTTAAATTCATGCTTTTCTCATTCCAATCAGCCATAGCACTTGCCAAACAAGCCTACTTCACCCATCTGACTAACTCTCTCGCCTCTGATCCTCGTCGTCTCTTTAATCCTCTCAATTCTCTCCTCAATGTGCCTCCACCGCTGACTCCTCCCTCTCTTCCTGCCCAAACACTATCTGATTTCTTCCATGACAATCCATAAGATTACCCTCCAATTCCCCATTACCCCTTCTACCTCACCTTTCTCCCATCTCTCCCCACTAACTTCTGCTACCCTCTTCTCCTTCCCTGTGGTCTCTGATGAAACAACACTCCTTTCTTCCTCCAAACCCACCACCTGCTCCTCCGACTCCATCCCCACCCGTCTCTTATGCCTCATCTCATCCTCTATTGTCCCTTCCATTTCTCATATCCTCAACCTATCCCTCTCCACTGCTACCTTCCCTACTGACTTCAAGCATGCCATAGTCACACCCCTCCTCAAGAAACCCTCACTCAATCCTACCTGTCCGTCTAACTATCGACCCATCTCTCTCCTTCCCTTTAACTCTGAACTACTTGAGTGTGCTGTCCACCTTCGCTGTCTCGATTTCCTTTTGTCTCATGCCTTTTTTGATCCTTTACAGTCCGGCTTCCATCCCTTGCACTCCACTGAAACAGCTCTCACTAAAGTATCAAATGACCTGTTCCTAGCAAAATCCAAAGGTCTTTATTCTGTCCTCATCCTTCTTGATCTCTCTGCTGCTTTTGACACTGTTGACCACAACCTTCTTCTTACCATCCTGTCATCACTCAGCTTTAGAGGCTCTGTACTGTCATCTCTCCCATCGCTCTTTTAGTGTGTGTTCTGGCGGCTCCTCCTCCTCTGCCACCCCACTCCCAGTTGGTGTTCCCCAGGGTTCTGTCCTGGGACTGCTCCTCTTCTCTCTCTATACCCAAATCTCTTGGTGCTCTTATCTCTTCCCATGGCTTTCATTACCATCTCTATGCTGATGACTCTCAAATCTACCTCTCTTCGCCTGATATCTCTCCAGCAATCCATGACAAGATCACCGTTTGCCTTTCAGACATTGTTACTTGGATGTCTCACCGCCGCTTGAAATTAAATATGGCTAAGACTGAACTCCTTACCTTAACCCCTAATGCCTCCCCCCCCTCCTCTACCCCCTTTCTCAGTCTCTGTGGATAACTCTTTAATCCTTCCTGTCTCTTCGGCCCGCAATCTGGGTGTTATCTTTGACTCCTCTCTCTCTTTCTCCACTCATATCCAACTCATAGCTAAGACTTGCTGTTTCTTCCTTTATAACATCAACAAAATTCACCCCTTCCTTTCTGATGACACTACTAAAATGATTGTCCACTCCTTAATCACCTCCTGTCTTGATTACTGCAATATTCTCCTTGCTGGCCTTCCTGCGAACCATCTCTTTCCCCTTCAATCTATTCAACATTCTGCTGCTCGACTAATTTTCCATCAGCATTGCTTTTCCCATATCACTCCTCTTCTCAAGTCCCTTCATTGGCTTCCCATCCACTTCCGGATCCAATTCAAACTCCTCCTCTTGACCTATAAATGCATTCACTCTTCAGCCCCCCACTACCTATCATCTCTTATCTCTCCTTACATCCCATCTCGCGTTCTTCGCTCTTTGAACAGCCTTCGTCTATCTATGCCCTCCACTCGTACTGCTAATTCTAGACTTCGCTCCTTTCACCTGGCTGCACCCTTTGCCTGGAACAATCTACCTCTGTCTGTGTGCAAAGCGCCCTCTCTGGACTTCTTCAAGTCCAGATTGAAAGCCCATCTCTTCTCTATTGTTTTCTGTTCTTGATTCTTGTTTTTGCTCTTCTTGTTATTGTATACTTTGTCTTACTTGATTGTATTTGTATTTTGGGTGAGCTCTGATGAGCAGGGACTGTCTCTTCATGTATGTACAGCGCTTCGTACGTTTGAAGCGCTATATAAATGTTAGATAGATTAGATAGATAGAAAGAAATGTGCCTTTCCCCCTTCTCTTGGCTTAGCACCCTTACTGCTTTATTGCATTTACAATTCTTATTGGTGTCTATCCTCTCAATGTTCACGATTAGCTTTACAAGCCTATATGGGAGCACTCCTCTCTCTAGCCATTTCCCCAACTTGTTTGATGAGCAGGTTCCCATTGTGATAATTCCTTTTTTATGTCTGCTCTCTATTTCTAGCAATTCCTACACAAAAATCAGCTGTATACCCAGATTGTCCACCAGCCTCATTCTGTACCCTAATTGTAAGTTCTCTGAAATATGGAATCTCCATATAGTCGGGGGTTTTTATTAGTATATCTAGTTTATGTTTAAGCTAGCTTGGCTTTTTATCATTTATTATCATTATATTTACTATTTTTTTATATCATCATTTTTTATCATTTTTACTTGTATGCATTTACCCTGCTTATTTAATACTGTTCGCTTAATACCATATTGGTTTAATTATGCATTCCCTTATGATTCTTACAGTCTGGTTATTTATAGATATTTTTTAAATTTGTTGACATGGTTTTATTATGCCCCTTCCCCTTTCCTCCTCCCCTTTTCTTATCCTCCTCCTCTCCCCCTTCCTTTCCCCACTTTCTCCTCCCTTTTCCCCCTTCTTCCCTCCCCCCCTTTTTTAGAACCATATTATTTTTTCATTTGATCTTTGGTTTATATGAGTCCCCATTCTGCTTGTAGTCCTCTTGTACTATCTTGTACCATCTTTAGCACCCCCTACGTTTTTTTTCTTCTCTTGTGTTGGTCACTCTCTCTATTATAAATATGAATGTTTGGTCTTTTAGTTACTTAAGTATTATTTAACCTCTTATGCTAGTTTTATATTATGGATCATTTTTCATGATAACATTAAATGTTTTTTTTATATTAAGTTGTTTATATATTTTTTTTATTGTTTCATCTATGACTTTTAGATTTTGTGTGTGTGTTATGTATGCACTATTTTTATCTTGTTTGTTTTGTTTGTACCCTTGAGGGCATACCCCTGACAAAGGCTGGGGTCAAAACACGGCCATGCCGGGTACAACGAAGGTTTTCTTCTTTTCACCTCGCTCTTTCCATGTACAAAAAAAGGCTGCACATGGAAAGGCACAATAAAAAAGGCAGTACATCTCATCCACTGGAAAGGTGAAATTAGCTTTACCTGCTAATTGTCTTTCCTCGAGTACCTCCAATCCACTCCTGACCTATGAGTTTGTCATGTCACACCAACAACTTGGAGACCGAGCAGGTCAAAAATTATGACATCAGCATCTTTAGGCAGCTGGCACCACCTACCAGCCCCCAGTATCCTATTGACACAAGAGACTCATAGGAGCAACAAATAAGAATAGCACTTTTCAACGGAGACCTAGAACCACATCCCCCTAAAGAGGCAGAGAGAAATCATCCCCCAAATTAAGGAAAGACACTTATCTACCAAGGTGAACCTCCAAACAGGGGGCAGAGGGAGCTGGTCAGTCGTTCCTCCTTTCAACTTTCACACCTCCCTCTGGCGAGGAAGTCTCATGTTCTTGTCCTCATGGGAGCCCCGTCCCTAGCCACCAATGGCTGCCTACACCTCCTGGACCTCTACAGCAGAATGGATTTCTTCAGGCCTGGAATCGCCATCAGTCAACGCACAGACAAAACCAGGGAGGGTTGGGACTGGACTGGAGGTTCTTAAAGAAAATCAATTAGTAGGAAAGGCCTAATTTCACCTTCCTTATCATCCCTCCAGTCCAGTCCCAACCTACGGGATGTATCACAGCAGTACTATCCTCAGGAGGGACCTGCGAGCCTGGCCTGTAACACCACCGACCCGAACCTCGCGTCCCCTGCCACCTGCACATCTAAGCAATAGTCTTTCACAAAAATATGCAAGGACGACCATGTCACTGCCCTACAGATCTCCAGTGGCGGAATAAAACTAGCTTCTGCCCACGACGCGGCCTGGGCTCATGTCAAATGAATCCTCAACCCTCCGGGCACTGCCCTTCTCTGCAATAAATAGGCTGAGGAAATGGTTTCCCTCACCCATCTGGATATGGAGGCTTTAGAAGCTACCTCCCATTTATGTGGCCCTCCAAACAGGACAGAGAGACAGCCTGATTTTCCAAAACAGATTTGTACTTTGTAAATAACGCACATCCAAGAGATGTAGGTGGGAATCTTCTGGGGTCCCTCAAGAAAACCGGTGTTACCGATTAACATGAAAAACCGAGAGCACCTTTGGCAGGAAGGAAGGTTCTGATTGCCACCAAAAACACCGTCTTCAAAGTAAAATCCTTCAGAGTACAAGCTGACAACAACTCAAATGGTGTCTCCATCAATAATGACACCACCAGATTGAGGTCCCAAGACACACCCTGGACTCTACCACAGTAAAAGGTTAAAGCCACCACCTGTACCCGCAGCAAACTACATGCCAGGCCCTTCTCCAGACCCACCTGAAGGAAAGCCAGCACCTCCTGCATGGAGAAGTCAAGGGCCAACAACCCTGCACTTCACACCAATCCTCAAAGACTCTCCAAATCTGTATACAGGACAGCCTTCAACAAGACTGTGATTACTTGGGCTGAGTAGCCTCGTTTCCTTAACTGAGCCCTCTCAAGAGCCATGCCATAAGCGAGAAGCGATTCACTTGAGGCATCCGGACAGGGTCCTGTACCAATAGATCCGACAGTGTTGGCAGACACCAAGGCCGGTCCATCGCCAGCCAAACCATATCAGAGGAAGACGACCAAAATGATTTGGACCTGCATCAGAAGACATATGAAGAGACTTGAAGACCTAAATATGTACACTCTGGAGGAGAGGAGGGACAGGGGAGATATGATTCAGACCTTTAAATATTTAAAGAGTATTAATGAACCAACAAACTTCTTCCAAAGATGGGGGGAGTTGCAAAACTAGTGGGCATAACATGAAGCTGCAAGGTGGTAAACCGAAAGGCAACATCCGGAAATACTTTTTCAGTGAAAGGGTGGTGGATGCTTGGAATGCCCTCCCGATGGAAGTGGTGGGGGCAAATACAGTGACAGAATGCAAAATGGCATGGGGCAGATACAGTGGATCCCTTTATAGCAACAGGATAAAACAGGATATAACTCTCTTATATCTCAACAAATAGGGGTGACCTACACGGGAGCAGTGGGTATACCCCTAAACAAAGGCATAGGGAGGGGTGACCTGCATGGAGCGGCAGGTGCACCTACTCTTGCCACCTTACTGGGCACACTAGATGGGGCACACTAGATGGACCACACTGGTCTTTATCTACCATCATATACTATGTTATGTTACTATACCACGGTCTGTGTGGCCAATCTAGAACTATCAGGATTACCAGTTCGTGATGTGCCTCTATCCGTTGCACCCCTAGCCCAATGAGCACCCATGGAGGAAACACATAGAGGAGCCCCTCTAGGCCAATGCTGTACCAATGCAGGGGAGCCCTTCAGACATCAGTTCTGTTCTCCGGGTGTAAAACCGGCTTGCCTTTGCTGATTCGAAGGTCACCATGAGATCCATGATTGGTGGACCCAGTGTCTCACCAACTGCACAAACACTACCTCGCTCAGCATCCACTCTCCGGGATCCACGCACACACAGCCGAGATAGTCTACCGCTACATTCTCCCTGCCGGCCACATGAGCTGCCGACAGGGCTTGCAAGTTCTCCTTCACCTATTCCAACAACAGGGCTCTCTCTTCTTCCAAGCACTGCCTGTGCCTCCCTGCTGATTTATGTAGGCTACCATGGTGGCATTGTCAGAGAACACACTCACTGCCTTTCCCCGAGGGAAATTGCTGAATTCCTGAAGCAACAAGAACACTGTTCTCATTGCCAACCTGTTGATGGACCAAGCGGCCTTCTCCTTAGACCAGGTCTCCTGCGCTGAGTTTCACAATGTGACCCCCATCCCAAAAGGCTGGAGTCCCATCGTAAGAGGGACCCAACTGGGAGCCTCCAGTGGCATCTCCGCCAGAAAATTGTCTTTCTGCAGCCACCAATGGACAGCCCCCCTGGGTGATGCCAGGCAGGATAACTGCTTCTCCAACGGGTGAAGCTGCACCAACCATCTCCACAACAGAGCCCTCTGCAAGGGTCTCATGTCCATTCATGCCAACGGAACCAATTCTATGATTGCTGCCATCGACTCTAACACCTGAAGATTATTCCAAGCAGTTGGGGGCCTCATCCTGAGAAACTCCCAGATCTGCTGCTGAATTTTGAGCATTTGGTCCAGAAGCAAGGACACCCTGCCCTCACATGTCTGGAACCTGGCCCCCAGGTACACCAACTCCTGTGTTGGCTGAAGTCGGCTTATGGCCAAATTGCTGACCCATCCAAGGCTCTACAGAAAAAGGACCACACTGGCCGTGGCTTTTTCGCTCTCGACCACAGTCTTTGCCCATATGAGCCAATTGTCCAGGTACAGGTGATCTAGAATGCTGGAGAGCGGCTGCAACCACTACCATGACCTTGGTGAAAGTTCAGGAAGCAGCTGCAAGGCCGAAGGGCAACGCCTTGAACTGAAAATATGCCCCATCGGCACAGTAAACTGCAGAAACTGCCGGTGCTCTAGCCGGATGGAAATTTTTAAGTAGATCTCTGTGAGATCCAGCGAGGTCAAAAACTCACCCTGTCTGACTGCCACAATGACTGACCAGAGTATCTCCATATGAAACCGGGGCACTCTGAAGCACCAATTTAAGTGCTGTAAGCCTAAGATGGGCCCCTCCTTTTGGGGAACCACAAAATATATGGAGCATTGACCCGATCCACACTGATCATGCGGTACCTCCTCCACAGTGTGGAGTTCTTGAAGCCATTGAAGCGTCTCCAGCACAGCCGCAGGTGCCTTGCAGGGAGACCAGACAAAGGCCTCCGAGAGTAGGAGGGGAAACCCGAGAGCACAGACCTCTCTGATGACCTCCAGCACTCATTGGCTGGAGGTGATCTGGACCCGGGTGGGGTAAAACTCCCAGAGCCACCCCCCCCCCTCCAATGGGAACTAACTCCGCCCGGGCCCCCCTTGCTTCACTGGGCTTTTTGGTGGCAGCGGCAGCGGAGTAAACTTCGCCCGAACCCACAAAATCCTCAAAATGGTTGCCCCCTCGCTGGCAAGCACCCCCTCTGGTAGGGTGCAAAACACACTGCTCGAAAACCGTGAAAATCCCGAGATAGGCCCTGCACCGGTGCTGACTAGCAAACCAACATCTGTTTATCCTCCGGTTACCTGCCTCCTTTCAACTCCCCCAAATCCTTCACCAGGTTCTCCAAGGTCTCCCCAAACAAGAGCTTACCCTTGAAGTCTGATCAAGCGAGATTTAGAGGAAACATCAGCTGACCGGTTCCTAAGCCACAAGTATCATCTGACAGACATGACCGACACTATACTTTTAGCCAAGCTCCTGATAAGATCATAAAAAGCATCTGCCCTATAGTCAGCCCCATACTCCAACTTAGCCACCTCCAGAGGCAGGGAGACCTCTATCGCCTCCAACATGCCTTGAACCCAGCGCAAACACACTCATTCCACAAAGGCACCACAAACTGATGCTTGCAACAACATGACAGTGATATCAAGTGCCTACTTCAGCAGGGTCTCCAACTTTCTATCCTGCACATCTTTGAGCGCCATGCCACCTTTCACCGGCATAATAGTCTTCTTAATGACCACCAAAACTGCCATGTCCATCTTAGAAAAGCAGAAATGGTCTCTCTTGTGGTCCGGAAGTGGATAAAGCCATGCCATGGTTTGTGTCCCTTTAAGGCCAGCCTCAGAGACGTCCCATTCGTCCCGAATCATCTGCTTGATCACGCGACACAGAGGAAACACAGACTTTGCCTTCTTCACTGCCTAAAACAAGGGATCTTAGAGAGGCTTGCCCTCTACTGGTAGCCCTGCAGTCATGTTCAACGTTTTTAAGGACTGGAAGATCAATGCTACCAATTCTTCCTGATGGAATACCTGGACTATAGGCAATTCCTTCCCCTGGGGAATCTCTCCTTTCTCCACTTCTATGGACTCAGTCACCAAGTCTTCCTCTGCATCTTGATCTTCCTCCTCAACCGAGTGGACCGATCCTGTATCCTCCCAGTTATCCTGTTCTCCTGCGGCTCGCCTCAGGCTGGCCCTCTAATCTGGCGGTCAAGCCCACTGCTGATGGGTCCCTCTTCCTGGACCTCTTCAGGAACGTACCCTCCACACTTTCTCAAGCAAAAGGCTTTATGCATGGGGAGTACAAACTCCGGAGAAAAAGCCCCCTGGAAACCTTCCACGCTCACATCCTGCGATGCAGAGGGCTGCGGGGATCTGGAAGCCTTCGCTTTTGCTGAGGAGGTGGAGCAGACCATGCCCCCTCTCCCTCAAGGCCAAGCCACCACATCCCCGGGCGAAGGGCACTCCTCAGACCCCAGAGGGATGACTTTTGAGCTGCTCAAAGACCCATTCTACTGAGTTGCTTGACTTGTCCAGCATGAGGTCGTCCTCCATAGAGCAAGTCTGCTTCACAGCCCCAGCAGAACCCCTCTGCAGAGACTGATCCTCTCCGGGTCCCATATGTCAAGCATGTTGCCTTTGCTGGTATCTTACCCTTAGTTTAAGGGCTTACGCCTACTCAGTTGTACACAGTAATGCTCCCTTTTTTTTTTTTTTTTTTTTTTTTAAGTCCTGAGCAAAACTGAAAGGAACAATGGCATAATGAAAATAACAAACCGTGAGTGCACATAGAGAGCTCCCAGAGTCCGAACCCCCCCGGGGTTCCCACCTCGAAATATCAGTGCTGAAAAGGAAATGAAGGCAAAATGGCCGCCATTCCCATGCACCGTGGGATGGCCTAACCTGCCACACGGCTTCCCTGTGCGCCAGCAGCCCCACTGCGTTTCAAAACCCTGCGGCTGAAAGAAAACAAAAAAACCCCTGCCAATGACCTGCTATGCAGCCAACTCCCGGCAGCGGCACAGCTGTGAAAACACCAATCTACTGCTCAGCTCTCAACGGTGGGAATCCTCAGAGGGCACTGAGCTGATCGGCCTCCCTGTAGTAACTGGCTCCTCATCCATCGAAGAGTTAGGGAGTCGCTATGAGGCCCAACAAGGCAAGGTCCACTCCTTTCCCCATCTTAAAGGAGTTAACAGCAATTTTCTTTGTTTTTCCGCCCCCCCCCCCCACCCAAACTTCAAACTTTTTGTCACAGTGAACCTGCAAATTAAAAGGGAAGAGCCCTCTTCCAAAGACCACCGATTCCTCTACTGCTCAACTGCCCATAACAGAATTAATACAGCTCAAAGATAAGAAACGTAGTTGTCCCTACAGCGAGTCCAATCTATGGGATCACATCTCTCCAGCTGCTTGGAGACTGAGATACTGGGAGCTGGTAGGTGGTGCCAGCTGCCTAAGGGTGCTGACATCATAACTTTTGACATGCTCAGTCTCCAAGCTGCTGGTGAGGTGTGACAACCCATAGGTTGGGACTGGACTGGAGGGACGATAAGGAAGTATGTAATACTACAAACACTGCTGTTCCAGAAAAACACTGGAACCACAACCCTGACAGATATCTTGAGACATTCCCATTCCTGCTGATATAAAAGTGCAATGCAAGAAAATCAGTAATTGTGGTTAAGGAGCAAAGCACCAGAAGAGCATTACTAACAGTCTTGTCAGATCCAATTGTAAAGAAAGAGAAGATTCTCGAGTACCAAAAAATGCGCAGAGACCTAGAAAACATGGCAGAAAGAAAGAAAGAAATTGTCCTAATGATATTGGAATCCACCAGCCTAATTAAAAAGAATTTCCAGATGCACTCGCATATATTGCACCTCCAGAAAGAGGCTCACTTTGGTACAGTACAAAGGCAGAGGTGAGCATTAGCACTACATATGAATAATTAAGATCTCAGACATATTCTGGTATGAAAGGTGAGTTTCATTTCTGTCATGGGATGCTCAAACTAACCCATTTAGATACATTAGTCCAATTCAAACCTAGCTAGTCTTTTTTTCTCTATAAATCCAAAATCATTTTCATTGCCCTTTGCCACAGCTTGTTGATTTTACTAAACTTTCTGTCTCTTTCTCAGACAGATTTCTGAAAATAGGAGACACCAGCACACACTATATTGAAAAGCACGGTATATTAACGAATACATTCTGCATACTTACTTTTACGCTCTGCTTGTGCTCGTTGCACAGCTAACAGATTCTGGTTGCAGACCAGGTCATAGGAATAACTGTAGCAATTATCCTCTTGATGATGAAATCTGTTGCATTAAATTGCATGAGCCATCCATCTGTGTTTGATTGTTCCCCTGTGACCTGAGCTGCAGCAGAACAAGCTCACCTCAGAATTATTTTTTGATCTGGCAATTTCCAGGATTTAGAGCAGGTATTGTGGGCCTTCATTCAAAACTAGCCGGGGAATTTTACCTTATATATTCCCCCTCCCCAAAAATAATACACTCAGCTTGACCATGAAGATGATAACAGGCAAGGGGCCATGTACTAAGGCTCCTCTTTTTTTTAAGTTAATCTTTATTGTATTTTCACATACGAAAAACAAACCTATATCTTCCAACAATTGCTTTTCTCTTCACCTCCCTTCCTTCTCCATCCCCCCTCCCCGGCTCTCCATGAGCTGTCTCATATTCCAGCGTTCAAAGTCCAGTCTGTCTTTATATCCACCCAAATCACCAGCATTCCAGCGGGCTTATATCTCCAATGTTCACAGTGCCCACTAGGGCTCTCTTCTGACAACCCTTGCACTTTTCCACCAATTCTCACTCCCCTTCTCCCCCCCCCCATCAGCATCTAATTTATTATTGCCATATCATACAATTCTCCTAATACATCATTAATCATAGCAATAACAGTATCCATGTCCTTAACAGTATCGAAACAGGAACTTTCTTATTAACATTTTTCAAACTTATCCCTTTATATTTATAGCTTGACCTCCATCCCTCTTATCGAGGTCCCTGAAACCACACCTCACAGGTCCTCTGCTCCAATAATATAGACATTATCCTCTCCCCCTGCCCTTACTGATTCACATTTACCCTCAAATACCTTTATATCTCTTACCGCCGTATCCCTCCATGTCTTATTAGTATGTAAAGCACAGTTACTTACCTGTAACAGGTGATCTCTGGGAACAGCAGGAATAAGTCTTCACATATGGGTACGTCGGTACCGACGGAGCCTACGCGGGAACGCTCCCCAGCGTCCAATCAGAAAGCTTTTGGGAGCATCCCACAGCGCCTGCGTGCTGCCTTCCCGCCTTTCCAACTGTCTCTCCTCAGTTGAGTTATATAGCTGAGACTAAGGGGAGAGAGAGGGAAAGGGAGAGAGATAGAAAGAGAGAGACAACTCCTAGGGGAGGTGGGTGGGTTGTGAAGACTTATTCCTGCTGTTCCCAGAGATCACCTGTTACAGGTAAGTAACTGTGCTATCTCCAGGAACAAGCAGGAATGAGTCTTCACATATGGGGACTCCCTAGCTGCAGATGCCAGGGAGAGAGCCCAGAAGTTGTGTGTCCCTGGGACAGGGCTGCACTTCACCACCTGGATCTCTGGCATCCCATGAGGGATGGTGGGTAGGAGTTGATTAAGCATGAAACAGGTGTTTGAGAACAGCCTGATCAAACAAGGCATCCCGGCGGGAGTCCTTGTCCAAGCAGTAATGGGCTGTGAAGGTATGAACCGAGGCCGAAGTAGCTGCTCGACAGATGTCGTCGATAGACACAGAGTTCAGATAAGCCATTGAGGCTGCCATGGCTCTCACATTGTGAGCTGTGACATGGCCCTCCAGAGAAATGTTCTTGCTCTGATAGGCGAAAGAAATACATTGGGCAATCCAGTTGGAAAGAGTTCTCTTGGAGACTGGTTGTCCCAAATGAGAAGGATCAAAAGCAACAAAGAGTTGGGAAGACTTTCTATGTTGCTGTGTCCTTTGTAAGTAAAAAGCCAGAGCTCTTTTACAGTCCAGGGTATGAAGATTCCTCTCTGCACTTGATGCATGAGGCCCTGGAAAAAAGACACGTAGGTAGACCTCTTGGTTGAGGTGAAAAGGCGAGACCACCTTAGGCATAAAATGTGGATTAGTCCTAAGGACCACCTTGTCATGATGGAACCTTGTATAAGGTGGATTACCTACTAGTGCTTGCAATTCACTGATGCGGCGTGCTGATGTGATGGCAATGAGAAAGATAACCTTCCAAGAAAGGTATTTCAAGGAGGTAGTAGCTAAAGGTTCAAAAGGCGGCTTCATAAGCTGACCAAGAACAAAATTTAAGTCCCATGCCACCGGTGGTGGTCTAATGGGAGGCTTTGTTAAAAGGAGGCCTCTCATGAACCTTGCTACAAGGGGATGAGAGGAAACAGGTTGTCCATTTAGAGACTTGAGTGAAGCTGCAATAGCATTCAGATGGACTCTTATTGAATTTGTCTCAAGGCCTGCATTAGACAGATGCAGGAGATACTCCAGCAACGATTCCAGAGGTATTGACCGGGGGTTAAGACCCCTTCCAGAACACCAGATGGTAAACCTTTTCCACTTGAAGGCGTAAGAACGTCTAGTGGAAGGTTTTCTGGAAGCATGAAGAACATCTTTCACTTGTTGAGAAAGAGGAAGATCCTGGAGATCTAGGCCTTCAGCAACCAAGCCCTGAGATGCAGAGACTGGGGATTGGGATGCCACAATTTTCCGTCCTCCTGAGAGAGGAGGTCTGGAGCAGACCCTAACTCTAGGGAGGGAGCTTGAGAGAGATGTAGAAGCAGAGGGTACCACACTTGCTGTGGCCAATGTGGAGCTATGAGAATCATGTGGCCTCTGTCTCTCTGAAGCTTGAATAGGGTTTTGGGAATTAGGGGAATGGGTGGAAAGGCATACAGGAAGTCTTGACCCCAGTGAAGGAGGAAAGCATCCTTGCCTGAGCCGGAGTTCTGGAACAGAACCGGGGAAGTTTGGCATTCCACGGACTTGCAAAGAGGTCTATGTCCGGGGTTCCCCAAATTTGAAAACTTTTTGACACCTGGTCCATATGTAGGGACCACTCGTGTGGAAGCAGAACTCAACTGAGTCTGTCTGCCCAAGAGTTTTGAACCCCTGGAAGATAGACTGCCAGAAGATGAATGTGATGCTCTCTGGCGAGGGCCCACAGTCGCAGAGCTTCGTTGCAAAGCGACAGAGAGCCAGTTCCCCCCTGCTTGTTTAGGTAGAACATGGCTACCTGATTGTCCGTGTGGACAAGGACTGTCTTGTGGCTGAGCAGGGTGTGGAAAACTCGTAGAGCAAGGAAGATTGCTCTGAGTTCCAAGAGATTGATGTGGAGACAAGTCTCCTGTGGGGACCAGATGCCCTGGGTGGAGAGGTTGTGAAGATGAGCTCCACAGCCCATTGGAGAAGCGTAAGAGTTGCCTGGGGTAGAGGCTGTTGAAAAGGACACCCCAGCAAGAGGTTTTGAGGGGACTTCCACCATTGGAGGGACAAAATGAGGCAACTTGTGTTTGCTATTTTGTCTGACATGCAGCCTAATGCCTGGGTCCATTGGGTGGATAAAGTCCACTGAGCTGCTCTCATGTGAAGGCGAGCATATAGTACCACATGAACGGTGGAAGCCATGTGGCCTAGCAACTGTAACATCTCTCGAGCAGTTAGTAGGGGTTTCAACTCTGCTTGAGAAGCTAACTGCATCAAGCGAAGGCAACGGGCCTGGGGAAGAAAGGCCCTTGCCTTTGTGGTATCCAGCAATGCCCCTATAAACTCCAGGGACTGAGTAGGGATCAAATTGGATTTTGGGATGTTTATTACCAGCCCTAAGTATTGAAGGATACGCATTGTGCAGGTTAGAGCAGTCTTGGCCTCTGACTGAGTGGGAGCTCCAATGAGCCAGTCGTCCAGATAGGGGAAGACAAATATTCCTAGGGTGCGCAGAAAAGCAGCAACTACTGCCATGCATTTCGTGAACACCCTTGGTGCAGAGGCCAGGCCAAAGGGGAGCACTCTGTATTGATAGTGCTTCTCCTGGAAAAGGAACCGAAGGAACCTTCTGTGAGTTGGATGGATGAGAACATGAGTGTACGCATCCTTGAGATCTAGAGAACAAAGCCAATCCTGACTCTGAAGGTATGGCAGCAGAGTTCCTAGAGAAACCATCTTGAATTTTTCTTTGACTAGAAATCTGTTCAATTCTCTGAGATCTAAAATGGGTCTGAAGCCCCCTGTTTTCTTTGGGATAAGAAAATAGGGGGATTAAAACCCTGTGCCTTGTTGTTGAGAAGGCACTTCCTCTATTGCCCCTTGGGCTAGAAGAGTGGCAACCTCCTGCTCTAATAGGCTGAGGAGGGAGGTTGGAGAATTGAACTGGTGCACTCTTGTGAGAGGGGGCAAGCTGGAAAAATGAAGTTTGTACCCCTCTCTTATGATGGAGAGTGTCCAATGCTCTGCTGTGATTTGCCCCCATCTGGGAGCAAAGTGACATAGCCTTCCTGGAATGGTGGAGGGCTCTGGTCCTTCTAGAGCCAGGAAGGCTAAGTTCTCTAGCAGAAAGTCAAAGGCCCTGAGGGGGCTGAGACTGCTTGGCTGGAGCAGGCCTCGCAGCCTTTGCCTTGGTCTGTTTGGAGGATTGCTGACGTTTGGAAGGGAACTGAGCTGCAGAAGATGCTCTCTGACTATAAGCAGGATAGGATCTTCCCTTTTTAGAAAAAGGTGTTTTCTTGAACAACCTTTTCTTAGCAGGAGCAGCTGTAGATTTGGATAGTCTATCCAAAGCAGAATTTTCAGCATCCATCTGATTGGCTTTTGCTTGCCAATCCCTACCAAACAGATTTTCACCTGTACAAGGGATATTTCCCAATTCATCTTGGACCCAGGTCTCCAAATCAGATGCTTGAAGCCAAGCAATCCTACGTGCACCTATAGATATAGCTGAGGCTCTGCTTACGCATTCAAAGGAATCGAAAGCTGCACGGTTGGAGAATTTGGAGATATCCTGGGCATGTTTGAGCCCAGAGAGAAATTCTTGCCTTTTATTGTCAGACATAAAAGGACTTAAAGTCTGCAAATGGTCAGCGACTTCTTTTAAGAACATTCCCAGGTAGAGACTATAAGAATTAATTCTCGCAGCAAGCATGGAAGCCTGGAAGACTCTTCTACCAAAAGCATCCAGGGTTCTAAATTCACGTCCTGGAGGATTAGAGGCATGTCTCTTGGCACTTCTAATCTTTCTCATTGCAGACTCAACCACAATAGAGTGGTGAGGAAGCTGAGTTTTATGGAAACCAGGACAAGGAGGGACACGATACATGGTGTCCAACCTGCGAGAATGAGGAGAGGTGGTTAGAGGTGCTTCCCACATCCTTAACATGAGATCATACAGAATCTCATGAATAGGCAAGGTAGCTGCCTCTTTAGGAGTTTTAGGATATTGTAGAATATCTAACTCCTTAGCTCTAGGCTCTGACTCTGGGGCTACTGTAATAGAGAGACCCCGAGCCACCTCTCTGATAAAGTCCTGAAAAGACAAGTCCTCTGGAGGAGACATCCTTCGTTTAGGAGAGGACTCCTCCTGTGGAAGGAGCATCGCTGCATCGACAGACTCTTCAGAATCCTCAGAGTCATCAGAGGAATCGAAGTATCGTCTGTCGGGATGCTCTTGCAAAGCCCGATACCCGTACCGACCGGGGTCGGTATCGGGAATCATCGGTACCGGGGTATCGGTACCGGAAGGCTGCAGAGGGCAGGGTACCGGCATGGCTGACACTGATGCCGATGTCACCGGTACCAGAATCAGTACCGATGGCGATACCGGAGCCGGTACCTGCGGAGTAGTCTGTTGCGGTACCACGGGCGTCGATGCCACAAGGAAAGCCGCCAGACTGCGTTCCATGGACAGAATCCTCTGATCCATAGACGCTGTCAATGCCTGGAAGTCGGTACCGGTGGAGGCCACCGGTACCCCAGAGCATGGCACCAGGAGATCTGTTGAGGCCACGCCATCTAGATCGTCCTGGAACCCCGATGATGATGCTTTAGAAGCCGAAGCCTCCCGCCGGGGTAATTTTGCCGGTGCAGAATCCTCGAGGGCAAGGCCAGAGGCATCTCGATGCTTAGAAGGAGATTTGCCCTTCGAGGACCGGCTGGATTTATGTTTAGTTACCTGAGATCCATATGAGGAAGAAGCAGCCCTGGAAGACGTCGATGCCACCGAAGCCACATCAGAGGGAAACAGGGTACTGAGCTTGGCAGCTCGGTTCTGTCGACCTCTCTTAGAAACATGGAATAGGACACACAATCTTTAATGGAATGGTCAGGGCCTAAACATTTGAGACACCAGTCATGGGTGTCGGTGACGGAAATAGTACTGCCACATTTTGTGCACTTCTTAAAATCTGAGGCAGGTTTTTCCATATTTAAGGAAAAAAGGTTTTGGGCCTAAGGCCCAAAACTGAAGTATATCTGAAGAAAAAAATAGAAGGGTTCTTTTTTTTTTAAAGAAAAGAATAAGAACCAGAGGTACCGGTATAGCGTCGAGGAAGGCAGACGCATACAGAAAAGAAATAAAGAAAAAATAAGGAAATTCTTCTGCGGTGACAGGAACACGACCTGCTGGCTCCGCAGAAAAAGAAAAACTGAGGAGAGACAGTTGGAAAGGCGGGAAGGCAGCACGCAGGTGCTGTGGGATGCTCCCAAAAGCTTTCTGATTGGACGCTGGAGAGCGTTCCCGCGTAGGCTCCGTCGGTACCGACGTACCCATATGTGAAGACTCATTCCTGCTTGTTCCTGGAGATTATCTGTATCCTCCCCTCTAGCTCGGTATCTCAGTCATCCCTCTTATTTTTTTCTCACTCCTCCTGCTCTTGCTTCTTCCAATTTTCATAGTGTGCCCAGCTTTCTTGTACTTTCCCCCATCTTTGACGTCTAGTAGCTGTCAACTGGCTTATGTTATAGCCATATTCTAGTTTCTTTAAGATGTCCCCCCTGGTTCGGAGAGCCCACTGCGCCATACCTCTGTCATTGCCATCCTGGCTGCCAGCACCACCTGAAGTGGAGGTCATCACCCTCTCCCCCTCCCTTGAACACAGCATAAATTCAGGGGTGCTTTCCATAGCCCGACTCATCACCTCCTGATATAGATTGGCTACTCCCTTCCAGTAATCCTGCACCCTGGGACATCCCCACCACATATGATAAGTCCCCCTTCTGCCCACATCCTTTCCAACATTCCGAGCTTCCCCCCTTGCTCCATCCCCTCATTTTTTGTGGTGTTAAATAGGTCTGATAAAGGACCTTCCAGCAGTGCTGACGAACCGCCTACCCTTCCTGTTGTTGTTGTTGTTAAGTGCCGTCGAGTCAGAGTCGACTCATGGCGACCCTCTGGATAGCTATCCTAAATTGTGTTCGGTCTTGAGTCAGGCGGCTCATTGTTGACAGACTGGTACCCATAGCTGCTGTTATTGTATCGATCCATCTCATTGCTGGCCTTCCTCTTTTGCGTTGACCTTCTATCTTGCCAAGCATAATGTCTTTCTCTAATGATTTCTCTCTTCGCATGATGTGTCCAAAGTATGAAAGTCGAAGTCTTGTCATCTGAGCTTCTAAAGAAAGCTTAGGTTTGATCTCCTCTAGTACCGACTGGTTTGTTCTTCGGGCAGTCCATGGTATACACAGTATTCGCCGCCAACACCATAATTCAAAGGCATCAATTTTCTTCCTATCTGTCTTTTTCACTGTCCAGCTTTCACATCCATATGATGTTATTGAAAATACCATGGCTTGAATAAGTCGAATCTTTGTATGGAGAGAGACATCTCTGCTCTTGAGAATCTTATCTAGGTCTTTCATAGCCATTCTGCCAAGAGCAATGCGTCGTCTGATTTCTTGACTGCTTGTTGCTTCTTTATTGATAGTTGATCCAAGTAGGTTAAAGTTATTCACGATTTCAATTTCTTCTCCTTCAACGATGAACCTGTTGATTATGCCAGTTGTCATGATCTTTGTCTTCTTTACATTAAGGTGCAGGCCCATTTTGAGACTATGTTCTTTGATTGTGAGAAGCAAATGTTTCAGATCATCTTCACTTTCAGCCAGTAATGTGGTATCATCAGCATAGCAAAGGTTGTTGATGAGTCTTCCACCAATCTTCACACCTCTGTTGTCTTCATACAATCCTGCTTCTCTGATTTGTTCTGCATAGAAATTAAACAGGTAGGGTGAAAGTATGCAGCCTTGTCTTACACCTTTGCTTATTTTAAACCATTCTGTTTCTCCTTGTTCCGTTCGAACTGTTGCTTCTTGATAAATGTACAGATTGCGCAAGAGAACGATCAGGTGTTCTGGTATACCCATGCTTCTTAATGTGGTCCAGAGTTTCTCATGGTTTACACAGTCAAAAGCCTTGCTATAGTCGATAAAGCACAAATAGATATCCTTTTGGTATTCTTTAGTCTTTTCAAGAATCCATCTCACATCTGCAATGTGTATCTGGACTTTCAGAAAGCCTTTGACAAGGTCCCTCATCAGAGACTTTTGGCAACACTAAAGAGTCATGGGATAGGAGGCAGTGTACTATTGTGGATCAGGAACTGGTTAAAAGATAGAAAGCAGAGGGTAGGGCTAAATGACCAATTTTCCCAATGGAGAAAGGTGAATAGTGGTGTACCCCAGGGATCTGTGCTGGGTCCGCTGCTTTTTGACATATTCATAAATGACCTGGAAAGTGGAATAACGAGTGAGGTTATCAAATATGCAGATGAAAGAAAACTATTTAAAGTTGTTAAAACCCAAGAGGATTGTGAAAAATTGCAAGAGGATCTTGATAAATTGGAAGACTGGGCATCAAAATGGCAGATGAAATTTAATGTGGACAAGTGCAAGGTTATGCACCTAGGGAAGAACAACCCGAACTATGGTTACACGATGCAAGGTTCCACATTAGGAACCACCACCCAGGAAAAAGATTTAGGCGTCATTGTGGATACCATGTTAAAACCCTCGGCCCAGTGTGCAGCGGCGGCCAAGAGAGCAAATAGAATGCTAGGTATGATAAGGAAAGGAATGGAAAATAAAACAAAAGATATTATAATGCCTCTATATCGTTCCATGGTGAGACCGCACCTTGAATATTGTGTGCAATTCTGGTCGCCGTATCTTAAAAAGGATATAGCGATTTTAGAAAAGGTTCAGAGAAGAGCCACCAAAATGGTAAAGGGGATGGAGGGATACTCCTATGAAGAAAGTCTAAAAAGGTTAGGGCTCTTTAACCTGGAAGAGAGACAGCTGAGGGGAGATATGATAGAAGTCTATAAATTAATGAACGGAGTGGAACGGGTAAACGTAGATCGATTGTTTACCTTATCAGAATATAGAAAGACTAGGGGACATGCAATGAAGCTACAGGGTAAACTATTTAAGACTAATAAAAGAAAATATTTTTTCACTCAACGTGTAATCAAACTCTGGAATTTGTTACCGGAGGATGTAGTAAAGGCTGTTAGTGTAGCTGGGTTTAAAAAAGGTTTGGACAAGTTCCTGGAGGAAAGGTCCATAAACCATTATTAAGAAGTGACCGAAGATATCAATGCTTGACCCAGTACAAGCATTGTGGAACTTGTGTCTCTTGGGGAAACTGCTAGGTACATATGACCTAGATTGGCCACTGTTGGAAACAGAATACTGGGCTTGATGGACCTTGGTCTGACCCAGTATGGCATATCTTATGTTCTTATGATGTCTCTCGTTACTCGCCCTTTCCTGAACCATGCTTGCACTTCAGGTAGTTATTGTTCCAGGTATGGTTGTAGTCTCTTTTGAATAGTCTTCAGTAGAATCTTGCTGGCATGTGGGATCAGAGCGATTGTGCGATAATTTCCACAGTCAGTTGGATCACCTTTCTTTAGTATTGGTATAAACACAGATCTTTTCCAGTCAGTTGGCCATGATGTTGTCTTCCATATTTCTTGGCAGAGCCTTGTGAGTATGGTAACAACTGCATCAGATTGCTGCAATACTTCTATGGGAATGCTATCAATGCCTGGTGCTTTGTTCTTTGATAAGGCTTTCAATGCTGTTTCAACTTCTTCTTTTATCACCAATGGTTCCCGATCATAAGGTACAGGTTGAAACGGCTGTTGGTCCACTTGATCTTTATCATATAAAAACTCTGTATATTCCTTCCACCTTTTCTTGATCTTCTCAGCATCATTCAACATAGAACCTTGAGCATCTTGTAACAATCCAATTCGAGGCTGGAACTTTTTCTATAACTCTCGTAGCTTTAGGAAAGCCGATCTTGTTCTTCCTCTAATAGTTTCTGCTTCTATTTCCTTGCAAGTGTCATTGTGGTACTTTTCCTTGTCCTGTCTTGCTGCACGTTGGAAATCTCTGTTGAGTTCTGCGATTGTCTTTCTTTCTCCTCTGGCTTTAGCTTCTCTGCGTTTCTGGGCAATTTTCAGAGTTTCTTCCGTCATCCATTTTGGCCGTTTTTGCTTTTTCACCTTTTGTAGAGACTTCTCGCTTTCTTCCAACACAACCTTCTTGATGTCATTCCATAACTCTTCCGGAGCTCTGTCATTTGTATCTAAAGCAGCAAATCGATTTTGCAGGCAGTCTTTAAATTCCAGTGGTATATTCTCAAGGTCATATTTTGCTGCATTCATGAGTGGTTTGCTCTTTTTCAACTTTAGCTTGAGTTTGCATACTAGTAGTTGATGATCTGTACCACAGTCAGCTCCAGGTTTTGTCTTTGTTGACGTTACAGAGCTTTTCCATCGTTGACTTCCACAGATGTAGTCAATTTGATTTTTATACAATCCATTGGGTGAAGTCCATGTGTACAGTCGCCGCTTGTGTTGCTGGAAGAAGGTGTTTGAGATGAATAGATCATTGGTCTTGCAGAATTCTATGTCTTTCTCCAGCTTCATTTCTGTTGCCAAGTCCATATTTTCCAACTACTTTGCCTTCTTCTTTGTTGCCAACTTTTGCGTTCCAGTCACGCATGACTATCAGGATATCCTGTTTGCATGTTGTCAATTTCAGCTTGTACTTGTTCATAGAACTCTTCAATTTCATTCTCTTCTGCAGCTGTTGTTGGGGCATATACTTGAATTATAGTTGTGTTGATAGGCAATCCTCGTAGACGAATAGAGATTAAGCGTTCGCTGACTGCATTGTATTTCATTACAGTTCTTGCAAGTTTCTTCTTTATTATAAATGCAACACCATTTCTTCTTTGTCTCTCATTTCCAGCATAGTAGACCATGTGATCATCTGATGCAAAGTGCCCCATGCCAGTCCATTTCAGTTCGCTGACACCCAACAGATCAAGTTGTACACGTTCCATTTCATTCTTGACCACCTCCAACTTCCCTTGGTTCATGCTTCGTACGTTCCATGTTCCAATGTGTAAGACATCTTTACAGCTTCTGACTCTCATTTCATGTGCAGCTACATCAGCAGTCAGACTTCCCGAGGGCTTTGATCCAACCACATCATAAATGCTGGCTTTACTCTGAAACGTCTTCAGCTCTTCCCCAGTAGCTAGTTGAGTGCCTTCCGACCTGGGGGTCTCATCTTCCAGCACCATAGCACAATTTGTTTTGTTGTAACTATCCATTGGGTTTTCATGGCAAGATACAGAAGTAGATTGCAGGGCCTTTCTTCCGTGCAGTTTAAGTTTGGTGTTGTTGCCATTGTCACAAAAATGTGATCCTCCGCCGTCAACACTGTCCCATTCTGCTGCTGCCCAGATGGGTGGTTTGTCTTGGTCTGGCACCTCAGCTGAGACCTGTCCATCTTGGGAGACCCTGCCAGTAGTTAAACTACCGAAAGTTTAGCTCTCAGCATCACTGATGCAGGCAAGCCCTCACAGCACGACAAGCTGCAAACCAAGTGAGAGCTACCCTTCCTACTCCTTGAAATATCTGAGTCCATGTTTGCATGTCCCATTCTACCCCTAGATCACACTGCCAGGCTTCCATAAAGGCTCCCTTACCCCTGGAGGTAATGAGCTGTTGGTATATCTGAGCCAACTGCCCTTTCAGATACCTTTCTTTATTCAACTGTTGCTCAGATTTGGTTATTGTCCTCAGTTCTTCCCCTCTTCCCAATTTCTTTCTAAGGTAATGCACCGCCTGCATATTAGGGAAGTAGCTTCCTTCCCCCACCTCATATCTATGCCTGATAGTCTCGTACTCATGTATCTGGCCTCCGCCTGTTACCATTAGCCCCCAGAGTCTCAACCCTCTGTCCTCCCACTCTTGAAACCCCTTCGTCTCCCTCCCTGGTGGGAACTTCGGTGTTTTCCTTATTCTTTGCATCAGGAGTCCCTCCTTCATACCAATCTATCCCAGGCTTCCTGCTATATTTGTCTGGTCAGCCGTACAAGGGGGGGGGGGCTCAATCTCCCCTATGCTTTTCCTACTCCCTGTCCCCCAGATCCATTCTCAGGGGTCCCCCTGCAGTAGTCCCCATTCCATCTCCGCCCAACACCTGTATCCTGTCAGATCTCCCCACTCTATCAGAGCTTGGAGCTGCCCCACCCAATAGTACCCCTGTAAGTCCAAGACTCCCATTCCGCCCTCCCCTCGCCTCCAACACATCACCTTCCTATTCACCCTTGGAGGCCTCCGTTTCCAGATGTACCCAAAAATTCAGTGCTGGCATTTACTAAGGAATGCTTCTGGCACCTGGACTGGCAATATCTGAAATAGAAACAGTACTCATGGTAATATGTTCATCTTAATTATGGCAATCCTGCCTCCCCAAGAGAAATACGGTCCCATATCTCTAATTCCCTGCTCATCTGATGCCACAGGGGAACATAGTTTCGCTTAAATAGCTCCCTTACTGTATATCACCCTCTACTTGAACCCCCAGATATCGGATTTCTGTCTTCTCCCATGTAAACGGGAATGCAGCCTTTAATCTCTTCTCGGTCTAAGGGTCCAATACTATTTTCAATATTCCAATTGTCGTCGGGTTGATCTTATATCCCCAATACCTTGCTATAGTTCTCGATCACTTTCAACAAATTTGGCAGTGTCATTAGTGGATGATTCAAGGTGTATATAAATGTCATCTGCATACAGGGCCATTTTGTATTCTTTGACCTCTATCTCCACCCCCTTAATATCCACTGTGGTCTGCACCGCCACTGCCAGGGGTTTTATCACCACTGCGAACAGCAGTGGTGACAGGGGGCAACTCTGTCACGTTCCTCTCCCCAGGTTAAATTCCTCTGAGTATCTGCCATTTATCCAAATCCTAGCCCTGGGCTTTTGATATATTGCTCGAAGCCATTCGATAAAGGTGTCCCCTACTCTCATCTTCTTCAGTACCGCAAACATAAACCCCCACTCCACTCTATCAAAGGCCCTCTCAACATCGACAGCCATAAAAACAGTTGGCTCCTTCTGTCTCTGCACATGCCATATGATGTTAAATAGCTTTATCACATTATCCTGTGCATGTCAGCCTCGTATAAACCCTGCTTGATCGGCCCCTACAAGTTTTGGGAGGAATCATTGTACCTTACTGGCCAATATTTGAGCTATTGGCCTGCATGAGCTACAAACTGTCTCATCCTTCCCAGGTTTAGGTAGGATTGTAATGCCTGCTACCCCCATCGTTTCTGGCAGCTTACCCCCGCCACGACATTAAACATTGTTGCCAACACCTTGGCTACCTCCCTGCAAACGTTTTGTAGAAATGGGCAGTCATGATATCTAAGCCAGGTTCTTTCCCTTCTTTTAAACCCTGAATGGTAACCTGTACCTCCTCCACTGTGATTGTTCTCCCTCTCCATTTCTTGTAACGTCTCAATGGGGAGATCCTGCAAGAAGGCCTCCTCGACCGCCTTGCCCTTAGTTTACTGGCTAGCTACTTAGCCAATTTATTTCTATATTTATAATTCTGTTGTGATAGCTTACTTAACCAAAAGGCCCGCTTATCCATCTGTACCCTCTGCATCTCTGCCCGTATCCTCTCCATTTCCCGCATGGGTCTCTTTCCCCTCTCCGCATTGTATTTATTAGCCCAATATGTCAATTCCACCCTCAGCTGTTCCTCAACCTGCCTTTTTCCCCCGCTTCTTACAAGCTCCCGCCCTTACTAATTCCCCTCGTATAAAAGCCTTAAAACTGTCCCATACCATCTTCAGCCCTATCCCCGGTATGCAATTAGTCTGAAAGAACTCTCTCCTTAAGATTTTTTAGTCATTCTATCTTTTTATCCTCCAGAAGTGACTCATTCAACCTCCAAAACTGCAGAGCCTCTTCTTTTACCCCTCACTCTACCTCTGCCCCCATCATTGTATGATCCAACCATTCAATCTGGTCTGTGCCCACCTTTACCACTTGGGGAAAGAATGAACCATCCAAGATCATGTCTATTCATATGGTGAACTGGAGAATAATGTGTAATCTATTTTATTCCCCACCTTCTGTCTCCATACATCCACCAATCCCAGGGATGCCATCAGCCTTCTCAATTTACTTCTATGCATCCCTTTCCCTTCCCCCCTCCACCTCCTGAATTGTCTAGTCGCGGATTCAGCGTCATATAGAAGTCTCCACCCAGCATAACGGGGGCTTCAACCTCTTTTGCTACCTTTTTGCACATCATATCATAAAACTTCCCTTGTCCCTCACTGGGAGCATACACGCACAATATCCTACTAGCTTGGAATTTATTTTACCCTCCCAGATCAGCCAACGACCCTTTCCATCCCTCTTAACGTTCCCTTCCTCAACGTGTAGGTTCTTGGAAAATAGTAACCCCACCCCTCCCTTCCGAGCCCTAGCTTATTTTCTGCTAAATATACCTGTGGGTATTCCTTTGTTCTAAGCATACCCTCCTGCCTCCATGTCATTGCATTTCTTGGATAAAAAGGATGTCTGCCCACTTTCGCCCCCTGTCCCGGATCAAGCTTCATTATTTCTGCCATAATGTTAAACCCTTAACATTCAGCGTAGCTATAACCACCTCTGACCCTCTGCCCCCCTTCTTTCCTATCCTTAACACCTTTCGCTGTCCCAGCTGTCACCATCCGCGAGGGTTAACCTCACCGAGCCTCCTGCCCAGCTGCTCCCGCTACCACTGCCTTATATTCGACCCCCCTCACCCCCCACCTTCTCCCACAGTTTCATCTCCTCCCTTCCTCCCCCTCCCATATTTCGCTTTCCGAGTCCCCTCCTCCTCCTCATTACTTCCCAATATCCCACATCCTCCCCATCCCTACCTTTCCATGTACCCCACCTTCCAATTCCCCTCACTCATTCCCATAGTATACAATTATCCCTCTGCAGGAAGGGGAGCTCAGAGGGAGAATAGAAAGAAAACTTAAAACACATCAAACCAAAAATGGAGTTCCAAGAATAGTCCCAGCCTAGGAGCCGTCCACTTCCCGCTGGTCCTTCCATCGGTGTTGCCACTCCATCTTCCATTACCTTTGCAGGTCTCTTCAACTCCTGGAGGATTTTGAGCCCCCTGTACTCTTAAGCAAGTCCTTGAGTCCCATCTCCAACATTGCGGCCCTCAAGTCCTCTTCTGTGTTTGCTCTCTTGGTGATTCCATCTTTTGTAAAAGCCAGTCCCTATGGAACAGCCATCTATAGCATACATTCTCTTGTCCAAGTATGGCAGTATATCCATTCCAGACCCTTGTCCGTGCTAATGTTGCAGTAGCCAGATCTGCAAACACCGCTTAGAATGCCCACTCCACATAAATTTGCCTGCTTTTCTCATCTGTGTGGCTATGCGCTCCTTAGTCCCATAGTCATGCAAACATACCACACTGTCCTGCATTTGATTGTTTTTTTGCTGGGCCCAGAGTCCTGTGCGTGTAACCTATTTTTATTTTATTTATTTATTTTATTTTATTTATAGTTTTTCTATACCGCGCTATTTACCATCAGCGCGGTTCACAGGCAACAAACTCGCACAGCAGGAAAAGCCATACTGCGTTTTACATTGAACAGGGAATTGAACACATTTTACATTGAACAGGTATTGAACATGGAACACAGGCTAACAATATACATCGTGGAACTATATACAACATGGGATTATATACAGGTTGATAACAGTAGTAAGATATCAACTAGGCATTTTTCATCGTAAACATGGCTTGAGGGGTACTGTCGTATGTTAGCATGTTAAAGGCTAATTTGCTGAGGGCACAGGAGTGATATTAAGGAAGAGGGGATAAAGGAGGAGTGAACATTGGTTGGTTATGTGATTTCTTCAGAGTTGAGGAAGTGCTGAAGAAAGAGGTGATGTTTCAGCTCCTTCCTGAACTGAGAGAGGCTGTTTATAGCTCGGATGTTTGCTGGAAGCGCGTTCCAGCAATGGGGGGCATAAAGTGCAAAGGCTCGGTTTCCTGTAGCCTTATTACATTTGGTGAATGCTTTTGGGAGGCATAAGGTGTTGGCAGCAGCAGCTCTTCTCAGTCTAGCGGGGGGGATGGGCCGGATAAGTTCGGAGAGGGAGCTAGATGTGCAGTTGTTAATGGCTTTGAATGTCATTGTCAGTATTTTAAAAGTGATTCTGCTGTGAACAGGGAGCCAGTGTAGATCTTTTAGGATAGGGGTAATATGATCTCTTCTGGATGCTCCGTATAGGGTCCTTGCTGCAGTGTTCATTGCTATCTGCAATGGGAGGAGTGCACTCTTTGGTAGACCATGCAGAATGGAATTGGCATAGTCAAAGTGAGGCATCACCATTGCCTGAAACACTGTTCGGAAGTCTTTTGGCTCTAGAAGCTGTCTCATGTGTCGCATCATCCGGATTTTATGGTAAATTGCTTTTACTAGGTTACTTATATGGGCATTTAGGTCCAGGTGTTGGTCGAGGGTTATTCCGAGGTATCGTAACGAAGTCTTAGTAGGAAGCTCCGCACAACGTACCTTCAATGATGTAGGTGGGATGAATGTCTGATCTCTACTGATGAAAAGCACATCTGTCTTTTTCAGGTTTATCATTAGCTTCTGGGAGTGTAACCAATCCGAGACTGCATCGAAGCAGGAGGATAGCTGAGATAAGTCTGGGTGCTCAGTGGAAATTGGAGTAAACATAAGGACGTCATCAGCATAGACTAAGCAGTCGATGTTGAATGATCTAATGATGGTGCAAATAGGTTGCATATACACATTGAAAAATAGGGCTGAAAGAGATGAGCCCTGTGGGACGCCTCTGGTTTGAGGGAAAGGGGTGGACTTGGATGCGCGAGAACGAACATGCTGCCATCTGTCCTTAAGGTAGGAGGCACACCAGGCTAGAGCATTTCCATGAATTCCCTTCTCATTTAGGCGTAGCAGGAGTAACTCATGGTTGACAGAGTCGAAGGCAGCTGCAATGTCAAGGAACACTAGAGCGAAGCCTTGTCTGATGTTATCCAGACCTGTTATCAACGTGTTGAGTAAAGTTGTTAACAATGTTTCGACACCATGAGCCTCCCGGAAACCATGTTGACAGGGGTCGAGGGGAGCGTTGTTCTCAATGTGGTGGTTCAGTTGACGCTGGGCTATTTTTTCCATGATCTTAGCTAGGAGTGGGATTCTGGAGATGGGTCTAAATGAGTCCATCTTTTCTGGGTCCATTTTATTATTCTTGAGTAGGGGTCTAATAGAAGTTTGTTTTAGACTGAGGGGGAAGGTACCTGTCTGGAAGGATGAGCCAATCAGTCTGGCAAGGAACGGACTGAACGTAAGGTTTTTATCCAGAAGGCTGGACATGGATCATTCGGAGCAGTAGAGGTATTTATATTGGAGATGGTATCTTGAATCTCCTTTTCAGATGGGGTAGTTAAGGAGGTGATGAATTGAGCCTCTGATCTGATTCTATGAGGTGAAGAAGAGGGTGAAAGACCAGGTGAGGTGTCAATGGGGCAGTTGTTCATAGTTGTAGTAGCTAGGTTTGTCTTGGCTTGCAGATAGTCCGCATATGCCTGTGGGTCGGGTTGGATTGGTTGTCCCGAGGAAGGCTCTTTACTTAAGGTTTTGACCAGGTTGAAAAGCTCGTGAGGCTTGTTTAGGGCTCTTTGAAGTATTTCTGCGTGATATTGTTTCATTCTCTTGGAGACAGCAGTACGGTGGGCGTCTAGTTGGGCAAAATACGCGACCTGGCTTTCGGTTGATCTGGAACGGCGCCAGCGTCGTTCAAGCTGTCTGATTTGATGGAGGGAGCTCTTTAATTCCAGTGAGTACCATGGAGCCCTTGTTCTTCTAGGGGGTCTCTTTTTACTGGGAGGACCTTCTATTGTCGCATTGAGACATTTATTCCATGAGGAAATCATGCTGTTTAGGTCTTGTGCTGGTTGGGTGTGGAGATGCTGTATTTTTTCCAATATCTCATCTCTGTTAAATTGTTGGAAGCGAGTTGAGGTTGGTGCTGCTGGATCCATTGGAGAATGTGGAGCAGTGAGTTGGGGGTCTGATGGCATAGTGAACCTGATTAAATTATGGTCAGACCAAGGTACTGCGCATACTGAGAGATCGAACTTGTGAGTGTAACCGGAGGGAAATTGTGGGGCGAAGATAAGATCAAGCATGTTCCCCTTGACATGGGTGGGTGTATTGATCAATTGGGTGTAGCCTGATGATTCGAATGCTTCAATAAGAGCTTTGGCCTGAGTATCTTGAAGGGAGGGGAGATTGAAGTCGCCAAGTATCCAGTTTGGAATGTGGGTCACGATGGGGTTGCAGGCAAGATCGATGATTGTAGAGAGATCATCTGACGATGAGGAGGGTGTCCTGTATAATAGGTTGATGGAATGTTTTTTTATTTGTTATGGAGATATGGTCGAGGTAGGGGGTAGTATTGGAGGCAATCGTCTTGAATAGTAGGTCGGTCTTGCTTAATATGAGAACTCCTCCTCCTCTTCTGTCCTCTCTATGGCATGAGTGAATGGAGAAGTTGGGGGGGACAAACTGATGGAGGAGAACCATGTCTGAGGGTGCCAACCAAGTCTCGGTGATACAAAGGATGTCGAGATTGAAGGTTGATAATATTTCAGTTATGGCGGGCCATTTCTTACGGATAGAGCGGGCGTTAAGGAGGGCACATTTAAGGTCGGGAGGAGGGGGGTGAGAGTCATCCTCCTGAGAGGCTTTGGACTGGTGTAGTGCAATGTATATGAGGTGAGAGTGTGGTAGGCGGCCATGTCTGATAGATTGATGGTTTATGTAGCTATGAGGTTGCCTCCAGGCAGTGCGTAGAATAGGGATGTGGTTAAATGTGGGGGTGAGGGCTTGGGAAACCTGTGTTAAAGTGATCACTATGAGGCAGTAGAACAGAGCATAGGAGTGAGTAGTTGGGGTGAGGGGAGGCATGGTTGGCTAGGTAAATTCAAGGTGTAGGGTAATATTCTATGATTTAAGCTTGTAACAGAGAATTAATTATAGGTGAGGGTGCAATTGCCAGGACAGAGAGAATGTAATGTCCAGCACAATAGTATCACTAGCACGAGGAGCTAGTTTAGAAACAAGGATACAATCTAGCAGATACCGTTACGTTGTACAACTGCAAGGATAAAGTGTAACATCTACAGGTACAATTGTAACACTTACAAGTAAAGCTAGAGTCACGGGGAATGCTGTTTAGTTCAGACTGTCCACAGCATGTGCGGCAGGACACAGTGTATACGCAGGATCGCCTCACAGTGGCCTCAATTGCTGGATATATTCAGAGGATTGTAGGACCCCGCCTAAGGGCCACGCCAAAGGGCCCTCTAGCGAGGCCCTCAGGCGCGGGCCCGCAAGGCGCGGGCGCGCCCGCTGGTGCTTCTTTAAATAGCCCGCGATCTGCCCGGATTGGGCAGCGCTTCCTCCTGGGGGCTCCTTCGCTGAACACGTTGCTCCGGCAGCTCGATCCCCTCCTGGGAGAGCAGAAGGACAGCCGGAGAGTTGCAGGGGCTGAAAGGAGTGTGCGCCCGCTGGCGCTTCTTTAAATAGCCCGCGATCTGCCCGGATTGGGCAGCGCTTCCTCCTGGGGGCTCCTTCGCTGAACACGTTGCTCCGGCAGCTCGATCCCCTCCTGGGAGAGCAGAAGGACAGCCGGAGAGTTGCAGGGGCTGAAAGGAGTTTGCGCCCGCTGGCGCTTCTTTAAATAGCCCGCGATCTGCCTCTCCTACTTCTGCTGTTTCCTTTACCAGTAGCTGTTTGAAAATTTCCTTTGCAATCTGGGCGCAGTCAGCATAGTCCTCCCAGTCAGGCACACCTTTAATTCTTAGATTTTGCCTCTGTGACCTATTCTCCAGGTCCTCCAGCTTAATGGCAATCTCTTTGTTTTCTTCCTCCAGCCTCTGCCATTCCTTCTGCATCGCTTCTGCTGCTGAGCCCATCTCTTCCACCCTGCTTTAAAGCTCCTCCATGTGCTGCCAGACCTCTGCCACTTGCGTCCTGAGGCCCACCACCATATTTATTTATTTATTTAGACAGACTTATATACCACCTTATCCTTCAATCAAAGTAGTCACAACACATAAGAACATAAGATATGCCATACTGGGTCAGACCAAGGTCCATCAAGCCCAGTATCCTGTTTCCAACAGTGGCCAATCTAGGTCACAAGTACCTAGCAGTTTCCCCAAAAGAAACAGGTTCCACAATGTTTGTACTGGGTCAAGCATTGATATCCTGGGTCCCTTCTTAATAATGGTTTATGGATCTTTCCTCCAGGAACTTGTCCAAATCTTTTTTAAACCCAGCTACAACAACAGCCTTTACTACATCCTCCGGTAACAAATTCCAGAGTTTGATAACACATTGAATGAAAAAATATTTTCTTTTATTTGTCTTAAATAGTTTACCCTGTAGCTTCATTGCATGTCCCCTAGTCTTTCTATATTCTGATAACGTAAACAATCGATCTACGTTTACCCGTTCCACTCTGCTCATTAATTTATAGACATCTATCATATCTCTCCTCAGCCGTCTCTTTTCCAGGTTAAAGAGCCCTAACCTTTTTAGCCTTTCTTCATAGGAGTATCCTTCCATCCCCCCTTTACCATTTTGGTGGCTCTTCTCTGAACCCTTTCTAATAATGCTATATCCTTTTTAAGATACGGCGACCAGAATTGCACACAATATTCAAGGTGCGGTCTCACCATGGAACGATATAGAGGCATTATAATATCTCTTGTTTTATTTTCCATTCCTTTCCTTATGATACCTAGCATTCTATTTGATCTCTTGGCCGCTGCTGCACACTGGGCCGATGGTTTTAACATGTTATCCACAATGACGACGAAATCTTTTTCCTGGGTGGTGGTTCCTAATGTGGAACCTTGCATCGTGTAACCATAGTTTGGCGGGTTACATTTGGAGGGTTACATTTAACATGGGGGATACTAATGAACGTAAATACATTGAGCTTATACTAATTGGGGATGGGTAGATGTTGTCAAATTGGTGAAGGTAGATAGTGTTCCGTTTGGGTGGTGACTATTGCTTGTCTGTTAACTCATAGGCTTCTGTAAAGAGCAGGGTTTTGAGAGCCTTGCAAAAGTCTTTGGTATTGTTCAGGATCCTTAGGCCCATAGGGAGGGAGTTCCACAGTGTGGCGCCAGTAGTGAGGGAGCTTTTCTGGAGGTTGCTTGCTTAGTTTTATGATATCTTGCAGTTGTACAGATCCTGTTGTCATTATTGGTCCTTCTTGGTCTATTGCTGATTTCTCTTGTTATGATATCCTGGAGAGCATCTGTCGAGCGATGGTGAAAGATTTTGAAGATGTTCAGGATTGTTTTGAATTTTGTCCTGGCAATCATTGGGAGCCAGTGCAGCTGCTGTAAGACGGGGGTGATGTGCTCAGATCTTGCAGTGTCCGTGATGATGCGTGCTGCAGTGTTTTGCACCATTTGAAGTGGGTGTATGGTCTGCTGGGGGAAGCCCTGTTACAGTGAGTTTCCATAGTCAAGCAGTGGTGTGATAACTGCCTGGCACACTGTGCGGAAGTGGTCCTTTTGGAGGATTGGCTTGAGCTTTTTGATGGTCCTCAAACGGAGGTAGGCCCTAGATGTGGTTTTAGCAATGTGAGATTTTAGGTTCAGAGCTCGGTCCATGGTGATGCCCAGGTACTTCACTTCATCTTTGACTGTTATTGGTTTGTTTAGAATGCTGATTGTTTGTGGCAGAATAAAAGTGGAGTCTCTGGTGACGAACATTCCCTCTGTTTTGTCATAGTTGACCGTCAGGTTGTTAGTGGAGAGCCAGGCACTCATATCTTCAAGGCATCTGGTTAATGTTGTGGTGTCAGATGATTGTAGGTTGATTGGAGCATATACCATGATGTTGTCAACATAGACATGATAGTGACGTTTGTGGCGTTTGAGGATGTTGCATATGGGTTGAATGTATATATTAAAGAGTATAGATGACAGTGCTGACCCTTGTGGTATTCCTTGCGTGACGAGGAACTGCAGAGATTTCTTTTGGGTGCACCTGATTTGCTGCGTCCGGTCTTCCAAGTAGGAGGTAAACCATTTTAGGGTATTCTTACATACTCCAATCTGCTGCAGGCGTTGCAGCAATCTGGTGTGGGACACTATGTTGAAGGCTGCCGAGATGTCCATGAACACTAGCAGGAATCCGTTCTTTATGTTATCTATGCCTCTACTGTATATTTATTTATTTATTTATTTTATTTAGTATACATTTGTATACCGCTACTTCCAGCGATCAGCAGCGGTTTTGATTACATCTCTTGCCATCTCTTCCTTGATCCCAGCAATATCTCTTCAAACCACCTTTACATCTCTGCTCTAGTGATCCGTCCCAGGGAGTCTGTCCCGACTGTCTCTTTTATTTCAGTTTGTTTTGCATTGATCGCTGGTTTGTCCATCATCTTGCTGTTCCCCTTATATATCTGTTTGTTGTTGCAGAATGCAAATTCTTTAAGATCAGCGGTTTTTCGGCACATTGCCGCCATGACCAGCTCCCTTCTGTTCTCTGCTCCCTGTGGGGGAGGGGGGGGGTGATCACGGGGGATCCATGCACATTTTACCCCCTCTGTGAAGGTTCGGTGCTCGAAGCTCTACCCTGAAGTGGCCATTCAGCCTGATGACATCACTTCCTTCACTATGGCTCCTTTTAGAACCTTGAAACCATGAGCCCTGAATTTATCCATTAGAATGTCCACAACTACCGCCACCACCATAGAAGGCAGTGAACACTGCCATCATAGCACATCAGCCTCAATCAACCTGAGAAGCAGAAGACCCAGGAGGAGTGGAGGAGTAGCCTTATGATTAGAACAATGGCCTGTGACCAAAGAGACTAGGGTTCACATCCCACTGGCACTCCTTGTGGGCCTGAGCAAATCACTTAACCCTCCATTGCCTCAGGTACAAACTTAGATTGTAAGGCCGATTGTACCTGGATGTAACTCACCTTGAGCTACTAATGGAAAGGTGTGAGCTAAATACAAATAAACAAACAAATAAAGTCCCGAACTAGGGACTGAACAAAGGTCTTTTGCACAGCAATGCAAAACATGACCAATTAACCACTAGGCCAGACCAGAACAGTTCAATCTAAGCACAGAAAGCCAGTGCCGTGCTGGAACTCACAGCTATAACATAAAAAGAAAAACCCAACAGGCAGAGAAGACATTTAGATTAATTTCTTTCATGCAAGTTACTTTAGACATGCTTCATTTAGTCTACTTGTGTACTACCAATGATTTGTAAAGTAGATATCACTTTGCTATTTCGTTCTTCACATACAGAGATCTATACACGCCAGTCCTAAACACTGAGCAGCCAGTGCAGACCATAAGGAAACGTGCCAGCTGATAGCAAACACACAGGAAAACTTCCACCCCTCAAAAAACATCCAAGGCTAGCTCAGTGCTGCCATGCATACTTGGCTCCTTCTCCTCAGCTCGTGGGATGCTGTAGAGTAGTGTTTTTCTAGCAAGGTTCTGTGAACCATCCCTAAATGTTTCTGGTCCCAGAGCAGCAGTCGTCTTCCAGCACAGTCTGTGAGCTGAGCTATTCCATGTCCAAACTCCCGCACTGGATTTGCAGCCCCACGGTCTCTTGACCAGCCACAGAGGTTGAACACTGTGCGGCTCAGACATGTTGAAAGCAACAACTGTTCCAGGGGGATGAGGATGCGGTGGGATTTTTAGGCAGTGGCTGTGAGCATCAGGAACAAAATGAGAGAATGGAGTGCGGGAAATTGACTGGTGAAGGCCAGCAAAGGGTACACACACACACACACACACACACACACACACACACACACCGGAGGAAGGAGGTGGAGTTGTGCGTTCCACAGAATTTTACAATATATTGTAGTGTTATTTAACCAAATATGGGTTGAAAATCACTGCCATGGAGGCAACATCTCCCATTGGCTGGGCTCAAGGCCACACTTCACTTCCATTCAAAAGTACGCAGCAGTCATTCTTGGCCCAAAAGCTGGGCTTAGATGAGAGAGGACAGGAGAACAGAATGAAGGAAGACCTCTGGGTTGGTGCAAGTGAAGGGTGATGGTAGTACAGAACCCATTGGAGCAGGTTCTAATTGAACTACAGAAGCTCAAAGGAGTAGGGGAAAGATGAGGTGAAAAACAACATTAATCAAAAATAATCCTTCTACTAGGATACATCTAAATACAACAGTCTAGGGGAAACGATCATAACAGAGGATTATATAAATAATCTGCTCAGGGCAAAGTCAACTATGCAGGTGACACACAGAAAGAAGATTAACTGGTCCACTGAAAAAAATTGAAATGCCCAGGGCTGAGCCAATGACCCTACAGCAGCCCTCTATTCTGCCAAGCAGAAAACCTAGAGCTGATGCCCAAGTCTAGTCTCTGCTCAAGTCTGACGGGGCTGAAGATACTGTAGAGAAATGATAGCCCCTGGGGAACTGTCCCAGTCACTCTGCAACAGATACACCTACTGGCAGGTTAAAAAGTACACTCATACCTGGTTCCAGTAGGAAGCACAGTTTATGTCTCTTAGCCGAAAGGTAGGAGGGGTAAATGTTGAAAACTCCCAGGTAGCTGGCATAACTCAGATAGGGAATATACTGACTGAAGCCCAAAAAGGAGCAGGGAGAAACTGCTAGGCAAAAATATACCCAAAGCAGAATGCAAACAGGGAACATTCTGGATTAATGCATAGCAAGAATGAGGCTACATACCAAACTGTCTATAAAAATGGTGAAAAAATGGTTTATTCAAAATTTAAAAAAAAAAGATTGAATGATTAGCCTGACCAATAGACACACACAAATATAAAATTGAACATGAAGCAATAAATAAAGTGAAAAAGAAAGTTAACATGAGGCAAATGCTGTCAGATTATCCTAGTAGAAAGATTAGGAGACATGCATTGAAGCTACAGAGTGTAACCCGTTTAAGACTAATAAAAGAAAATATTGTTTTCGCCCAACGCATAATCAAACACTGGAATTCATTACCGGAGGATGTAGTAAAAGCTGTTAGTGTAGCTGGGTTTAAAAAAGGTCTGGAGGAGGAGTAGCCTAGTGGTTAGAACACTGGCTTGGTAACCAAACAACCAGGGTTCGATTCCCACTAGCACTCCTTGTGGCCTTGGGCAAGTCACTTAACCCTCCATTGCCTCGGAAGAAAGGCCTGGCAATCTACTTCCGGTGACACTGCCAAGAAAACCCAGGAGCTTCTGGGTCGCCAGGAGTCAGGACTGACTTGAAGGCACACATTGCATTGGACAAGTTCCTAGAGGAAAGGTCCATAAACCATTATTAAAGAGGACCCGGGAAATCCACTGCTTGGGAAATCCACTGCTTGCCCCACTACAAGCACTGTGAAACCTATCTGTCTTCTTGGGAAACTGCCAGATACTTGTGACTTGAATGGGCCACTGTTGGAAACAGGATACTGGACTTGAAGGATCTTTGTCTGACCCAGTATGGCATTTCTTATGTTCATATGTCCTTATGATCTTATATAAAAGAGCAATAAACTTATTTATCTCATATTACCAGATTATGTTAAACTATTTTTAAAACTGCACTTTTGGTAAAGGAGAAATGTACATACCTGATAATTCTTTCCTTGAATCCTGCTAGATCAGTCCAGGCAAGTGTGTTATGCTCCTCAGCCAGCAGATGGAGGCGGACCAATGCAACTTTCACGGACGTCATCATTTGGTATATCCACTGGTGCAGCACAGAGAAGCTAGTATGACACTCATCAAGCAGAAATCAAGATGGAAAACCTCAGAGAAACTCAGAAAAGTATTAACCAACAATCATAACTTTGAATAAAATGTTTGGCTTTCTTACCACAATTGATTTTAGATCAAAGAGTGATACTGACAACGTAATTGAGAGATAGCGGGGCTTCAAATCTGTAGAAAAAGGCTTACAGGGCGAGTCCTGGACTGGTCCAGCAGGATTCAAAGGGAAGAAAATGTATCAGGTATGTAAAATTTCTCCTTTCTTATCCTACTAGGCCAGACAACTGGGACATACTCAAGCAGTCAGGACCCGGGATGGGAGAAAGATGCCACTCTGCACAGAACTGCCCCGTCATCCTGTAGTGCTTCACAAAGGTGCTCAGAGATGACCAAGTAGCTGCCTTACAGGGACACCAAAGTGAATGCTGCCCACAAGGTGGCTTGTGCGTGCAAATCAAGGACTTGATTTGCTACTTGCCCTTTCCTTGGACCACCGCAGAGAACAAAGAGATGGTCCGACCAATGGAAGGAATTAGTGTCTCCAGATATCTCACTAACAGCCTCCTCATGTCCACCAGGTGCCGCAAAGAGTCTGCCCAAAGGTGGCCCTTTGAGAAGGAGGCAAGATCACATGTCTGATTAAGGTGAAAGGGAGACAGCACAGCATAGTTCAAAGAGAGAAAGATACCACTGAGATGACCAAAATGAGAACCTCTGCAGGACAAGTTCTATAGCTCCGATAACAATTTGGCAGACCACCTAGCCACCAGGAAACTCACTTTTAGGGTTAAATTCTTGAGAGAGACCTTACAAAGGGCTCAAAAGGAGAACCTTCCAACACATTCAACACCAGAAGATAATTCACTGAGGAACAACCGAATGGATCTGCTGCACTCCCTTGGGGAAGCAGGAGATGTCAGGGTGCTCCACCATGGACATCTCTTGAACATGCTATGGCTGCTAGCTGAACCTTGAAAGAGCTCATGGCCAATCCCTGATCCAAACTGGACTGTAAGAAGAACAGAACCACAACTACATCCACCTTCCTGGCCTACAGGGCCTGAAAGGACCACTACCTCATTAAGACTCCTCCAGTACTCATATATGTCAAGGAAGTAGAGGTTCTCTGGGCCTCGAGAAGGATGACCATTACTGCTCGATTAGCTGTTCTTGGACAGTCTATGCCTCTCAAGGGCCAGGCCATAAGTGAGAAGGGATCCTCCAAAACCAGTGGCCCTTGCTGTAGAAGACCCCTCTCTTCAGATAGCAAAAGAGAAAACCCTTGCCAACAGGCTCAAGAGATTCACATACCATGGTCTGTGTGGCCAGTCTGCTGCAACTAGAATCACCAAGCCTTGGTGAGACTGAATTCTGCGCAGATATCGGTTCACCTAGGGCCATGGGGCGGGGAGACATTCAGGAGCCCCTCCTAGGGCCACACCTGAAGCAGGGCATCTAGGCTCATCACCCATGGACCTTTAGTACAACCCAAAAATGTGTTCCACTGTCACTGCTCTGGGTTGCCAACACGTCAAACACTGGCAGGCCCCAACTCTTCATTATGAGGTCGACTGCGCGAGGCTGTAACTCCCACTTGCCAGGATTCAGTGTTCTGACTCAAGAAAATTGGCCTGCACATTGTCAATATCTGCTATGTGGGCCACTTACAGAGGCAGCAGATGACCCTCTGCCCAACAACACAGCTCCTCTACTTCAACAGCCACCGCAGCACTGCCACCTTTCTTGGATTACATAAGTCACTGCCTGGCACTGTGAGAATCCTTGGACAGTTTTGCCCAACAGGAGAGAGACAAACTGAACCGCCTCCAAGGCCAAGAAGATAACTCTGGCTTCCAGTCTGCTGAACAACCAGGCGGCTTCCTGCAGGGACTAGTGTTCCTGAACAAACTGATCCAAGATAGTTAACTCCCCAGTCTCTTAGGCTAGCATTTGTGGTGACTTGTTACTCAATCTGGCACTTCCAGAGGCATCCCATCCATCAGAGAGCAGGTCTGCAACCGACAGACCAACTGCACTTTAACCTTCCTGAGGAGAGGAAGGTGCTGATCGAACAACTGGGAGCAAGAGGACCAGTGAGTAAACAGATGCCTCTGAATAGGAAGCATATATGCCCTGGCTCAAGGGACCAGCTCCAGGGTAGACACCATGGACTCGAGAACCTGCAGGCAGTCCCAGACTTGAGGAACTGCCTAAGCACAAAATTCCCTGAGCTGCCACTGAAACTTGTCTAACATCTCCAGAGTGAGAAATGTTCAGCCCAAAAGAGTGCCAAATTGAGCTCAAAGATATTCAAAGTCTGGGAGGGAATGAGGTTGTTCTTGTGATAGCTGATCACCAACCACAGCTGTCCCAGCCAGTGAATCACCAAGGCCATATCCGCTTTGGACTTCTCCAAGGAGTTGGACTGAATCAGCCAGTCATTCAGGTATGAGTGAACCTAGATACTGTCTGTACAAGAACGCCGTCACCACCACCATGGCCTTTGAGAAGGTGCAAGGGGCCATGGCAAAACCAAATGATAGCGCCAAAAACTGGAAATGGAGGCCCAGGATACAGAAGCTGTAGTCTTCTAATGTTGCTCCCAGATGAGAATATGGAAGTACACCGGAAAGTTCCAAAGAGGTAAGGAACTCCTCTTGCTGGACCTATACCATGACTGACCTGATAATCTCCATGTGGAAGTAAGGCACTCAAAGCTTGGTATCGACTGCCTTTAGGTCCAGAATGGATCTGCTCGACCCTCCTTTCTTTGTTACCATGAAGCAGATGGAATAACACCCCTGACCTAGCTCTGCAGAGGGCACCAACATAATAGCCTGCAATTGCAGGAGGTGCTACAAAGTGTTCTTGATCACCACCTGATTGAGCAGAGCGCCACATGGAGACTCCACAATGGCATTCCAAAGAGGCTTTGCGAACCCTTGATTTAGGACCTTAAGGACCCATTGGTCTGATGTTATATGGACACATTCAGAGTAAAGCAGCTGGAGCAGTCTCAGAAGGGACCCCCTGAATCTTACTGTGAGGGGGCTTACTGGCTCTGGAGAGAGCCATTGCTGAGTCTCAAGACACTGGGATCCCCCAAAAGGGCTGACCATTTTAGGGTTTAGACCAATAAGCTATGGTACTCCCCCACATCGACTTCTGCAACATCCTCCTCCAAGGGCTCCCAAGACGGGCTATAAACTATCTTAAGATAGCTCAGCATGTTGCTGCCAGGATCATTGTCAAAGCAAGTCCATCAGAACACATTACTCCCATCTTATAGTAAATGACGGCAGATAAAGACCAGTATGGTCCATTTAGACTGCCCAGCAAGGCGGCAAGAGTAGATGCATCTGCTACTCCGTGCAGGTCACTCCTCCCCATGCCTTTGTTTACGGGTGTACCTTCTGCTCCGTGTAATTCACCTCTATTTGTTGAGATATAAGAAATAGTTACTGTATGTTTGTTTTGATTTTATCCTGTTGCTATAAAGCAGGGGTTCTCAACCCTGTCCTCGGGACCCACCTAGCCAGTTGGGTTTTCAGGATAACCACAATGAATATGCATGGGAGAGATTTGCATATAATGGAGGCAGTGTATGCAAATCTCTCATATACATATTTCATTGTGGTTATCCTGAAAACCCAACTGGCTAGGTGGGTCCCGAGGACAGGGTTGAGAACCCCTGCTATAAAGGGATCCACTGTGACTGTCCCATGCTATTTTGAATTCTGTCCTGTATTTGCCCCCACCATTTCCATCAGGAGAGTATTCCAAGCATCCACCACCCTTTCAGTGAAAACGTATTTCCAAACATTGCCTTTCAGTTTACCCCCTTGCAGCTTCATGTTATGCCCTCTAGTTTTAGTGTTTCCCTGTCTTTGAGAGAGGTTTGTTTGTTCATTGATACTCTAATGATTTAAAGGTCTGAATCATATCTCCCCTGTCCCTCCTCTCTTCCAAAGTATACATATTTAGGTCTTCAAGTCTCTTCTCATAAATCCTCTGACACAGGCTCCAAATTATTTTGGTCGCCTTCCTCTGAACCGTTTCCAGTCTTTTTATATTCTTTGCGAGATATGGTCTCCAAAACTGAACACAATATTCAAGCTACATTGGCTGACCATACATAGCAGGATCAAGTATAAAATACCAATGACTATGTTCAAACTAATAAGGGAAGCATCACCATCCTATTTAACTGAACTCATAAAAAGCCCCTCAAATGACAGGCTAAGAAGGGAGTGTAGCCAAAACACTCTACTTCTTCCCTCTTCCTACCGAAAATTGAATCGGGGCATAATGGAATTCCTTACCAGACAAACTTAGACTAACTACTGACCGAACAACCTTCAGGAAAGATCTCAAGACGTCTTTTTATAGAACATTTTGGCACATCCAAACAGATGCAAGACTTTTTCCCCACATAATATCCTCCCCTCCAATACTAAATCCTGGTATGGCAGCCCTGTTGTTATCAGCCTTAAATCAGAATTAGTTATACCCACAAGATGTAATATTGAGCAGCTCTGTAAATAAGCCTACATGTACATACAATTTTTTTGTACTTATGTTTCTACCTGTAAATATGTTACATAGTTTTATTGCATCAACATGTTGCATACCCCATAGTTCACACTCAGCGTTTTCCAATGTTAAATGTTAAGCCTGTTATGATGTAACTGTCCATTACTTGTTACCTGAAAAACCGCTTTGATTTTCCTGAAAGGCAGTATATAAAACCATTCAATAAAGAGGAATAGGCCACGCCCAAACTCTTATTGGCCCAAGGCCATTCCCATGCTCCTTGCAAAGCCCTATGTGAGGCACTCCAGGGACCTCTGGGGGGCGAGCTTCTCCATTGTCTTCCACCAACTTCAGGTCCTCCCCAAAAAGCCATCAGCCTTTAAAGAGGAGTTTGCTCAGTTGCAATTTGGAGGCCCGCCAATTCCAGAGCCAGAGCCACAGTCTGGCCGCTACCTCAGCTGCCGTGGACTTGGAGGAAATTCTGATCAAGTCATACAGTGCATCCACCAAATACGAACCTAGACTTTAAATCTCACAACCACCAGGCTGTCCGACAACTGCTGAATCCAGCATAAGAGAACTCAGGCCACCAAGCCTGCACACAGTACCGCCTTAGTGCACAACGCCAAAATTATAAAGGCATTTTTGAGAAGGGTTTCTGCACTCCTATCGAGACTCCTTCAGCACAGTACCTCCTTCCATAGAGATGGGCATGTGCTTTGTTACTGCTGTGACCAGGACATTCACAAGGAAGTCCAAAAAGCTGTTCCAGCTCACCCTGGGGCAAAGGATACAGCAGAGCCAGGATCTTAGAACCCCTCAGGCCCAGCTCCAGTATCTCCCACTGAGAGATGATGAGCTTACAAACAGGATCAGGGAGGGGGAAAAAGCCAGAAGGATGCTACAAATCCTTCAGAATAGGGTCCATCTACAAAACCTCCACAGGGGCGAGCTCTGAAATACTTAAGGCCACCATAGCATCCTAAATAAGAGTGGAAAGGTCATCCTTGTCCAATAGGTGGATCATTGACTACTACTACTACACATTTATGAAGCGCTACAAGGCATATGCAGCGCTATACAAACAGAGATAGAGACAGTCCCTGCTCGTCAGAGCTTACAATCTAATCAAGACAGACAAGACAAAAGATAAGAAAAAGGATAAAATAGGGAAGGGTAAAGAGACACAAGGAAACAAGGGATCAGGATCCAAAAGCAGTCTTAAAGAGGTGAGCCTTTAGCATAGATTTGAAAAGGGGCAGAGATGAAGCCTGACGTACAGACTCAGGAAGTTTGTTCCAGGCATAAGGAGCAGCAAGGTGAAAGGACCAAAGTCTGGAGTTAGGAGTGGAAGAAAAGGGCGAAGAAAGGAGTTCACGAGGAGGGGGGAGAGCAAATGTAGTGAGGAGCACAAAAATGAATGCATTTAAAGATCAGAAAGGAGGAGTTTGAATTGGATACGGAAACAGAAGGTAAAGCCAAATAATGTGACTTGAGAAGAGGGATTACATGAGTATATCGAGGCTGGCGAAAGATTAGCCGTGCAGCAGAGTTCTGAATAGACTGAAGGGGAAAGAGATAATTCAGAGGGAGACCAGCAAAGAGGTTGCAATAGTTGAGACAGGAAGTAATTAGAGAGTGGACAAGTGTTTTAGTAGTGTGTTCAGAGAGGAAGGGGCGAATTTTGTTAATGTTATAAAGAAAGAAACAACAGGTTTTAGCTATCTGTTGGATATGTGAGGAGAAGGAAAGGGAGGAGTCCAAAATGACACCAAGGTTATGGGTTGAGGAAACAGGAAGTAGAAGGAGAAATTTCACTTACCGTTAATTTCCTATTCTAGAATACTGCTAGACCAGTCCAAACGGGTTATGTTCCCCTGCCAGCAGATTCAGGAGACAGAGAAAAAACCCTACCAGAGCTCTGATTGGTTAGGCTCTGGTTGATATAGGTATGCCCCTAGGGGTCCTATTCAGTATTATCTAACAAGCCCCAAATCAAAACACTCAGTGGTAAGAGATCACCTATGCACCAGTGAGAAAACAGATCTCAACTATATACATTAAAGAGAAGCACTCATGAAACAGTCCCAGGACAAGAGGGCTCTATAAATTTCTTAGAGGCCGTACAAGGGACAACTACTGGTTGGTAGTGCTGGAAAACACAAACAAAAGGGAACCGTCGGCTCTACTGCAACTGCACAACTGCTACAAGTTCCTGGAGGAAAGGTCCATAAACCATTATTAAGAAGTGACCGAAGATATCAATGCTTGACCCAGTACAAGCATTGTGGAACTTGTGTCTCTTGGGGAAACTGCTAGGTACATATGACCTAGTTTGGCCACTGTTGGAAACAGAATACTGGGCTTGATGGACCTTGGTCTGACCCAGTATGGCATATCTTATGTTCTTATGTTCTTATGTACTGACAATCGGGTGGGTCCTGGACTGGTCTAGCAGCATTCTAGGAAAGGAAATTAACGGTAAGTGAAATTTCTCCTTCCAGATCATACTGCTAGACCAGTCGAGACAAACGGGAAATACCCAAGCTAATGACCCTTAGGGTGGGCAGAAATAGCCGCCGACAGCACACCAATCCCAAAGCGACTCTCTTCTCGAGCCTGCATGTCCAGACGATAATGTTGAACAAATGTGGATAACGAAGACCAAGTTGCCACTCAACAAATATCGAGAGGGGCCACCAGAGAGCGCTCGGCCCAAGAAGCAGCTTGGGCATGAGTTGAATGAGCCCGAAGTCCCACAGGTACTGGTGTACCCTGACCAATATAGGCTGCTTCAATGTCCTGATGAAGCCACCTTGCAATAGTGGACTTAGAAGCTGCCCGACCTCGTCGCGGACCTGCAAAAAGCACAAAAAGATGGTCCGTCTCGCGAAACGAATTTGTCACCTTCAGGTAGCGGATAAGAACCTTCTTGAGGTCCACTGCTCGAAGATTCTTATCGTGTCCGGAACATTGTTCTTTGGAAAAAACAGGCAAAAGTAGAGGTTGATTGAGATGGAAGGATGTAAGGACTTTAGGCAAGAATGAAGGAACAGTTCGGAGAGAGATACCCTCCGCAGAAAAAGACAGATAAGGATCCCAACAAGACAGGGCTTGAAGCTCCGAGATTCTACGAGCTGAAGTTATGGCTACTAAAAATACTGTCTTAAGTGTTAGATCCTTAAGCAAAGCTTCCTTAAGAGGCTCAAAGGACCGCACCATAAGAGCTTTCAGAACCAGAGCGAGGTCCCAGGAAGGGATCACTGGTCGTACAGACGGATGCAGGACCCTAACCCCTTTGAGAAAGCGCGACACATCCGCATGAGACGCGAGGGAGCGTCCGCCAACTGGCCCTCGGTAGCAGGTTAAGGTCGAGACTTGCATCCGCAGGGTTCCGAGAGCTAACCCCTTATCGAGACCGACTTGTAAGAAGGCGAGAATCTCGGGAACCCCGGAACGCCACAGAGAGAGCTGACGGTGCGAACACCAGGACTCAAAAGCCTTCCACACCCGAGTATACACCAAAGAAGTGGAGGATCGTTGGGCATTGAGGAGCGTAACTACCACCTTGGGCAAATAACCCCTATGGGTTAGTCTGCGCCGTTCAAGAGCCAAGCCGTAAGCGAGTAAGGAGCGGGGTTGTCCATGTGGACCAGCCCCTGTCTTAAAATCCGCTAACCTTAGAGGAGGCCCTCGAGATAACCTGACGAGATCAGCATACCAGGGCCTTCTGGGCCAACTGGGCACCACCAGAATCACCGGTCCCTGATGCTCCTGAATGCGATGGAGAACTTTGCCAATTAACGGCCAAGGGGGAAATACGTAAAGGAGAACGTGTCTTGGCCACGGCTGCACCAGAGCATCTATGCCGTGAGACCCGGTCTCCCTCTAACGACTGAACAAGAGCGGCACCTTGGCATTTGTTGCCAAGGCCATGAGATCCATTGTTGGCCGACCCCAACTGTGAACGATTTTCTGAAAGGCTTCCGGAGCCAGTTCCCACTCCCCAGGATCGAGTGTATGCCGGCTGAGAAAGTCGGCTTGCACATTGCTGGACCCCGCAATGTGTTGTGCCGAGATGCACTGCAAATGTTTTTCTGCCCATGGGAAGAGTAGACCCATCTCCTTTGACACTCCTGTGCACTTCGTTCCATCTTGTCGATTGAGATAAGCCACTGTCGTCACGTTGTCGGACAACACTCGAACCGCCTGATCCTGCAGATGTTGAAAATGTATCAAGGCCAAACGAACTGCCCGTACTTCCAGGTGGTTGATAGGCCAGCGAGCTTCGTGCGGAGACCATGTCCCCTGTGCCGACAGAGTCTGACAGTGAGCCCCCACCCAGTCGGACAGACTGGCATCTGTTGTCAGTATTATCCAGCGTGGATGTTCCAACGGAATCCCTTTGAAGAGATTGTGTGAAGAGAGCCACCAAAGAAGGCTGCGCCTGACCGATCGCCCCAAAGGAAGACGCAGTTGGTAATCTTCCGATACCGGAGACCAACGAGAGAGAAGTGCATTCTGAAGACAACGCATATGTGCTCTGGCCCAGGATGAGTTTGATGGTTTCCACCATAGTCCCAAGCCCAAGGAGAATCCTGGCGCAGAAACAACCGAATCTGAGGAAAGCTTGCGGAAACGCTGCTGGGTGAGGAATACCCAGCCCCGATGAGTGTCGAAACGAGCTCCCAGAAATTCTATCTGTTGCGACGGCCGAAGACAGCTTTTGGCCCGATTGATCACCCAGCCGAGCTTCTCCAGTAAGGCAACTACTTCTACAACTGTGCTGCAGGCCTCCGGAAAGGAGTCCACCCGAATGAGCCAATCGTCCAAGTAGGGGTGGACTCGGATACCTCGTTAATGCAAGGCCGCCGCTACGACTACCATTACCTTGGAAAAGGTTCGAGGGGCCAAGGCGAGGCCAAACGTCATTGCTCAAAATTGAATATGGCCTCCGAGAACCACAAAACGTAGGTACCGCTAATGCTCAGGACGAATGGGAATGTGAAAATAGGCCTCCGCGAGATCGAGAGAAGCCAGAAACTCTCCTTTCCGTACTGCTTGAATGACCGACCACAGCGTCTCCATTCGGAAGTGAGGCACTCGTAGGCTGCGATTGACCCCCTTGAGATCCAAACCCTGATCTGCTGAGACAGAGAAAAATACTGAATAGGATCCCTAGGGGCATACCTATATCAACCAGAGCCTAACCAATCAGAGCTCTGGTAGGATTTTTTCTCTGTCTCCTGAATGTGCTGGCAGGGGAACATAACCCATTTGTCTGGACTGGTCTAGCAGTATGATCTGGAACAGAAGAGGAAGGTTTAGGGGAAGCTCCCCCTCCTCCACTGACTCACTCACTGGAGAAAGGAAATCCTTTATCCCAACCATGCTGCAGGGCTCCTGGAAGAACAAATGGGCAAGCAGACAGGATCGGCATACTTAACCTCTTTGCTGCCAGTGGGCCCCATCCCCTATAGGGGAGATCAGGGTTCAAACCCCCATGAGAGCCCAGATAGATCGGCTGGCTTGAGCCTACGGCTTTCTCACCACACTCCCCTCTCCAAAGAGACCATGTGGCCAAGATGGCTGCTGTTCCAACCAGTGGGGAAACAAAAAAGGCAGCAAAATTGGCATCTGGCCCGATGCCAAACCCCCCCCCCCCAGACCTGAAGCATCCGCATTGCACTTGGGGCAAAAGGAATCGGTCATGGAGCTCACCCAATTGGAGCCGCAGAAGGCACAGTATCGTGCACCCGTCATAGCGCCACAAGATTAAAAAAAACAAACTAAAACACGAAGAAAAAAATCCAACAGAAAATGTAGCAAAAAGGAATCCCTGAACAGAAAGGGAATCCCAGCACCTGTCAAACCATCCAGTGAAACCTGAGAAGGGCTGCCCCAGCAGTCCTGACTGGCCTGGCTGCCTTAAAATAACTTTTTTTCTTTAAAAACTTTGAAGCTGCTTTATTTAAAGCAGCAAAAGAGAGCTAACTGGAAAAATAGCAGTAAGGAAAAAAGATAAAGGAAAAAAACCCTAGCAAGCAGATAAGAGGACAGCAAGAGGGAAGTGGAGCCTAGACCCAAACTTACGAGCCTCCTCAGGAGCTACATGGGGTCCTCCTGTCCACTCGTGCTGAAACCTGAGGATAACTGTGCTGGACACAGGATAGCTGTCGGCTCAAGAAGACAAGATGTACTCGAACTCCAAGCAAACCTTGGGCCTACAGGCCTCAATTATCCAGACCACAAGACTGTGGTCTGCGCAAGGGGAGACAGGTCTATCTGCGCCAGTCCAAACACCTTATCACCTGCTGGAGGCAGACAAATACTGGCTTCTCTCGATTTTGCACCAGCGGCTATACTAGCGATGACATCACTGAAATTTTCTCTAACCTGCCTCCACTTGCTGGCTGGGAAACACAACCCACTCGCCTGGAATGTTCTAACATGATAAGGAAAGTCATTTTGTTTTTGTTTTTTTAATTTCAAATATACATCTGTGTAAAGGATTCATATGAATTTTTGACTCGGCCCATTACACACAACTTAACAGTCCCCCACTATATCTCAGTGTACAGTATACCTCTGCACATTATATTTTCCCAACAGTCTTAAAGGGCAATTATGAGTAGCCTGTATAGCGGCCACGTCCTTGAGCACCTCTAATGCAAATACTTTGTAGCTAATTGAAAATGAGCATAAACTACATATGCTAAGAAGCAGCCACTTACTCTGTGCTTATCTGTCCAAAGTGGCCAAGCTGGGGCAAAACTACATACCTGCTTGGGTGCCTCGGCGCCCTCGATATTGAGAAAAGCCTAAGGGAGAACTAATTTATATTAGCTCATATGCACACCTGCATTTGAAAATCAAAATTATAAATGCATTGTTACCACTGACCTAAACACACTTCTAGAATACTTCTTTTTTTACCCAATTAGAAGTAGGTGTGCTATGGAACCCTGCATTCTTTTAGCTAGGTAGGGGGAGGCTAGTTTCAAATAGGCCCATTTCTCTGATAAAAGCTTTGGTAATTGCCTTCTTACTACAGATTAAGGAGAGGATCTTTTTGCAACAGGCACAGAAAGGGATGGAAGTTTTTATTCATCTGTATCATTTTTTATTGTCAACCTCCATTTCCAATTCTTAAGCTCGTCTCTAAATTGGGCAGGGCCTTACCTTGTAACGTCACTGGCCGAGTGTTCTTCTTGTTGGATTTCAGAGAGAGAAGAATCACTATTGCTTAAATTTTCAACGATGGAGAGCTCTGTGCTGCTCTGTGACAGGTCTCTAGATTTACTGAGGTTCGCAAGGGAAGTTACAACATTGGCTAGTGTGCTTAAGTCTCCCTGATATGCTTCCATCTAGAAGAGAAAACACAACAGAACTTGCCATCAAGACGTCTGCCAGTGTTGAAATCTTGCACCACTATTACCTATATTTGCTGAAAGCAACATCATTTTAAGTGGAAATTTAGTATCTGACAACTTTTACAACATCTCTAAGTCCAAGATATGCCGTATCTTTTTCTCAAGCAAATACAAGAGCACCAATGGTCAATGAGAAGCCTAGACTAAGAATGGAACATCTATGAGGATTAGCTGCACATAATGGAATTTTTCCCTTGGAGTTGAACTACCAGTTTTTTAAGGCCCAGATCCCCCAAAGCCAACTGTGTGAGCTCTAATTCAATATTACTCACCTTATCAGATGTCATTAATATGCTGGATTCACTTTTCAACCCAGACTGGTGAATATTCACCAGCATGCCAGAATCCAGCAACCCTGTTGGCCTGAAATGACAGCATTTACCATACAACCATTAATTAAAACAAGCAAATGAAAAAGTACAATATAAAACATAAAAGAATTCTTAGGAATTTCACTTTTCCAAACTATCGTTTCCTATCTTCCCAACTCTGAGTCTTGACAACCTTAAGCAAGCAAAAAATGGGGGAGATGGCACTCTACATAAAACTGTTTTCTTTTTCTCAACCAATCTGGTGCTGAAGCAAAAAATTTGCACCGGCTGTAAAATCCAAAGCACAGCATTCTGATTACATGCAGGTATTATCATGAAGATGCCTACCGGATCATTTTGTTGTCTGTCACAAAGGTGGTGGCAGCAGCCAGAGGGCTGCGCAGATCTTTCCGGATGTAGATCTTCTCTGTTGATGCAGCGCAGTTTGTGGACTTTTCCCGGGAGACCTCAATAGGCTTTCTCTCACACTGAACGGCTGCAGAAAGCAGGAAGGCTATCATTGGAAGAAAGAGCCGAACTAGTTTATATGCAGTGCAGAATGAAAAGGCAGGTTTAGCCAGGGATTCAGGAGTGAATATGCTCACTCCTCTTACAGAAAGAGCCCCATGCTAAATATAGTTGCGAGACAGGGGGACGGGAGTGGAGGATACTAGCAAATCAATATAGTTTTCTCCTGGTCTTCTCTAGTTATTTATTAATAAACAGACTTTAAAAATTGTCCTCCCATATTCCAAGTCCTTTATAAAAGAGTAAAAAGAGATTTATGCATGAAGCTAGTTGTCTGACAACTGTCCTCTCTCAATGCAACCAAAAATATTCACAGTGTTCCAATACGCATGCACTTTTAGCTACATTTCAAAGAGGGGGCATGTTTAGGTCGGGAAGGAAAATAGCATTCATAGGTGACACTTTTAAAACCTAAAGATGTTATTTTCCATGAAAAACACATTTGCAGAAAGGCAGATGTAGATGTCCTTAAGGGCTTAGGACCCACAGCAGTTTTCAAAGCTAACACGTAGTTTCTCTTTGAAAAGTGATGCAAAGCCCGTAGGTAAAGGTGCCCATGGACTCAGGTATGGAATTAGTAACTGTCTATGGGTAACAATCTACCTGTGTCAGCATTTCACAGTCTAGGTTACTTCCATTGCTGGAGTTTACTTTTACTTAGTGGCTGCATCCTTGCAATGCAGGCAGCCTTCCTCTCTTAGCTGGCTATTCCACCCCTACTAGCCAGGGTGGGGGGACGGTCCATGCCAAAGTGCAGCCAAAGGTATAAATCTGTCTTTGCATGAACTCTGTCCTCATGCAGACAGTTTGAAAAATGTGCCCCTCAAACCAGAACACCAGATAATGCATTACCTGCGTTCAGAGAAATGGTCATTTTTCAACTCCTTTCAAATTCCTCATAAGTCAAATTCTCCAGGTGGATGCTTTAGTGGTGAAAACATGGTAAATTCTTTGGCGACTCTCAAAAGTTCATACTTCTAATTTACAAAATTTTAGGCCTAAGGATCAACAACTTGCATAGGAAACCAAGGCAAACTGAATGAAAAATCCAAAGGGGATTGAAATAATTCCAGTTCCAGATTAAAATAGACTCATGGGTCAGAATTCAAACCTAGCACTACAAGGTAGAAACAGGTGAAACAGGGGTTTGTCTACCTGTTAATGCTGTAAACTTTCTCCTGTGAAAAGCTCCTTTCCCCTAATGATTTTAAGATTTCTAGCAAATGGAAACACTCGTAAACAGTGTCAGAACTGACAGGGTTAATCTCCTGCTGCTTTAAGCCACTGAGGTTACTTTTGGGGCAATTTCTCCAAATGGGTGAGTTTTGCGCATGCTACGACAGTCATGAACCTTGCTTCTAAGCCAGGATATGTGGAGTATGATCTCAGTCTCTCAAAATGCACTGCTAATGCTCGGCATAGTACTTGCATCATGCCAAAGAGAGCCTCCCTCTGGAGTTTGTAAGATGTTACGTGTATGGGTAATTTATCAAGGTGTGATTGGAAATTCCTCTTAATTAGGCCTGTGGTACCCAAAACGATGGGAAATAACTTGGTATCTTGCTGCCACATTTTCTTGGTCTCTTACTGCATGTCTAGTACTTAAAGATTTTCTCCCTCTCAACACGATTCACAGAGTAGTCGCTTGGAACAGACACCTCTACCAATGCCGTTCTGGTGTTTTTCGCCTTCCTCACATCCAGCTTTTTAATCAGTCAGAATGGGAGTATTCCAGGTTATCATAACATCTTCATGCTGTGTAAATTCTTTTAGTTTCATGATTCCAGTGCTTTTCAGGCACAGTGATATTATAGTGTATACAGAGTTTCCAGTGGATGAGACATGCTACTTTATTTTGCTTTTCTGTATAGAAATTTTCTGCCATCAGAACGTCACAACCAGCTATGGGGGGAGTCACTGTTTCCAGCTCTTTCCCACATTAGACCCATACTGGGTCAGACCAAGGTCCATCAAGCCCCAGTATCCTGTTTCTAACAGTGGCCAATCTAGGTCATAGGTACCTAGCAGTTATCCCCAAAAGACACAGATTCCACAATGCTTGTATTGGGTCAAGCAGTGATATCCCAGGTCCTTTTTAATAATGGTTTATGGACTTCAACTCAAGGAACTTGTCCAAACCCTTTTAAACTCAGCTACACTAACAGTTTTTACTACATCCTCCGGTAACAAATTCCAGAGTTTCATTACACGTCGAGTGAAAAAATATTTTCTCTTATTAGTCTTAAATAGGTTCCCCTGTAGCTTCATTGCATGTCCCCTAGCATTTCTATATTCTGACGACGTTTACCCGTTACACTCCATTCATTAATTTACAGACCTCTATCATCTTTCCCCTCAGCCGTCTCTTTTCCAGGTTGAAAAGCCCTAACCTTTTCTGCCTCTCTTCATAGGGGTATCCTTCCATCCTCTTTACCATTTTAGTGGCTCTTCTCTGTACATTTTCTAATAACACTATATCCTTTTTAAGATACGGCAACCAGAATTGCACACAATATTCAAGGTGCGGTCGCACCATGGAACGATACAGTGGAATTATATCATCCTTTGTTTTATTTTCCATTCCTTTCCTTATGATACCTAGCATTCTATTTGCTCTCTTGGCTGCCGCTGCACACTGGGTGGAGGGTTTTAACATGTTATCCACGATGATGTCTAAATCTTTTTCCTGGGTGGTTGTTCCTAATGTGGAACCTTGCATCATGTAACCATAGTTTGGGTTGTTCTTTCCTAGGTGCATAACTTTGCACTTGTCCACATTAAATTTCATCTGGCATTTGGATGCCCAGTCTTCCAATTTATCAAGATCCTCTTGCAATTTTCCATAATCCTCATGACTTTTAATAACTTTAAATAGTTTTGTGTCATCTGCAAATCTGATAATCTCACTCATTATTCTGATTTCCAGGTCATTTATGAATATGTTATAAAGCAGCGGACCCAGCACAGATTCCTGGGGTACTCCACTATTCACCTTTCTCCATTGGGAAAATTGGCCATTTAGCCCTACCCTCTGCTTTCTATCTTTTAACCTTTTCCTCATCCACAATAGTACACTGCCTCCTATCCCATGACTTTCTAGTTTTGCCAAAAGTCTCGGATGAGGGACCTTGTCAAGGCTTTCTGAAAGTCCAGATACACTACATCAGCCAACTCACCTTTGTCTACCTGTTTATTCACACCTTCAAAAAAACATAACAGATTAGTAAGACAAGATCTTCCTTGTCTAAAGCCATATTGGCTGTCTCCCATTAAGCCCCGACTAACTACATGTTCAGTAATTTTGTTCTTTATGATGGTTTCTACCATTTTTCCCAGTACTGACGTTGGGCTCACTGTCTGTAGTTTCCAAGATCATCCCTGGAACCCTTTTTAAAAACTGGTGTTACCTGAAGTTTGGAGGATCACCAGTATATTACAGATGATTTTAATGATAGTTCACAGATTACTAATAGGAGGTCTGCAATCTCATATCTCAGTTCTTTCAACATCCTTGGATGTACACCATCCAGTCCACGTGATTTGCTACTCTTCAGTTTATCAAATAACTGTAAATACATCTTCCCCGTGTATCGATATTTCTTTCAATTCTTCCGAAGTATCACCTTTAAATGCCACTTCAGACATGGGTAACATCTCTACATCTTCCTCAGTAAATACCAAAGCAAAGAATTCATCCAGTCTCTCCACTATGGCCTTGTCCCCTCTTAGTGCCCCTTTTACCCCTCTATCATCTAATGGTCCAACTGACTCTCTCACCATTTTTTTTTTTACTATGAATGCACTTGAAAAAGGCTCGATTACGCGTTTTTGCTTCCACAGCAAGCTTCTTCTCAAATTCTCTCTTTTCCTGCCATATCAATGCCTTGCATCTAACTTGCCAGTGCTTTTGCTGTTTCCAGTTTTCTTCATTTGGCTCTTTTTTCCATTTCCTGAAAGATGCTTTTTTGGCAACAGCCGCCTCTCTGACCTCACCTTTAAACCATGCTGACAGTTTTTTTTTGGACTTCCTTCCACTTTTCTTAAAGCGTGGAATACAGCTAGTCTGGGCTTCCAAGATAGTATTTTTAAATACCACCCAAGCTTGATGTAAGTCTTTAACCTTTGCAACAGCTCCTTTTAGTTTTTTCTTAACTATTTTCCTCATTTTATCATAGTCTCCCTTTCGAAAGTTAAAAAGGTAGTACTGTGGATTTCCTTACCATCCCACCTCCATTAATTAAATCAAATGTGATCATGCTATGATCACTATTGCCAAGTAGCCCCAACACCCTTATCTCTTGCACCAGATCTGGTGTTCCACTAAGACTAGGACCTAAAGACTAGGTCCAAAATGGCTTCCTCTCTGGTTGGTTCATGAATCAGCTGCTCCAAGAAGTAGTCATTTATTTCATCTAGAAACTTTATCTCCCTAGCATGTCCTGCCATGACACTGACCCAGTCGATACCAGGGTAATTGAAATCATCCACTGTGCTGTAACTTTTGTTAGCTTCCCTGATTTCTTTGAGCATTTCATCATCCATTTCTTCATTCTGGCCAGGCGGTCAATAGTACATCCCCACTGCCATCGTCTTCCCCTTTTTACATGGAATTTTAACCATAGGGATTCTACAGCAAATTTTGCTTCCTGCAAAACTTTAATCCTTTGTGACTCAATGCCCTCTCTAACACAGAGTGCAATCCCTCCACCAATTTGATTAGCTCTATCATTACGATATAGTTTGTACCCAGTATCAGTGTTCCACTGGTTGTCCTCCTTCCACCATGTCTCTGAGATACCAATCATATCTAACCTCTCATTTAGTGCTATATAACTCCCCCATCTTATTTTTTAGACTTCTAGCATTTGCATACAAGCATTTTAGAGACTGTATTTTATTCATATTAATCTGGCTATTGGTAGGCAGGGGTAATTTGGAATCTTTAAGCTCTGTCTGGCTCCTTACTAAGGGGCATTTGGGCTACTTTCGTCTTTGTTGGAACCTCTCTGCTGATATGCCCTAACTTCATTCTTTTGGTAGTATCCTTCAAGGATACATTGTTCTGAAGCATGTGCTCTTGGGCAACCGTTGGTTCTCCCCTATTATCTAGTTTAAAAGCTGCTCTTTCACCTTTTTAAAGGTTAATGCCAGCAGCTTGGTTCCATCCCGGTTAAGGTGAAGCCCATCCCTTTGAAAGAGCCCCTCCTTTCCCCAGAATGTTCCCCAGTTACTAACAAATACAAAACCCTCATCCTTGCACCATCGTCTCATCCACGCATTGAGACTCCGAAGCTTTGTCTGCCTTTTGGGTCCTGTGTGTTGGACGGGAAGCATTTCGGAGAATGCTACCCTGGAAGTTCTGGATTTCAACTTCCTACCTAAAAGCCTAAATTTGGCCCTCCAGAACCTCCCTACCACATTTTCCTATGTCATTGGTACCAACATGTAGTAAGACAGCAGACTCCTCCCCAGCAATATTTAAGACCTTGTCTAGGTGGCGCGTGAGATCCGCTACCTTCGCACCAGGCAGGCATGTTACCAGGCGATCCTTACGTCCACCAGAAACCCAGCTACCTACATGCCTAATGATCGAATTACCAACTATAACAGCTGTCCTAACCCTTCCCTCATGGGCACATGGCTCTGGAGAAACTTCTTCGGTGTGAGAGGGTTTTACACCACCTGGAGGACAGGTCCTAGCTACAGGATCACTTCCTGCCACACCAGGGTGATGCTGTCCTGTCACATGACCTCTCTCCTCCATGCAACAAGGAAGCTACCAGACTGGAGGTGGGACTTCAGGACTATATCCCTGTAGGTCTCATCTATGTACCTCTCAGTCTTCCTTATGTCCTCCAAGTCCGCTACTCTAGCCTCCAGAGATCGGACTCGTTCCTTGAGAGCAAAGAGCTCCTTGCACCTAGTGCACATGTAAGATCCCTCACCAACTGGGAGAAAATCATACATGTGACACTCAATGCAAAAGACTGGAAAACCCCCATCTTACTGCTGGACTGCTGTCTGCATCTTAGTTTTAAGGTTGTGTTTAGGTATTTAAGTTCTTTACTTACTAAGGGTTGCTGGGGATACTTATACTAATAAAACTATACCTAATATGTTTAATGTACTTTGTTCACTTGAAGCTTAATTAATCGCAGGTTCTTAATGTATGTCTGATGAGGACAAACAACTGCACCTGAGAGTGAATATGGCACCTCCTTTCCTTTGACAGGTTTATGCACTTATAAAGCTACAATTATCCCAGGGGTGGGTAGGTGTTGGGGAGGGAGGGGGAAAATACGTATTAAAAGCTGGCTGCTACACATTACCCTGTCCTTTGCTTCTAAGGCAATCTGTGACCAATTTCCAGGGGAAGTCCCACAGCCCTTGCTTGGATAAGAGGGAGTCTTGGGGCTAAATTTAACCAGAAAGCTCTCTTCTGTGTTTTAAATTTAAACTGAAAACTCTTTGCTGCTACTAGGCCCTGACTGATTTAACAAATACACTGGGTTCACAGATTAATCAGCTTTAATCTAAAGTATTCCTTTTCCCCCAAGATTGAGAAAAATTTCATTAGTAAATACTTACAATTGCAGATCTCTCTCCAGAAGTAGCAGTCCCCTTTTGTAGTCCTTCAAGACCGAATTGACATATGTCTGTTTTACCAGTTTATTTTCAATGCTCGCTGTAAACCATCTTGTCTGTAAGCCGCTGTCCTAGTCAACAACTATCTTATCCTTCAGTTTCAGTTCACCTCTCCTTAACCATTCATGTGTCCGTTCTTGATCGACAAAAGGGTTCCTGGAGTAACACTGTATTTCCCACTATATTTGTGCATTTGCCACTTGTTTTTCCTTGTTTGTTGATCTAATTCTTTGAAGAGTTTTTTTCTCTTGTTTTACAAATTCTGTTACTTTCTTCCCTCACACATTCCTTCTAGTCATTGGAACGCTTGTCCAAGTTTGATGACGGAGATAGAGTCTAGAGACGTTTACTTTCATATTTCAGCACTTTTTACAAATTTGGATCTGATGATGCAGTTAGGTAGGCCCGCAGGCTTATGACAGTAGCTCTGTATGTGTAATCAATCTCTTTTTCACGGAAAAGGGTGATGGATGCTTGGAATGCCCTCCGGGTGAAAGTGTGGGGGCAAATACAGTGACAGAATTCAAAATAGCATCGGACAGACACAGTAGATCCTTTTATAGCAACAGGATAAAATCAAAATAACCTTAACTGTCTCTGCTATCTCAACAAATAGGGGCTACTTGCACGGAGCGGTGGGAACACCCCTAAACAAAGGCATGGGGAGCGGTGACATGCACGGAGTGGCAGGTGCACCTACTCTTGCCACCTTACTGAGCAGAGTAGATGGACCATGATAAGTCTTTATCTTGCGTCAAATACTATATATGTTAAATATATATATGTATATATGTAAGACCAACGATCTATTCATCTCAAACACCTTCTTCCAGCAACACAAGCGACGGCTGTACACATGGATTTCACCCAATGGATTGTATAAAAATCAAATTGACTACATCTGTGGAAGTCAACGATGGAAAAGCTCTATAACATCAACAAAGACAAAACCTGGAGCCGACTGTGGTACAGATCATCAACTACTAGTATGCAAACTCAAGCTAAAGTTGAAAAAGAGCAAACCACTCATGAATGCAGCAAAATATGACCTTGAGAATATACCATTGGAATTTAAAGACTGCCTGCAAAATCGATTTGCTGCTTTAGATACAAATGACAGAGCTCCGGAAGAGTTATGGAATGACATCAAGAAGGTTGTGTTGTAAGAAAGCGAGAAGTCTCTACAAAAGGTGAAAAAGCAAAAACGGCCAAAATGGATGACGGAAGAAACTCTGAAATTGCCCAGAAACGCAGAGAAGCTAAAGCCAGAGGAGAAAGAAAGACAATCGCAGAACTCAGAGATTTCCAACGTGCAGCAAGACAGGACAAGGAAAAGTACTACAACGACGCATGCAAGGAAATAGAAGCAGAAACTATTAGAGGAAGAACAAGATCGGCTTTCCTAAAGCTACGAGAGTTAAAGAAAAAGTTCCAGCCTCGAATTGGAATGTTACAAGATGCTCAAGGTTCTATGTTGAATGATGCTGAGAAGATCAAGAAAAGGTGGAAGGAATATACAGAGTTTTTATATGATAAAGATCAAGTGGACCAACAGCCGTTTCAACCTGTACCTTATGATCGGGAACCATTGGTGATGAAAGAAGAAGTTGAAGCAGCATTGAAAGCCTTATCAAAGAACAAAGCACCAGGCATTGATGGCATTCCTATAGAAGTATTGCAGCAATCTGATGCAGCTGTTACCGTACTCACAAGGCTCTGCCAAGAAATATGGAAGACAACATCATGGCCAACTGACTGGAAAAGATCTGTGTTTATACCAATACTAAAGAAAGGTGATCCAACTGACTGTGGAAATTATCGAACAATCGCTCTGATCCCACATGCCAGCAAGATTCTACTGAAGATTATTCAAAAGAGACTACAACCATACCTGGAACAAGAACTACCTGAAGTGCAAGCAGGGTTCAGGAAAGGGCGAGGAACCAGAGATATCATTGCGGATGTGAGATGGATCCTTGAAAAGACTAAAGAATACCAAAAGGATATCTATTTGTGCTTTATCGACTATAGCAAGGCTTTTGACTGTGTAAACCATGAGAAACTCTGGGCCACATTAAGAAGCATGGGTATACCAGAACACCTGATCGTTCTCTTGCGCAATCTGTACATTGATCAAGAAGCAACAGTTCGAACGGAACAAGGAGAAACAGAATGGTTTAAAATAAGCAAAGGTGTAAGACAAGGCTGCATACTTTCCCCCTACCTGTTTAATTTATATGCAGAACAAATAATCAGAGAAGCAGGATTGTATGAAGACAATAGAGGTGTGAAGATTGGTGGAAGACTCATCAACAACCTTCGCTATGCCGATGATACTACATTACTGGCTGAAAGTGAAGATGATCTGAAACATTTGCTTCTCACAATCAAAGAACATAGTCTCAAAATGGGCCTGCACCTTAATGTAAAGAAGACAAAGATCATGACAACTGTCATAATCAACAGGTTCATCGTTGAAGGAGAAGAAATTGAAATTGTGAACAACTTTAACCTACTTGGATCAACTATCAATAAAGAAGCAACAAGCAGTCAAGAAATCAGACGACGCATTGCTCTTGGCAGAACGGCTATGAAAGACCTAGATAAGATTCTCAAGAGTAGAGACGTGTCTCTCCATACAAAGATTCGACTTGTTCAAGCCATGGTATTTTCAATATCATATGGATGTGAAAGCTGGACAGTGAAAAAGACAGACAGGAAGAAAACTGATGCCTTTGAATTATGGTGCTGGCGGCGAATACTGTGTATACCATGGACTGCCCGAAGAACAAACCAGTCGGTACTAGAGGAGATCAAACCTAAGCTTTCTTTAGAAGCTCAGATGACAAGACTTCGACTTTCATACTTTGGACACATCATGCGAAGATAGAGATCATTAGAGAAAGACATCATGCTTGGCAAGATGGAAGGTCAACGCAAAAGAGGAAGGCCAGCAATGAGATGGATCGATACAATAACAGCAGCTACGGGTACCAGTCTGTCAACAATAAGCCGCCTGACTGAAGACCGAACACAATTTAGGATAGCTATCCAGAGGGTTGCCATGAGTCGACTCCGACTCGACGGCACTTAACAACAACGAGGCCTAGTTTTTCTTCAGCTCTAGGGAATTACAGTCTTGGCATACACTGATTCTTGTAAATTAGTTCATGGGCATGGAGGAGTTTTCTTGTTCGTACATCCAGCTTTTCAAGATCTTTAAGAGGCCAGGCCGCAATCCCAAAGCTGTATAATAGTACAGGAATTGCCAGCTGATCGATGGCTTGTATCTTATTTCATGACGTTAAAGTACTTTTCATTTTTTTTTATTTATTGACTTTTACCAATATATATCCAAAGACATACATCAAAAGAAAATACAACGGTACCATTATCAAAAGAAAATACACCCCGAGTCATTCTCCTTGCATTTTAGACCACAATTTAGGAAACAGAGGCAACACCAAGAAAAAGAAGAGAAGCAAAAAAAAGCTGCTTTACAAAAGAAAACGTTTCAACAAACAGGGCGAAGTCTTAAGCGTCAGCGTATGGGACGCAACAGTAACAACCATCCCCTCTCTAGCAAGCAAGAAGTCTAAGAGCTGTTTAGGTTCAAAAAAGAAAAAGAAAAACCTTTTCCTTATAAGTAATTATGCATCATGAAGGAAATCTCAACACAAACTTTCCACCCAGAGAGAGAACTCTAGGTCCAAGACCCAGGAATTCTTTCCTCCTCTGTTTGGTTGCATGTGACAAATCGGGGAAAATACGAATATAAGAACCCAAAAACTGCTCATTAAAATTCCGGAAATAAGATTGCAATATCACAGATTTATTGAACTCCAAAGAAAGAGTTGTCAAGAAGGGCAGTGCGCTCAGTGATCACCTCAAGGGAACTTTCTGGAAACCCCATCAGGTCCCCAGAAACCCGAGAGGTGTCACCGAGCAAGCAAAGTACTGTCTTTAAAATGGGCAGCACACAGTCCACAAAGTTGGACAAGATCTTCTTCCAAAGCACCAATCTTCCCGGCTTGTTCCCCCTGCAATTGAGAGGCCTCCATTGCCAAAGTTTTCACAGACCATAGTTCCATACTACAGTCCCCACGATAGTTTGAAGAGAGAAGTTCATTGTAGCCAGCGCATCCCACAGAGGTTCTAAAGTTATCACTGCAGGTTTAACCTAACATTCCAGAGACCGGTATTTGCACAACATCATCTCCCACAACTATTTAGTTCACACAAAAAAAGGAGTAAACTCCGCTAGACATCCAGCGGGCCTCACAACAGTTGCAGAGGACGAAATGGACCCCATAGCGCCAACGGAGCCCTCTTCACTTCCCTCAACTGGAGTGCTCGTCGGCAGCCCGGGGGAAAGCACTCCCTCAGGTGCAGCTGAACTTCTGGATCTTAGAGGGGGGGGGGTTGCTGCTCCGGAAAAAGCAACACTCTGGATACACTCGGAGCCACGGAAACCTCACTCCACGGTCCTGCCGAAGATGCTGCTCCAACCTCAGACGGGGAAAAGCCACACAAAGTCAAGGTCTTCTGCCCGCTCTGGATATTCCCGAGGGTAGGCTGGCTTGCTTCTGTTTTCTCCACCCGATCTCCTCCTCCGAAAGCTGCAACCGAGTTCCGGTAAAGATCTCAACGCAGGGCAACCGCTCAGAGGCAACTCCCTGCCTCCATCTTGCCTCCTCCAGCTTAAAGCACTTTTCAAAAATGATTTTAATCTCCCGTAGTATTTTATGCTGATCTTTTCTCTCAGAGGATGTAGAAGGTGCTGTTGCAGCCCATTAGTTTCAGCAGACAAGAGGATCACAGCAGAAAGTTACAGGCCTAGGGTGAAAGCCATTATCACAGCTGAGAGTTGCAGTTGTAGGCTACTAGTACAGACACAGAATCAGTCCAAACCCTAAGCCTCATGGTTGCTAAGACTAAGAAGAAAGTCAACAACCAGGGTCCGAGTTGATTTTATGAAGTTAGTTTAGAAAGGTGACTAATATCAGCAGGGTGCATTCCAGCCCAGACCAGAAAAAGCCTTAGCTCTACAGGCAAGCTAGGTAAAGAGTTTTAGTTTGTGTTCATGTAAATCTCTTCTTGTCACTGCCTGTTGTGCTGTTTTTACATCTTTTTTATGCACCAGTGTTCTCCGTAAAATTTCTGCCAGCCATACGGCATGAAGGAGTAGCCAGGTGGACCACACTATCAGCCGGCTGGCAGCAGACTATATAAACTAGTAGTCTTTCAGGAAGTTCCATATAAATGAATTTAAAACAGTGACAAATGCATCCTAAGGGGTATGTTTACTAAACCTTCTTAATGTGCGCTCTGTGACGTTACCGCACGTTAAGGTACCTTAACGCGCGTTAATGGTGCTTTATCAGGCGCTCAGGTACCTTAGCGCGCGTTAACGCGCGCAGCGGCGCAAATGAGCGCTGAAGGCGGGGAAAGGCTCCCGGAGGGCGGAGGAAGGCTCCCCAGGGGCGGAGAGAAGGGGTCAATGGGTGGAGAGTGGGAGGGGAGAGGCTCCCCGCACACTAACGATGTGAAATCCGAGGCTGAAAACTAACGCCAGTGAAACCCTGGCGTTAGAGCTGATTTAAAGGGCAGAGAAACCATTTCTGTCAGCAATGTACAGCAAAACCAGCGAAACCTACAAAAAAGTGATGTGTGATACATGTGCAAGGAACCAAAGTGCAAAGAAACATTGAAAATGACCCCAACAAAATATAAAAAAAACATAACCAAGCTGGGCAATAGTGATATTAATGGGAAACATCAAAAAGCACTCCCGAGAAAGCTCCAAAAAAAAGATATGAATTTTGGAAGGGTCTACGCTCCGTCCCCATACAAGGTGAATGATCCCACAGTGCAATTGCGCTCATCAGGGTTTCCCTCTCCATTGGACAGGTTTCCTATGGGGTGCACATGTTCCACAACAGCAGGGCGGGCATGTCAGAATGGGCAACTGGACAGATGCTGGGAAAGGGGACACAGAGGGCTGCAGACGGCACATGCTGTACTGCAGCTGGGCCACAGTGCGGACTAGGGTGATGCCTAGGTGGCCCATAGAAATGCTGACAGTAGAGCAGCCAGACAGCAACTGATGAGGGCCCAGCATGGGCACGAGTGTGCTTCCCACAGTGTCACAGGGGATAGTACCCAGTAGGGACCCCCAAGGGCACAGAACAGTGGCAGGCGGTGCTGGGGGGAAGTGTGGACACCTATGTAGGCACCCCTACCCCAGAACCCGCACCATAGGCAGCCGCCTACCCGCACACTGGATGGCCTGAGACTGCGCTCCACCAGCACCACCAGCAGAAGGGCATGTCAGCAGGGTGGCAGAGGGGCACTGGTGGTGGAGGGGGCAGTGGCAGCTGCCCAGAGCAGACCATGGCCTAGCCCTGTTTAGGTGGGTGCCGTGCACTGCAACAGACAGGCCCCGTCTGATGAACAGTCATGGTATCCCCAGGGAATGTACTGTCTCTGTGGCAACACGGTGGTGCAGTGCACACAGCCAGTGTGTTCAGGAGCAGAAGGTCACAGGTTCAAGTCCCAGCTGTGGTTCCTGCCAACCCAGCCCCCATTTTTTACCCACTACTACAACGTGCTAATACAGACAGAACCTTTATTGCAGATGACGTAAACATGCCCAAAACACCTACATTTTACCCTACAGAGCACAGACACCATAAGCATGCGCATTACCTAGAGCAGAGTCTCCCAAATGCAGTCCTGGAGGGCCAAACACCATTCAGGTTCCATGCTGCCTCTAATAAAGATGCCTGTGCTGCATATCTATGCACCGCCCCCATGGTATGCAGATGTATCTCATGCATATTCATGAGGAACAGCATGAAAACCCGAACAGTGTTTGGCACACCAGAACTGGAGTTGGGAACCTCTGCCGTAAAGCAGCAGCCAACAGGGGCAGACACACCCACAGGCTCCATTAGCCAATGCCTCCTGCAGAGGCAGGACATTGGGCCCTGCGTGCATCTCCCAATACTAGCACTTGCATACCGTAGCAATGCCACCCTAAACCTGGGAATACGGTACACAGCTATCAAAAGGTAGCTATGATTACTGGCAGATAGCAATTCCTACGTTAAGCACGATTTGCTGATTGAGCTCCATCATAGCAACCTTTCTGAGGTCTGTGGAGTGTGCTTCAGGTCTGGTGTCTGACAGTGTTTGCCACCCTGGGGAGTGACCCCCAACAGTATTGCGTACCATATCCATGCCTGCACTGTGCCCAGGACTGGTGTGGTGGCCAGGGCTGCCAAACACCTCTATAGTAGCACAATGCTGGCATAGGTGCGGGAGTGTGTGTCTGTCTATCCAGTGTGTGGTGGCTGCAAACACCCTCCACAGCCCACACTGCCAGCACTGTTGCCAGTATTGGCCTGCCAATGTGCATAATGAGGAGCAAGGTACCATGGGTATAGCCCGGACAGGGTGGACTGGCCAGGATGCATCTGCACAGGGCATAGGGCAATGGCTGGGACATTGTAGTGCCCGGCCACCACCTGCACAGACAGGGTGGCCACAGCATGTTCTGCTGGGAGATCACTCTCACCCTGACTGAGCAGTGACCACGGCATGGCTAGGTTCCCCCCTAGTGCTATGTAGTATTTCTTTCATGTGATATTTATGGGTTCCCTTTTGGGGCCCAGTCACTGACTTATCTGCTTGGTGTGTATGCATTTCCACCAGGAACATGCACTATGGACTAGCTAGCAGACTGTCTGCAGCTGGTATGTGTCTTGCTGGAACACCTTGCAGGGTGCAGCGGCTGAAGGCTTGCTGCAGGAGAATATCAGATAGTGGTGGGGTGCAGCTTAGCATATCCAGGCCTAATGTCTGTCTGCTATTGCTTTATGGATGTGTACAGAGCTGCATTGACTGCCCTGTAGGGTGTCTGTTCCCCAGCAGGACTGGGGTTGATGGTCCTCTCTACTGCCACCATTGCAGGGAGGTAGAATGTGGATCTGTTGGTGGGAGACCCTGTTTACCACCCTCAGCCCCGGGGGGGGGGGGGGGGGTGGTACATAATCCTCCTAGGGGTCCATAAGGGCTAAACCTGACTGAGAAATACAGATATATCCAAGGTGTGTCTGCAGAAACTACCTATCTCACACATTAGCACTGCTGGGGTCCTGCAGCATGGCCTATTTCTGCTGTGGACCTGGTGCTGGGCGCCCCACCTCACCCTCAGGGTGAGTACAGTACCTGCACAATGTGACGGTGTGTAGCTACCCTGTGCCAGTACCACACACGGTCAGTTCCCCCTACCAGGCCGAGGTGCTGTGGGGGTGCATACCCCATCTTGTGATCATCTGTAGACTGCTGATTTGCATGTGCAGTGCATCATAGGTATGGGTGGGTTAACCCTATCCTGATGACCACAGCAGACTGTTTGTGTGGTGACGTGCAGTCCTTCTGCAGCCAGCCAGGGGTTTGCTAGCAGATATGGAGCTGTAGCCCACTGGTTACTTCACTGCTTGTGGAGCCAGAGGTCATGGGTTCAAACCCACAGTGGAGTTATTTGATAGGGCTGTCCGAAGCATTGTCTATTTTTAATGTACATTAGTGCTGCCAGCAAAACACCCTCAGGGTACTGTAACCATAAGGTGCCTCAGAAGGCGCCCTATAAGGAGCCTTATAGGGCACCCTATAAAGCGCCTTCTGAGGCACCTTATGGTTACAGTCCATATAAGGTGCCTTATAAGGTGTCCTATGGAGCGCCTTATAGGGTGCCCTATAGGGGACATTATAGGGTGCCGTGGCGGACAATGCACTTTATAATGTGCCCTATGGAGTGCCTTATAGGGTGCCTTATGTGGCACCTTAGGTTATGGCACGTGAGGGTGTGTTTGCTGGCAGCAATAATTAAATTACAAATAAAATGCCTCAGGAAACAATACTTACATGTCAAAGCTGATGCCTCAGCCTGCCTTATGCATAAGGCACACTGGGGGATCAAACTCATGACCCCTGTATCATCAGTCAGTGTATTAACCATTGTGCTACACTTCTGTTTCTATGTTTAGATGTCTGTGCGCCTACTTAAGATTACCGCGCGGTAACGCGCTTAGCGGCGTTTTGCCTGATAATGCGTGCAGCAGTGTGCGTTATCGCGCGCTAATTCCGTTTTGCTACTTTAGACTGAAACGCCCACTCCTTATATGGCATCCTGCACACTAACGCCGGGCACACATTAAGGTTTAGTAAACATACCCCTAAGTGTCTAATTCATTCATATTATAATTAAATATACTGTTATGTTTCTTAAGTATTAACTACAAAATCACTTAAATCATTTTTTCATTCCTGCTCATTATTTTGCCATACCAATTCATCAGATTAAGTCAGCTGGGCGGTCAGTAAAATCAGCCGAGTGGGGCACCCATTCAAAAAGGTCCTGGGAAGAACGCAGAGTATTGCGTCTATGACTGATTAGTGACCCAGTACAGCAAGTCACTAGGCTATGGGGGTCATTTTAGAAGCCCTATTTGTGAGTTAGGCATCTAAAAGCAGGCACATAGATGGTCAAAATCCTGAAGACATCCCCGAGGCCATTTTAGAAAGCCAACTATTATTGACGTCTCCAGGGCGAACACATCCATGCTGCATGGGGGCGTACCGAAGGCGTGTCTGAGGCGTTCCAGAAACAATGCACATGTGCCCGATTCCAGAAATGGTGAGCATGTCTAAACCCAACCGTGGGACTGCCTATGTCTATTCCTGCTCCAGAGCATGAAAGGGATCAGAAAAGCTCTGGTTCTGCCACCAAAATACCTGGAGGAAGTAGAGGAGACTGTACTCGGATATCTGCAATACTTTTCACAACCAAAAAGAAAACAGAAGGGGAACGCAGACACTTGTTTTCTGGTCGGCACACTGATGCACGTCTCCATTTGCAAAACAGCAAGCAGGGACATGTATGCAGCATGACACAGATGTCCCTGTTCTAAAATTTTGTTGCGGGGACGTCTATATGGCCATGACTGCTGCCACCATCCATTTCGGGCACATGCATGTTTCTGAAATCTGGCCAAAATTTGCACATGGATGGCTGTTTTGCAGACATTTTGACCTGGACGTCCCAGATCGCACTTAGACATCATTTCTAAAATGTTCTTTCACACTATTCTTGGGAACGTGGCCTGTGAGTGCCTTCATGGGAACTTTGCATCCCCGAGACTGTGGAGTCATATTGTTCTGAAAAATCATCAGGGAGTTGCTTGTGGACAGAGTATATGCTCAGAGGTAAGCAAGAAATAACTACTGTACCTGAATGTAACACCCTGAACTACCACTGGGAAGGCATGAACTAAATACTACTAATAGAAAAAAGCCTTGACAAAAGCGCGTGTGCAGGTGCAGACGAAGCCTATGCAGTATTTGTTGGAACCTTCAAGTGGACAAGGGGACAGCCCTAGGGGATGTCGGGGGTAGCACTGAACAAAATGGTTTAGTGCTATGCTGTTGAGAATAATTTGCTTAGTTCTCTATCTGAAATCTTGCCAACCTTTACAGAGGTCTTCCCCAGATCTGACGACACTTACAGTCCTGCTTCATTCCAAGCTCAATACACCTCTGCAGCCGGCAGTATTGACAGCGGTTCCGGTGGTGTTTGTTGATAATACAATCTTTTGACCCTCGGCACGTGTAGATCAAATTCTTCCGGATGCTTCTTTTGAAGAAACCTTTACACCCTTCACAAGTCACTGCTCCGTAGTGGCGTCCTGTTTCCACATTACAAAAGAATCAATTTGAACACTAAGCATGCCATTCCCATTCTTATTTTAAGATTACGTTTACTGTATACAGTTTATGGTGTATTAAAGCATACTAACGCTACAGTGTGTCTGTAGGGCTGTGCGCTACTGTGCAGAGGATGTGCACTGGTAAGGACAGAAAACACCCAAGGGGGCAAGTTGCACAGGTGCCTAAAAACGACCACCTGGCTTTAGTAGAGTCGCTGCAGAAAGCATGGGCCAGAAAGGAACCAGAGCAGCTGTGGAGATGCTGCAGCTCACAGCTGCTCCCTAGACGCATGCAAGATGAGAAGTTACACAAAATTAAGGAAAAACCTTGCCCTGGTTCTTAAACCTTTTGGCTGGCACCCACATTTTCTAAATATTCTTCTGCTCCTAAACAGATTTAATCCTTTATTTAATTTAATGTTATTGTTCATTACAAATAATGGGAAATCAAATTAGCATTCTCATCTAAGAGATATGACTAGTTCGAAAGACAAATGTCATAGGATCCCCTGTGTGTACAAAAGTTTGTAGCAACACTTTTTTTTTTGGAAACCTCATTCACACCACCTTGTAAGTGCATATTTCACTGTACTAGATTAAGGCATGCTCTAAGACAAATTAGCAATTTTCCAACAGTGACTTGGATAAAATTAACAATAGCATCTTTCAGGAAATTACCTGAAGCCCTGTCTCCACAAACTACACAGAGATCAAAGACTGCTTTGTTTGGAGTCTGGTCCAAGGAAGAAGGCCCTGTTAAAATCTAAGACAAAGACATAAATTTAAAAACTATACATTTGTTTCATAGTATATTTCCCCTTGAAATGCCATCTCTGTCACTTTTCACCTCCTCCCTGACCCCTTTCTCCTCATAATTAATCCATCCATCTGGCCCTTGAAATCCACCCGTGTCCTTCCTAGCAGCGCATAGGGATGGCTCTGAAAGGAAATGTATGCCTCCTTAGCACCACCTACAGGAAATACATGACAACACCAGCATATTCACAGACAAACCTAACAATGCCACAGCTGTGCTCACCTAATTATAAAACATGAACCATTGGAGAAACAAAAACCCCTCAACACATTAGATAAAAGTTGTGAGCCAAAAGATGAGTTGTCTGAACAAAGACAGACAGACAAAGCTATATACAATTGAGTGCCTATTCAAAAGCAAATATCTGGATAATGGCAACTGTTCTGGATATTTGCACTGGCTGCACTATCTGTGGCTATTCAGTGGAACTATACATAGTGCCGCTGAACATTTTAACAGATCACCTCTGCACTAAGCGGATAACTTGGTCCTCCATCCTGGCATTATGTAGAGAGCAGCAATATTTAGTGCACTATCTGTATAAATACACAAATAAAGTTAAGATGGCTATCCTAACTTTATCCAAATAGTGAACTTGAATATGGCTGTTCTCTAGATAATGCCAACGCTAGAGACATTATGCTCAGCGCCACTCATTATCTGGATAATGGTGGCGAAGAAGAAATTAGGCCTTACCTAATTGTCTTTCCTTGAGTACGCCATTGTTCTTTTTCCCCAGGTGACGAATCCTTTCTTTTTTTCTTTTTTTTAAAAAGTACGTGACTTCTAAGCGGTTGCTAACACTCACTCCTCCGAGCACCTGAAGGGAGCTCCCTAGACAGTTGCACTCCGGAAGAGCCTGCACCCCCTCAAGGCCAAAAGACTCCTGCAAGCCCAACGCCAGCTTTGTAAGATTCCATCTTGACGAACACGCCCTCCCATGACATGAAGAAATACTGATAGACTGTAGCAGACTGCCTTGACCTAGGTGGATCCTGGACTGACCCGGAGAGAACTCAAGGAAAGACAATTAGCAGGTAAGGCCTAATTTCTTCTTCCTCTTCATCTCTCCGGGCCAGTACAGGAACAGTAGGGCAGTACCAAAGCAGTACTTACCTCCGGGAGGGTCCCAGCAGTCCCGCCAGAATGGCAGAAGCCCCAACTTTCGCATCACCCGCTGCCTGAACATCCAACTGGTAATGCTTCACAAAGGTATGCAAGAATGACCAAGTCGCTGCCCAACAAATATCAACCAGCGGAATCAAAGCCATCTTGGCCCAGGACATCGCCTGACTTTGCGTCGAATGGGCCCGCAGCCCTTCAGGTGGCAACCTTCCGCTTGCTTGATACGACGCTGCTATCGCCTGCTTCACCCATCGCGCAATGGAGGCCTTGGACGCAGCCTCCCCTTTCCATGCTCCACCAAACAGAACAAACAACCTATCCGATTTCCTAAAAGACTTTGTTTTTCTAAGGTACCTGTGGAGCACCCTAACGAGATCCAAACTCTTCAGGGAAATACCAGTACCATCTGTCTTCCTGGCCCAAAACGTAGGCAGCGAGATTGCTTGATTCACATGAAATGCAGACACCACCTTCAGCAAAAAAGAAGGCACCGGCCGTATTACCACCTTTTCCGCCGAAAACTGAATATAAGGTTCCCTACAGGAAAGTGCTTGAAGGTCCAAAATCCATCTAGCCGAACACAACGCTACTAAGAAGGCGGTCTTCCAAGAGAGCTCCCTCAGTGTGACCGCCCCCCCCCCCCAGGCTCAAAAGGAGCCCGTGTCAACGCCTCCAGTACCAAATTCAAACCCCATGGCGGTACAACCGGTCTCACCGGAGGCCTGATATTCTTGACTGCTCGCAGAAAACGCAGCACATCCAGATGTAGAAATAAACTACAGCCCCGAATCTTGCCCCAGTAACAAGCCAGAGCTGCCAACTGAACCTTTAGAGTGCTAACCACCAGACCTTTATCTAGGCCCCCTTGCAGGAATGACAACACGTCCGATACTGACGCTGACAATGGCTGAACTCCATGTCTCCTACACAAGCCTTCAAAAATGCACCAAATGCGGATGTAAGCCAAAGACGTAGACCTCCTTTTTGCTTGCAGCATGGTAGTAACCACCACGTCAGCATAGCCTCTACGCCTTAGCCGCTCCCTTTCAAGAGCCAAGCAGTAAGCAAGAAGCAGTCCACCTGCGGCATGAGAATTGGACCCTGGTACAAGAGATTGATCCGAGATGGAAGTCTCCAAGGACTGTCCGCCAGCAGTCGCACGAGATCCGCAAACCACGCTCGTCTTTGCCAATCCGGCGCTATGAGAATCACCTTTCCTCGGTGCCTTGCTATCCTGCAAATGACTCGACCAATCATGGGCCAAGGGGGAAACACATAGAGAAGTTCTTCCAATGGCCAGGGCTGCACCAGCCCATCCAGACCCTCCGACATGCGATCCCTGCATCTGCTGAAAAACCGAGATGCCTTGGCATTGTTGAACGTGGCCATCAGATCCATCACTGGCTGACTCCAGCATTGCGTAATGTCGTGAAATATGGCTCATTCAGTTCCCATTCGCCTGGATCCAAAACATGCCGGCTGAGGAAATCAGCCTGCACATTGTCCTTTCCTGCTACATGAGCTGCCGACAGGGCTAACAGGTGACTTTCCGCCTACAACAGTAACGCTTGACTTTCCGCTAACAAGGTCACACTGCCCGTGCCTCCCTGTTCATTGATATAGGACACTGTTACCGCATTGTCGGAGAACACTCGGACAGCCTTGCCCTGCAGCAGAGCCTCAAACTCCTCCAACGCCAGCCGCACCGCTCTCAACTCGAGCTGATTGATGGCGCAATTAGTCATTTCTGCAGGTCATCGGCCCTGAGCTATTTGAGCCATACAATGGGCTCCCAAACCGGAGAGACTGGCATCCGTGGTGAGCAACATCCACTCCGGCATCTCCAATGGCACTCCTGCTCGAAGATGTGTGGAATTGAGCCACCACTGCAGACTGTCGCAGACCTCTGAAGGGCAAACCAATCTCTGAGTCAGCGGATTCTCCTGCGGCGACCAACGGGACAGCAATGACCGTTGGAGAGGTCGTATGTGGGCTCTGGCCCACGGCACTAGGTCCAAGGCCGCCGCCATGGAGCCTAGAAGCTGTAAGTATCTCCATGCCGACGGAGCTTTGCTGCGCAAGAAGGCTGTCACCTGTCTTAAAATCTTCTACACTGGCTTCCGGAAGAAACACTGCTCCAAGTTCTGTGTTGAACAGAGCCCCTAAATAGACTAAACATTGTACCGGTGTCAACTGACTCTTTCACCGATTGACCACCCAACCTAGGCTTTCGAGGAAGTTCACCACCTGTGAGGTCGCGTCTACTGACTCTGCCACTGAGCGAGCCCAAATTAGCCAATCGTCCAAATAGGGATGCACTAGAATGCCCTCCTGACGTAACGCCGCTGCCACCACTACCACCACTACCATCACCTTCGTGAAAGTACGTGGTGCCGTCGCCAGTCCGAACGGCAATGCCCGGAACTGAAAATGCCCCATGAGCACCGCAAAGTGCAAGAACTTTTGATGTTCTGGTCTGATGGGAATGTGTAAATACGCTTCTGTTAAATCTATAGACGATAGTACCTCGCCCGGCCGCACGGATCGTATCACAGACTGAAGAGTCTCCATTCAAAAATGGGGCACCCTCAAACAGTGGTTCACTTGTTTGAGATCTAGAATTGGCCAAAAAGAACCTTCCTTTTTGGGAACCACAAAATAGATCTAGTATCGACCTAACCCGCACTGGTCTGACGTAACCGGTACGACTGCTTGAAGACGCAGCAATCGTTGAAGCGTGTTGTTAATTGTTTTCGCCTTGGCTGGCGAACAACATGGAGACACCACGAAGGCTCCTGCTAGTGGCTGCTCGAACTCCAAAGAATAACCCTCTTGAATCATCTCCAGTACCCACCGGTCCATAGTGATCGTGGTCCAGATGGAGAGAAAATCTCGTAACCGACCTCCTATTGGAATCTCCACCTGGACCTTCCTCATTTCATTGTGGCTTCTTAGAGGAATTTGGCTGGGGGCTACCGTATCCCCTTCTGAAACCTCGAGCTCCCCGAAAGGACTGACCTCTTGCCTGTAACAGACCTCTCTGATAAGGAGTGAAGCGACTCCCCCTGAATCTCTGAAAATCTCTGCCTTGACCCCTCTGTGAGGATCCAGGGTTTGGGCCCTTCAGACAATCTTCCAGTAGACGCCCGCCTTTGGAGTCTCCCAAATCCTTTACGATCTTTTCCAAAGCTTCCCCAAAGAGCAACTTGCTCTTATACGGAAGTTTACTAAGGCGTGCCTTAGAAGATGCGTCTGCTGCCCAATTCCTCAGCCAGAGAAATCTCCGTGCAGCTATTATGGAAGCCATAGACTTAGCTGACATCCTTACCAAATCATAAAAGGTGTTGGTGAGATAAGCCGATGCCAACTCTAATTTCGCTCCTTCCAGCGCCATCGTCACCTCAGAATCCGGCGAAGACTCTGCCTGCAGCCACCTAATGGATGCTCTGGAAACATACGCCCCACAGATAGATGCCTGCAGTGCCAGCGCACTGGTATCAAAAGCCTGCTTGAGCAATGCCTCCAGCTTCCTATCCTGCAGATCCTTAAGAGCTGTACCTCCCTCCACAGGGATAGTGGTCTTCTTTGTCACTGCTAACACCAAGGCATCCACCTTTGGCATCCACAGCAATTCTCTCTCTTCCTGAGGAACTGGATTACAGGCGACCTAAAGCCCTTCCGCCCCTCAAGGTGGCTTCTGGGCACTCCCATTCCGACTCCACCATCTGTTTAATCACCCTGTGGACCAGAAAACACATCTGCTCTACCCGAAACCCCTGAAGCAGCGGATCCTCCAGGGCTTCCGCCGGTACTGTTGGCAAAGCAATATTTATAGCTGAAAGAGCATGAGCAATCAGAGCGCTAAGTTCTTCTTTCCGAAAGACCCTGAAAATATTTGGATCATCTCCTGCCCCTAGCTCACCTTCCTCTAACACTTCTGGCCACAGCTCCCCATCAGGCTCCGAAGGGAGTTCTCCCCTCTTCCGCCTTCTGAGAGAGAAGGCTCTGTGGTCCGCGACCTTCGACCGCTGCCCCGATCGCTAGGCCACTTTTTGAGGTCCCTTCCCCTGGGTTCACCTCTGCGCTGTCCCTCTGAGCTACTCCAGACAGGCTAATGGAAGCATCCTTGATCTGCAGCTGCTGCAACTTCAAGCAGTACGCCTTGAAGTTGCAGCAGCAAAAGTATAAAATTGGGAGAAAAAAATTGGAAACCTACTGGTGTCTCTGCCAGTGGAGCGGAGTCCCCAACTAATGCTGGAGCCGTCTTCTTTGATTTTGACTTCTTTTTCGTCGGCTTTTCCTGAAGTGCGGGAGAAACGGCAGAGCCTCCGAAAATGGCTGCCGTTCCCACTTTTTCTGTAGAGGACTGTAGCTTTACTGCAGCCTCGGGCAGCGGCGATCTGTCCTCCATCCTGCCTAATAATCGCTCTAACATGCTCCCATGACGCACACAGAATCTACACAGACCCAGCCCGGACAAGCCTTGGCGGCTCCCGCACTGTGCGCAACAGCCAAGCCCGGCAGCATGCGCACAATGTCCACACTGCTTCCCGACGGTCACGGCTCACCTAACTACAAAAAAAAACAAAGCTTACCACACCTGCAGCGCTGTAGCCTTTCTCCAACCCCCAGACACCGCTGCTAGCGGCCAGGTGAGCTGGATCTCCGGAGGCAGAGGGCTGGACTCTGGGGCTCCCAGTTCCTACCTCGAACTTCCTCCATGGCTCTGATCACCGAGGCAGGCTCTGTCTCTGCTGCCTTTGCTGACTAACAAACTAGCAGCTGATCACAGTTTTCCCGTTAGCTTTTTTTTTTTCAAATTACCGGGGCTACCCCCAGCCTCAACCCTGCTAGGGTCAGTAAGGGGATCTCCTATTCTTTTTTTTTTTCCCCCAACTCCTGTTTGTTTCTCTTAAGAGCCAGTCAGCAACACGTCCTTCAAGCTGCTGAGGACTGAAAGAATGGCTCTCTGACACCAGGGGGAGCTGGGTTAGGCTGTCAGCAAATCTTTGAAGAATTCAATCCTCAGCTGCTGAAGGAGGTTGACTACCCTACTGTTCCTGGACTGGCCCGGAGAGATGAAGAGGAATATATATTGTTTATTTAAATGCTTAAAAAAATAAATAAAATAACCCATCCACCACAACAGAGTTTATATATCAACCCCTTTCACTTTTCCTGGAGAAAGGATGGGAAAAAGGAAAATAGGAGAGAACTCCATTTCCAGGCCAGATTTTCCAAGCTACTAGGTCCAGGGAACAGGGAAAAATGGTTCCCTGGGCAACCCAGGAGAGGGGGGTTATAAGGCAAAATGCCTGCAGCCCACCTGTGATCTCTTGAATCAAATAACATGTCCAGCTACTTAGGCTTCAGACCAGCTATTGCCTCTGAAGCAACCCCTTGCCAAGTGCCTGCTTGTATGGACACTGAAGATCTATTGTTCTATGCTTTGTCTACGTGCAGAAAACTTTTTTCCAGGCCTCTCTCATCTGCTAGACTGCTAATGCCAGCCTTGAAACTTGCAATACTGTATGTGGCTGCATACCATCTTCTACTGCATTGCATTTGTCATTATGGACCCTACTGTGCATGAGACCACCTTGTGATAACTGTTTCCTGACTCACCTGGACACCCAGAAGAGCTTTGTGCCAACCAATTGCTGAGGTGAGGACACAAAGAGATAAAGATTCAACATAAGGAATGTACGCATAGAAGTACTTTCACTTTCCCCTCCCCCAACTAATACGCTTTGCACAACTTGCACTCCGAAAAAAAAGGCACTGGGCGTCAGCTGAGGCTGGTCCACTGCCACTGTTACACAAGACAAGACTTCTGCATACAGTACAGGTGACTCAAAACCCTGCAGCATCCCTCCTTCCAGGCAGAGCTGAAAGTATTGGTCTTTATTTCTTCTGGTTGTGGGGGATCTAGTTAGATAGCCCTATTCTGTGCCTTTCCAAGTGCAGAGCAAACCACGTGACTTTCACAACTGCCTTCATGATTTATTAGTGTTTACATAAGAACTGATATTAGTTGCTGCTAGAAAATATTATTACCTCATTCCTTAGTATTAGTTTATGATTGCTCTTTTAATATCATAATAAAAATCCTAATATATTAACAAAACTTGTTCTGCTTTGCTAATCTGTTGCCAACAAGCAACAAGAACCAAAAAGGTTTGTGGTGCATAAACACTCCTAGGCATAATTATTTTATTTCTTTAGCAGTTTTTATGTACCGCTTTATCCTGTGGTTAAAGCAGTTTACATTATAACAAACTGGAGATACATTATAACAGGGTAATTGAGTATACGTAATATAGAGCGTTTAGCATCATGTTATAGGGGAAGAGTACAACATGTTGATACATAACAGTGGAAATCAACTTGGAGTAGTCATAATATAAGGGGATAGGGGAAGAGAGGTGAGGGAGGCCATGGATATTGCATGTTCTTGGAGGAGTGGTCTATAAACAGGTGAGTCTTGGGCTCTTTCTGAAGGCTGATAAGTACTTTGTAGCACGTAGGTTGTCAGGGATCGAGTTCCGTAAGGACAGTGCAAATAGGGAGAAGGCCCTTTTTGATGTGGTGGAGCTAGTTCTAGTGTAAAGTGCTGGTATGCTTAGTGCATTACGAAGCCAGTTCGTCTGTTTCGTTTTTTGGGTGTCTTTTGGCTTCTGTATTAGTGACTGGAGGTGGAAGGCTGATAGGCCATTGTTAACTTTAAGGATTGGAGGAGTGGAGGAGTGGCCTAGTGGTTGGGGCAAGGTACTTCAGGCCGGAAGGTCGGGAGTTCAAATCCCACTAGTGGACAGCAACCTTGGGCCGGAAGGACTGGGGTTTCTAGTCCCACAGGTGCTCCTTGTGGTCTTGGGCAAGCCACTTAACCCTCCATAGCCCATGTTCCCTGTAAAATAGTTCTCCAAGTTATAATGCCCTGTTCAATGTAATTTCAGTTTGTTCAATGTAAACCGCACTGATGCAGAATAGCGCGGTATATAAGAGAATGTAAATACTGTAAATAAATTGTGAGGATGGCTTTAAATTAGTGAGCTATGTATATATCTATTTGCACTACTAGGCGGTCTTGTCCTTGTGACGGGATCAGTAACCCATATAGGACCAGCTCCAGGATAAAAGGCTGGAAGCAGAGCAAGGGAGGGAGGGAACAGAGCCAGAAGGACCTGCTAGACTGCTGATCTGCTTGAAGCTTCTCATTAAAAAAAACCAAAAAAAAAAAAAAAAAAACACGTTTCCCTCCTCATGCAAGCTGTTTTGATGGGAGCCTGTTGTACTGCTGTGAGAACAAGAACTTGTTTTGTTTAGAAAAATCGTGGATGATGTGCTAATCCTGACTGCCGATGGCGTTATCTTGTGTCAGAAGTGAAAGGAAGAAAGTAAAAACAACCCCACACACATAGCTTACACTGAAGACAGCTGGCCCCTCTCTAGCAGGCTGATCAGGTCCTGGTGACTTGAAGCCTGTGCCCCTGCTGGAAAGCTACGCTGAGCCTCCTCATCAATACCCATGCCTCTACGAAGGTGCTGAGGTGTGGGAAACTCTCACGGAAACACCTCTTGTGCAGCCTGGAGACATCCACTGTTTTGATATATTTTCTCCTTTGTGGTTTTTGGTATTATTAAAGAATAGACTATGGCTGAGAAACAGGACTTACTGCTCCATAAGACGAATGCGTGCCCGCTCACGGATGTTCCTAAGAGCGAGCCTGAAATCACTCAGGAGCGTTAATGCATTTAAGGGCTCAACACCAAAAGGCTTTGTAGGTTTCTTCTCTTGAGAACTGATTTTTTTCTCTTAAAGGGGACTTAAATACAAGAGCCAGATTTTATCATCATGTTTCTTGTCTTTTAATTTCATCTAAAGAAAACACTTGTGTGCTTTATACTTTTTAATTTAGCAATTAATGAAAACCCATCTTTCGTGCTTATGTCATTGGAGCTGCTGCTGCTGCCTTCGCTCCCAAGCCCCCCAAGTGCATCTTAAAAAAATATATATATTATGCATTCTCAAAAATTAACACTGACAAGACAATTAGATGGCTTGGCACCACGCAAGTTTGAACACTGGCACCACAAGTTTGTTTTTTTTGTTCATAGATTCACTGATCTTGTGACATCAGAAAAGAAGAGACCTCTCACTAGAGTACATAAAGTTTGCAAGCTTCACTGGAATGGACCAAAGCTGGATAAATCAGCCAATGAAAATACTGCATTCCAGTCTCTAAAACCCACTCCAGAATGCGGCTGAGCAGAAACAAATTCTCCTTACACATAGCAACAGAACAGTCCTTTCATGGCCAAACAGCCATGTAACTGATAAATAACTTCACCAGTTTATCATCAAAAAGGTGGCAATCATACGATTCCCTATAAAATGGAATGGTTGGCTAAACTGTAAATTTTATCTGTAAATAAAAAATAGATGCCGTACTCAATTTACATACAGTGCACATAAAACAACTTTTATGTTTTTCTCAGCCTAGCCAACTGTTCAAGCACAGATCTGTCAATCTTTGGATTTAAATTACTGTGATATTGCAGTCTTGCCTCACTTAAAAATATTCTAGGAAGCCTCGCCCTCTTTCCCGTGACCTGCCCTTGCACTTGTGTATCACTTGTTACGGCTTTGAAATCCTACTACAGCTAATTCTAGGACCAAAGACTGGCTGGATCACACTTCTATTTGTTACAAAAGGGATGGCGGCATCACTTTTACAGGTGAACAAATCTCAGAAGGATGGCAGACAAGTGGTAAGTTTGGCAAAAGCCACTGTGCAAGACAACAAAAACTGCAATTTTCAGGAAACACCTTGTTAAATGAGATTTCCAGGACTACTCTACCTGGATGTGCTGTGCAGAAACATCGGGGGTTGCAAAGAATAGCTGGCTGACCTCCCTAGCGTCCGGCGTGGACAGGTAAACTTTTCCTTGGGTAGAATCTTGCCTGGCGAGGATCAGCTTGTTTGGGGTACAGCCTCCAGAGTTTGTCAGGATATACTGCTTGCCCGCTGTGCTCTGCTCAAGTGCGGTTACAATCTGAATCTTTTGGCCTGTCTGCTGATCTGTGACAATCTGTTCAGAAGGGAGGTTTTTTTAATCTCAGATTTCCATTCTGTTTTATTCCCCCTATATTTCATTGACTAAAATGTCCCAGAAACTCGTCCTCACTTCTGCTTTATCTAGGTTCTAATGTTACTATACCGACTGAAATTAGATTTTGACTAAAAATGAAAAAGTGGCGAGAGTTTCACGTCAGCTTTGAACTGTACAACCAGCCCTTTAACTATGTCATTACTTCACTCAAACAATTGTAAAATATACAAAATCAACTTAGTCATTTTCAAACTATTTACACATCAATGAACAAAGTATGCAAAAATGTAAACCAACAGTCCTAAATATAGTAAGCTGTCTTCTAGATAGCAGGGGCAAAGAAACATCTGTACAGTGATGTATATATAGCTTAATCACTGAGCAGTCAGCTCTCCTTGATTGCGCCTAAGAGGCTGTGTGATCCAGATTCTCAGCCCAAGCCCAACAGGAATGATCCTTCGGGTAACGTCCCTGCAACCCAGGCAGACCAGCTCAAGAAAAGATCCTGAGAGCTCTCCCAGTGTTCTTCAACCCCATCACTGCAGTACCAGAGTTGAATGTAGGGAAAAAACATGGATCAAACAAAAGAAGATTTCCTCCTAAGGCCAAGCATGTGAAACTCAGTTGGGAACAAACTCCAAGCCAGGAGTTACACATAAAAAGAAAAACAAAGGAGATAGTTTTCATAGAAAGGTGTAGACGTAGAATAGCTTCCTAGTGGAGAAAACCCAAAGCTAAAGAATTCAAGAAATCCTGGCATGAGGGGGGAAGAGGGACAGGGAAGTGGGTAGTGGTAAGATCCAAGATAGAGCGAGCTCTGCAGTACCACATGAAGAGTAGGCAGATCACAGTCCTTAGTGGCTGTTTTCTCTTGTATAAGTTGAGAATGGGGTTAAAACTTAAGAGAAACATTAATATGCATTGCCTGTGCACCTTTTCCTCCATCACCCAATCAAGTTAACAAGCAAGGTACAACAACAGACAAAAGTGCTCATGAGGATGACAGCATAAAAAACTGTCTATTGAATTCTTTCATGCGTTTCTATATGTAGTTTATGAGTATGTGGTGTATAGCACTATGCTGCATTAATTGTATATTCACATTTATTTATCATCCATTCACAGGACTGTCAACCAGGCAGCATGACCAGCTTTTACCATTGGGTAAGGCCAACAACATTATTAGTGCTGCCATTCCACTGATTTAATGACCCCCCTACCCCCCTGTAGTCAGATATCTACTCTTAAGAATAAAGACTTAGGTAGATCACATGCAACCCCTCCTCTTCTGTACAGTGGAGTCCCTTTCCGTACAGGAAGTCTATAGGGGGGGGAGGAAGAAGACGGGCTGTCATGACACAGAGTGCACACTACGTCTCAGTGCTCGCCACATTGCTGTTGATGCTGCTTTGGAAAAGAGCCAGGCCCTGCGCTCTGCCACCTGCCTGGGGCATATCAGTGACAGGGTAGGATGCGAGATGGTGGAACAGAAGAGCAGAAGGGGAGGGGGAGAACGCTGAATTTTAAAGCAACCCTACGCATTCACAATGACAGAAAGAAGAGCAAGTTTCTCTCTTCCTTCACAAACAAAAGCTGAGAAAAATATTCATGTTAGGCCTGGATCCTTTTAAAGAGCCAGTGATTAAATTGAGGGGTGAGGGTGGAAGCCCTGGGAAGGAAATCCCATGTGGACAATTAGATCACAAACTGTTAACAACTTGGTTTAAACGCACACATTTTCTTATTAAACTTTAAAAGAAAACCGATTTCCTGTTTAGTCTTTTGTCAAAACTTTCAGTAGACTTGTCAGTGTGCAGAGCTTAGAGAAATGATGTGCAAAAATAAATAAATAAATGAAAATAAGCCCAACTGAACATTTCACAAGAGTTTTTCCAAAGCATTACCGCCAAAGATACCTGTATGCGAGGAGGGAGGGAGAGAGTTGAATCGGCTGGGACAATCTGTAATCTCTGCGAGGTCCCATCCATCAAGGCTGCCTGCGTGGCTGTTCCTTGGGAATTTGAAATCTGTAAGGACAAGAGGCATGAGAGTGGCGATGAAAGACAAGGTTCCTAACAGAACTGTAGGTTTACAAAATCTTACATGGGTGACTTTGCAGGTAGCTCGACCACACAGAAGGCAATTTTGAAATATGACAGACGATTTTCCTCCTAAAAGTATTTTAAATTGTATATGCCACATCAATTGCAAGAGGAAAGTTGGACCAAGTCAATGGCGCTTCTCAAGGGAAAAAAAAATACCCCTTTTCTATAAAAGGAGAAAGGGGCTTGTATTTAAAAATCTAATGGTCTGGGATTTTTTTTTTTTTTTAAATGCTATGGGGTGGGGGAATTCATTTGGTTCTAACACTTAGACTGGAAATACAAAACATCTAGGGATAATGTTGCAATTACATCCGTCTACTGCAACTCACTACCTTCTTTCTTCTCTATTGGGAGGAGTGGTCTAGTGGTTAGGACAAGGTACTTCAGGCCGGAGGGCCGGGGGTTCAAGTCCCACCTGGGGACAGCAATCTCAGGCCCGAGGGACTGGGATTTCTAGTCCTGTAGGCACTCCTTGTGGTCTTGGGCAAGCCACTTAACCCTCCATTGCCCATGTTCCCTGTAAGTATTAGCGTATGTGTTTCATATCCCCTCGTGTTAGTATCCCCCAATTGACCGCTTTGACCCGGTGAAGAGCGGGATATAAATACAGCTAAATAAATAAATAAAATAAATAAATATCGATATTGCTCTTCCCTCTTAATTTTCTGTCTTTCGCTCATAATACAAGTAATTTAAAGTCAAAAATTAAAATCTATCCATTGTGGTTGTTTTTTCATGTATAAAACACATTTTACTAAATCAAAACGCAGATATAGTGATGACAAGAATGCAAACATGTTTGTATCCGAATTTCAGCAAGTGGTCCAGAAGTCTTCCACGCTCAGCAATGTTAGAAACTTTGACCATCTCAGATGCATGCCAGCTAAGGGACAAAGGGTATGTATCACCTGTTGAGTAACCATGCCTTTAGTCTATGGTGACAGACTTACCTGCTAATTCTCTTTCCATTAGGACCTACAGTCCAATCCAGACTCATGGGTTCCCTATTCCAGCAGATGGAGACTGAGCATTCTAGCTTTTGATGATGTCACTATATAAGGAACCAATGCTCCTCCCACCAAGCCAGTATTCCCATGTCAAAGCAGAACTAAGAAACCAAGAACACCCCTAAGGACAACTATATACAGACAAACTATGCTGTGATGACTTACTGCAGCCCGAGGGAATCAAGGCTACCTCAGCTCTCTCCAAGCACCCAGAACCAAAAACCTTGGCACGGAGAGAACTCCTACCTTCCAATGGAAATGCCTAGCCCCTGTATGTTAACCATCTGAAACAGGCTTGCCACCATAATGAGATGGATGGGATCTGGATTGGACTGTAGGTCCTAATGGAAAGAAAATTAGCAGGTAAGTCTAATTTAAGCTTCCATAGCGTCCCTACAGTCCAATCTGGACTCATGGGATGTACCAGAGCTATACTCAAACTCAGGCAGGATCGGCAAGCCCAGCCTCCAACATGCGAGCCACAAACTGTGCTTCCGAATGCGCCTGCAAATCCAGCTTATAATGTTGAACAAACGTATGCAAAGATGCCCAGTGGCCGCCCAGCAAATTTCCACCAAAGGAACCAGCGCACACTGCGCCCTGGTGGAATCCGCCCGCAGACCTGAGGGCATCAGCTTGCCCTTCAACAGGCAGGCCGAACCAATTGCCTCCTTCAACCACCTAGCAATGGATGCCTTTAAGGCTGCCTCCCCTTTACAGGGACCTCCAAAGAGTACAAACAGACGATCCAATTTCTGGAACGACTCTAACCTTCGAGTAGTGCCGTGAGGCCCTCTGCGCATCCAGTGCACGGAACCTATCATTCTGCCCTCTAGGGAAGACTGGCAGGATCACAGTCTGATTGAGATGGAAGGAAGAAACCACCTTGGGCAAAAATGAAGGGACTGTGAGCAATACCACTCTGTCCTTCGACGGCAGAAGGTAGGGGGTCTCGACAAGACAAGGCTTGCAGCTCTGAAATTCTCCGGGCCAAACAAATAGCGACCAGAAAAAACTACCTTTAAGGTCAGGTCCTTTAGTGAAGCCACAGCTAATGGCTCAAATGGTGCTGCCAAGAGAACCTCCAGTACCAAATTGAGATCCCAAGAAGGAACACATGGCCACAATGGTGGCTGCAGAAGCTTGACCGCTCTGAGAAATCTGACCACATCCAGATAAGCCGCCAGGGAGACTCTCCGAAAACATCCCCAATAACCAGACAAAGCTGCAATCTGAATGCAAAGAGTTCAAGGCTAGCCCATCCTGAAAAAAGGCCAACACCTCTGCCGCTCCTCACACCAGGCCTTAAATACTCTACAAATTCGTACATACGCCAGCAATAAGGACCTATGCCGTGCTTTCAACAAGATCACAATCACTGATCCAGAATACCCCCAAGCCCCTGAGGGATGCGCTCTCAAGAGCCAGGCCGAAAGCAAAAATCAATTCACCTGAGACATGAGAACCAAACCCTAGGACAGTAGTTCTTGTCTCAACGGCAATCGCCATGGCTTGTCCATTAACAACCACATGAGATCTGCATACCATGGCTGCCATGGCTAATCCAGGGCTATTAAAATTATCAGTCCCACATGAGTCTCCACTCGCTGAATTAGCCGACCTATGAGAGGCCACTGGGGAAACGCATAGAGCAGACCCCTCTTTCGGCCAGATCTAAGCCAACGCGTTGAGGCCTTTGGACTTCCATTTCCTGTGTCTGCTGAAGAAGTGCTTGACCAAGACATTTTCTGCTGACGCCATGAGATCCAAAACTGGGAGGCCCCAGTGTCCCATCAATTGCCAGAAGACCTTGGCCACCAAGAACTACTCCCCCGGATCCAGCTGATGCCTGCTCAGAAAGTTGGCCTAAACGTTTTCTTTCCTGGCCACATGAGCTGCCAACAACCGAGTGAGATTTCCTTCTGCCCACCAAACTAGCGGGGCAATCTCCTCTGCCAGACTTGCACTGCCTGTTCTGCCCTGACGACTGACGTAGGAGACTGTGGAGGTGTTGTCCGATAACACACAGACTGCTCGATGTTGGACCAGGACTGAAACTCCTGGAGAGCCAGGTGCACCGCCCTCATCTCCAGACAATTGACCATTGCGTCTGCTCCTGAGACCAAAGGTTTTGTGCAAGCCGTGTTAAGCAATATGCTCTCCAACCAAAGAGACTGGCATCTGTTGTGACTAACATCCATTCTGGCTGTTCCAGGGGCAATCGCCTTGTGAGGTTGTCCAGCGACAACCACCATGCTAGACTGCGCACCAGCAAAGGACAGAGCAATCAATGGCTCAAGGGGTGTCGCTGAGGTGACCACTGGGAGAGCAGGGCCCTCTGTAATGGTTGCATGTGAGCCCTTCCCCATGGCAACAAGTTCAGCACCAACGCCATGGACACCAGAACCTGGAGGTAGGACCATGTCGACTGTGACCACTGCGATAAAACTGCCAGATCTGACCATGAAGCTTCCTGCATCTCTCTGCCAGTAAGGATACTATGCCTTGGGCCATGTTGATGCGAGCCCCCAAGTATAAACAGGTCTTGAGATGGTTCGAGATGGCTTTTGGTTATATTTACCACCCACCACAGACTCCATAGACGGTTGGAAACCCACTGTGTGGCCTCTAGGCTCTCCGCATGCAATTTTGCCCAAATGAGCCAGTCATCCAAGTAGGGGTGAACCAGGGCGAGTCCAAAACAGTAGAGCCCAAAACTGGAAGTGCCTCATGAGAACTGCACTGGCCGCAGATGCTCTGGGCGAATGGGAACATGCTGTGCTGGCCGCAGATGCTCTGGGCGAATGGGAACATGCAAGTAAGCCTCCATGAGATCCAGGAAGTCAAAAATTCTCTGTGCCGCACTGCTACAATAATGGATCACAAGGTTTCCATCCAAAAATGAGGCACGCGCAATGCCTGATTGACATACTTGAGGTCGAGGATGGGCCAGAAAACCCCCTCTTTTTTTGGGTACTATAAAGTAGATGTAGTATCGCCCCTGACCCGCTGATCCTGGAGTGCAGGTTCCACAACTGGATCAACCGGTGGACTGTGCCATATACCGCCCTCTGTTTCCCTCCTCCCCCCCCCCCCCCCACCCCGGAGTACTGCAAGGCAACATCATGAAGACATCTGCAACAGGGCCTGCAAATTCCAGGGCATAACCTTTGCAAACGACCTCCAGCACCCAATGGTCGGTGGTAAGATAGATCCAGGCTGGATAAAACTGCTGCAGGCGGCTGCCTACCGGCACCGGACCTGCCTGGGCTCCCCTCATCTCATTGTGCCTTCTTTGGACCTGATCCAGCCCCGGTAAAGGATCCTCTACCGAATCCCCTACCACCGCAAAAGGAATGTACAGTTGCTGGATAAGCAGGCTTCTGATAAGATGCAAACCTTGCTGCCCTAAACCTGAGGAAATCTCGTGGACACCACCAGCTTCTGGAATTTTGGCCTGTCCTCTGGCAAATGAGCAGGTTTAGACTCCCACAAACCTTTGACCAGCTTTTTCAGAGCTTGATCAAAGAGAAGCTTCCCCCGAAAAGGTAGTCTGGTAAGATGGTGCTTGGAGGAAACGTCCACCGACCAGTTCCATAGCCACAGGAAGCATCAAGCAGCCACTACAAATGCCATACCTTTGGCCAATGCACGAAGGAGATCATAGAAGGCATCCACCAAATATGCTACTCCCGAGTCTAAAAACGCCGATTCAGGCAAAGTTCTAACAAATCTGTTTCTGTTCCTGTGAGCCCCTGAATCCACAGGCCCTTGCCACATATACTCTGCACACAGAAGCCTGCAAGGCCAGCGCATTGACCTCAAATGCCTGCTTCAAGAGCGTCTCTAGCTTCTTATCCGGGGGGGGGGGGGGGGTCTTTAAGCGCCGCCCCTCCTTCCAGAGGGATGGTGGTAGGTTTAGTCACTGCCAACATCAGGGCATCCACCTTCAGGAGCTAGAAAAGCTCTCGCTCGCCAGTTGGAATGGGATCAAGGCGCTGCGTGGCCCTAGCTCTGCACAGGCCCATCTATGGGGCTTCCCACTCCAAATCAATCATTTGTTTGAGAGCCCTGTGCACCAGAAAAACGTTTTCAGATGTACATATCCCCTGCAGTGGTGGATCCTCCAATGGAGGATCCGCAGCAGGGGTCTCCATAGAGATGTTCAACTCGCTAGGGACTCTGATCAACACCACGAGATCCTCACTGTGGAACACCCTTACTATGGAGGGGTCTTCCCCCATCTGCAGAAGGTCATCCCAGACCCCCGAGGGCACGTCCTCCTATTCCAGACCCAAGGGACCCTCGCGAGGGTCCTCTGAGCCCAGGGAGTGTGCTGATGCCTGTTCCTCTTCCGTGACCACTGGTAAGGCTGAGGCCGAAGTGGACCCCCAACTTGATTGCTCTCCGCAAGGTCCTGGCTGCCTGTTGCCGATCACTGTAGACTCCATCAGGCCCTGCTTAATGCAGTAAGCCTGATGCAAGAAAAAAACAAAATCTGGCAAAAGACACCCCTGCCTGAGCGCCAGACAAGAAAAGAGACTCCTGAGCTGCCTGATGGAGCCACCAAAGGGGCCTCTGCACTTCCTGTCCAGCCGCCGCCCCTGGGGGCAAAGAAAAACTCCCTGGTGCTTCAAAAATGGCTGCAGAAGAAGATGGCCGCAATTCCTGTCAAAGCCGTGGGAGCCACAGCTATTAAACTGGCTGCCCTGGAACTCCCATGGAAACAGAGGTACTGGGGGATGCCACCCCCGAAGTCGGCTGGTCCGCAAATTAATTTCCTGCCTCGCGGTCCTCAGCTGCTGAGACAGTCTGCTCCCACAGCCTACACAGATCGCTTTGCCGGCCGACAGAGCGGGAAAGGCTAAAATCACTAATCACCCCAGGAAACTAACACACTGCCGAACCTTGCTGCTCACACAAACTCCCGAGGCCCCAACCAACCGCGCTGACAAAGTAAACTCGCCGCCAAAATTACTCCCAGAGCAACAAGCCCCGAGTACCCTAATCCACCAAAGGGCACCGGGAAAGCAGGCAGGAGGTCTAATATGCTCTTGAGCAAGAGAAAGAACCCCCCCTCCTCTCTTCCCGGGGCCCTAATGCTAACTTTTTTTTTTTTTTTTTTTTTTTTTTTGAAACTTTATTTAGTAATCATCAGAACCATAACATTCAGTACAGTGCAGACAATAAGCCCCCACGGAGTGTACTCTTATCTCCGCGCAGGGGCAGATACAACATACAATTCGGTATCAACAGCAAACAAAAAAGGCACACCATAGACAATTACATGGTTTTATGTAAATGGTAGCCCACCCCCCGCCCCCCTACCCCCCCCACCCTCCCCCCCCCTGCGTCGCAACCAGCAAGTAGCATAAACATAAGTAAGCCTAATCCATCCCCAAGCGGCTCTCAGCCAGGCACGACATTGGTGCCCTAAGAGTACCTTAATAGCCCACATTAACTATTTCATTGCGGCAGCGGGGGCCAAGGCTTTGAATATAAGGCTCCCAAATAAGCATGAATGTGGACCACTTTTTTACCTTACCCCGGGCACCCCAGCGCTCCGCCAGCATCAACTGGTGAAATCTGTTGCGCCACTCCAAAAATGTGGGCGGGTTCTGGTCTCGCCAAAGATGCAAAATAGGACCTTTACCCACCAGACATGCCTTGCGCACCAGAAGCCGCTCCCACCGTCCCACTGGAAGAGCCGGATGTAACAAATCGAGGGTGACCAGAACTCCAGTCCAAGGGAAGCGCTGCTGCAATAATCCCATAACGTACTTATGAATACTGGACCAGTATGGGAGGATGCACCTGCACTGCCACCACATGTGGGTTAGGGTAGCCAAGGGCGTGGAGCATCTAGGACAAGACCCATCCTGAGTGATACGACTCCGCAGAGCACGACGTGGGGAGAAATGCACCCGCGTCAAAGCTTTATATTGCACCTCCCGCCATCTAGCACCCTCCACAAGCCCCGCGATGCGCCCCAAAGCCTGTCGTATAACGTCCGGCAATACCTCACGCCCCAGTTCTGTCCCCCAAGCCAGCTCAGCCTTCCTAAAATCCGGCGGAGACCGGAAACACTCCAATCTAGTTTTCAACCCCGCTATCTTCGGGGGGGTCTCCCCGCCAATCTCGAAAAAGTCAAGAATTTGCGCCGATCTATCAACACCCAACTCTTCCTTGGGCAGCGTAGCCACATAGTGAGCGAGCTGCAGAAACGCAAAGTATTGAGAGGGAGGCAAACTGAACTCGGCACACAGCTCCTGAAATGATTTGCAGTGTCCTGTAAGTCCCACTACATGGCCCACATAGTCGATACCCTGGGCTTGCCACAGCTGAAAGGCCCGGGATTCAGAACCGGGCAGAAAATGCACATTACCACGAATAGGCAACCAGCTCGACACCTGCCAGTTCCGGTGCCAAAAACGGTTTAGCTGTCGCCAGGTACGTCTCATAGAGGTGAACAGACCACTATGTAGAATGCGCCTTGGCAAATGCACCCCCTCCACATGTAGAACTCCCATCAGAGAGACCGGGGCCGCCACCGCCGCCTCCAAGTCCCTCGGTGTGTAGGTATTCGTCCCGCCCAACCAGTCCCCGAGATGCCGCGCCTGGCAGGCTAAGGCGTAGGTCCCCAGATCCGGGAGCCCCAAACCGCCCGTCTTCCATTTACCCACCATACGAGACAAAGGAATACGCGCCCTGGCTCCCTTCCATAGGAAGCCTTGAATCGCCTTTTCTAAGCTAAGCAAATCCCGGCGCAACAGCCACACTGGGAGGGTCTGCAGCCAGTATAAGATACGGGGCAGAACCACCATCTGAATCGCCGCTACCCGTCCCAGAAGCGACAGCGGCAGGGGGTTCCAGGCTCGCAGCTGGGCCCGCAACCCCGATAAAACCTTCTCGAAATTAGTCCGATATAAGTCTTGAGGTAATAGAGTTAAAACAATACCCAGATATTTAAATTGATGTGCCGCCCATTTCAGAGGGAAATCCCCCCCCCCAATGACCCTGCAAGAGTCCAGACACATCCAGGGCCTCCGATTTATCCTCATTTATCCGAAGCCCAGCGAACCTGCCAAACCGCCGGAAGGCCTCCATCAATCGAGGAAGGGACTCCCGAGGAGCCAGCAGGTGCACCAGCATGTCGTCGGCGAAGGCCGACACCTTAAATCCCTGTGTACCTATCGTAACCCCGCGGATTCGGCTATCGGCTTCTATACTCCGTATCAGCGGGTCTAGCGACAAGACGAACAATAAAGGGGAAAGTGGACACCCCTGTCGAGTACCACGGTACAGGGAAAAGGAATCGGACAGGGCTCCATTACACAACACCCGGGCAGTCGGGTTAACATACAGACTATGTACCATGTCACAAAATGATTGCCCCAGGCCATATAGGGGAAGCAGATGGTGCAAATACTCCCAATTCACCCTATCAAACGCTTTTTCAGCATCAAAACTCACCAAGAGAGATGGCAACTTCTGGTGGTGGACCCATTCCAGCGACGCCAGGATTTTACGCAAATTGTGTACCGCATAGCGGCCCCGCACGAATCCTACCTGTGACTCATGCACTACGTCTCCTAAGACACCCGCCAAGCGCTCAGCCAAGACCTTCGCTAACACCTTCATATCAAAATTTAATAAAGAAATCGGCCTGTAGGAAGCTGCTAGTAAAGGATCCCTGCCAGGCTTAGGGATAAGCGTGATGTAAGCCTGGTTATCCCCCCAGCGTCGACCCTCTCCCACCCCTCTACAGCGGTACGTCTCCACAAGGAGGGGGCTCACCCAGTCAGACAGAAGCTTGTAGAATTCCGCCCCATAACCGTCCGGTCCAGGGGCCTTATAACAGCTGGCTGTAGAGATGACCCGCTGCACCTCCTGTAAAGTAATAGGTTGTCCCAGGTTGCTACGTTGTTCCTCAGACACCTTTGGCAGTGGCAAGCCCTGAAAAAACTGTTCCATAGTCGTGGGGGAGGTCTCTCCCGCCGCATAGAGTTTCCGAAAGAAATCCCCAAAAATTGCGCTAATTACCCCCCGGTTCTGCTGGAGGCGCCCATGGTCATCGCGGAGTGCCGCCACGGACTGTGCCCCTCTCTGACCTTTGAGACATCTCCCCAATAAGCGACCCGGTTTATCCCCGAAGCGATAAAGCCTATATTTATAGTACAATAACGATTTTTTTGCTCTCTGATGAAGCAATTCATTCAGAGCAACCTGCAATTCCCACAACCGTTTCCTATTAGTCACCGTAGGGGCCCGGCCATTAAGCAGCCGTGCTTGTTTCACTTGTTGCTCAAGTCGGATAATCTGCGCAGCCATAATCCGCCGCTTCCTAGCCACGTATCCTATGATATCTCCTCGTAACACAACTTTGGCGGTTTCCCATACCAGCTCCGGGTCATCAGTATGGGACTGGTGATTAAATTCAAATTCGCGCCAGCGTTGAACGAGAAATTGCTGGAAATGACTATCCCTATAGAGATCGATGGGGAACCGCCAAATGCGAGATCGGCCCTCCCCTCTCCCCCAGTGCAACTCTATCCAAACCATGGCATGGTCAGAAATCTCAAGGGGGCCTATCTGTGCGTCTCCCGCATAGGTAAATAAGGGAGCCGAGAGCAAGAGATAATCAATGCGGGCGCTGGTACCGTGGGCCCGCGATACGTGAGTGAAGTCCTTCTCGGTAGGGTGCAATAATCGCCAAGGGTCCACCAGATCTAATCTCGTTTTAAATCTTTGCAGCAGCCGAGAAGTAAGGATTCTCTCTCGGGTTCCCGTGCCACTCGAAGTATCAAGCCCGATCTCGAAGACCCCATTGAAGTCCCCCCCCAATAGCAAAGGCTCTTCGGGTAGTACCCTAATGCTAACTTAATGACTTGGTGCCCTGGGGCAGGCCTAGTCACCACAGCAGCTGCTCTCAGTTAACTACTAGACTCTCAAATACCATTTGACACAGGAATCCAAACAGGAAGACAAACACTTTTTTTTTTTTTTTTTTTTTTTTAAACTCTAGAGGTGTATCTCAAGGAACCCACAGACTAGCCTAGGCTACAGGGGTTGTGTCCAAACTGCTGGAGACTGAGAATACTGGCTTGGTGGGAGGAGCGTTGGAGTCTTATATAGTGACATCACCAAAAGCTAGAATGTTCAGTCTCCATCTGCTGGAATAGGGACACAACCCATGACTGAACTGTAGGAACGTTATGGAAGCTTTTGTTTTTAAAACACTTGTTTTGAGGTTGCCTGCTGGTATTTTAGAGGTGGTTATTCTTCTTTGTTTCCCTATAAGAGATTGTTCAGCCTTCTGTGGGAATTAGAAAGGGGGAGAGAAGAAGAGTTGGACTGGGGTAGTTTATTGTATTTGTAATAATATTTGATGGAATGTATTTTATATTATTGAATTATAAATATTTTATATAAAACCAAGGTGTCCTCTAAGAAAAAAACCACAGTGATTATAGGATATTAAAATATTAATACAAAAAATAAAAACATGGAAAAAGTCAATTTCACAAACATACCAATATACAGTCAAATGATGACTGTCTAATCATACTTAATGGTTTTAAACATTTCATCTGACACTTGGTAGTTGATTTATGAGAAGTCAACAAAATCTTACTATGTAAAAAAGCATTTTTCATAAAACAGTCAGAGGGGGTAATTTTATAAAAGGGCAGGCACCCAGAACGTGCTTATGTGGAGGTTATCTTAAAAAAAAAAAGCAGGGCGCAAACCTTTCTTTATAAAAGAGGGGAAAAAGTGGCCAGAAATGCGTCTGAAATCTAGGCGCTATCCTGCATCTAGATTTTTAAAGAATGGGCAAATAAAACTCCAAACAGCAAAAGCAAAAAATAAAAAAGACAGAGTTTGAAAATGGACCAGATGAGACATGAAGTCTGTCAGACGGCTGCCTGGGTGAGAATCTTCACAGTCTTGACAATGCATATATTTATATGATTTTTGCAAGGTATTGTGGGTAATGTACTTCATTCACACCAGACACAGCTGCTGACAATAATTTAGTTGTGCACAAGTGTTAAAGCCAATAAGATACTTCTTTATTTATGGGGTTATTTCTCCCAGCACAGATATGCTTGGTAGCACATAAATTAGGTTACTTGCTTGCAGTGTTTAACTTGGTAAAACAAAGTCAAAAATCAAAATCAGGAAAACAACCTTCAAACTTGTCAGGCAATTAGCTAATGTTTTCTTAGCATATCTCTAACAAACGAAAAGCCACAAAGAAAGAAATAAACTGTTCTTGTAAGGTTAACTTCTGATTACTTTCCACACAGATCCAGAAGTAATTCTCTCCTAGCTCACAAGCAATTAGGTGCAGCTCAATTGCTATCAGTTATCCAGCTGAAACCCTTTAGCAGGCTGGCTTTCTACTGTGTGAGTCAAATCCTGCTTCAGGAGCTTTTCTTAGTGGAATAAAGAACAAATTTATATTTCTTTGTGATGGCTGCTGTGCTTTATCACAGAAAGTTACCAACGGAGTTTGGATAGAGAGCAGTCCATATAAACAATATCTTGATCTGCTATTATTTCCCCTTCATCAACAAGCATAGGGTCACTATCATGAATTGGCACAGATGAATCTTTCAATGGAGCACTTTCAGAACACTTATTTCCCTGCTGTCTTTCAAGGTTATAGCTAGGGCATAGATCAATGTTCATATCTGAGCTTCCATTGTTGCTATAGTTCCTCTCTATATAGCCTGGCCAGTATGTAGTCCAGTTCTTATGTCCAGCCTTCCAGTCCTGATCCCTGGACACTGGATCTCTCTTCACATACCTTCTGGCATAGGTCTTAGAGTCCCTTCCACGTGCAGCCGTCTCCCTCACAGGTAGCCTCTGGTGATTCCTTGTTCTGCAGCACCATTCCTCTGGCTTTCCCCAGTCCAATGGTCTATGCTGGCCCTTGGAATACCTCCCAGTATACGTACTGCCTTGGACTCTTCTAGACCTCTCAAAGGTTTTTTCTCCTCTTCCTTCCAGAGGGTTTCTTTCCTTCTCTATCCGTCCGGTTTGGCTTCTGCTTCTGCTGATTCTTCAGATGAAACTGATGATCCTTCTCTGCATATCCAAGGTGATCATGAAGATGGTCATCTGTAGAATAAACTCTACTCTTATTCTGCCTGGATGAGTGCTCCTCCCTAACACAGCGCAGCTGTGCTGAATCAGGCCCTGCCCTTTGAGATGAGTGCTTAGGGATTACCTCATAGCCCTCCTGATTGAACACACGTTTCCCCACTTCAGCTCCTCTAATGGCTCTTGGAAACCTGGTGCATTCTGGGACTGGTAGTCTTTTATGGCAAAATTCTGTTTTCTCATTTCTACCAGCACTGACAGGTTGCTTGTTCAGAGACACTTCACCTTTTCTATAGCTCCTTCCTGAGCTATGATAAGCTTCCTTATCACAAGTCTCTCAAAAACATCCCAATGCATTTCGGGGGGGAGAGTTCCAGTATCTTCAACATAGAAATATTAATGCATTCAAGCACAGCTGTTAGGGAACCTCTTCTTTCTAACAGTTCCTTCCCTCTTATCCTCTCCCGGTCACAGAGCCAAGATTGACATGCATACTGTACATAGGCCCATTATAGATACACAGCCAATCAGTCATGCATACTCATACAGGCTGATCATCCCATGAGGTGTGCTCTGCATTACTTCCCTATCACTACCCCACTATCTTAGCTCTGGTGTAGCAACCATTAAGAGAGCTAAACAATTCAGTCACTAGGTTTCACAGTGGAACTTACTCACTGTGAAACCTAGTGACTGAATCGTCTAGCTCTCTTAATGGTTGCTGTGTATGCCAACACCTAGTGACCGAAACATGTAGTTTGCTACTAATCATTATGAATGCAGCCTTCTAGTGGTGAACTACAGAAATACCTGTTGCCTTATTATAGAAAACACCCTATGATTAAAATGTTAAATGTATTCATTGAAATCTGCCGACATTAATGGTTAGATATACTAATCATACTTTATTTCACTTTATTATGCTTTCTAAAATAAATAAAATGTTTGGCAACCACTCCATTCAAACTGTTTTTCCTTTCTAGATCAGAGACACATACAGAGACAAAACAGTCACATAGACAACAGAAATGCAAACATAAACGTGTAGTCATACACATGGAATTGGAAAGAATTCCATGAAGCATGCTATGTACATTGACTGGATTAACTTAATACATTTATCACTAGCTTCCAATGCTTCTTTCAGGGATGAGAACATTCAGGCCTTGGGGTTATCATTGCATTTACCGGTTTATATTTCAGTTAGCTTGGCTAACACACCCAACCCATGCTGTCTAACTCAGGAAGATCTGATATTTCATATTCATTCATTCTACTGGAATGTTGTCTTTATCTTTTTATCTTTATCTTTATTGGTAACTTAATATACCGCTCAGGCAAAAATGCGTCAGAGCGGTGTACAATATTCAAAATAGCTGCAGGAAGGAAGGAAAACAAACCATCTGATAACATTCCTGTTTCAGTCAAATTTTAAAGGGAAGATTAATTTATTATGGTAAACCAAAACCCTTAAGGGTGAAGGAAGATGCAGGGTTCTGGTTTAGCCCCATTATGATCACAGTCCACTAAAAAGACATCACTACTGAGCTTTTAGAAGCTGTCATTTTCTTGTAATTCTTGCTTAAGTGGTTTGGCTTTTTCCGTTGCTAGGTTCAAACAATTAAATGACTTCAGCTTCCTATGGTAAGAACCATGCTGTCTGAAGACAAGACTGAGGCATGAGAATACCACAATCTTCACCAGATGAATTTAAAGTGGCTCTCTCTAGTGCCAGCATAGTTTGAACAAAATGTCACATGATTTAACAGTGGACTATTTACAGAACAAGCAGAATGAAGAGATTTTCTTTTAAATCAGCTACTATTCCCAGCTCAATAAGTCTTAAAATGTATTAAGAGAGTTATAGCTATGAATGACAGAAGTCTAAAGTGTCATCCATTAGATGTGGGGGGAGAGGGGGGTTCAGGGCATCTCACTATCACCAGTTCTTTTTAATATTTTCATCCAATCTCTCCGTGATATTATTCAGAATTTTGTTTTTGGTTTTTATATTTGTGCTGATGACATCATTTGACCCCTAGAACATGATCATTCCTCCGATTCATGCTCTAAACTTGATTGTGTAAGACTGTTAATCTATTTATTTTAATTTGTGTTTTTTTTATACTCCCTTATCAATGAATCAAAGTGGTTTACAGAGAACACCACCACTTTACAGTTTACATATTTAATACAACTAAATAGGGTAACCTTACAAGTAACGAATGCATAAACAAGGAACATTTGCAAACTAGATATTAGCCAATTAACAAGAAATGTAGATTAATAACATTCTAAACCTTAGTAAGTATAAACTAAAATGTTACTAGATCCGGTCTGGGGGAGGGGCTGTGGGCGTATGCATGCTTTTGTCCATGATTGAGCCTCATATCATTATGATGCTGTGATCTGAACAGCAGAAGATGATGTGAGGCGAACTGAACTGCTGATTATGTTGTGTAGATATTAGGGCAGTTTAGCTTACTTCTGAAATATTCTGTAAATAAGTGTGATTTGAGTTGCTTTCGGAAAATTGGGAGGTCTGATATATTTCTTATTCTGTCCAGAAGGGAGTTCCAGAGAGCTGGCGAGTAGAACAAGAATGCTCCGTTACTTGTTGATTGGTTAGTTTTTCTGAACTCCGTTAGTATTGCTAGGGTATTTTTTATGCAACCTCTCCTATTCTCTGTTGTTCAGTATTGTGTGTATTAGTGACTTTAGATAGGTTGAGATTGAATTGTGCAAAAGCTTGAAGGTGATCATTAGGGTTTTGAATTTGAATTTAATTATGCTTGCAAAAGGGAGCCAGTGTAAATGGTGTAAGATTGATGTAATATGCTCAGATTTTGTTGCTCTTTGGATAGTTCTTGTGGCAGTGTGTTGTGCTATTTGTAGTTGATTTAGGGCTTGCTTTGATAGACCTTGGAAGATGCCATTACAAAAATCGAAATGAGGGAAAATCATTGCTTGAAGTATTGAGCAGAAGTCATGAGGCGATAGAAGTGGTCTTAGGTGTTGGAGTGTCCTTATCTTATTGTATATGGCTTTTGTCATATTGTTGATATGGGCGGATAGGCTTAGGTTCTGATCCAGGGTTATCCCAAGGTATCTTACTTGCTTTTTTACTTCCAAAGTCGCTTCTTTGACGTTTATAGTGGCCAGAGGGGTGAATATCTTATCCTTGGTAATAAACAGGACTTCCATCTTTTTATAGTTTATCCTTCAGGTTATATGATGCAAGCCATTGTATTGCTTGATTGAAACATGTGGTTATTTGCTGTAGGTTGGGTTTTTTCTTATATCATCTGCATAAATGTGATAGTTTACATTAAGCTTTTGAAATATGTTACAGATTGGCTGTAGGTATATATTAAGAACCTAAGATATGCCATACTGGGTCAGACCAAGGTCCATCAAGCCCAGTATCCTGTTTCCAACAGTGGCCAATCTAAGTCATAAGTACAGAGAAATTAGACTTACCTGCTAATTGATGTTCCTTGAGGAACTCCAGTTCAGTCCTTCACCACTGGGTAGTGTACCTCCTCCTGCAGCATGGAGACTGGGCATGTCAGATTTGTGACATCACTGGATGTACCCTGCTGGTCTCTCCCATCAGCCCCAATGAACTATTGACAAAGCAGACTCAAAGGAGCAACAAATAAGTAGCTATAACATACATCTCAACTTATACCAACTAATTTTAGCTTAAGCTAGTTAAGTTAACACCCCCTAACAAGGGAGACAACTGCATCTTTGACTGTCTCTTCCTTCCAGGACTTTTGTAGAATAACCACTGCTGGGGAAGGACAACTATCGCGACCACGAGGGTTCAAAAAATCTTCCCACCAATATCAAGACCAAATTTCCTGCCCCAGACAATACTGCTTACTAAGACAACTCTTCTCGAATGGGAATCAGGACTGAACTGGAGTTCCTCAAGGAACATCAATTAGCAGGTAAGTCTAATTTCTCTTTCCTTATCGTTCCTCCAGTTCAGTCCTTCACCACTGGGATGTAGCAGAGCAGTAATTATTGGGAGGGACCTGTCCACCCGGATCGCAAAACCGCTGACCCGAAACAGACATCACTAGCCACCTGCACATCCAGGCGATAATGCTTACTGAAGGTATGGAGAGAGGACCAGGTGGCCACTCTGCAAATCTCCACTGGCGGGACCAAACTATGTTCCGCCCAAGATGCCACTTGCGCCCTAGTAGAGTGAGCCACGGGCACCTGACGCCCTTGTAAAATATATGCTGACACTATAGCTTCTCGGCCCCATCTGGCTACAGAGGTTTTGGCTGCTGCTTCCCCTTTTCACGGACCTCCAAAGAGAATGAACAAACGGTCCGACTTCCGGAAAGTTTCTGAAACTTTTAAGTAGCGACATAGCGTCCTTTTAATGTCCAAGCGACTCAGGCTACGGTCTGAAGCGTTCTCCTCTCCTGATCCTAATACTGGTAACGAAACCGATTGATTCATGTGAAAAGGTGAAACTACTTTGGGCAAAAAGGACGCCACTGGCCACACCACCACCTTTTCCCTGGAAAAAGACAAGAACGGCTCACGGCAAGACAAAGCCTGCAACTCTGAAATTCGACGAGCCGAACAAATAGCCACTAAAAACACTGTTTTCAAAGTTAAAATCTTTATTTATTTTTATTTATTTATTTACATTCTCTTATATACCGCGCTATTCTGCATCAGTGCGGTTTACATTGAACAAACTGAAATTACATTGAACAGGGCATTATAACTTGGAGATAACTATTTTACAGGGAACATCTTTGACTGAAGCCTGCTGCAAAGGCTCAAAGGGTTCCCTAGTCAATGCCCCAAGGACTAAATTGAAGTCCCATGGAGGAACCACCATTCTGCGAGAAGGACGCAACTGAGATACCACTTTTAAAAACCGTATGTCGTCAACGTGAGAGCCCAAGGTAGCCCCTTAGACTTTACCTCGATAACAAGCCAGGGCTGAGAGATGAGCCCTCAGGGAACTGGCCTCCAGGCCTTTATCGAAACCATCTTGCAAGAAACTCAAGATCTTCGGGACGGAGACTATGGATGCGTGGATCTGGCGCTGAGAGCACCAGTCCTCGAATATACGCCAGATTTGCACGTACGCTAGGGATGTCGATCTTTTCCCAGCTCGAAGCAAGGCTGCAATCACCGCTGTCGAATAACCCTTCTTTCTTAACCTCGCTCTTTTCAATGGCCAAGCTGTAAACGAGAATCAATCCACCTGAGGCATGCGAAGAGGACCCTGAGTTAACAGATTCGGTGTTGCTGGTAATCGCCAGGGATCCCCGTTGAGGAGCCACACTAGATCAGCATTCCATGGGCGTCTTGGCCAATCTGGCACTACCAAGAGAACTCTCCCCGATGCGCCTCGATGCGTTGAACCACTCTTCCTATGAGCGCTCAAGGGGGAAACACAGAGGCGGCCGGATGTCGGCCATTGTTGCAGCAAGGCATCGATGCCTTCCGACATCCTCTCTCGCCTTCTGCTGTAAAAGTGACTTGCCTTGGTCGAGTGAAAAGTTGCCATGAGATCCATAATCGGAGGACCCCACCTGAAGACTATCTGCGCAAACACTTCTGGGTGAAGCTCCCATTCTCTGGCATCCACTCGAACCCTGCTGAGAAAATCCGCCATCACATTCTCCGTTCCTGCTATATGCGCTGCCGAGATCGCCTGCAGTCATGGCTCCACCCAAGAAAACAGGGTCTCCGCTTCCTCCTCCATGGCGGCACTTCCTGTGCCCCCTGCCAATTGAGGTAAGCTACTGTTGTGGCGTTGTCGGACAGTACCCGCACTGCTCGACCGCTCCCCGCAGATTCGAACGCTTAAAGTGCCCGTACAACCGCCCGCAGTTCTGTATGGTTGATCGACCATCGGACTTCCTGCTTGTTCCAAGTCCCTTGAGCAAAAAGCACCCCGCAATGAGCTCCCCAACCTGCGAGACTTGCATCAGTCAATAGCAGGAGCCATCGCAGTTGCTCCAGTGGCATCCCTGCCATCAAATGCTCTGGCGAGAACCACCACTGAAGGGATTGCCTGATCTTCAAGGGGCAGGGAAGACATTTGTTTAACGAATCTTTCTGGTGAGACCAGCGTCGAAGCAATGATCTCTGTAAGGGCTGCATATGCGCCCTGGCCCATGGTACCACTTCCAGGGTCACTGCCATTGTTCGTAGCACCCGAAGATAGTCCCAAGCCGACGGAGACAGAGTCGACAGAAACTTTCATACTAGAAGCCGAAGGATCTCGCCGTTCCGGCAGAAACACTGCTCCAACTGGGTGTCGACCGTACCCCCAAGTATTCTAGCACCTGAGAGACTGCACTAACCGGCTTTTGGATGCACTGACTACCCAGCCGAGATTCTGAAGAACCTCCACTACTCTGTTTGTAATCTGAACGCTCTCGGCTCTGGATTTTGCATGAATTAGCCAATCGTCTAGGTAACGGTGAACTAAGATCCCTTCCTTCCGCAGGGCCGCCGCTACCACCACCATAACTTTGGTGAAGGTACGCGGAGCCGTTGCTAGACCAAAGGGCAATGCTTGGAACTGAAAATGGCCCCATGGAAGTGCGAACCTTAGGAACCTCTGATGAGCATCTCTGATTGGGATGTGCAAGTACGCTTCGGTAAGATCGAGAGATGTCAAGAACTCCCCCTGCCGAACCGCCACTATTACCAAGCACAACATTGCCATTCGAAAGTGAGATACTCGCAGACGATTCACTCCCTTGAGATCCAGGATGGGACGAAGGGATCAGTCCTTCTTTGGAACCACGAAATCAATGGAGTAACGACCGACGCGTACAACTCCTGCAGCAATGGCACCACTGCGCCTAACCGTAGCAGACGATCCAGAGTTAGCCAGATCGCGGACATTCTCTGCTGACCTTTGCACGGGGACAGAACAAAGGAATCTAGAATTGGACAAGCAAGTTCGAGAGCATACCCGTCGCGTATTACCTCCAACACCCACTGGTCGGACATTATGTGGACCCAGGCAGGAAGAAACTCCCGAAGCCACCCTCCAATCGACTGACTTCCTACCTGGGCCCGCCTCGCTTCATTGTGGTTTTTGGGAAGTCGAGGAGGAAGTAGCTGAAAATCCCCTTCCCGCTCCTCGGAAACCTCAAAATCCTTGCGCTCGTGAAGCAAATCTTCCTCTTTGGCAACCTCCCAGACGAGAGGTACGAAAACACCAGAAGTCCCGAAACTGACCTTGCGCAGCTGTTACAAGCCTCCCTTGTTTGGGCTTATCTTCCGGCAGCCTTCCACCTTTGGACTCTCCCAAGTCCTTAACTAGTTTGTCCAGATCCTCACCTAACAACAACTTCCCCTTGAAGGGGAGCTTACTAAACCGTGACTTAGAAGAAACATCCGCCGCCCAATTTCTCAACCACAGGTAGCGACGCGCGACTACCAAGGAAGCCATACTATTCGCCAACGACCTAATCAAATCATAGTGGACATCCGCTAGATATGCTGCACTCGATTCAAGCCATGTCACATCCAATAAACGCTCCTGTTCCTGCTGGGATGGCTGCCGCAATCTCTGCGACCACCTAAGGCAAACTCTCATCACCCAAGCTCCGCAAATGGATGCTTGCAACGAAAGCGCATTAACCTCAAAGGCTTGTCTCAACAACCCGTCAACCTTCCTGTCTTGTGTATCCTTCAAGGCCGCACTGCCTTCCACCGGAATAGTTGTCTTTTTTGTAACTGCTGATACAGCAGCATCTATACGCGGAGAAGGGAACCTCTCCTCCTTGTCTCCTAAGGGATAGTGTCTATTCATAGTACGTACGCCCTGAAATCCCGCTTCCAGTACATCCCATTCATCTTGAATCATCCGGTCAACCACCCTGTGGACTGGGAAAACTACCTGACTTTGCCGCACTGCATGGATGAGGGGGTCCTCTAACCCCTCCTCTTCCGACAGCTGTACAGAAGCAAGATTAAGGGCCAGAAAGGACTCAGTGATGAGCGCAGTAAGCTCATCCTTACGAAAAACTCTTATGATCCTTGCTTGATCTTCCAGTTCAGGGATCTCGCCTTCCTTGAGTTCGTCCATTCCTGATTCAGGTTCCACATCTACATCTTCCGTATCCTGCCAATCCGACTCCAGGAGCTGATCTTCCGGAGATCGAGCCTTCTTAAGAGGCCTCCCCAGGCTGCCTCCATCCATTTTGGAGCCAGATCGCTGCCCTTGAGTCCTCAGCATCAACGGCTCTGGGGCCGTACCCTGCTGCCGCAAGCAATAAGCCTGATGCATAATGAGGACAAAGTCCGGAGAAAAGCTCCCAAGGGCTGCCCCAGCTCCTAACGGTGGCCCGGAACTGGCTGGCGGTGCTTGACTCTCTAAAGGGGACATGGACGGCCCTTCCAATAAGGATTCCCCATCAGCCCCTGCAGATAGAGCCTGAGCTTCCTCACCAACCTTATCAAGGATCTCTTGCTCCATTGTGGTGAAAACTCGTGTGCAGTCCCTACAAACCCCGTCGCCCGAAACTGCGCCCCTGCGGGTACCGCAGACCAAACACTGCGGCTTTGACAGCATTCGCTATTAAAAAGAAATTTAAGAATCTTCAGAAATGAAGGAGAAATAAAACCACTCCCCCTTTTTTTCTTTTATTATAATTTTTTTTTTTGGTAGAAGGTACCCAAATCCAATACTCCAGAAACTGACTCCAAATTAAACAAACCCAAAGAACTAACTAAATTAACTTAAAGTAAATGAAAATCAATTTTAAATAATATTAATTTCCCTTGAAATTAGCTGTGCTAAAACGTCCGAGGATAATTAGTCAGCCACGCTGCTCCCCCGCGGCCCACCGAAAAAAAGCACGGGAACTCCAGCCCTCTCAAAACGGCAGGGCCTAATGGCGTGCGCTGCCCCCGAAGTAGGGCCAGAGGCCTCCCCGCTCGACCGCGTGTCGGCGGAACACACCTCCTCCCCTGCCAGGCCTAAAAACGCCATGGGAAAAGTTACCTTCTCTACTGCGGGCCCTACTATCCACAGCGCCGATCACATCAAAGTATGATCAGCAGCCGCGGAGAGGGCTTCCTGGCACCCGGATCGCAGCCCAGAGGCCCCCCGACTGCCACGGAGAAGTCTGGCCAGCCGCTGCTGCTGCCACACAACTCCCCTCCGTTCCAACTAGGAGGGGAGAACGGTTGAATCACCCGGGCCGGTCCTGTGAGGGAAGAGTCCTGTGAGGGCCAGTCCTGTGAGGGAAGAATACAGGTTTGAATCCCACTCACAGCCTAACTTTTTTTTTTGTAATTTAAAGAAATAGTACCCCAAAATAAACAGAATTAAAAGGACAATGAAAAGTCACCCCTTAAAACTAACTACACTAAGAACTGCTCCTTATCTGTTCCTCTAGTGAGCCCAGCACCTAGGCTCACTACGTCCCCCTGCTGCATGGAGACTGGACACACTGGGGCTGATGGGAGAGACCAGCAGGGTACATCCAGTGATGTCACGAATCTGACATGCCCAGTCTCCATGCTGCAGGAGGAAGTACACTACCCAGTGGTGAAGGACTGAACTGGAGGAACGATAAGGAACTAGCAGTTTCCCCAAGACACAGGTTCCACAATGCTTGTATTGGGTCAAGCAGTGAAATTCTGGGTCCCTTTTAATAATGGTTTATGGACCTTTCCTCCAGGAACTTGTCCAAACCTTTTTAAGCCCAGCTACACTAACAGCTTTTACTACATCCTCCAGTAACAAATTTCAGAGTTTGATTACACGTTGAGTGAAAAAATATTTCCTATTAGTCTTAAATAGGTTACCCTGTAACTTCATTGCATGTTCCCTGGTCTTTCTATATTCTGATGACGTAAACAATCAATCTCCGTTTACCCGTTCCACTCCATTCATTAAAATTTATAGACCTCTATCGTATCTCCCCTCAGCAGTCTCTTTTTCAGGTTGAAGAGCTCTAACCTTTTTTAGCCTCTCTTCATAGGGGTATCCTTCCATCCCCTTTACCATTTTGGTGGCTCTTCTCTGTACCTTTTCTAATAATGCTATATCCTTTTTAAGATACGGTGACCAGAATTGCACACAATAGTCAAGGTTCGGTCGCACCATGGAACGATATAGAGGCACTATAATATCCTTTGTTTTATTTTCCATTCCTTTCCTTATGATATCTAGCATTCTATTTTCTCTCTTGGCCGTCACTGTGCACTAGGCAGAGGATTTTAACATGCTATCCACGATGATGCCTAAATCTTTTTCCTGGGTGGTGGTTCCTAATGTGGAACCTTGCATCGTGTAACCATAGTTTGGGTTGTTCTTTCCTAGGTGCATAACTTTGCACTTGTCCACATTAAATTTCATCTGCCATTTGGATGCCCAATCTTCCAATTTATCAAAATAGTAATGCTGACAGGGCTGAGCCTTGCAGGATTCCTTGCTGTTGACTGAAAGGATTCGATGTGTTTTGACCTATTTTTACTTGTTGGGTGCAACCTGTTAAATATGATTTAAACCAGCGTACTGTAGTTCCATAAATTCCAATCTGTCAGAGCTTTGTTATTAATAGAGTGTGACAGATGGAGTCAAATGCTGAAGTGATGTCCAAGAATATTAGAAATAAAGTCTTGTTTTGGATTTTCTATTCCCTTTATAGGCTTCTCCATTAGAGATTTAATGAGGGTTTCCACTCCATGTTCCGGCCTAAAACAGTGTTGATGTGGATCAAGTGCGACTTACTTGTCTATGTACTCCTGCAGATGGTTTTGTACAACCTTTTCAATTACTTTTCCTATAAACGGAAGGCTTGATATTGGCCTTTCTGGAGAAAACAAGTCCAAGCTCATAGAGAGATGTTTTAGGATAGGTCATATGGTTGCTATTTTTGAGATCCTTAGGCATGTGTCCTTGGGTTAATGATAGATTAGTTATTTTAAGTATAGTGGGCGCCATTTCTGTTTGAGTTATTTTAACCCAGCTGATAGGGCATGGGTCCAGAGAAGACGTGGTAGTATTGATGTTGGATATGATTTGTTCTAATTGTTCCAATTTGATTGGTGTGAAAGATTGCCATGCTGTGGAGTTAATATTGTTTTATATGTTTGTGTGGGGGGAAATGAATGTTTGTATTATTTTGTTTTTGCAGTAGTTGGCTAGGGCTTGTGGATCAATGGTGGTTTGATTGCTTTCAGTATCTGGCGCTCAAATCTCAAAGTGTTCCCTGGACTGATTTAGAGATTTCATAAAGATTTTTGTATGATAAGCCTTCTTATTTTTGTTGATTCCTTCACGATAAGTCTGCAGTGTGGCCATGTATAGGTGCTGGTCTTGTGGTAGTTTTGTTAGTCTCCATTTGTTCCTAGCTTTCTTAGCTGTCTACTTATGATTCTTAGTTCATGTGTGTACCAAATTTCGGATTGCTTATTCCTTGTATGTGGTTTTGTTTGTAGGGGAGCAGCAACTCTGTTTATAACTGTGTTCCAGTTGTTTAGGATGGTATCTATGTCAGTTAAATCCAAGTTAAGTTGGGGTAAGGTGTCTTTTAGAAATGTTCCTTTGTTAAATTGTCTGAAGCGGCACACTGTATATGGATTGATTCTCTGTATTTTTTATAGGTAGATGATGGGTAATAGCAAAATTGATTAGATAATGGTCAGACCAAGGTACAGGTTGTATCTAGGGTGGGAGGTGTATGACATTATTGAGACTGGGATTGGAACGCCTATTTTTTTGTAAATATATCCATTCAGTATATAGCTCATGCCTTAAGAGGCCTAAACAGTCATTAGATCTGTGGATTACTGGTCTGCTGTTGCCATGTATACCTCTTTTCCCAAAGACACAGTTTTATTAAATCAGGCCTTAAAAAACTTCTGAGGTGGGGGGAGAGGGGGGATAGGGGGAGAAGGGAAGGAGGCATTATGAAAGAGGTCTCAGGGACTGGCTCTTAAATTAAAACATAGCTTTATTACTATAAATATAAAATAGTAATCTTTGAAATTAAATGAAAATAAAGCCTTATTTTCATCTGAAAGTAACAATTCAAATGGAAAATAAGTGTGATATTCTAGATTGCAAAAACATGCATGGAGATTGACACTTAGCCTTAGTTCAATTTCATAGTCACGTTTCCCCAGTGGCTCACCTCCACACAAAGTTTAGCATTTCTACTTTGTAAGGGGGGGAGGGGTAAACATGATATTTTTTTTTAACGAGAATTGACAACTGTCCCTTCGCTGTACCCGATTCACTCAAACTTTAAAAGTTGAAAAGCTGATTTCCCCCTACCCTACCTCCACACAAAATTTGGTGCAACTTGATCTAGCCATTGCAAAGTTAAAAAAGGGGAAGGGGAATAAACTACATCATTCAGGGAGATTTAGTATGATCTCACAAGCCTCTCTATTATATTGAATAATTCATCTCTGCCATAAATAACTTTTAATGGCCAAAAAACATTACAATAGTAAAATCCATTACAGTAGCATAGAATTTTGTATTATAAATCAAGCTATGCGAGCTCATGGGTCTTTATTACCCGAAAAACCATGCAAGGCCTTATTTCAGACAAACTGCAACCATCAAGCCATTGCAAAGAAAAAACAGTCACACAGCTAAACCAAAAGAAATACCTGAGGAATCTACAGTATAACCAATACCTACATCAGGGAAAAACAAAATGACTCAAGTAGTCCTCCTGGCAATGGGAGTTCTGATATGCTGGGCATTGGTCGACGCCACCAGCGCTGGCTTGGTGATCTTGGCAGAGTTACAATGTATTTTACCCAGACACAAAGACCGTTCTAACTTCCTTAGGTCATCTCCTGTAACAGTTTCTGAAAATGAATGCTTTCCCAAGTAATGCCCTGCTTTTTATCTTTCAAAAGTATTTAAAACACTTTCTTTAGATATTGTGAAACTTTAAAAATAAATTGAGAGATTGGACGTCATTGCCCATCTCTTTTCTTGGGCGTCTGGCAGCATGCTGAATGATGCTTTCCCGCAAGATTTTATACTTTATGCAGATTTTTCCATTACAACTACAGTGGCAGGATAATGGACATATTGAGCAGGCCTTGGTAGTATTTCTGTGGCGGGGGATGCAGCAGAGGATGATGTTGAGGAGTCTACAGGGTGTCTGGTGGCAAGGTGGAGTAGGACTTCCAGATTTGGGGAAATATAATATGGCCTGTCAGTTGCATCATTTAAGGGAATGGTCGATACTTATGGAGGTTTTTACCCTCCTTCCTGAGAGTTTGAGGAGGATTGGGTGAGCCTCCATAGCTTACTGGCAGCTTTGTCTGCAGATGGGAAGGATTACCATTGGGAGTGCGAGAAGTTTTTTTAATTGCTCAGTATGCAAGGTTTGGGGATATTTATGCGGGAGATGGGGTATTGACTCACAGAAGACAGGATATTTGTCGCTATGGGGAAATGCTCACTTCCCCCTTGGTCAGGACATAGTGCTGTTTAAAGTGTGGTCTCAAAAAAGAGTTTATATTTGATTCATCAGGACGTATATACTCAGGGAATGTGGTTCCCTTTCAGCAGCCGAAAGAAGAATATCTAGAAGAAAATAAGCATTTTTTTTGCCTACCTGCAGATGAGACATTATATATCTTCTTTGGACCATTCTTTTTTGAGCAAAGCCCAGCTGGGAGAAGTGGAGCAGTTTTTTGAATTTGAAGACTGGTGTCATCTGTCTATATTGCTATATTACTGCAAGGTGTGGAGCTGCATCCCTCCAAGGACCTTTGTCGCCTGGGAGGAGAAATGGGAGTTAGAGCTAGCTATTGCAAGGCAGCTGGCTGGTGTGATTGCTCGCATTCCTAGTTTGATCAAGCGTGCACAGCTACATGAGGTCCAGTATAAAATGTTCACCAAAGGATATATTGCACCGGGGTACAGGCCTTTAGATTTGGGTTCACGGAGATGGGGGATTGCTTGCGCTGTTTTGAGAGGTTGGCTCATTTGGGACACAAGTTTTCGGGGGGAGGGGGGAGTTCAGGGGTTTTGGAAGCAAAGGTAATATTTTACTTATCAGTTAAATGTCCTTTCTTCGAGTCCTCCTAGACCACTCCATACAAGTTGGTTGTGCTACCCTACTAGCAGATTGGTGGCGACAAAGTTCCAATGAAAAGCCCAAGTTTCAATGACATCACTTCTATGCCTCTATTTGCCTAAGTCACCAGAGGTCTCTTCAGTATCCATTCCAAAGCATATGGGAGAAACATGGCAGGCATCATACACCTTCAGTCATGGGCAACAATGAACAATCAACAGCAGAGAACTACATACAGGAAAGCATAAACAGAAGGTTCTCAGTAGAAGATGACCCTGCAGAACCAAATATAAAAATCATAGTGGACCCAAGGGTACTGCAGCAAAAGAACAAAGCAAATACAGATTTAGGGGCAGCCTTGGACTGGTCTAGCAGGACTCAAGGAAAGGACATTAATTGGCAAGTAAAATGTCACCTTCCGTATCATTTTCCTAGACCAGTCCAAACAAGTGGGATGTACCAAAGCTACAACTGCACTGGGCAGGAAGAAGGCACAGCAGCTTGCAAAAATCCTTGAGCCAAAAAGGTCATGGCTGTCCGTGCCTGGACATCCAAGCGGCGATGCTTGACAAAAGTGGAAAGTAACGCCCACTCTGCCACCTAACAAATGTCTGCAGGGGCTAACAAGCTCCACTCCACCCACAAAGATTTTGTGCTCGGATAGAATGGGCATACAAAACATGTTCCACAACAGATACGCCGAGGCAATGGCCTCCTTAATGGCCAGCAAACAGCACAAAAAGACTGTCGACTTACGAAAAGAATTCATAAACCTCCAAGTATCAGAGAAGCACCCTCTGACATCCACAAGGCGAAGATGCTTATCCTTCCCCTCTCCCCCCTCACCCCGACACTGCTCCTTAGAGAAGGGCAGGCAGGCAGGCAGACCAATGGTTCACAAGAAAGGGAGAAATCACCTTAGGCAAGAAGGAAGGTACAGACCTAATAGAAATGGCCTCCTTTGAAAAAGACAGATAAGGATCTCATCAAAACATAGCTACCTGCTCTGAAATCTGCCTTGCGGAACAAATCACAACCAAGACGGCCATCTTAAGCATCAAATCCTTCAAAGTAGCATGCTTCAACAGCTCAAAGGACGCTGACATGAGGGCCCTGAGCACCAGACACAGATCCCAGGAAGGAACCACAGACTGGGGGAGGGGAGAGGATGCCGGTGCTGAACCCCTTAGAAAAAAACGAGTGCAAGGCAAGAGAATTACCAGCCACTGGACCACGGAAACAGGCCAAAGCTGCCACCTGAACTTTTAGGGCGTTGCAGGAAAGGCCCTTCTCCAGGCCATCCTGTAGAAAAGCCAACATAGATGCACCTTGGTCATCTCAGGAACCAACTGCTGAGCACCACACCATCATTCAAAGAGGCACCAGACCTGCATGTATGCCAACTTGGTAGACCTCCTCCAGGCTCTGAGCAGAGTGGAGACCACTGCCAGAGAACAGCCCTTGTGCACTAGCCGCCTCCTTTCAAGAACAAAGCCATAAGTGAGAAGTGAACCAGGTCCTCCAGGACAATTGGTCCCTGCCACAATAGGCCCAGAGACAAAGGCAACTGAAGAGGAGGAGACTGCAGGAGCCACATCAGGTCTCCAAACCACGCTCTCCATGGCCAATCAGGCACCTTGGATAATCCTGCCCAAGTGGTGTTCTATAAACTGAATCACATGCCCCACCAGGCGCCATGGAGGAAACACGTACAGCAGGTGCTGATTTGGCCAAGGCTGGGCCTGGGCATTGATGCCCTCAGATCCCATCTCTGTGCCGTGACTGAAGAAATGGCAAACTTTAGCATTGGAGCAGGTCATAATCTGATCCATTTCGGGGCAACCCCAGGGGCGCAGAATCAATTGAAATGTCTCCTGATTCAACTCCCACTATCCAGAATCCAGAGAGTGCCCTTCCACAATGTCCACTCCGGCAAAGTGCTGAGCCAACAAGGCTAGGAGGTTCTTCGCCACCCAGGTGAACAGGAGAGCCATCTCCAGAGCTACCCCTAACACTCCTCATGCCACCTTGTCAACTGACAAATCACCACCTTTGTCTGAAAACACTTGAACCGGCCGGCCCTCAACCAGGGGCCGGTAATATAGAAGAGCCAACCTGATGGCCCTTGCCTCGAGGCGGTTGATGGACCACACTGCTTCCCTGTGGTTCCAACGGCCCTGGACCATTTGATCTTGGCAATGGGCTACCCGGCCTGAGAGACTGGCATCCGTCAGAAGGATAGAGGTGAAATTGTCTAGGGGCACACCCTTCCTCAGATGACACGTCTGCTGCTACCACTGCAGGCTAGACTTCACCATCAACAGGAGTTGGAGCCTGCACTCAAACTCCTGAGAACTCAGGGACCACCGAATCAGCAAGGACCATTGGAGCGGTCGCATGTGAGCACACGCCCACGGCACCATCTCTATGATCGCTGCCATCAATCCGAGGGGCTGAAGGTTATCCCAGACTCTGGGAGTTGATGCGCACAGAACAGTGCCAGGCAATCCAAAAGTCTTTTGACTTTCTCCTCTGGCAGGAAACTGTTCCCATTCAACTACTGGAGTGTGCTCCCACAAATTCCAGGGACTAGGAAGGCAACAGCTGGCTCTTTCCCCCATCGCCCAGCTGAGGCTTTCCAAAAAAGGACACCACTCGGGACGCCACCCAAGATGCTTCTGAAAGGGAAAGGACCCAGATAAGCCAGTCATCCAGATATGGATGGACACAGATCCCTCAGCACTGCAGCCACTACCACCACCACCACCATGATCTTTGAGAACATCCTTGGGGTGGTGGATAGCCTGAAAGGAGGCATGGCAAAAACACAGATACTTTTGCCGATTCACCTGGATTGGGATATGAAAATACACCTCAGCCAGATACAGCGATGTCAAGAACTCCCCTCAGTGCACGGCTTGAACCACAGAGTGTAAGGTTTCCATCCGGAAGCACAGGACGTGCAAGTGCTTGTTAATACCCTTGAGGTCCAGAATGGGGCAGGAAGGAACCATCCTTTTTGGGCACCACAAAATAGATGAAGTATCTACCCTTGCCCTGCTTGTCTGGGGGACAGGCACTACTGCCTTTAGACATAGCAACTTGTCCAAGGTGGACTGTACGGTGGCACATTTGATCGCAGATTCACAGTGAGAAATGACAAAGGCATCCAGAAAGAGAAATTAGACTTACCTGCTTATTGTTGATCCTTGACAAACTCCAGTCCAGTCCCGCACCTCTGGGTAGCGTACCTCTTCCAGCAGCTTGGAGACTGAGCATGTCATCTTTTTGATGACACTAATGTACATATGCAGGTGGCACTGCCACACCACCACAGTCAGTCAATCAGCCCCAGTACCTATTGACAAAGCAGACTCAGAGGAGCAACAAATAAGTAGTTAAACATGCAACAAACACTTCTACGTCTAAATAAACTAGTACCCCTCCATCCCCTGGGAAGGATACCCCATCCTCCCTCCAAGATGGGGAGGTCTACCTGTTGAGCGGCTGAGCAACTCCAACCAGCGGGTAGCGAACAACCGACAGCTCTTCTGGTCCGTTCCCCCCCCCCCCAAACGCTATTACACTCCCCTCCCCAGCTCCCCCTGGCCACTTCCTCCACCAAGGGAACGAGCTTCAGGACCGGGGTGTGCACAGATCATCACAGAAAGCACTCAGGGAGGGTTCCGGGACTGGACTGGAGTTCTTCAAGGAACAACAATTAGCAGGTAAGTCTAATTATCTTTCCTTATCACCCCTCCAGTCCAGTCCCACACCTCTGGGATGTATCAGAGCAGTTAAACTAATGGGAGGGACCCATACAACCAGCCTGAAGCACATCCAAGCGAAAATGCTCAGAGAAACGTATGCCGCCCTACAGATCTCCACCAGCGGAACAAAACTATACTCTGTCCACGAGGCTGCCTGAGCCCTCATGGAATGCGCCCGCAACCCTGCCGGCACTGCTTTACCCTTCAAAATGTATGCCGACGTGATTGCCTCCCTGATCCATCTGGAAATGGAGGCCTTAGCTGCCGCCTTACTTTTGTGCGGCCCACCAAACAGAACCAACAGACGGTCTGATCTCCGAAAGGACGATACCCTTTTCACATACCTTCGCAGGACTTTTACCATCCAGGTGGCATAGCTGTGGAGTGGCAGGGCCCATATGCGCCCTCGCCCACATCCACGCTCACCAAAGCCTGTAAGGAAATGGCCTGATTTACATGAAATGCTGGCACCACCTTGGGCAAAAATGAAGGTACTGGGTGCAGGACCACTTTCTCCTTGGAGAAGGAAAGGAATGGCTCCTGGCATAACAGGGTCTGAAGCTCCGAAATTCTGCGTGCCGAGCAAACTGCAACCAGGAATACAATTTTCAGAGTCAAATCCTTCAAGGAAGCTCAACTCAGTGGCTCAAAGCGCTCCCCAGACAGCACCGTCAGCACCAGATTGAGATCCCAAGGCGGTACCACCACCCTCTTCGGCAGACAGAGGTGGGTCATCACCCCTAGAAAGCTCAGCACGTCTGGGTGTGTACCCAATGGCACCTCATGGACTTTCCCGCAATAACCGGAAATCACCACCAGTTGCACCCTCAAGGAGCTGGCGGCTAGACCCTTATCAAAATCAGATTGCAAGAACGCCAAGATGTCTGGGACAGAGGCAGTGGAAGGGCACGCCTGCCTCTCTTTGCACCACGATTCAAAAATGCACGCCATATTTTTAGACCTCCTCTGGGCCTGTAGCAAGGTCGCTATCACCGAGCCCGAATATCCTTTCTTCAACCTCATTCTTTCAAGAGCCATGCCGTAAGCGAGAATTGATCCACCTGGGGCATGCAAAGCAGCCCCTGCGTCAAGAGGTCCTTCCGAACAGGAAGCCACCACAGTCAGTCAAACTGCCAGTATCCGAATCAGGTCGGCATACCACAGGCACCTCGGCCAGTACAGTGCCACCAGAATTACAAATCCCCAGTGAGCCTCTGTTGCACTAACCGGCCTATAGCACCCATGGGGGGGGGGGGGGGGGAACAGAGAAGACCCTCTTCGGGCCACTGCTGAATTAGAGCATCCAAGCCCTCAGACATCCTCTCTTCTTCTGCTGAAAAACCGGCAGGCATTGGCCGACTCGAACATTGCCATTAGGTCCATGATCGGTGTGCCCCATCGGCGGACCACCTGCTCAAACACCTCCTGATTGAGCTGCCACTCTCTGGGGTCCACGCGCACGCGGCAGAGGTAGTCTGCCGTCACACTGTCAACTACCACTACGTGCGCTGCCGATAATGCCTGGAGACGAATCTCTGCCAATCCAAACAGCCTTTCGGCCTCCTCCTCCAGGGCTGCACTGCCCATGCTTCCTTGACAGTTGATGTAAGCCACTGTGGTCGCATTGTCCGACAAGACTTAGACCACTTTCCCCTGAAACCATGGCTCAAAACTTTCTAGCGCCAAGGTCACTGCTCGCATCTCGAGCCTGTTGATCGACCACAGGGCCTCCTGCAGACTGCTGTCCCTGAGCAAAGTGTCCTTTTACAATGGGCTCCCCAATCTGATAGGCTGGCATCGGTCATCAGCGGAACCCACACCATGGACTCCTTCCAGCTCCCCCACATGCAGCCACCCTCCTGGTGCTCCACGGGCAGGGGAGTACTTGGAACAGGCGTTGACTCTGATGGGACCACCAACAGAGCAGAGCCCTCTGCAGCAGTCGCATGTGCACCCTTGCCCATGGGACTAGCTCGAGTGTGGCCGCCATGGTCCCCAGAACCTGCAGATAATGCCATGCTGATGGTCTTGCCATCTTCAGGAACTGCCATATCCACTGTCGTAGCTCTGCACCTGGCAATCCAGCAGGAAAACTGGTCCATGCAGGTATCAAAGCATGCTCCCAAATACTCTAGCTCCTGTGCCAGCTGTAACCAACTCTTGGCCAGGTTGAACCCCCCCCCCCCCCCCCCAACTGAGACTTTGGAGGAACTCTCCCACCCGCGCTGTTGCTCTTTCGCTATTGTCCCTGGACTTCGCCTGGATCAGCCAATTGTCTAGGTACGGGTGGACGAGAACCCCTTCTTTGTGGAGAGCTGCCACCAACACTAATATGACCTTGGTGAAAATACGAGGGGAGGGGAGAAAGAGGTCGCCAGACCGAATGGCAATGCTCGAAACCTGAAATGGCTCCTTGCAACGCAAGGCGTAGAAACTGCTGATGTTCTGGATGGATGGGAATGTGCAGATACGCCTCCGTGAGAATGAGACATGCCAAAAACTCTCCACTTCCTACCGCCACCATTACTGATCGCAGCATTTCCATGTGGAAATGCGATACTCTGAGACAGCGGTTCATGCCCTCGAAGTCGAGAATTAGGTGAAAGGAACCTTCCTTTTTGGGCACCACGAAATACATGGAGTATTGACTGCAGATGTACTGGTCTCGCGGAACCGGTTCCACGGCTCTCAGCTGCAGGAGACATGTCAAGATCTCTTCTACTGTCGCCAACACCGCTGCGTCCACTTTGGGCGATTGAAGGAGCTCTCATTCTTGCTCCAGCAGCGGGTATAGGTGTGTCATGGACTGCACCCCTTTAAGACTAGCCCCCGGCAGATCCCACTCATCCTGGATCATTTGTCCTTCTACTCCATGTACCAGGAAGACTTTCTGCGATTTCCATACCGCCTGAACAGCGGATCCTACAGTGCCTCTTCCTCTTCCGGAAGGTTAGCAGGCATATTCAGGGCCTTGAGGGACTCCACGGTACACATAGATTGTGAGCCCTTTGGGGACGAGGGATTGCAACAGTATCTGTTTGTAGTGATTGTAAACTGCTTCGATGCCTTTCGGCCTGGGCGGTACATCAAGAAATTGCATAAACATAAGCATAAAAATGAGCGCCTGTAGCTCCTCCTGGCGGAAAACCCGAACAATCTGGGTCTGATCCTCCTGTTCTGGGATCTCTTCTTCTTCCAACTCCTCCTGCAGATCTAGCTCCGTGTCAAGGTATTCCCCATCCAGCCCCTCTGACAATGGCTATTGCTGCCACTCCTCTAAGCCTCTAGCCCACTTAGATGCCACTGCTCCTGACTCATGCTCTTTTGTGTCTGACACTATCTTAGCCCTGTGTTCCAAGGCTGAGGAGCCGCTTGCCAAGCCCTGTTGATGCAGGCAGAACGCCTTATGCAAAAGTAAGAAACTCCGGTGAGAACTCCACTGGGAGCTTTATTGTTCCCTGGGCTTGAGAGGTGGATGGTCCAGGTATTGTGCAGGGACCGAGGGCCAGATCCGTTGAAGGAAACATGGTGCCCCCCACCTCCAGGGTCTCTTGCAACTGGGAGGGACTCTCCTGCCTCATCTCATCCTGCAGGCCCTGCTCCAATGACTTAGTCTCTTGAGTGCAGTCTAGGCAGATGCCTGCTTCCGAGACCACACCCCATCAGGGGCTGCATATCTTGAGGATCTTTTAGATTCCGTTGTAGTATTGTACCTTAAAGATATGAAATGGACCTTGCACTGATAAAAACAAACTGACACGTTCTCTGAGTAAAGTTTACATTTTTATTCTAAGTACTACAAATGGCTATAAGGGAGTACAACTTCCCTTACAAGCAATATTACAAATTTAATAGGTACATAATCTGGGCTAAGAGACAAGGGATGATCATGTCAGGTTACTCACTGACCATAGACAGTTGAAAGGATTTTACTTGCCTCCTATCCACTGACTGTGATTATCTTTCAAGTTACATGCATTTCTTGTATGCAAGTACTTCCTGTTTTCCACAGAACTGTAGCTGTTACAAACCTATATGCAGCACTTTTTCCCCACTTATCTTTCATTTATTTCTGTCTCTGACTTTTTATCTGACCCTTCTCAGGAGAAAGTCACAATGTCTCAACTGTCACTTACATCACCTGACCTGGCACAACAGCACTCCGAAATCTGCCCAGCATCAAGTCACTGTGCACTGAATACGTTTTGAGCTGTATAACACAAGGAATGCTTAAGGATTAAGTGGGGTTCGCCCCCCTTGATACCATCCTATACCAGGCACTGCTGTCTGGCTGGCATGGTGGGAAGGGCTGGGGCACTCCCCAGGAACGCCTTCAATCCGTACCCAGGTAGGTAAAAGGATCCCTAGCACAGTGCACCTCCACGGACTCAGGCACGAAGCACTAGAGTACCTGAACTAAAATAAAACTAATTTAACAAAATCTAATTAACTGAAACTGAAATTAAAAAGAAACTGCAAATGGCTCCATAGGAAGAAGCTGCCTCTCCTGGGCACCCAAAACACAGCAGGGGGTTAAAACACATGTGGACCTGAATAAGAAGAAATCGTGCCTAAAAGCAGCAGGGGGAGTTTCCTGCACCACTTCAGGCTCCCAAAGGCCGATCTCTGTCTCCTCGTGTTCTGGCAGTTGCTAGGAGTTCCTGCTTTCCTACCACCCCCTCTCCCCCTCCCAGCCACTCTTACCTTGGAGCCTATTTGCCGCATGGTTTTTCTACCCCTCGCACTCAGCCTTCGTTCTTGGCTTCAGCGCTGAGGGGGGCGACTCGGGGCTGCCAGTTTTCACTCATGTCAATCAACTGCAGCCCCCGCAGTGGCTCCTCATCCGAAAATGGGTTTGGGAGCCACCAGAATTCTCAGACTGAAGAAGGCCTCCACAGAACTCCCCCTCCCCCTGAAATCCTGCGGGGCGAGGGGGAAGAAGGAATATACTCCCCTCAGCCTTGTTGACCCCTGGTTTCTCTCTGTTCCTTCTGATTTTTTTTTTTTTAACTTCTGCCTTTTAAAAACAAACAAAGAAACCCGCACCTTAACAGGGAATATAAAAAGCAAACGAACTAAACCTATCTCCTTAGTTGTCCCTTCAGTGAGTCCAGCACCCTGGCTCACTACCTCCTCCAGCTGTTTGGAGACCGAGTATACTGGGGCTGGTAGGCAGTGCCAGCTGAATATGTACACTAGTGTCATCAAAAAGATGACATGCTCAGTCTTCAAGTTGCTGGAAGAGGTACACTACCCAGAGGTGCGGGACTGGACGGACGATAAGGAATTAGCTCTTTGCGTTCTAGGACACAGCTGAATCGAATCGTGTCTAGCACCCAGCGATCCTTGGTAACCCAAGCTCATTCTTGAAAGAAAAGGTGAAGGCCTACCTCCAACCGGAAGAACCAGGGAATGGGTCCCCAAACCTTCACTGTGCAGCCCAGAAGCAGAGGGGAAGAGGAAGAAAGTCTTGAGACCCCCATGGATCCAGCCAGCATGACCTCAGTGGTCGGGCAGAGGCTGACAAGAAACGGGCACCAGCCCACTTCACAGGCCCCCCTGGACCTGTCTTACAGAAGGTGGTAAAATTGTGTCTCACCCATGTCCTTCATCAGCTTCTCCAAATCAGCTCCAAAAAGAAGCTTCCCCTTAAAAGTCAGTGGCTAACCAGGCCTCAGAATATGAGTCTGTTGCCCAGTGTCGGAGCCAAACCCAATGCTGCGACACCATCAGGGCACCATACGAACCAGGTCATACATGGTATCAGAAAGGAAGGCCATAGACAACTCCAAAAGAGGGGTATCATCATCCGGTGGAAGAGAGAGACAATCTACTGAAGCAGGGCTTAAGATATCAGGCTGGTACGTACCACAAGCTGCAGAACAGCAGTCACCACAGCGAACTGGTTACTCAATAACGAATCCACCTTATGGTCCAGAAAATCCTTTAAGGCCAATCTGTCTTCCACAGGAATGGTGGTCTGTCTGGTAACAGCCATGACTTACGCATCGACCTTGGGAATACCAAAGCACTCAACACACTCCTTCTCTGGGAGAGCATAGATCTTCTTACATACCCTTAATCCCCTAGGCAGGGAGTCAGAAGAATCACGCTCAGACCAGATCATATCCTTGATCACATCTGGGAACAAGAAGACAGTAGCAGATTTCTGCACCCCTTGAAGGAGTGGCTGCACCTTCGGCTCCTGATCTATGCCAGACGCATCCATCAAGTTCAAGGCAGATGAGACCCTGGCAATCAACACCACCAGCTCCTCCTTCTGGAATAAGTGGATCACCCCGGCCTCTTCACAATTTTCTGAAGGCGAGAGTATTTTTTCATTCATGTCAGAGTCCAGTACTAAGCCATCTGAATCAAAGTCACAGTCAAAATCTCAGACAGCTCCTTGTTGTTCCCTATCTCCAGTGGGTACCCCTCACCGAGGATGATTAGCCAAAGGTAATCAAACAGGGCTTCCACTCAGCCTGCTCTGCATGAGACTGTACCCAGGGGCACCCAGAGGCCACAGCGTCCCAATTTCCATGCCAGAAGGACCAAGCCTGCTGCAAAAAAAGAAAAGTATTCCAGAAAGAACAATCAGAGTCAGGAAGCTCTCTTCTCAGAAATGGACCCCCACACACACACTAGGGGCACAGCTGCCAGACCCCCATAGGGGACAAGAAGCGGCTCATGGCATGATCACCGGACCCTCCGGCTGGCTGGATATTCTTACCCATAGCGCCCTCCGACACCTCCTGTCCTGAGGCAGGCAAGGCTGGACCAACTGCATCCCCCAGCAGACAGAGGGGGAGCAATCCCTCCAGGGATAATTCAGAAGCTGCTACACAAGAAGAGCAGAGTCCAGAATCCGTAGATAAAGGCATCTTTTCTTGAAGAAGACAGAATTAACACAAGTATCACAACAGCACGGCCTAAGGCTGCAGCGGCCCAAAGGATGCACATTAACTGAGTTTTTATTGCAATGCACATTACAGGCGCTAGGGAAGGAATGCGCATTGGAGCCGCTTGGGCAGAATGTGTGCTAGGACTGCATGACTGCCAAGCATACAATAGATTAAAATGCTATTAACGCGTGCAAAAACTAGCAGGAAATCCCCCACACTGCACCAATGGTCACCAGCGGTCCACCCCACATTGCATCCTAGGAAGATGGAATTCGGAGCCCCCAACAAGGACAATGACAAGGTCAAGCCTTGGTATTCACCCCCTGAGAGTCCCAGGCAGAGAATCCATGCCGAGCTCATCTTTACTCTCCTGAAACTGTTTTACTTGCTTTGTAGCACTGCATTTAAGGTGGCTGATCGGCAGATCCCTCCGAGAGCCTTCTACAATCTTCGGTAGAGAGCAGAGGGGGACAGAGGAGGAGACGCTGAGGTTGCTGCACTCTTGCAGATCCTTCCAATTTCTGGCTGCTCAAAGGCTCTTATGATAAGCGTGTGAAGCTGAACCAAATTTTCCCTCCTCCTATGGCTACCAAAAAGACTGCAGTCTAGTGGAGCCTCCCATGTCACGCTCAAGTGAGAGTTATCCTCAAGGTGGTCATTCACGAGTGTTTAATCAATCTTTTCTTCTCAATCTTCATATTTTCTTCAGAGAACAGAAAATCCTTCCATCATCTGCTGGAGACAAAGAAATACTGAAGATACCTCTGGTGGTTGAGGTGAATAGAGACATAGGAGTGATGTCACTGAAACCTGGGCTTTTCATTGGCTCTTTGTCTCCACCAATCTGCTGGTAGGGGAACACAACCCAGTTGTATTCCATATCATCCTGCTAGACCAGTCCAGACAAATTATTTGGGGAGGGGGTGGTTTCTTGAACAAAAAGATGCATCTTTCCCCAGGTCTGCTGGTATTGGATGAGACAGTCAACTTGAAAGTGAAAAGCATGGTACAATGCTTGCCAGTGAGGAAAGCCTGTTTAATTGGCAAGCAATGTATTTTGAGGCCCTGCGGGATGCAGAATCTCCATCTTATTGGGAATAGAGAAATGCTTTTTGTAATCTGATGTTGATGGAAAGATTGTCTTCTCAAGGGCAAGTCAAAGCAAAGGACACTTTTTTTTTTTTAAGCACTATTAGCAGGGCCAGCCCAATGGTTTCTGCTGCTCCAAGCAGAAGCCCTGGCCGTGTCATCCGAGCTGCATTCCTGCTGCCGCAGGGTGGGGAGCTTGGCTCGGTGACAGCGTGGCTCAGCACGGGGGGAGGGGGGGGGCAGGCCATGTGTTGCAAAGCACACATGGCCTGCTGCCCAGAGAGTTCTGCCATATTAGGTTGCTGCCTAGACCATGTATTGGAAGGGCTGGTCCTGCTTATTGGGGGGCTATAAGACACTTATGTCTAGGCATGTAATGAGATCCTGACTTTATAGGATGGGGTGGCGCTTGATGGGGGTGGGTTCTTGGGTGGATCATTGGAGGGTTAGCGTGTGTGAGGCACCCACTTGCTACATTTATCACAGCACTACACCGATTTTACCTACTGAAATAGGAATGATCAAATATTCAATGTATTTTTCCCCAGCAACCTATTCCTTTGGTTTGCAGTTGAGTTGGATCCTACCCAACTGGAACAATGATGCCAAGAGCTTTAATGTATGGCCATCTGATGGAGTATCAAACTTTTCAATCCCTCCTTTACTCCTCCAAGCCCAGGCAGTATAGTGACAGTCCTCCTACTAAGGAAAGTTGCCAGTGGGTTCTTCCATTAGCTAGCATAATCCAAGTTTGCATTCTCAATCTGATCTCCCAAAGAACATTACACAGCACCACCACTAAGTCAACCCACATTCACACTTTTGAAGCCATAACCACCCTATACAGAGCTCCATTTCACAGGTCCTGCTAAGGACTATAATCACTGAGCCTTTGACTTTTTACGGGATTGCTCCTCTGGCAGTAAAATATTTCTTTCCAGGGTTTAATACAATTTCTTGTCAGAAAACTCTACAGTAGGAGAAAAATAATTTTAAAATTTTCAAGTTGTTAGTTTTACACTAAAACCTGAAAAATCCTTTTCTTTTTAAACAGCTGTATCATGAACGCAGTTTATTTTGAAGTGGCACTGTCTGTTAATGCCACAAGCAAAACCAAGCTGAATACTGCTCACAAAATGTAAAATAAGAACTGTGAAGGAGCATTTCAGAAAGGATGTCTAGGTCCTATCTGGGACATCCATGTCAAAAACTTCCCCAAAAATCAGCCGGCACATTTAAGATCAGAGACAATTGCAAAAACGTGGACATCCCCAATATGAACATCCTAGGGGATGGCTACGTAGATGCCCCCACAATCAGGGACACGTCCCAGGCTGCCACTCTGCAGGCTCAGACATTTAGCAGTGCTATCAGCACACAACGTGTTTCCCCATTTCCAACTGAAGACAATACGGAGGATATTAAGTTACCATCTTCTCTACATTCTCCGGCAGTTTGACTGGCAAAACAAACACTTTGCAATATCCATTCTTGTCCTGAGCAGGTAAGGACTTGGATGCTGGTGGCAACGTACAGGCTGTTTCTGAAATCAGTCATGCACTTCTAAGTTTGTAGGAGTGTCCCAGACATGATTCACCACACCTCTTCACGAAGGAGGTCCTCATGCCTGCATTGTCTCCAAACCTGGTTTCTAAAATAGCTGTGGGGATATTAGGGTGCTTTGGTCATCAGCATGGCCGTTTTCAAATGCCCAAAACATGAATAGGGCTTCTAAAATGACCTCCATAATATCATAAGTAAACCTGTGCTGTCACCCCTTTGAACCTTCTCAACAAAAGCACTGGCAAAAATAAAAAGGGTATCACTTCAAATCATTAACATTGCCTCCTTTCCTCTGATGTTATTTGGCATTAGTACTTGGAACATTTTAAAGTCTTCTCCCTAGTCAGCCACTCCAACGTGGCCATCATCAAAACCTTAAGGCAGCAGCACTTACATGTGAGCTGCAAAATAATTAAAAGATGTGGCTAAAAGAAAACTGCTCACTCTACAGTGGGGTGAAAAAGTCTTGCATACGTAGAGCCGAATTGGCAGTTTTTAGTTGTTTGGATCACAGGGACACAATGCTTTATAATTTACAACCCCTTCTGCATGCCATTTTCTTCCCTTTTATCTTTTGTACAAATCAGGAACCATTGGTGATGAAAGAAGTCGAAGCAGTATTGAAAGCCTTATCAAGAACAAAGCACCGGGCATTGATGGCATTCCCATTGAACTATTACAGCAATCGGATGAAGCTGTTACCATACTTACAAGACTCTGCCAGAAAATTCATGGTCAACTGACTGGAAAAGATCTGCGTTTATACCAATACTGAAGAAAGGTGACCCGACCGACTAGGGAAATTATCGCACAATCGATGTGATCCCACATGCCAGCAAGATTCTACTCAAGATCATTCAGCAGAGACTACAACCATACCTGGAACAAGAATTGCCTGAAGTGCAAGCAGGGTTCAGGAAAGAGTGAGGATCGAGAGACATTATCGCAGATGTGAGATGGATCCTTGAAAAAGACAAAAGAATACCAAAAGGATATCCATATGTGTTTTATTGACTACAGCAAGGCTTCTGACTGGGTAAACCATGAGAAACTCTGGGACACGTTAAGAAGCATGGGTATACCAGAACACCTGATCATTCTCTTGCACAACCTTTACATTGATCAGGAAGCAACAATTTGAACGGAACTAGGAGAAACAGAATAGTTTAAAAATCAGCAAAAGGTATAAGACAAGGCTGCATACTTTCCTCCTCCTTCTTTAATTTATATGCAGAACAAATCATCAGAGAAGCAAGACTGTATAAAGACAACCAAGGTGTGAAGATTGGTGGAAGACTCATCAACAACCTTCGCTATGCTGATACCACCACATTTCTGGCTGAAAGCGAAGACGATTTGAAATATTTGCTTCTCAAGATCAAGAGATATAGTCTTAAAATGGGTCTGCATCTTAATGTCAAGAAGACAAAGATACTGACAACTGGCAAAATCAATACGTTCATCATTGATGGAGAAAATTTTGAAATAGTTGACAGCTTTAACTTACTTGGATCATCAATAAAGGACTAGCAGTCAAGAAACCAGATGACATAGTGCTCTTGATAGAATGGCTATGAAGGACTTAGACTCAAGAGCAGAGATGTCTCTCTCCATACAAAGATTTGACTTGTCCAGGCCATGGTATTTTCAATAACGTCATATGAATGCGCAAGATGGACAGTGAAAAAAAACAGACCGGAAGAAAATTGATGCCTTTGAATTATGGTGTTGGTGATTAATACCGTGTATACCATGGACTGTCCAAAGAACAAACCAGCCAGTACTAGAGGAGATCAAACCTAAGCTTTCCTTAGAAGCTCAGACGACAAGACTGGCTTTCATACTTTGACATATCATGCGAAGAGAGAGATCATTGGAGAAAGAAATAATACTTGGCAAGATAGAAGTTCACTATAAAAGCGGAAGGCCAGCAATGAGATGGATCGATACAATAACAGCAACTACGGATACCATTCTATCAACAATGAGCCGCTTGGCTGAAGACCGAACAAAGTTTAGGTCAACTATCCAGAGGGTCGCCAGGAATCAACACCGACTCGACAGCACTTAACAACAACTCTGACAAAATTTGCCATGACTTGAGGGTTCTTTTATGATTGTTTACAAAGATGCAGTGTGTGCCCAAAAGTTGTTGTGTTTTCTTTTCCATGTATGTTGGCAGTGTGCATGTTTTCTTCTTAATTTCATAGGTAGCCCTGAAAAGGGCTGTTTTTTTGTTGTTGTTGGTGGCCATTAGTACTTGATGGGCCAGCCCTTGCTCTCTCTCTCACCAGAAGACATCTGTCTGGCATGGAGTGGACCAGTTTGACGAGGTATTCTCACGTTATGATGAGATTCCAGGCTGCTCATTCAGCTCTCGCTTGGTCTGCAGCTGCTTCTTTGTGATCTCAGCCAATACCTTGTGCCAAAGATTCTCAAGTGGGTTGAGATCAGGTGATTGGCTGGCCAGTTAATGGTCTGATCTCCGTTTATTTTCTTCCAGCCAACAACAGTTTTCGCTCAGTGGCAAAGTGCATGATCATCCTGGAAGAAATAACTGCCAGAAAACAGTTGCTCTGCTGATGGAAGCATGCACTTCTGCAGAATTCCTATGTATTTTGTTGCATTCACCATCCCATTAATGATATGGAGTCTTCAACAACACTGGCTGCCATGCATCCCCAGTTCATGACCTTGGTTGGAAGCTTCACTGATATTCAAGCACTTAGGTTTTGCCCTGGTCACCCAGAATGTGGAACATGCTTTCGTCGCTGAACAGAACTTTCTCCTAGTCAGCCTTGCTCCATTTTGAATACTCTGATAGCCACTCAATCCACCTCTTCCTCTGTTCCACCATTGGTAGCAGCTTCCTCCGCACCTTACAGCCCCTCAACCCGTACTCCAAGCATCATCTTTTCACAGTGGAAGTGCAAACTGCAACAGAACACTTCTCCTTCCATTCCCGAAAAAGCTCAGGGGAGGTTAGCTTGTGGTTGCCAAAAGATGTCCTTATCAAGGCCCCATCATCCCTCGTGATTAACTTTCTAGACCGACCACTATGATGTCAGTCCTGTATATTTTCTGTCTCCTTATGCTTCTGCAGAATGCAGACTATGCTCTAATCTGCAGGCTGGAATATCCCTCCTTGTGCAAAACCACCACCTGGACGTCCACTGATAGAAAACGTGATCTCTTCACCATGCCAAGAATTTGAGCATCAGATACGATGCACACTAGTTGATCCACATTAAATTCAAACCCTGTGAGCCACCAAAATACCATGTACTGATTGGCTATCAAATATGACTTCCTACTGGTTGAGGAAGTGCAGTATTCTACTGGTTCCTTTTGATCCCGCTTTGACACAGAATCCGATTGATCATACTGGGACATTTCCTCATGACAGCCATAGAAAGGTTCACAGACAAATAATTTTGCATGCAGAAATGGCAGCCAAATTAAATTTGCAACAAAACAGCATATAATAAGTCAGGATTCGAAAAGATTGTCAAAATAAAGCCGAGAATAGCTCGATCATGTAGCCTATGCATGACTTTTGCACACCATTGTACATTCTAATCTAAAGCATGAATAAAATGTAATAAAGAATAAGATCAAATGCAAACAAAACAGGAAAGCTGATATTTTAAACAATCGTCTACGTTTTAAAAGTACTACTCTTCATTTCTCAATGTATTCTGTGAGTGCAATAAAAACATATCATCCTATTTTCCTTTTTTGTTAACCTTTATTTCTGTACATTCAAATACAGCATGCCATTTTCTCCATTTCTCAACAAAATTTCACCTGCAAGTTGTCATAATTCATTTCTTTCTTCTATTATTCTTATCATTACATCCACTTTTATACAAAACTGCTTCCCCATCCTCTCAATTCAACAGGAGCATACTTTTCTTCCCTTTTGGTTGCCACCTCTACATCGATTTTTTTTTAAACATTGTATTTACACCTTCACTATAATGGAGTAAAATACCATCAGCAGAAAGAGCGCTGAGATCGGTATATGCTTAATGTCCTAAAAAACTACACTTTAAAAATCAAAGACAATACACGGCTATTACTGGGCTGAAGGAGTCAAGAAAGCCTCAGTACATGAAACATAAGCACTCAGGAAACAGTGAAAGGACCCCCATCTGGGTGGTAAAGACTCCAGCGAGGCTTCCCTCCCACAGACTCGAGTGGCTTCTCCAGGGCTAAGCCCAAAAACGAGTTAAGGAAAAAAAACGGAGCAGGTCACGCAAAACCAACCTCAAACACCACTCCTTCATCAAACTCCGCAGTCATTGCTCTCCGCCATTCCACCGTGCTCAGTACTATGGGAAATGAAGTTTTCAAGGTGACGGACGCTCACCGACAGGAAAACAAAACGCGGCTAGCGTAAGACTACAGCTCCCAAGTACCCACGCACTACCTTCTTCTCCCGAGGGTGCCGGGAAACTAAGCAAAGCATCCTGCAGCTGCGCATGTTCCTTTGCGCACGCCTCTCACTTTTGCTTGTTTGTTTGTTTGTTTGTGATGTCATAAAAACTCAGTATAAGAGCGCATTCGTTCGCAGGTAGCGACTGGAGCACAATGAGCAGTTGTAGTTATGAAAAAGCATTCGCTTAATCCGAATGGCTTCTCTTTATACTTTTGTGCTTTCAGAATCTAAAGGGTTCTCTTGTTATAGGTATAGCAACGTCAAAGGTTACTATGTAACGTAACATTTGTTAGTTTGAGGCAATTGCTTTTGGATCCTGACCCGCTTATAGTCTTCTGCTCTCCAAATGTGTTTCCTTACCATTCCCCTAAACCTAAATATATCCTTGTCCCCAGCTGTTGTGTGGTCTGTCTTGACTAGATTGTAAATTTTAATGAGCAGGGATTGTCTCTTACAGTGCTGCGTACACGTTGTGGCGCTATGCAAATTTAGGAGCAGTAGTAAAATAGGTAAAGCAGCACATACTGGGGCTGCAACTGACAAGATATTTGTAACAGGCAGGCGGGACTTATCCCTTGTGCTACTCAGCAGCACTGAACCAGTTAGTGCCATTGAATATTCCCACAGACCACTAAACAAATGTCCAGTTAAAACCCAGGCGGTTTGTGCCTGGAGCAAGTGCAGTGAAACTGTGGCAGGCTATGGCCTATAATAGTCTGCAAATATGAATGCTATCCAGCTTCTGTGGTTAAAGTTAGGACAGGTGAATGGCTGTCCTACCTTCATGCGCTTAGCACTATCCAGTGAGTTGTTGAATACCTGCCTGTCTATTCAGTGGCAGAAACCAGAGATGATTCACCATTGAATATCCAGTCTTGGGTAAAGCAGCTGCAGTTAGGTGCTTTATTTTGCCTAGCTGCTGAATATGATTGATATATATATATTTGCTCTTTGTCATGGTGATCCATACCCTTTCTCCCCCCCCCCCCCCCCCCCCCCCCCCCCCCCCCCCCCCCCCGGAAACCTCATCCCATATGCTGCCACCCTTCTCCAAGACCTACAGTACTTACCTCAAAACCTTGACATCTCAAGACTGTTTGCTATTGCTTCCATCCCATGGCCACCTGATGCAGACTTCCTTTTGTGTGGGGACTGCCCCCATGCAAACAGGAAGTCAGCATTGGTGGGTACAGAAGCAAACAGTCCAGTGGTGTCAGTTTTGAGCTAAATGCCACCGGACTGTTTCAGGCTATTGCCACCAATGTAGGTTGAGAGGGGCAGCAGAAGTGGTACTCTAGGTGACCACCTAGTTTACCTAGTGTCAACACCAGCCCTGTTGACACTGCACATTAACACTACCAGAAGCTTTTCTGCTGCAGGTGAATCGACTCCTGCATTGTTCCTCCATTACAGAGATCCAACCAACTTTAGTTTGTAGCCTTCATGGGGTGAATTCAGATCTAGGTGATCCAACTCTGCTGGACGTCACTGCACTCGAGTACTGCTACAGACTAGACCCCAGGTGGCTGAGAGCAGAAATGTCAACCTCTATCCCTCTGCACCAGGGCACAGATCCACTGCTAGTTGTAATCCAGATCCTCTGTGGATCCAATTTAAGGTAGCATAAACCTAGATCTAGAGGAACCGAAAAGAGCTAGTTTTTACCTATTTCCCCTAGACTTTATGAAAAAAAAATCAGCTAGTTTGCCTGCATGAGAACAAAGTTTCAAAGGAAGATTTTTGTTGAAAGATCCAGCTCTTAACAATCCTCTGCCTTTACCATTCCCGTGAGTTCCCTTTAGGTCTTTTTTAAAGATAGACTGTATCCTGTTCCATACTACACATTACACCTACTATTACCAAGCTTCTATTAATTCAAAGTTTATATCAAAGCTGCAGGGACAGGCTAAAGTATCATTTTAAGTAGAACAAAATCTCTGCCTAGAATGATAGCATAAGTTAAGTGGATGGAGATACAGCAATACAATATGGTTATCTATTGATGTCAAAGTTTAAATTATGTATTTTGGTTTGGGAAATGTCCATTCAAAGACTGGTAGTAGTGGGACCATGGTCTCTCTTCTCCCCTACAGCCTTGATGCTGCTGGTGTGCACGCTCAAACAGAAGCATGATTTAACCCTGCCATTCAGACCCTTTAATTGCAAGAAATTATTGGTGTCTCCTGCTATAAATAGTCAATTTCTAAATATGAACGATTCATGGTGGACCCGGAACACAGAACAATCAGAAGAGAATGAATGCTTGAGTTATGCCCCCTTCCCCACAAAGTCTTAGAACAATAGCTTTTTTTTTTTTCTTTTCCAAAACAAATTGGAGGTAGATCAGGCTCTCCGTACAACCAAAATTTTGAAAATTATATTTTACCGTGGAAAGAAAAACATTTTATAGTTTAAAATGTAGCAATTTACAAACTGCATAATTACAAAACTTACACTAGCAGGCATTATCACTTGTTAAGCATATGAACAGAGGTGTGAAAGTACTGCAGGATATAAAAGTTCCATATTATGGGTATTATTAGAATTGCATCAGATGTGTGGAACAGAAGGTTAGGAACTGCTGAGAAGAGCAAAGTAGGTGAGAACCAAGCCAAAGAGCAAATAGCATGTCGAGCCTGTCTGAGAACGGCAAAGTGCTATACACGCGTAAAAGGTGCACGCATAGCTAGTGTGCACCTACCTTCCTGTGATCTACACATAGGCATTCCCAGGGGGATAGTTTAGGCAAACCAGAGGCAGCATTGCAATTGCCAGCCCTACCACTAGGTTACTAAGCATTCGCCTACGGAAGGCAACCATTTCAGGGTAGTCATACTCGACTACCGCCGGAGAGGGAAAATGCACCCGGAAATCATTCAAAGAGCGAAGAGCTCTCGCTGGAGAATCTAAAGTAATCAAAGTTGATAAATAATCTGGGGCCGCTTCACGTATAGCCTTATGGATAAAGATAAGTGTTTTGAACAGGATTCGTGAACTGATGGGTAACCAGCGATGCTGTATGAGGAGTGGATCGACATGGTCAAATTTCCAAGCCCTTGTAAGGGTACGAATTGCTGTATTTTGAATGGTCTGAAGGCGCTTAAGTGGGTACTGGGGGAGACCAAGATAGGAAATGTCACAATAAACCTGGATAGCACTATAGGTGTTAAGATCATAGTCTGTGCAGGCTTGTCCAGGAAAGGTTGAATGGCCTAGAAATGATGCAAGGCCAAAAAGGCAGCTTTGGCAACTTTTGACAATTGCGGTGAAAAGGATAGCTCCAAATCTAGCATAACACCGAGATACTTTCTAATTCATGCTAACTCTAAAGGCACCCCCTCCAAAACAGGGGATTAGGAAGGATAACTCTGGAACTCTGTGTACCAGATAGCCATATATTTTGCTGGATTGAGTTTGAGGGAATTTTCATGCAGCCAAGATGAAATATTAACTAAACACGTATTGAGAGGGGCAACTTTATCAAGAGCCGCAGAAAGTGCCCCTGCCAGAGAGAGGCCTGGCTTTTAAGTGCCAGTAATGAGAAATCCTCTGGAAACAAGGTGTCTGCTGATGGAAAGTCTGCTAGTGCGTCCCGAGAAAGGGACCGATAAGTGACAGTATGTAGATTAGAAAGTCCTGACATTTGGACTGTGAAGGTACTGGAACCCAGCATTTGAAAAGAAGCAGAACATGATCAGCCCAGGACAGCACAATGGCTTTTAAACTGGAAGGAAAGATTCTAGTGGCATGATGGGTTACTATAAGGTAAGGCGTGACCAGCATTGTGAGTGGGTAAATTAACATGTTGAATATCATGATCAGTAATGAAAGTGTGAAATGATTTATCACAGTACTGACTGGGAGCTTCATAATAAATATTAAAATCTCCAAGAACCAACAGATCTGGGTAAGTAATCAAAGAAACAAATTGTTGCATGTCTTCCCAGGCAGTTCAATGGAGGGAAGGTGGCAATAGAGGAGAAATAAAGGAACCGAAAAGGAGAAGAGGGGCCAAACTTAATGAGTAGGAAGTCCAAGTAAAGGGACTGGGCTATCAGGAGTTCAGCAACAACCAGAGAGGACAGATAAACTCATCACCACCCCTCCCCGCTTACAGCAGACCCGGGGAGCAGAGATCGCCACTGTGCACTTATGCAGCGAAAGTGCGATGCACTGTAGAGGAATGTCCCTCTTCAGTCTTAAGAGATGGCTTAAAAATTTAGTGTCATTTGCTCACTATATGACCTTTTGAAAAATAAAGCTATTTACATTAAAAAAATAACTGGGAGGTTGTAGAGGCTATAAGAAAAGGAGAGACAAATAAGATTCAAAAAAGGAGAAGAGGAAGTTACAGCAGAAGGACTAGAAAGAACAAAGACAATTTGACAGATCAAATGCTATGAAACAACTGAGCATACAAATCTCTCTACTAACAAGATGGCCATGACTTCATGGATTTACAATTTTAAGAAAAGCAAAAGGTGGTTGCAATCGAGTTTACCTTATCCCTAACCTAAACACCTAACATAATAATTGAGAACCAAAAGAAAAAAAATGTCTGCCTGACCAGGGCAGTATTAATTCTTTGGTGAGCACTAGACAAACTAGAGTGTTGAGTCCCCATTATAATAAAAATGCATTTTAAAAGCTCCACAAACAAAATCCTGCATGATTATGACTGAAGAGAAAGACTAATAGAGGAGGAAAGGGCAGGTAAGAAGCATTGCTCTCTAATTCCTCCTGCCAACTGGAGGACTGGGGCTGGAGGGAACAGGCATACTCCTGTGGATGGTGGCAACTTCCCTCCCCTTCCCTTCGTCTTTTTTGATAGTAGCTGACTTACCAGGGCAAAAATCTGCTTTAGGAGCCATTGAATCCCACATCTGAAAGGACTCCTCCTAAACATTTGCTCTACCTTATTCCTGCCCTGTGTCCTCTTCCCCCTCCTCCTCTATGTGTCATACTCTGATCATTTATATTGAGTTTATGCTCAGGAGCATAATGAAACAAACAAGGATATGGAGGGCTTGCAAGCCGGGCTCCTAAACCCTTGCGTCTAACTTCCTTGAATTCCTCTTCCATACTGTGGTAAGAGTTGCTCATTTTCCTACAACAAATTTTCAGGTTGCAGTATTAAGAGGTTCTCTGACAGTTAAACATTAAGATGCAGCAAATATTTTTTTAAAGCACCTCACTGCCTGTATCTCTAAGAAATCAAGGCGCATCTGATGACTCCAAGCAGGCAACTCTGATACATGTAAAGCATAGAATGATCAACAAACTGTGGACTTGGGGAAGGGGATTTTGGTCACTTGGGATGTGAATAAGCAATGCATGCATTTTAGTCTCAAAAACATATAAAACAACCCACAAGAATAATATCTATTAGGACAAGCGGGAAAGTAGACTTAGGCTTAAGGGGTTAGAATCTCAGACCAGGACTTTGCTCCCCAGCTGGCCTGGCTAGACATGTCAGCCATCATTGAATGCACACAATCACTGGTCAGAGGCATGTTCCATATTACTGTATTTGGAGTGGGGAAGGGGGGGGGAGGGGAACCCCTGATAAAAGACCATCACTTTAATGGCTTGGCTAAGGTTGGGAGGGAATCTGTAATTGGGGGATGGGATCGTACACAATGGTGGTATTGGGAGATGCTGGAGGAGGAGTGGCGTCATTGCCTTCTGTTGGCACTGTGCAGTGGTCCATTAACAGCCTGATTTATTAAGCTTTTGCCCATAGAAAATTGGAAAACAGTCTTAGTAAATCAGGCCCTCAAATCTAAAAATGTAACTGTGCTACACCTTTTTGGGAGGTGGGGGCATGCACTGGGAACTAGGTTTCATTGGCCAGCTTCCAGACTCCAAGAAAATTTGTCAAGGCCTGGTTTAGACTATGACAGGATAGGGACAATTTTAAAACTTCCTGCAGTGTGACAAAGTCTACAGGTACTTTCTACTGGCAGTCTTTGTACCAACTTTCAAAAGTGAAAATCCGTATGTGTGGAACCTCCCATGTACATTAGGCGGGCAACGTTTAGAGGCTCTTTTACCCGGATAAGTGGCTGTTTTCTAAATCCTTATCATGATGTCACTTAATTTAACTGGCTATGATTTTTGCTTAGGAGTTGTCTAGTCCGCCCAGTAAAGTAATATGTGAGGAGAAGGGAAACCTTTGCACTGTACTTTCAACACTTCCCACATGTGCAAGATGGTAAAGAAAGTATTTAAGAACACTTAAAATCCAGAGGCTGGGTTGCCAGGAGTCAACATTATAATCATTTGCTTTATAACAAGACAGAGAACAGCTCTAATATTTAAAATATTATTTAATGAGTAACACCGTGTTCTACACATCATATTTTTATAATTTAAATACAGCATTCAGATAGCTTTATGTAGCTATCACACAAGGTACTTGACAAGTCCCTGCTCTCATACTACAAACACTAATAATGCCTGTTCAATTCTCTATACAGGTATTTACAGGATAGTCAAAAAAATTATTTAATAAAATAAACCCATCAAATTTTGTATAAAAAATTACCAGGTGATAATCGATGGACAAATTGTGCATTTTACGAAATAAAAGTTACTCGTGAGTTTTAAGGTGTCAAGCCACACTTCTGGTGAAATAGTGTAATACTAAACCGTTTATATCTTTTTACAAAGTGTAAGCTTTCTTGCGTGACAATTCCAGTTCAGCACCAACACTCAAACATCACACTTTTTTTTGTCTAGAGAATATTTCTGCTGGTTGAATTGTTTGAAAGGCAGAATTATTGGATGGTGTGTGCTAGTATACAAGAGAGAGGGGCTCAGTTCCCATACCTGGATAGAGATACTACAAAGCAGTTATAACTGCGGGGGGGGGGGGCTATTCCAACCTTTGCAACCTGACATCTGACATCTAGTGGCCAGACGGAGGATGCACACATGCAGAGTTTTGGAGGGAGCTGCAGTGTCATGGTGGTTGTGATACCTGGGCTGAGAGGGAGAAGGAGCTTAACAAGGGGGGGGGGGGGGATGTTCCAGATAGTTGGGAATGAAGGTTCATGGGGTTGTAACTGGATCAACATCAATTGCTAGTCCAAAAGGAGGAGGAGGAGGAAACTGTCAGGTCAAGTAAAATGGCAATAATAAAACCTGGGAATCAGCAATCACTGTTTGTGTGAATGTGTCAGGCACTGCAGGAGGACAAGCTGACATCAGCTGTGCACCAGTAACTTCAGCTGGAAGTCTGCCCTTTAAATTTTTACAGTAATGCAAAATCTATGTAACACTGGTTTCACCATTGGTACGCCACATATATATTCTTGGAGATTCTTTTTCACAGCCATATATATGCTTGTCATAATTACTCAGCTTTTGCTAAAAATCAAACACAAACTATAACGTAGAGAATGTTCTGGATTTCAGGAGCTTTTTGTTTGCTTTTGACCCAGTAGTTTCTTTCTGCTCTTTTATTCTTCCAGTTCAGTCAGAACCAGGGATGGCATCTGTCAGCATGGGCCTTCATTCTCAACTATTCAGACGTTTCCCCTGCTTTTATTCCCCCCCCCCCTCCCCAATATACCTAGTCAGCTGGGAGCCGTGCATTAGGGTTCCTTCTGGAATACTAACCATAGGTCCTAACTCTGGCCACTAGGTGTCACCTTTAAGCAAGGTCCATGACACTGTGTGCACCTGGGGGCAGTGAACATTTGTCTCCACAGGATCCTGAGCCTCAGCTGACCTGAGAACCAAACTGTGGACTTCCGACATGGCTGTGCACAGCACAGTTACAAGCGAATGGGCCAGCCCTGGATTGCAATTGTAACTGGCTGGTTATGAAGCAGTATAACTAGAACATTAGCACCCTTATCACTGAATTAGCATTTTAGATGCTACATGATAAAATATACAGACAACTATCTAATATTTTCAGCCCTCGTTTATAATTTTACTGCCTATGAAAACATGCCAAACACAGTTTTTCACATTACAGTAAAATGCATGAGTTTGCACCTTGAGGGGAATATTTCAAATAAAGCCATTGGCAAACGCAGGGTACTTTGGATTTTATCATAAGCTTTAGAAAAGTATTCTAAGCAGGAAGTAAACATTGAAGTTTAATAAATAACATGTAGACAAACAGAAAAACACACACATTTACGCAATATGTTCCTTAATGCCTAAAAAGGGACAAATTCTTCCCCAACCAAACAGTAAAACGACTCTTCTGCATGTAAAACGCGGTTGATTCATCGTTGCCGTGTTTCACTGCATGTCCGAAACTGGGCTGGGTGTAGTGTGACTTTTGGCATATTCCTGGGCAGATGGGAGTGCGAGTGCATGCCACATGCTATAAGATTGTTCCTTCTTGGAAAGCTTCAAGCCACCTATTGGAAAGAAAAGATTTATTACTTCATGTTGGTCATGCATCCCAGTCCCAAACACTTAGAGCATTCATTCTCTAAAGCAGCAGTTCTCAACCCTGTCCTCGGGACACACCTAGCCAGTCAGGTTTTCAGGATAATCACAAAGAACATGCATGAGACAGATTTGCAGACAACGGAGGCAGTGCATGCAGGTCTCTCTCATGCATATTCATTGTGGCTATCCTGAAAACCCGACTGGCTAGGTGTGTCCAGAAGACTGGGTTGAGAACCCCTGCTGCAAAGGGAGATAACTCTGGTTCCGTTGTCGTGATGTTCCCTAAAATTAAGCATGCAAAAATAAGGCAGAATACATTGGACCGATTTACTAGGGGTGTGCACCTAAAAACCTTGTTTCAGTTTTCTCCTCATTTCTGTCATTTTAGCATATGCTCAATTGAAGTTTCTTTTGGAATGGAAAAGGACATCAAATTAAACAAATGAATGGTCATTTCCCTGTCATTTTAACATGACAATACACCGCTTTATGGTATGTCAATTGTGTTAAGGGGATCTGTTCAGAGAAAGGTCTAAAATGACTTGGGGAATTACAGCATCTGACACCGGCATTTTGTCCAGGTGAGGGAAAAAGGCACATGCAACATTTAAACACTATCAAGTTCTTTAAGCCCTTCACATAGATTAACATAGAATGAAAAAGCAAAAGTTATTACAATCCTTTATTATTTGTAACAAGTGTAATGATCATTACAAAAGGACTATGCTCTATACATTTAAAGCAGAATAATTTTTGAAAGAGGTAAAAAGAACTGTGGTCTGATAACAGATTACGGGCCATGTTTACTAAAATGAGCAGGCGCTATCTGCTCAGAACCCACGTTATTCATATGGGCATGGTGCAGATAGGGCGTGCTAACGTTTAGTAAACATTGCCTTATATAATCTTCTCTTTTCCGCATATCGGCAACAATGGACGGTGGTGTAAAATATCAGAGTTTAGTTAGTACCAGCTGAACCAGGAATTTTCTCCAAACGTGCTAGACTGGATGTAAATGCTCATTCTTGTTGTACAGAGGGACCATGAGGCCCATCTGTGAATACCTAGATAGAAAGGAATGTGTTGTGCTAAGACAAGATTCAGTGATCTTCACAGAGACAGGTACCAGTTTGTACGGTTGCTAATTAGCAATATCAGGAGCAGGGCTATGCTGCTGGGATGGGTTTATGACGTATATATGTTTTTGATACTGTATAAAAGATAGACTGCACTCCTAATGTACGGAATAAACTTACATGCTACTTATGTGCGAGTGTGAGTGTGTTTGTTCTCCTGGGATCCCAGACAGAGAAGATAAGGTAATTCCTCGACCCAGAGGATTAACGGACGTCCCAGGGTAAGTGATATAAGTGCTGGAAAGGAAAAAGGACCCTACCCTTACAGGAAGAGCTTTGAAAAATGATATCTATGGGCAATCCTTGCAGTCTAATCAAGACATACAAATATGACAAACAGGCAAAAAAAACAAATAAGAGGCTTTGATCTACAACAGCAAGGCCATTATTAGGAAGAGTTAAGGTGGATCGTTATAAATGGTATTAAGTGGGAGACAATATCATTAGATGTGATGTTGGGGTCTGTAAATATTGAAAGCAACGTTGGTCATGCTTAGTGTGTGTGATTAGGCAAAGAATCGCTCCTCCAGTTCGATGTAAGAATGGAGACATGCCTCTTGGACTACAGCATGAATTGAGTCTGTTGTATGAGCAGGAAAAATGAAGCTCCGAGGCCAAGGGTCATTTTGAAAGTTTTTCTCTGGGAGATTCAGTGTCCGAGTACCTCCGTGCCTACTATCGTGAGCTGAGCTACTTGTTTCATCTATTTTTGCTCCTGGACTCTTGCTGACTGCTTTTGTTGTTGGTTTGCTGCCTGCTACTGGGACTTAGCAGTACATTCCAGTTTCCCCGTGTGGACACAGATCACCTGGGGTCTTGGAACCGTTTCCCCGTGTTTTGGCTGAACCCGTTCACTGACTGTGGTGCTAGTGTGTAGTGTCAGGTCCCGTGGCACTTCCCGGTGAGAGCGGAAGGGGTCATGGGTGAATGACATCACCGCTGGAATGCATAATGTGACGGAGGATGATGAGGCATTGCACCTCAGGTGCCGCACCGAAGGGAAGCGCCTAAAGGGTAGGGCGCACCCATTAGTATGCCCCTTTGTGGGCCTTTAACGGATTCTTTGTGTGGAGATTTCTGCTGTGATGAATTTGGTTTGTTTGCACTGGCGGATATGATGGGTGAGGGGGGTTTGGGGGTGTGGAGGTGAAGAAAGTGGTGTTTGGGGATGTGGTTGTGGGGCAGGGGTTTGGATATGCAGGTAGCCGGGGGAGGTGGGTTTGGGAGGATCAGATTCCTTGTATCTGGGGGAGGGGAAATTATACTGGGATATTGGGGGGTAGTTGGAAGAGGGAAGGGACATATCGGGGAGGGAAGGGAAATATCCGAGAGGGAAAAGGATTTTGAGGAGGGTGGAGACAGCTAAAGGATGTATTTTTCCATATGTGTGGTGGTTGTGCGACTTGTTGAATGTTCATTCGCTAATGCCAAAGTTGCAATTTGTGCGCAATCTCTTGAAGGATAAGCAGTTGGATTGCCTCTTACTGACAGGTGGAGGAGGGACGGGGTTTAGTTGAGGGTTTTGTGGCACAGTCAGACTATGTGGCGGGGCAAATAGGACATCATGGTCGAAGGGGTGGGGGGTGATGGCACTGGTTCAGAAGAGTTTGTCGGTACAACGTGAAAGTTTACTTTTTCCGGAGGGGGAATTTCTTAGGGTGGTGAAAGAGGGGTGGTGGGGGGATATTATTGGTATATTATCCACCAGGAGTTGGTTGGGGGATTTGGAAATCTTTGGTGGGGAGTATCTTAGCTAAGGCCCTGGGCCATCGGGATCTTTTAGTAGTGGTGACTTTAATGCACTTGTGAATGTCAGTGGCAATGAGGTGGTCTCCTTTTTATTGTCCTCGATGGCCTTGGGAGGGCTTAACATAGGTGGTGAGGGGTCCGACTCACCAAGGGGGGGGGCATATCCTGGATTTCATGTTTGGCAATGCCTCGATGTTAGTGGGTGATGGAATTTGGGGATTCCAGGCCTATCTGGTACCTGGTCGGATCATTTTTAGTATGCTTTCAATGTCGTTGGAGGGGGAGGTATGGAAGAAAGAAGGGGAGGGATATACAAGGAAAGGTTGATATGGAGTGGTGGAGGGCTGCTGCTTTGGATGATGCACAGATAGAGGACTGGCACTGGTCGGTAGCAGTTGCACTGGACGATGTAGCACTGGTTTGGCAAATGCATATGCAAGGCAGGCAGTGGCTGCTATGGTTTTTGCAGGTGTTATGAAATGCTAAATGGGAAATGCAGCAGCTTGAGCATCACTGGTGCCAAACGCGGCTGGTAGAGGATAGGTAGAAGTGGTGCTAGGCGGCCAATCGTTATAGGAAATCTATCTGTGCCGCGAAAAAAAGTTTTTTCCAGCGCAGATAAGGTCAAGCGGGCAATCAAGTCCAGATGGTTTTTCAGGTGGTTTCCTTGTTAGTAGGCAGACTGAAACCCCTTGGAGGTAGACTTAGAGGGAATAGCGGGACACGTTTCAGACAAGGTGGAGCGGCTAAAGAATGGGCTTGGGCCCTGCCTGTACTAGATAGGGCCCTAGGTGAGGAGTTGCTCCTCCCCAGGCTAGATACTTTCTCTCCAATTATGAATGAACACCTCAGCCAATTGCTCGCAGGACTGCATGAGACTTTTTTGAGTTTGAACCCAGAGCTCATTGATTATTTAAAAACAGCCCTGCCGCTTATGGATTGCTCTGGGATCTGGTGAATGCTGCAAGGAACCGTCCAAGTTCATTTGAAAGAGGTGGTAGTCATCATGATTCTCAAGAAAATGAAAGGGGAACAACAGGATTATAGCAACTATCAACCAATCTCTAATTTGCCCATGCTGACAAAGTTAATTGAAAAGGAGGTAGTCTCGCAGGTAGGTGGTTTCATGGAGGATAACTTTTTGTTGGATCGTAGTCAGGGTTGTTTCCGCTTGGGAAGTGGTATAGAAACATTGCTGGTGATTCTGTTAGATCAAGTGTATGGGTGGCTGGATAGGGGGGTATCTGTTGCTCCTGTCCTTGGATCTCTCCGCAGCTTTGATTTGGTGGAGCGGCCTTTGCTGTCGGAATGCTGTGGTAATTTGGGTCTTGGAGGGAAGGTCCCTGGAAGGATCACTTCCATCATGAGTGACCGGCGGTTCCAGGTGTATGGGCCCACTGAGTCCTCCTGGCTGTATAACTGGGCTTGGAGGGCATCCCAAGGTTCCCCACTCTCCCCATTATTGTTTAACACGTTCACAACTATCGCCAGCCGTTAGGGGCCTTGGTACAGTCCTTTGGTCTGGAGTTTTATGCATAAGTAGATGATCTGCAGATTTTGCCACCACTGTAAGAGGACTGGGAGCTTGCATTGCTTAACCTTAATAGGTGTTTGACCAGTGTGCATGATTGCTTGGTAGGAAGTGGATTAGTGTTGAATGCAGAGAAGACGGTTTGTTTACGGTTCAGGACTGTGTAGCGCATTCATCTGCATACCTTGCCAAGAGTGAGTGTGTGTTTTGTTCCTTGGAAAGAAGAACTTCGATCATTGGGAGTGGTTTTGGAGAGGGAGGGTGGGGGCGATAGGCATGATGCTAGGAAGTTGCGGCTGGCCTGCCAGCTGTGCCTTTACTTGGCGGAATCAGCGCTGCGGTTGGTGGTGCAAGCCTTGGTGTTGGGAATATTAGATTATTGTAATGTGCTTTATTTACGCCTGCTTAAGAGGTCTCTCAGAAGGCTTCAGGTTGTACAAAGTGCTGCGGCGTGGTTGCCGATGGGAGCGCAGCGAAGGGACAGGGAGATTCCCTTATTGATCCAACTGCATTGGCTCCCTATTCGGGTACACTGTAGTTTTAAACTGCTGGTCATTGTGTTTCGGGTACTCCACAAGGTGAGGCTGGTTAACTTCAGGGCCTTTGGTGATGGTATGAACCCTCAAGGGAGCTTCAGTCCTCGCAGGGCCACTTACTGGAGGTGGCCCGTTTGGTGCAGTGGTGATCTCAGATGTTCTGGGTAGTGGCGGCAGAGCAATGAAATACTTTTCCAATGCAACTTCGTGCTTTGTGGAACCTTTTGGGTTTCCAGAAGTTGTTGAAGATGGTTTTGTTTTCAGAAGTTTAGGGGTTAAGATTGATCTGGGGGGTGGGTATGCAGTGGGTATTTTGTAACTCTTGTAACTTTTGTTATGATTTTGTACACCCTTTTGATTGACCTTTGATCAGAATGGGGTATAAAGTGTTATAAATAAATAAATGCACCCACAGTGCGTTTTAACACACATTGGAAAAGGGACAGAGCTGAGGTGAATGAAGGGTAAAAGGACGAAAGGTCCATGCAGATGTTTCATTCTGACAGCCCCTTGCACATTTTCCATGGGCGCTTTTGTGTCGGCTTCAAAACACACCGAGCTTGCAGTGCTAGTTCCCACTGGCCCACATTTTTAAAGGGAAACCCCATGGAGAGAATCTCTTTGAAAACATGTTTGCAGGCCCATGGATACAACATACCCACAGGCATTGTGAGCTCTTCACAAACTGACCCTTAAACACATGGAGGCCAATTCAGAGCGGAGGCCATCTAGAAGGCCAAAGGTTTGACGGGGCTGTTTTGTACCCGATTCTGCAACCCAGGAGCTATACGTTCGCACGGTTGCAGAATCAGTGCACTTGGATGGCCCGGTGTGCCCCGTATTCTGCCACCAGGAGAGATAGCACTGCACATCCAGCCCTCACAGCACGCCTGATGGTGTTACGGTTCCATGGCCCCTGGGGGGGGGGGGGGGCGAAAGTCCCTATTGAAATGGTGCCCGGCACTTATTCCACCTCTGATATGGAATAAGCTGGGTGTCTAAAGTAAGGCCACTGGACATACAGGGCTCTGGCCAGAATAGGCCCTATATGTCTGGATGTTTAACCCGCCCCCGCCCCTCCTGTCCCTGTCCAATGCTCTCTGCACAGTGGCTCTGTATGTACGGGGAGCTCTGGCAGCTGAAAACGGTCCCAGTGAATAGTGGGCACTAAGTTAGAAAAGTGAGACTAGGACTATCAGGAACGAAGACCCATGGGTTATATGCATAGTCCCCGGCTTCCTGCAACAGAACTTTCAAGACTGTACAATAATTATGTGGCACATTAGCAAACATTTGGATATATTTGCATAACAATGTTTGAGTTTTACTTTATTCTAAAAAGTGGTCAATATTCAGGAACCGTAGCAATTTAAATGCCTGCGCCAGCATTTAAATTATTAGGTATATAAAATTTACAGCAATGCTGAAACATGCTTAATTCAGAGCTGCTATTAAGCAGGCCTAAACTAAACCTAGAGCTTATCCCCGAAAGCAGATAACTATCACTGCTGCCTGCTCTCGGTCCATCCCTTTACTATATAGACAGTATAGGCTGTTTAGACAGATTTTCACCCTGATAGTACTGTATAAGGGCTGAGAAGCTCCGGATAGAAGACTTATACGTTTTTATATGGGCCTCAAAGCTGTTTTCTGACATTTGTGTGTGTCTAGTTAATGTATTTGGTTCTTGTTTGGAGAGGGCTGTAAGGACTCTCTAGGAAGAGAGGAGGTGGTAGAGAGAGGGTCAGCGGATGGGAAGAGGACCTCAGAGGGAGAGACAGAAGGATAGGGGAATGCGATGAACAGTAAGAAGGGTTAACATGGAACAGGTAAGTGCAAGCCAGGATGAGGGGAGGGAGGGAGAGAGAGAGGGAAAGAGGGAGAATCCATCGTTACCGGCCTCCTCCTGGTGCTCATCCCTTCTCTCACTCACCTTTCCTCCTATGCGCCTTCTGACCCTCTCTTAAACCTCACACCCCTTCTATCCCTTTACTGCGCATCAGTCATTTCACCCTCACACTCCCCACCATCCACATTCCCTCAGTCACTTTTTCTCCCCTTCCCCCGAACCACCAGAACTGTGACTCTCACTCACTTCCCCGCTACTCCCATGCTTTCATGTGCCCTCAGGTCCCCCCCTTTACCCTTCCAGCCCTTCTCTCCATCATATACTCTTCCCCCCCTCTCTTATGTACCAGAGATCCCAGCTCGACCCAGCAGCAGCTCCTACCAATTGGGCCTGCGGGCGAGAGAGAAGAGCAGCCTGGAATCGGTGCGTCTGCTCCCTGCTGCCACTGAGCTCAGAATCAGAGTTAGGACCTTACGGGACACCGTAGAGCTGGTGAGGATCAAAACCCGAGTGAGACCCCAGCAGTGCTGCCGATACAGTGCTTCTCCTCTCCTTCACCTACGGGTTTGATCGGTGAAATGCAGAAGAAGAGGAATAGAGGGGGAAAGGCCTAAACAACGGAAGGATCCATGGAGGACGGGCACTTGCCCAAACCTGCTCCTGTTCCCATGACTCCGTGGGGGAACCGGCAATTGCACAGCGAGAGCTTGATCTTATAACCCTTATTGTGGAATCATGGGAGACTAGGAGTACTGCTTATATATAGTTACGCTCAATGTTATTATCCATATAGCCAGCAGTAACATTTCAAGCAGTCTATAAAGGTGAGTTTATAGATCATTTATCCAATTGGTTAAAGCTATGAGAATCAGGTAAGCTTTACCATACATAGGACTTTAACTGGCAGAAACTGTAATTTGGACACACATCAGTACCTTGGAAATACTACCCCAAAACAGTGATTGATTTCCTGAACAGGTCTGAGGATCCAGCATCTAGCAAGAAAGCACCAAACCAGGCTCTGCACTCTGTCAAAGAACGCAGGACAAGTCCAGTTTAAGGCCCTGCTTAGTTACTTTAATCTCTTCTACTTACTTTTGGGCTGCATGTGGATCTTCAGCTTTGAACAGATAAAATAAAGTGTTTTTGTGCAATAACTGGAAGACTCTGGATTCCGAGCTCTCCTCAACTTCAGTGACTGTGAATCCCAACAACGGCTGACTCTCCAGTGCCGCCACATCCTAGTTAAGAACAAGACAGCTCAGCTTTACCAAACAGCATTGCAGGAGCCTTCCGAGGCACTGGGCTCCTCCGCTTATATCCTGCTGCCTTGCATTCCCCTCATTCCCTCTGGGTCTGGGTCCTGTCCCTCTGACCGCTTTGCCTGTACTGTGCTCTGTTCCACATTCAACTTTTAAAGCACAAAATGGAGACTGTGTAAATTGCAAAGCGGATTGTCATTACCGCCCTTTATTTGATGCTAAATGCAAGAAGCTGTTCCTACAGAACACTAGAAAGCAGCTGACTGGGTAATGGTACTGTGCTGGACCATGAGGACTTTAAACTCTATTAACACAGTATGAGGAATGGAGGACTAGCCTAGTGGTTAGAGCACTGGCTTGGTAATCAAGAGACCAGTATTTGATTCCCACTAGCGCACCTTGTGGCCTTGGGCAAGTCACTTAACCCTCCACTGCCTCAGAAGAAAGGCCTGGCAATCTACTTCCGGTCACGACTGCCAAGACAACCCAGGAGCTGCTGGGTTTCCAGAAGTCAGCATTGACTCAAAGGCACACATTGCATTGCAACATGGTATGGGACAGCGCAGTGTGCAAGCTGCTGAAAGTTTATTCAGTGAAAGTAATGCTCGTCTTTCCTCTTGGGGGAGGGGGGAGAGTATGTTAAATTTAACTCTATTCCTAGCAGCAATGACTCTTCATTATAACCACTTTCAACATCTACTGTAAATCTAGTAATCGATACGGAAACCAGAGGGACAGTGTTTGATTCTGCCCAGTATATGTAGCTGATTGTTCAAGGTTTGGTTTCCGTAGAACGGACTGTGCCTATAATGCAAAAGCTTTTATAAAAGAGACCTAACAGAATGGGGGAAGTAAAGTAGGACCCCCCCCCCACCCCCAAAAAAAGAAAAAAACCCGAACAGCATCCTCTCTACAGAGTACCTATGTCATCAGGTGTGTACCACAAAGCATATAGCTGAACATCATCAGAAGTGGATTAGAAAGGCCAGTTGGGAACTTGAGTTAACTTAATACCTACTGCTATCCCCCTCTCCTCCTCCCAACCCATGAACCTGAAGGTAAGAAGAGAGTTTCTCTCTTCACACACCAGCCCTCTAGAGACGGTACCAGAAGGATCCTTACAGTTAGTTCATGTGTATTTTGGTTAAAAATAAACAGGAAGGACAGCGATTCTGAGATACTATTACCTTGTAACTCAATGCAAAGGGAGACAGGAGTTGGGATAACTCATTGTTGTACAGTCTGCACAATATTTTACTTCAAACCAAACTTAAATCAGGACTTCCTAAGTAAGTAATATGCACATTAACCCCTGAGGCTGCTAAATGGCCTGTAAGAGTCATGGACCTAATTAAAGTCTGAGCTCAGGCCTACAGTTTCCTTCAGGGTGCTGCTGATGTATCAAACAATCCCAGCAGGACACCTCCTACTCATATCTAGTGGCAGGAGATGGTCGAGAAGCACTCGGGCAACTGATTTCACCATTGTTCGGGGCTAATTCATCCATATCTAATAGCATGGAGAGATCACCATCACTTCAAATATTTTAAGCTATTTCTTCTTTTCCCGTGGAGTAAGTAAGAAACAAAAATGAAAGTAAAGGTACAACCATGTTTCATCACAACTAAACAGTACTGTATATAGGAAAACATTATAACCATCGTTGACCTTTCGCTTTCAGCCCCTCACCTCACTTGCAGCGTACGTATATAGCACCTTGTTTTTAATCACAAACCAGAGGTGCTTCCACTGTTTCTTATTACCCTTGGATCTGTACAGATAGCCACTCATAGACGAGTCTTCAGTGCTAGCAGAGACCTGCAAGAGAGAAACCCAACTTTTAAAATCATCTGCCTCTTGTTTAGTTCAAAGTAAATAGATAGGTCAAAGTCAACTTCTCAAGGGTTTCTTCTTTGTGATGTTGGTGATCTCCGTCTCTCAAGCATGTGGCCTGTTACTGGTCTGTAAGCTCCAGGTACAGAGAAGAGCCTTTGCAATAAATACGTGAGTTCACAGAAGCCAGCTGTAACAGGTGTACACAGAGGGGGGGGGGTAATTTTAAAAGCCTTTTTTGTATGTAAAACAGTGCTTTATAGACAGAAATAGGCACTTATAAACAAAGGTGTAGTTTGGGGGGCATGGGGAGCGTTGCCCCCCCTAAATGCTGGAGATACTTATGGTGAACTGTGCCCCTGCCCCCATTGCCTGTATGACTTCCTTACCCCTTGCGCCCCCCCCCCCACCCCGAGTACGAAGGCAAAGTACATTGATGTTCATAAAGCTACCTAGGGCTACATACACAAAGTACATGAGTAGGTGTTCCGGAGTGGGGGGGGGGGCAGAGTCGTGGAATATACATGGGTTGTATAAAATGTGTGTATATCCGTGCAAACTAGAGCAAGTGCAACTCTGTGTGGGAAGTTTCAGGGTGACAAATCTATGAAAGGCACACATGGTGTGCATATTGGGTCCCTTTTATGAAGGCAACATGTGTCCCTTCACAATCTAGGCATGCTGCTAAAATTACCCTTCATCAGCGTTTCACAAAAAAGGTCCACTTCCTGCTCGTCTTGTGTTCTGGGCTCCAGTTCTCACCCTCTCCTTAATTATTAATCAGTTGAACCACTGTAACTCTTTGTATCTTTGGCTTCCCCTTTACATGGTGAAGTGTTTACAGTTAATTGAGACTATGGCTGTAAAATTGCTCTATGGGGCTAAGAGAACAGACCACACGACCCCCTTTTAGTAAAGGTGCACTGGCTTCCGATTTCACAATGTCTGCTTGCACACCCGACTTTTTATATTGGTGTGCCATGATATCTATTTTCCCTTCCTGTTCCATATACACTGCTTAGGCAGCTGCGATCTTCACAAGTTCATCTTCTACTTATTCCTACAATTTGAAAGCTGAAGTTGGCATGAATCAGGAGTGCTGCTTTTGTTTACTGGAATTCTCTTTCATTGGATATCCATACAGAAACCTCGTTTAAGAAATTTAAGACTCGGGTAAAACCTGACTTTTCCACCAGGCTTTCGGAGCTTGATCACAGAGCACCAGTATGAATGTTTTTTTTTTTTTGTTTACCCTTTTGTTATCAACAGTATTTGGAATTTTTGGAGATTTTTCGTTGTGCTATTGCATTCCCCTCCTGTGTTTTTTTTTTTAAATATATTTATGTGTAAGTGCTATGGTATGTTTATTGTCTGCAGGCTTTGCTGGTATTGTAAACCACTGAGATGCATGCCCTTGGGGTTCTCACTAACAATATAGCAAATATTCTAATAAATAAATAAATAAATCATGGATGGGTCCATGCATCTATTGGGGGGCCTCCCTAAGGACAATTCTAGCAGAGGACTGGCACCTCAGAAAGAAGCTTGTCTACAAAGTTTTAGCCAAATCCATCCAAGCAGAGGACCCCCGATATGTGCGTACAGAGATGATAGCTGTACTGATGAATGGATTACAAATTAACACACTATCACTGAAAAGAAAGGGAACAATTTTTCTCACTTGGCAAGCTACCTTCTCATTATAGTGACGGGCATGTCACAGAAGAGAAGAAACTTGGATTTAATGTAGTCTCATCACATGCAAATGAATGAAACAATCTGAATGGCAGATGTGATTTATAATGTAAGTTTTAATTATCTAAATTTAAAAACAGCAAGAAGGCCAAGTAACAAGTTAAAATGCCAATGGGTCATTGCTGCCGTTTGGTGAGTACAGAGCCTAGAGGACTATCCCAGCGCTCACTGTCCTCCATGCAGGAAGGTAGGAAACAGCAAATCTCTGTCACTCATATACCAAGCCAGTACCTATGGAAGCAGTGGGTTATTTAAGAAATTATACCTACAGCGGTTCCTATTATATAAAGACTGATTTCATAATGAAATATGTAAGGTGCTGCGGGGGCCCCTTGCCCTGAGTGTTGTCCCACCACGTGAAGAAGTATCCAGCACAGTTATTGATAACAGAACATATGCGCAGTTTCCAGAGGAGTCTGGACAGCAGGCACGAAAACTGGGCCAACACTAACTCCGAGCCCTAGAAATGACAGATGCCATGTCCAAAAGGTAAATAGACCACCAAATTAAATCCTAAACCAAAATGAACTTTTGATTGGGCAAGAAAAGATAAGCTGTCCTTAGAAAGAAATTCTGTTGTCATCATTCTCTCCTGAGGAAGCCACTCATGGAAAAGGAATGAATGTCACCGGCTCCAATCCACGTCACAGTACACCGAACGGAGGCCATGACATGGCTCTCATGCCCCTCTCTCAGCTGCCTTCAGACCCAAAGCCCAAGATCGAGCTCAGCTTGATTTGTGCCCTTCTGCATCTGCAGGAGACTAAGGACATTGCTAAAACAATCTATCCCTACTGAATCTCAACAATCTGGAAACTGTAAAAGAAACCCAAGACTTACTTCTTTGAGAGCTGCTGGAATTTTCTTCTGCTTTCTTCCTGATGGAATACTGTGCAAAACGGTCGACAATGCGCTGGAAGGAGATTTGTGGCCTACTGGTGAGCCAGCCTTAGGACAGTACTGGTGATCTGTAAATGCAGAAAGAAGCCACTTGATTTTCCAAGGAAGGATAAGTGCTAGACAAATGGCAGAGGTACAAGGATATTAGGTGCCCTAGGCGAAAATTCAGCCTCGCTTCCCCACGATTTTGATACTTGCTCTCTACAATCGTGATCATCCCACCACCACTTCTCCACAACAGTCCTGCCAAAATTCATAATCGGACAATCTATTTCTAAACATTAAAAGCTTTGCTCTGTAATGTGCGTGCGCTTTCCCTGCGTGTAGAAGGCCGTGCGCTAGCTCTTTGAGTCCGTCTGGCCGTCGGGATCTATAGTTCGGCTTTGGCTACTTCTGCTCTTTGCTTTCCCTCAGAAGCTGCTGCCTCATCTTGCCCGATGGCGGTCCTCACCCTTACAGTGGCAACCGGGTGGAATAGAATAAAAGGGCCAGCAGAGTGGTGCGTTACTTAAGCGCGTGGGGCTGGTAAAGTTCATGTCATATCCCAAATTATAATGAGATAGAGCAGTAGCCTAGTGGTTAAAGCCGCAGGATGAGAAGCAAGGAACCAGGGTTCAAATCCTGCCGACGCTCCTTGTGACCTTTGGCATGTCACTTCAAGCTCCAATGTCCAGGTAGACGCTTCAGCCCACTTTGCTAACCTGTGGTAAAATAGCATGTTTGTGCGCTACTCCACCACTGGAAAATTTACCGCATGGTTCACTAATCTTAGTACTGCAGGCTAGTGACGCTCGTCCTAAGTTTAGTTTTGTGTTGCTGCAACCAGGAATACTGCACGTTCCCAGCCACAGCAATGCAAGGATAGTAAATCCCAAGTCAAAAAGTGCAACTCCCACTTCACCTGTCCCAGCAGCCCTTCAGTTAAAATGGCACGCTCAACCTCCTAGTGGTAGTTTCAAGGTACTACTAGTAGTGACCGAAGCTGCCAAATAAGGACATACTCCTTTTCTAGCCTGACCCCTAGAAGTAGTACCATCAGACTACCTCAATGGACCTGCAGCCCGGACCATACTCTCCCCCCTCCCGAGCCATACACCCCCCTCCCCAGTGCCCCAAGCCACTCTACTACAGATTCCGGTGGTGGAGTCGGGGGGGGGAGGGGCTCATCTTGGTAGCAGGCCATGTGCTTCGGTACAAATGGCCTGCGCTTCTGGTCCCCCTCTGACATAACTTCGGGGGTTCAGAAGCGACAGGCCATGTGTGCTGCTGGAATCCATGGCAGCAGGGGGTGGCAGTGTAGCATATCTCAGCACGGGGGGGGGGGGGGGGGCGGCAGATCATGTGTACCAAAGCACATGGCCTGCCGCCCACAGAGATCTGCTGCCCCAGGCAGCTGCCTAGCCCACCTAATGGATGGGCCAGCCCTGCTGCAGCCACCTTTATTTGTATTTAGCTTGCACCTTTCTAATTGTAGTTCAAGACGAGTTACAGTCAGGTACTGTGGGCATTTCCCTGTCTCTGGAAAACTTACAATCTAAGTTGGTATCCGATGCCAAGGAGAGGGGGTGGGATTTGAAACTAGGCTTCCCTGTTCTCAACCCATCACTCTAAGCACTAAGCTCCTCCTCTACTCCATAGAGGGAGCTACCAGGACAGGAATGACTGAGGATCACTATCAGGCATACCCCAGGAGAAGCTGGGGAGGGATGCGAGGGTAGGCTGGGAATGACGGATGGCTCCAGGGAGCAAGACTGTTTTTGTAGAAATGCTAAAGACTGGAGATTTAGGGGGGGGGAGGTTGTAATGTTCTTTAATTGATTGGGGGCACACTATTTAAGGGATCAGGGGAGCAGCAGGCCAATTTTTAAAAATATTACTAGCCCCCTTACCTTGTTCCCCTGATGGTCAACTCGCATGAGGGTGGCCAGTGCAGGGCTGGCCCAAGTGTCTCTGCCACTCCAGATGCCACCGATTCTGTCTCGGGAGGCGGAGGTGGACAGCGGCAGTATTTCCAAAAGCAGCGGCTTTTTCCGCCGTTTTTGGAAATACTGCCCCTGCCGGCTTCCCCCCCGCCCCCCCCAGACGAAACTGGTGGCAGCTTGAGGTGGTTGCATGGCCACCCATGTGTGTTGCTGCCGCCACTCATCTGAGCCTGCTGCCCTAGGCAGCTCCTAGCTCACATAGTGGATGCGCCAGCCCTTGGCCAATGCTCCCTGGGAAAAGTTAAACCCTTCTGGCCTGATTTTTGAAAGGCATTTACACAGTTCACAGCTCAGTAAACCATGTAAATGCCTTAAATGGGGATATTCAATGGTGTTTACACGGTTAGTGCCGTTAAATGTCTCCTTCTAACTCTCCTACACGCTCTGATGCTATGCGGTCAACATCGGGACCTGTCAGGAGCATTCCAGGGTGGAACGGAGGCAGAGACTGCTGCTACCCGGGTAGCAATCTACAGCTAAAACTAGGCCATCTTTTGGCTCGCCTAGTTTTAGCCATGGATGCTAACCAGGTAGCGATGCAATATCACCACTACCCGGTTAGGCTCTGCAGTGATTTTCTTCTGTGGGCCAGACCTGGACATTCATTGCCATCACTGCAGCACTGAATAGCGGGGGTTAGGGGTCAGCGGCAGGGCTATGCGCCGTAGCTTGTCCAGATGAATATCGGGTCCTTCCTCTTCAGGCGTCGTTCTAACTTTTGATGAATATATGGGAGCCAGCCAACATGGCTTTAGCAAAGGAAGGTCTTGTCTTACTAATCTCTTATATTTTTTGAAGATGTGAATAAACAGGTAGACAAAGAAGAGCCGGTTGATATAGTGTATCTGGATTTTCAGAAAGCTTTTGACAAGATTCTTCATGAGAGACTCTTGGCAAAATTAAAAAGTCATGGGATTGGAGGCAGTGCACTATTGGGGATCAGGAATTGGTTGAAAGATAGAAAGCAGAGAGTAGGTGAATAGTGGAGTACTCCAGGGATCTGTGCTGGGTCCGCTGCTTTTTAACTTAACATCTTCATAAATGACCTGGAAATGGCAATAATGAGTGAAGTGATCAAATCTGCAGATGTCACAAAATTATGCAAAGTTGTTAAAATGCAAGAGGATTATGAAGCATTGCAAGAGGACCTTGATAAATTGGAAGACTGGATGTCCAAAGGGCAGATGAAATTATTTTTTTAAATTTAGTGTTTATTAGATTTTCAAATTATAAACCCCCAATGCAAATGAACGATCTTAAGCATTTAAGCACATTCTAGAGTATAGCTAAGAAATACATCTTAATACATCTTAGAAAACTAAATTCCCTTATCCCCCTTTCAGTACAGCCCTTAAGACAAGTATCAGCGTATGAAAGGTTCACAGGTTGCTTCAAACTGTGTCATATGCTCCCTTCTTAGGGCAGTTAATGTTTCCATCAAATAGACTAACTGTATTCAGGTACTTCGCATGCTCAAAAGGCTAGGACATACCTCTCTACCAGAACACACATGCACACAGGTGGCTCTCATGCCCCTCCCCGAATCCCCAAGAGCACATTCTTAATGTTCCAGTCTACTTCCTGGCCCACCAGCTGTTCCACCTCTTGCTTGACCCTTCCCCAAAAACCCACCAATACTGGGCATCCCCACCACATATGACAAAAGTCCCCTCGCACTGTGCAACCGCACCAACAATGGTCGGTGCTACATCGAGCCATATGAAGACGACGTGCGGGCATCAAATACCACATGTATAGGACTGTTGACAAGTGCAAAGTTATGCACCTAGAAAAGAACAACCCAAACTTTGGTTACAAAACGCAATGTACCACATTAGAAACCACCACCCAGGAAAAAGATTTAGACGTCATTGTGGATAACATGTTAAAACCCTCTGCCCAGTGTGCAACGGCGGACAAGAGAGCAAATAGAATGCTAGGTATCATAAGGAAAGGAATGGAAAATAAAACAAAGGATATTATAATGCCTCTGTATCGTTCCATGGTGCGACCAAACCTTGAATATTGTGTGCAATTCTGGTCGCCGTATCTTAAAAAGGATATAGCATTATTAGAAAAGGTAAAGAGAAGAGCCACCAAAATGATAAAGGAGATGGAAGGATACCCCTAGGAAGAGAGGCTAAAAAGGTTAGAGGTCTATAAATTAATGAATGGAATGGGTAAATATAGATTGGCTGTTTACACCATCAAAAAGTAGAAAGTCTAGAGGACAAGCAATGAAGCTACAATGTAACCCACTTAAGACTAATAAGAGAAAATATTTTTTTTTACTCAATGCATAATCAAACTCTGGAATTCGTTACCGGAGGATGTAGTAAACGCTGTTAGTGTAGCTGGGTTTAAAAAAGGTTTAGACAAGTTCCTGGAGGAAAGATCCATAACCATTATTAAAGAGGCCCCGGAAATCCACTGCTTACCCCAGGACAAGCATTGTGGAAGCTGTGGACTTTGGATACCTGTCAGGTACTTGTGACCTGGATTGGAAAAAGGATACTGGGCTTGATGGACCTTGGTCTGACCCAGTATGGCATTTCTTATGTCCTAATGTTGTGCAACTTTCAGGGTTTTACACGAGCTGAATTCTTCATTCTGCATAATAATGAGCTGCTTTACGTGTATGCAAATGCTTGGTTTTTAACATGCGCTTCAGTAGCTTTATTAGCGGCTAATACCGCTTAGTACATAGACCCCTCAGACTACAACCCTTTGGGGACATGCAAATGGTCACTACCAGAATGCAGCATGCCTTGAACTTCTGAGAAAGGGAGATCCAGCACGTCTCACAATATGGGGTAGTTGCATGTTTTATTTTTCATACAAGGCAAAAGAGTTTTTCTGTGTATAGTAAGCCAGTTGTTCTAAGGTAAAACCTGCTTTTGTAGGAAAGAGGTCTTCCTAAGAAAGACACGTGATATACTAGTGGCTTTCTCTTGTAACCGATGAGGCATCATCTAATGCTCTAGCAACAGAATCTTTCAGGAACTTTCATGGAGAGGGTAACAACCTCAAATTAAAAAAATCTAAGTTTACACACTTCTTAACAGAGGAAGCCACAGGACCCTGGTCACCTGCTGCTTCACTGCACACAACATATATACCATCAAAAACGCCGATGGAGCAAACACACACAGGTGGTCATTTATAAGGGGGGGGGGGTGTACTTTTAGACACAGAGTACGCACCTGTTTGTTTGTTTTTAAATCATACAGGCTATATGCGTGCATTGATGACCTCTTATAAGATATCAATCAGCGTAAAAGTACACGTGCTGCTTAATGGCGTGTACTTTTGCCTGTGGGCACATGCATGGGCAGTTTGGGTGGAGTACAGAAGTACACGGATATCATTAACACTGATAGATTATAAAATCCTAGAGTTGATGTATGTTCTTGCAAACGTCTACTAATGGAAACTTGCGAGTAGCAACTTTGATATAAAGGACGCCACTACGCAATAGCAAAAAATAAATTTATGCTACATATATATTTATTTATTTAGTAATGCTTATATACCGCTTTTCACCAGGTCAAAGTGGTGTACTTTCAGGTACGGTATATATTTCCCTTGTCCCCCAAAGGGCTCATAATCTACATTTTGTACCTGAGGTAACAGAGGGTTAAGTGGCACCTGTGGGACTAGAAACCCCAGTTCCTCCGGTCCAAGGTTGCTGTCCTCCAGTGCGATTTGACCCAACCACTAGGCCACTCCTCACTCATATATCTATCTATCTATCTATCTATATATATACACACACACACATAAATATACAAAAAAATATTGATAAGGATCTCAGTTGGGGTGTCCCTGTCTATATCAAAGTTACTACCTGCAAGTTTCAATTAGTGGGATGGACATGTGAACGAGCACCATTTTTGGAGTTTTTGCTGATTAGTGCTTGCAAACATCTAAGCAGGAATATCTACACTAGCTCTAGGACTGGAGTAAACATCAATGCCTTAACTTTAGATACATGTCTGCCACTTTATAAAATCACTCCTAAGTAGGGTAACTCTTCTACAAATATGGCTGGCAGAGAGTGGCAAGTGTTAGCTACGATCAGGATCTGGAATCAATAATTTGATATAAATTAAAAAACAAAACAAAACAAAACAAGAAATCTAGGATTAGAAACTGAAAAGCATAACTTGAGACCAAAACTACCTAGATTAGCTCCTTGCCCTGAACTTGGCTGGTTTGTGATGTCCAGGTTTAGGCAGCAGAAACTCTGAAATTCTCTCACTCACATTTAAACCTAAGAAGGCCTCATACATGCTCTGTAGGGGTATTTTATTATTTTAAATCTGAAAAAAAAGACCTTAAGATGTGAGGTTCTAAATCTTTTTATAACTAGGATTGTACAGATCAGATTGTAGATGACAAGTACGGCAGCAGAGAGGCCTAGCGAGGTTAGGCAGGAGAGGAAAAGCGCTGCTGTTAATTATAAAATTTCTCTTATTTCTGTGTGCATTTTACCTTGTTTCTGCAGTTCTTCAAAGCAATGATCACACACGCGAGCTGGCTGGTTTTTCAGATATTCTAGGCTGTGCTTATTAGCTGAGCAGGCCTGACAGACAATCTGAAACCCAAAATAACATGGTTATTAGAATATAAGGCTACCAGATGTCCCTGATTTTTTGAGACTATCCCCAATTTTAAAGTTGTGTCCCTAACTCACATCTGTTTGGCAGCCTCCAGTCCTCAATTCCAGCAATGGGGACCAAGTTCTGCTTTACAGGAGAGGCATGGTCACAGCATTTTTTCCTTATAGTGTGCACAATTAGAGCCCTATGGCAATCTTTCAGCCAAACACACTCTCTTCTCTTTATTTGCCATTCGCCCACAACTTTAAAGTTTCATATTTGCTTGATTGAAGTTGTAGGCGAGTGGCAGATGGAGAGAAGGGAAAAAAATAAACCAAAAAAAGCATAGGTTTGGCTGAAAGAATTGTCAAAATAGTACCAGAGCCGATGCTTCTCTCCTTTTTATAAAAATAAAAAAATTTTTCTCTGAAACAAAAAAGTAATTAAAAGGAGGAAAAAAAAAAGTTTGTCAGTTTGCTAAAATTTGGATTAAATAAAGAGGGGCCCTGCATTATTGTTGTTAAAAATTTTGTATTTTAGAGGCAACGTAGGCATGTATGAACCTTTATAAAATAGAACGCAAATGCTTACGCAGTAACTTACACCCGCTGCCAAGGTGCAACGGTGGCCATGTATTCTATGCATGTATCAGGTATTTTATAAAACACAAGTGTACATCACAACTCCGCCACCGTTCTTCCCAACACGACCGAAAACGGCAATGTGCAGTATGTGTATAAGCGTGCTCTCTCATTACAGGCAGAAAACGCTTCCTAACACTACCCTCTGAGAGGGTGGTTTCATAAGTTAGGCCAAGATTTACTTGCAGCTTTATGCACGAATTTCACGTCTATGTTACAAAGTCAAGTACGGGTGTACTTGGCTTCATAAAATATTAGTGTAAATAGCCAAAAACGTGTATGAATTTAAGACACAATCACAAATGCCAATACCTAAAGTTGCATGGTACGCACGTAAATCAAAGTATTTTACGATTTACATGTGTATTTGTGCACTCCGCCTGAACTCCACCTCTGTGCATGCCCACAGCGAAAGCATGCAGAATTGTCCTGACACATGTACTTTCAGAATGGCGACTGTGTACAATACGTGTGCATATGACTAAGATACCTAGGTTCACATATGTTGTTTGCACATAAATCTAAACCACTTACTATAAAAATACCCCCTTAGAGGGTAATTTTCTAGCCTAGCGCTTGGGTTTGGAAGTAGAGAGGGCACCTAGCTTATAAGACTCCTATGTGTTTGAATAAAATACTAGCACAAATCGTGCAGAAATAGCGCCCAAATTGTGAGCTCTGATATTTAAGCCTGTTCAGGAAATTTACATTTTATACATGGAAAAGATTTATAAAAATTATCTCCTTATTGTATAATTTTGAGCCAATCGCTTAACCTTCCTTTATCCCTCTCCCACACTGCAAAAACAAGTTTATTCATCCGCGATGGATGTCACACCATTGCTTTTGATCCTGGAAAGTCACGACTGAAACGTACCTTCCCGCAGGCCCTGCAGTGGTGTCGCCTCCAGGTAAGCGTGAATTCGCTGGTGCAGACCATGCACATTGTAGCTCTGGTATCAGGGACCCAGATGGGAGCTTTTGATCCCAGTGGGCTGTCCTCCTCCTTCTTCTCTGGGTCTGCCTGAGAAGAAAGGAAAGGAAAGCCATCAAAGAGACGTGGCCTCATTCCAGCCATGTGGCAAAGCAATCAGAGAGACCTTGGCTGTAACTTTGGCTATCATGTTTTAGTCGTGTCAGCTACTACAGTCTCAGTGGAGAAAACGTTAGCTATATTCTTTCTCCATCTGGCCCACTCGTCAACAAAGGCACTGCATATTTTGGGGCCCCGTTTCCCTTTTTTCTGTCTGGGTCGGAGCCAAAAAATGCTCCTAATAATCGGCTGACCTCCTTTATCTCTTGGAATAAAAAAAGATGATGGGTAGGGAGCAGACAATAGGTTCTACAAATCCTTTGTTCTAGGAGGATCTGTTTAAAGGCTCCAGCGGGCTGAGACGTTTGTATTTCAGCCTGCCAGAAGCACCATCCGTTCTACACAATGGCTTTGCTGCTTTTATGGGGCAATGCTCAATGAAGCCCTATGCTTCCACTGGTCAAAGGTCCGCAGGCACCGGCAGGCGTGCTGGTGATGCAGCGGCATCTAACCATCCACAGCGCACGTACATATCTAGCTACATGTATAGAAAGTGATTGTTATACCTCTTCAAGACTTTTACTCGGATTAAATGTGATCTTTTTCTTAGTATGCTCTTCAATCGCCCTGGAAATAGCTTCAAGCCACTCATCTCTTTCCGTAGCTGAACTGTAAGAATCAAAATTGACAAATTATGGCCATTTGCTGCAAATATACTCCCTCTCATTGTGTTTTTAAATCAATCTGAATACAACACAAGCCATGGATGACTCGAGGGGGCTCACTGTTCTACAGAACATAGCGTAAGGAGAAAAGGCTTTATGGACAACTTTTACAGTAATTGTGTTTCAATAGGGCAAAAGCTAGAAAATCAGAAACATCTGAGAGCTAAAATTCAATTTCCATTTATATGATTTTCAATGTTCTTCTGCCACTTCAGGCTGTTCTACTGTTCTGACTTTCCTCTGACCAAATGGAAACTGCTTGTATTTATGTTAATGTTTATGTGGGGGGGGGGGGGGAGGAGATTTGTAGTAGCCCATTTTGTCCTTCAGAACATGGTAATTAATTCCTCCAGAAAAAAATCCTATGCCAGTCTTTCACAGGTTCTTCGTAGTGCAGTTCCACTAGCTGAATCGTTGCAGTCACGATAGCTTTCAATGAACCCACGTAAGAACTGCAGAAAGGTGAGACCAGTGTATACGCTTTGGAGACTGCACAAACCCCTTCTTCAGAGGTGTCAGAGAAAGGGACCGATGAGGCCTGGAAAGCTGATCCATTAGTAGCCCGTTTTCAGGACAAACATCGTGACAGTCAACATTTTAAGTGCTGAGTAATTGATACGGTTCAAATGACTTGGCATGCAGACAATGTAGAATGATATCTTAACTATAAGGAACAACAATGGATTTTTCATCTTCTAACAGTTCATCTAGGAGGCCTTAATATAGAAATCGAAGGGGGATCATTATTGTGAGAAATAGTTTAATGAAAATTTAAATATTCATGGGGGTTAATGATTTACTGAGTTGGTATTAGAGAGCTCGATTGAATGAGGAGGGACATATAAAAGGCGCTGACGCCCTTTTGACATTATCTTTCGAGGACAGAAAATTCCTGAACTATGTATAGGGAGGAAGTGAATTTGATTCTCTCCCAATGCACAATGAAATCTGAAAATGACTTCAAGTCAGGTGCTGATGATCTGAACTATAACCACAATTTTTTCATGAACGTATATAACACAGGTACACTAAAAAAATTTTTTTTTAAACTGCCTCTAATGTTTCGATTGATTTTTACGTTTTTTGGTGCGCTGAATCCAAATCTGGTAACCAATTTGCTCCATCACGTACAGATGTTTTGCTACATTGGGTTAGCAGTTTGAGGTGAACGTTTCAGATTGAGTGCGATCGAGATAAAAGTTTCTTGGATGAATTCTTTATACTAATTGTTTAGTAGTTATTCAAATAAGAATAAAGAAAATTGTAACAAGGCAGCACATAAGAATAGAGTAATGTCAACAAAACACACTGATGGTAGCAAAATTGTCTGCACTTAAAACAGCCACATACATGTGCACAAACATTGAGCATATAAGAGCGAGGTTAGACACAAAGCAAAGCAAAGAAATGTGCAAAAAATGTTGTACAGGTATGTATGTAAGAATAGAAAACGCAAACCGCACCATTGCAATACATGAAGACAAACACCCGATGGTGTGAAAATAAAATTCTAATAAATGAGATCCGACACTGTGGTAATAACTAGCAAATTTTTATTTCAAAGTTTAGTAAAAACACGATATTTGTCAACACAGTTTAGATTTTAAAGTCATTCTTGGGTCAATCAATCTCCTGGTGGGCCCGTTTCTTCTTCCCCCGAATGCTTCTCTTGGTGTGCTGCTTGGTGTATTTTTCATCTGGGGTTTCCCGCAGCAGCAACCAGCAGAAATCAGCCATCATAGTGGTGTTCCATCTTCCTTGGTATCTTCTCTCTGCGTCCTTGATGTCCTGGTGAAACCTTTCACCTTGTTCTTCACTGTACGCCCCAGGTTTTCGGGAAAGTAGTTCACATGGAAGTGCAAGAAATGGACTTTCAGGCTCATGTTACAGCCTTGTTCTTTGAAGGCATTGAGCATCCTGGCAACAATATCCTTATAGTTCTCATCCCGCCTGTTCCCCAAGAATTTGAGAACAACATCCTTGAAGGAATCCCAGGCTTCTTTTTCCTTCTCAGACATCGTTTCAGCGAATGCTCCATCTGAAATGAGTTTCCTTATATCAGGGCCAACAAACACTCCTTCCTTTAGCTTTGCTTCAGAAAGTCGGGGGAACTTTGAGCAAAGGTACCGAAAGCACTCACCATCTTTTGGAAGGGACTTGATGAATTGCTTAATGAGACCCAACTTAATGTGGAGAAGTGGTAATAGAATTTTATCACGAGGTACCAAGCTCTCATGAAGAACATTTTTCTCACCGGGTCTCAAATACTCCCGAATTGGCCAGTCTTTTTTCCCCCAGTGTAGGTCGCGGGCCCGGCTATCCCACAAGCAAAGGAAGCAGGGATATTTGGTGAAACCGGATTGCTGCCCTAATAGCATGGATAGAATTTTAAAGTCTCCACAAATCATCCACTTATGCTCATCATAACGAATCTTCTGAAGAATCAGGGCCAAATTCTCGTATTTTTCTTGGAGAATAACAGAGTGAGCAATAGGAACTGAAGCAAATATGTTGCCATTATGAAGAAGAACACCTTTTATGCTGTCTTTTGACGAATCAATGAACAGCCGCCATTCAGCAGGATCATACTTGAGTTTAAAAACTTTTCCATCACTCCGTATATATCGTTGCAAAATACCAAATCTTCCTCTTTGCTGAAATACTTCAAAAATTGTGTCTCGCGGTTGCTGTACCAATAAAAAGTTGTTCCTGGTGACAATAGATTTTTCTGTTTAAGCCGAGAACCTAGCAGTTGGGCAGCATCTTTTGGGAGTCCTAAATCCCGGACTAAATCATTCAATTCAGCTTGAGAGAAAAGTTCAGGTTTCGGATCTGGTTCAGTTTCAAACTCGGAAGTACTGGACTCATCGGGAAAAGCCATCTGATGAGTCTCATCATGATCAGAACCGTCCACACAAATATGATCCAAAGATTTTGGTGGTTCAGGCACAGGTACTTCGTTGCTATGAGGCATAGGCCTAATTGCTGAGGGAAGGTTGGGGTAACTTATTACGTTCTTATTTTTTAAGTTGTATCCCTTCACAATGCAAGAGCAAAAATAGCAGTCACTGCTGTGGTCTCTTTGTTCACGCCACATCATAGGTATTCCGAAACGAAATGCTTGTTTTTTACCTTTCATCCATAAGCGTAGATCTTCCTCACATGTCTTGCACACTTTGTGAGGAGCCCACGGTTTGTCTTGATCGCCTAACTTCAAACCGAAATAGGCGAAATATACTTTTTAAATAAATGCAGAAATGTTCCTCTGCTGCTTTTTCACGGTATATTCCCCACAAATAAAACAAAAACTGTCCGGAGAGTTGACGCAACCTCTGGCTCTGTGAGCCATCACAAATACACAGCACTGCAAACTACAACTGTAGTGAACCACTTTGGAATAAAGCTGGATTACGACTGAGCAAACAAAAGGTAATAATGAACTTGCAAGAAACTGAAATTTGACAGGAACGTTCATGTCGCAACCACCGTGTTTGAGCGAGCGAACGAGGCGAGGCGAACAGGAAAGAACATGCGCCAGCGCGAGTACTGAATTTAGCCCCCCGCCTCCCAATTGTCCTGTTAATGTATAAAATGAATACAAAACACTCTAAAATATCATGAGGGAGTGTTTCTAGTTAGTTAACCATTACAACCTCTATTTTGGGCCAAGAAAATAAACTGCAGTCGGCTAAAAAGAAATTATGTGAACATTCCTTATATGGGTAAGAAATCTAATTTTGCAAGAAAACGTGACGTGATGGAACATTTTGGCTATTTTTCCTGGATTCAGCACCCCAAAATCTATAGGAATCAGTTGCAAAACTGGAGGCAGTTTTTTGGTAGTGTACCTGTGTAATTGGTCTGACCCAGTATGGGATATCTTATGTTCTTAAAATCTGTGGGCCCAATATTCAGCCTGTGGAGATCAGTTTTTAAATGCCTGGCTGCCGTGGCAAAAGTGAACCGGATATTATGTGCCCTCCGATGCTGAATATTTGGTTTCAGTGATGTCCAGCGATATTTAGCTACTGTCCGGTCCAACCATTAAGCAAACTAAGCGGATGTCTAGGACAGCAGCTCTATGGGGGGGGGGGGGGGCGCAAAAAGCAGGACATTCAAAGCTAAGCAATAGATTCTAACAGCCATGGGTGGGGGGGGGGGGTTATAAAGCTTAAGGTTTGCCACACACCAACACCTTGAACCAACTCGGAGGCTGGCCCTGCTTTCCAGACTGCCAAACTGCATAAACAGGCCGATACAGAAAGCTGGCGCTAGCAATGTTTTATGCCTATTTGCAGCACACTGATAATGCCGGTATGCAAAAGGGGCTCCTGTGCAAATTAGCCATGCATTAAACAGGGAGAACAAGCCAAACACATACACACAGAAGTCGGTGCAAGTTTAGCATGCTCGCCCAGAGAAACACGAGCACAATGTGCTAATTTGCAGAGGCGCCCCAGCAGTATTTTGATGGCTTTGGGGGCCTTCTCAGATGCCTGGATCATCTGGGGGGGAATGTCAAACTCCCCTCAGATGACCAGGCATCAGGGAAAGCTCCCGATGCCATCAAAAAAATTGTTGGGGGACCAGTGCCCCCAACAGAAAGCAAATTCCTGGTGACCCAATGGCCGCGATCCCCCCCATTTGCCCAATCAACCAAACATAACTCTGATAGCCTAGTGGCCCTGAACCTCCCACCCCCTCCCGGTTTCTTAACAAAAACGAGTGGGAGCGCTGCCCATGCGCCCTTTCTCCTGTGCTGCCATCTTGAAAAATGGTGACTTCTGACCCCATGCAGTGCATCCTGGGATGCACCGGGTGGAGTCAGGCCATATATGGCAGTCTAACCCCAGGATGCACCACCTGCTACCATTTTTCAAGATGGCGGCATGAGCGGGAGCGCGTGGGTAGCGCTCCTGCTTGCTTGTAAAGGTATCGGGAGGGGGGATGGGGGGGATCATGGCCATAGGGCCATCAGGGATTATTTTTATTTAGGTGGAGGGTTTCAGGGCCGCTGGGCCACCAGGTTTGAGTTGGGTGGGTGGTGGGTGGTTCGGGGCTGCTGGGCCACTAGGTTTATTTTTAGTTGGGAAGGGGGTGGGGGGGAAAAATTGGGGCTACAGGGCCACCAGGGATTTGCTTTCTGATGGGGATACCAGCCCCCGACAGTATTTTGATGGCATTGAGGGCTTTCCCCAATGCCTGGATCATCTGAGAGGAATGTCAAAGATGATCCTGGCATCGGGAAAAGCTCTCGATACCATCAAAATATTGTTGGGGGCATGCGCTAGATGTTTAAGCCACCTCAAGAACAGTTGTAGAGATCTTGGCACTAAGGCTGGTTGTGAAATCCTCTGTGGCTTCTCTGCATCGAGTGCAGGCAACATTTGCATGCTATGTTATTATGTGCAGCTCATTTGCCTCTGATTTAAATACTCTTGGGGTTAATCGTGTGCTAGTTTTTCCTTTACGGTTTACACGTGTGTCTGTCTTTTTTCTGCATTTGACAGTGGCAATAAGTGTTCTTAAAAGTGGCGTTATCTGTGCTTAAAGGCCGCGCTAGTTTTCTGCATTGGCCTGAAAGTTAGGAAGCTATTGACATTTTTATTTATTTAATGTTTCTTTTATACCACGCTATTTGAAATCAGTGCAGTTTACAAGTAACGCATTTGTCCAGAGTAAGCAAGATTCACTGGACTTACAATAAACAAGGTGCAATATACAGGGCTAACAGGGTAACTATGTACACTTTGGCTGTTGCAGGCTATATGGGCTGCTCAGCATTATTTACATGACATGACCTAACGTTATGCAGTTACTCATCCGGTTAGCAGACTGAAAATCGCCACTTATTGGATAAGTGCCAGCGCGTGGTCAGTGCTGTTGAATATCAGACTCAGTGGGATTTATTGGGTTAGGAGGCCTGCCATCTGGATAAACCCCTTTAAATATTGGGCCCTGTGTTTATAAAATGAAATAAGGACCGATGATGATGATAATATATGGGTAATTGGATCAGAAGGCTGTGATCCACTTCAAATTCCCTCTGATGAGGGTCCCTATTTTTAATACGATAAAGAAGAAGTTTAAAATAAAAAAAATAAAGGAAAAATAAAAAGGGGGATTTCTATGAAAGTGTTAATGTGTAACCAGTAAGAATTAATTCTGATCCAATGAAAAGTGTCATAATCTGCAAAAAATGCCAGATGATGTTTGTCTCCTCTGGATGTCTCATTGCCTATGTACCTTCCAGATGTAACTCTCCCAATATGTAATGGCTGTACTGTGGTGTTATACTATTGTCTTTCAACATCTCCAATATCGTCTACATCAAATGAAACACCAGTAAGAGGTACGTCGTCTCCCACTCTAGAACATTAAGAATGATCACCAAGGGTTCTAAAGTTCTATGGACCTATTCCAGATCTGGAAGGATGATGGGTAGGAAGACCGCAAAGTTGTGTCTACAAATTCTAAACCAGGCTGCCATCTCTCCAGTCAGGTTTCCAGCTGTACACAGAGGCATCCTGCCACATACACGGGTCAATACAGGGTACTGGACGACCTAATGAACTTTCAGCCTCCACGCCCCTCCACCCCTGAGATTTTGATAATGAAACTCAACAATGATGATCATCTTGAAACCAACCCTCCCACAACAGTCCTGTAAAAATCCATAACTGGACATCTTCAAACCTATGAAGATGCACAACATAGTAGCTGCAGAAATCTTGCAAAATCTGCCTCGGGGAACTGGGGGCCGTGCCTATAACCTTCAGTCTTTTGGGAAACCGTAGCTTTGTCTGGAAGTCATGGTGACCACTAAACTGGGTGGTGTTCAGAGAAATGAAATTCTCTCCCACCCGTCATATTATCTTTCCATTTTTCTCTAACGGCCTCAGTCTACAGCAGGGGTTCTCGGGACACAGCTAGGCAGTCACAGTTTTCAGAATAACCACAAGGAACACGCATGATATAGATCTGCACGCATTGCCTGAATCGTACGCAGAGCTCTCTCATGCATATTCATTGTGGCTATCCTGAAAACCAGGCAGGCTAGTTGTATCCGGAGGACTGGGTTGAGAGCCCCTGGTCTACAGTAATCTCATCACTGTTTTGGTCTTGCTCTCCCTATTACATTGTTGATGTTCTGGAACTTAAAGTTTTTATTTTCTTGTTCTCATTTCTCATCTATTGAACACTATCTTATAGGCCAGTTAGCTCCAAAGAATTCTGTGCAATCCTTGTTAATATTTAAAACCTTGAAAAATAAAACAAGAAAAGGAAACCCATGCGTCAGCCTGGCCTTCGCATCTTTCCTTGTTATTTCAGTATCTGGAGGGGAAAAGGGGTCACTTGCATGGTGCAGCAGTGGGGATACGTTGGTTAGTGCGCATTGGATTCATCAAGGTGCCTTAATATAATTTAGGAGCATGTTTGCTAAACTGCACTAACCATTAGCGTGGGGTTTGCCATGCTGTTAACGCAGGGCCCTGTGGTAAAAATCCCAAGCTAACTGCTTAGCATGATTGTGCAGGGACTGGCCAGGTTACAGGCATTGACAGCACATTGCAGTTAAACGTGGGCTTTATGGGTGCATGCTAACCGCATGACGGTAAGGGCATCCACATATAGGTTAGCCTGGCGCAACACATTAGCAACATGCTGAAGACAGGGGGACATAGGCACATGCCCCCAAAGGGTAGAGCAGGCCTCCAGGCTAGTTTTACAGCTGATAGGCGAGCTGTGCGCCCTTTAGTAAATACGCCCTTAGTGTGCACTAAATTGATTTAATGTGCATTAATGGACTTAGTGCACCTTAATTCATCGTTTAGAGTGCATTAAATCAACACAGCATGCAATAAAAATGTCCTATTCTAATGAATGTGTGAACCTAACCAAAAAACACCTCAAAAACTGGAAAAGGTATTTGTGAAAAAAATGAAAAGTAACCAAATTTGTATTGCCTGTGCACATCCCTAAGCAGCAGTAACCACTTGATGGGACCATACTGGCTTTATCTGTCATCAGACGTAATTAGCACTCGTGGGCGTGGCGTTGGGGCTGGCCTCACTATGAGGCAAACTAGGCAGTTTCTGTGGGGCAGCAAGAACTGCAAAGCAAAGATTCTCCATGGACCAGCAGGATTGCATCAGTCACACTTGGTGATGTCCTCCGGGCGGAGCCATGCATACGGAAGTGCTCTCTAGAGCTCAGAAAGGAGGGCCTTTGAGCCCACCTAGGTAGCCCATCCTACTGGTCCGCCCCCTAGTCCAGCCAGTTTTCATTCTTCCGCCTTGCCAGCAAGACGGACCCTGCTCTCTCTCTTCATTTGTTTATTTCTTTGTTTTGCGTTTTTTACAACTATGCCCAAGTATCTTTCAAAGAAATGCCCCTATTGTGGCAACAAGAACAAGACTTCACATGGATGCACTTACTGTGGGGCAATGAAGAAAGGATACCAAGTGATGTGCCCGGCCTCCGGCTCTGGCCCTCCACTGCCTGATCCTCTGCCGGCCCCGGATGTGCCTGTACGGGCCTCCATCCCTAGCCGAGCCTCCGTTGCTGCAGAGAGTGCCCTTTCCCGGTGGGATGTGCTGCATGGAGCCTCCGTCCCCAGCCCGGTGCACCCGACTGACCTGCTTGCTGCTCCGGGACCCAACACAGTCACCCACGGAGGCGCGGAGGTAAGCCTTGCCCCTACTGCTGCAGTCTCTCCTGTTTTCATCCTCCTGGACTCCTCTCAGCTCGTCCTGCAGTCAGCTTCCAGGATCGGGTCCCCCACAGCACTCGTCCATGCTTCCCAAGATGGCGACGTGCTGCGGTCCTCCCAGCCTCTGCTGCAGTCCTCCAACTCCGCCCACCTTGGGGGCGGGACCTCTATGCCTGCGAATCCCGATCTACGCTCGGACCCAGCTTCTGCTTCCAACCCAGCCAGCCTAATCTCCACGTGGGAAACTACCGGCATCAGAGGGAAGCCTGCACGCAGCCTCGCACAGCTGCGCTTCGCACGACAGCGCCTCGCACAGCTGAGCTTCGCACGACAGCGCCTCGCACAGCTGCGCTTCGCACGACAGCGCCCCGCGCAGCAGCACGCACAACGAAGCCAGCGCACTGTTGCGCAACTCCAGTAGCCGCAGCAGCAGCAGCAGTTCCAAGAGCAAAACGCACGGTAAACGGACCAGAGTCAATGGACGCAGCAGCAGCAGCAGCAGCGACTCTAGCCACAGGGACCTCTCTCCCAAACGACGCAGGCACTCCGAGCGCCAGCGCCACCGCTCTCTGTGCCACCGGCGGGAGGATCCACGAAAGGGCAACCATAGCCGGAGCCCTTCAAACCGCAACAGGGCTAGCAGATCCAGCCATAGTAATTCTTCAGCTATCATCAGCTTATTAACACAACTCGTGAAGCAATCTGTCTCAACAATACCCTCTGCTTCAACAATACCGCGGCACACTTGTCAACCCCACATAGTGCGGATCCAGCGCACAATGCTCCGGAGGCAGCCCTTACCTCAACCCCAGAGAAGAGAACCAGAGAAAACCCACGCGGACCCTCCGACGATCCGGACCCAGAGAATCAGTCCCCCGACAGCACTGCCGATGACCACGACATTGAAGCTGCAGTGGTGGGGTCGGCATCCACAGAGCTTGCCAACTCAGAGAAGACAGCTGAGATAGAAGACCCTCCCCTGGCGGAGGATCTCACCTACCCCAAGTTCTTAACAAAACTATCCTCTGCCCTCTCTTTGAACGCCGCTGATGCGCCTGGAGAGGTTGTTCCAGAGGTTCTAAAATACCTCACCACTCCGAAGCCTGCTTTCGGACTCCCAGTGCATTAGAGACTGCTGGAAAATCACTCAAAACAGTGGCAGACACCAGCGTCAGGTCGTCCGTTTCCAAGGCGGCTTGACTTCAAGTATCAAGTGAGGCCTGTGCCTGGTTTTTCTCAGACCCAGCTACCACACAACTCCATCGTCGTCTCTTCAGCGCTCAAACGCACCAAGTCCTCATGCACCCACGCCAATAGCCCCCCGGGCCGAGACAACAAACTCTTGGATGACATCGGGAAGAAGGTCTTCCAAGGTGCTATGCTTAGTGCTAAGATTGCAGCACACCAATTTCAGCAAGTTCTCTTCCTGGACACCTGCATGGCAACCTTGAAGTCGACCGCTGCATCCCTCCCCAAGGAGTCTCAGAATCAGCTTGCCAGCGCACTTGCCGATATGTCAGAGTGCAGCAAACACCTGGCCAGCGCAACCTTTGACTCTTGACACAGCCTCTCGTACCGCCGGTACGGCTATCTCTGCGAGACGATGGGTGTGGCTGAGAGCCTCCGGCCTTCGAGATGACACCCATGACAGCATTGCTAACGCCCCCTGCACGGGGGAATCACTCTTTGGGGACAAAGTTAAAGACACTGTCAACGACATGAAAGAACACTGTACTACCTTACAAACACTAGCGGAGGACGGCTACGAGCGCCGCAGCGGAGACCATAAGAACAGTTTCCAGAGGAAATCTTACTACTCCTCCAACAAGAAGTACCCCTCCAGCAGGAAATGGCAGTATAACAAATACAGCGGTCCCCCTCACCAGCGTAACTCTCAGCGTGACCACAAGCAGAAAAAGAACAATCCACCCCCTGCAAAGAGTGAACCATCCTTTTGACGCCTACTCTCCAGTGCCCACCCCGACCGGGGGTCACCTGACCTACTTTTTAAACAAGTGGAAAGACATCTCCTCCGACTCCTGGGTTCTCGAGATCATCCGAGAGGGTTACCGGATGCGTTTCAGCTCAACCCCTCGCCAAAACACCCAACCCATCAGCAAAACCCCACCGCTCCTGTGCCGAGCCATGGCCGAGGAGCTGATACACCTGCTGTCCTCCGATGCTATAGAGCAAGTACCATCAGACGAGATAAACTCTGGCTTCTACTCCAGGTACTTCCTCGTTCCCAAAAGGACAGGCGGAGTCCGCCCCATCCTCGACCTCCGCAAACTCAACAAGTTCATCATCAAAGAGAAGTTCAGGATGTATTCTCTCAACTGCATCCTGCCCTCGATTCAACCCGGCGACTGGATGGCGTCCCTGGACCTGCAGGATGCCTACACCCACATCCGCATCCACAAGTCACACAGACAGTATCTTCGTTTTCATGTATTGGGCCAGCACTTCCAGTACAAAGTCCTCCCTTTCGGCCTATCGCCGGCCCAACGGGTGTTCACGAAATGCGTGGCAGTTCCCGCATCACATCTACGCAAACGGAATGTTTCCATTTTTCCATACCTTGACGACTGGCTCATCACAGCCCCCTCAGCAATGGAACTTCAGGAAGCTCTAAGGACTACCGAGTCCCTGATCTCCTCCCTGGGGTTCGTCATCAATTACAACAAGTCCCAGCGCACCCCCTCTCAGAGGCTGGAATTCATCGGAGCCGAGATCGACACCACACTCTCGAAGGCATACCTTCCCAAACGCAGGCTGCTCGCCTTGACCTCGCTCACGACCAGATTGGCCTCGCGGAATCCTCTTCAGCGAGATCCATCCTACGCCTTCTAGGCCACATGTCCGCTACCACGTCTGTGGTCCACATAGCCAGGTTACAGATGCAGCCGCTGCAGTGGCATCTACGTACGCACTGGAACCAGCACTTGCAGCCTCTCTCCACCCGCATCCCTATGACCTCCAGGATCAAGACTCAACTACTCTGGTGGACTGCTCCAGAGAATCTTTCAGGGGGGGGGGGAAGGACATGCAACCACCCGAGCACCAAGTCACCCTGACCACGGATGCCTCCAACTTGGGCTGGGGTGCACACATTCTGAAGTTCAGCACACAAGGGGCCTGGTCACCGCAGGAGAGACTCCTGCACATCAACCTCCTAGAGCTAAGGGCCATCAAGTACGCTCTCAAAGCCTTCCTAACGCATGTGCAGAAGAAAACCGTCCTCATCCAGACGGACAATCAAGTGGCCATGTTCTACATCAACAAGCAAGGGGGCACGGCATCTCGGTCCCTCTGCAAGGAAGCCCTGCAGATCTGGTCCCTTGCCCTGACTCACGGGTGCAACATCCGAGCCTCCTATCTGCCGGGCGACCAGAACACCTTAGCCGACAAGCTCAGCAGGCAACTGCAACCTTACGAATGGACACTACTCCCGGAGGTCACCGACAGCCTCTTCCGTCAGTGGGGGCGCCCGAACATCGACCTGTTTTGCCACGGAACAGAACGCAAAATGCCCCCCGTTTTGCTCCAGGCACCCTTCCAACAAGAGACTGGCGGCGGATGCATTCGACGTGTGCTGGGGGGAGTGGTCTCTCGTGTACGCCTTTCCCCCGACCCCCCTCATCCCGGCGACACTCCAGCGGTTGGTCCGCGACAAGGCTCGCGCCATCCTAGTGGTTCCCTTTTGGCCCCGACAGATGTGGTTCGCGCTGCTCCAACGCCTAGCGCAAGGGAAACCGAAGCGCCTGCCACTCCGGCCGGACCTACTCACGCAGGACGGAGGCAAAACGAGGCACCCCGACCTCAAAGCCCTGGCTCTCATTGCCTGGAGGTTGAGCGGATGAGCCTTTCTACACTCCAGCTATCATCTGAGGTGCAAGACGTGGTCCTAGCAGCCAGACGCCCCTCTACCAGGAAATCTTATGGCCTCAAATGGAAAAGATTCAGCATTTGGTGCACTGCGCAAGGACTGGAGCCCACCACGTGTCCTCTTCCCAGTGTCCTGAAGTACCTTGCTTCTCTGTCTAACCTTGGCCTTAAGACTCAGTCCATCAGAGTGCACCTTTCGGCAATTGCAGCGTTTCACGCCCAGCCTGAAGGGGCAACTTCCATTGCAGCACTACCTTTGACAAACCGCTTCATGAAGGGACTGGCTAATTTGAAACCCCCAATCAGGCAACCCGTTCCGTCATGGGACCTCAACACTGTCCTCTGCCGTCAGACCGAGGACCCCTTTGAGCCACTACAGTCGGCGGAGATGAAGTTTGTCTCCTGGAAAACCCTGTTTCTGGTTGCCATAACGTCGGCCAAGAGAATCAGCGAGCTGCAGGCACTAGTGTCCCATCCCCCTTATACACAGCTACACCAGGATAGAGCATCCTTACGAACCAACCCGAAGTTCGTGCCCAAGGTGGCATCCGCCTTCCACGTCAATCAGTCCATTGAACTCCCGTCTTTCTTCCCAGAACCCCATGCCTCCGAAGAAGAAAGCCGCCTACACACGCTGGACTGTCTCCGGGCCCTTCGGATCTATCTGCTGCGAACTCAACCCATTCGCAAAGGCGAACAGCTGTTCGTATCCTTCGACCCTAGCCGGCCGGGCAGGCCGGTCAACAAGAGAACCCTCTCTCACTGGGTCGCCTCCTGCGTCTCCCACTGCCTAGACCCCACAGGCACTCAGAATTTGCCGAGAGTGGGCCCTCACAAGCTAAGAGCACTGGCAACCACAATTGCCAACTTTCGTTCTGTTCCTCTGACGGACGTCTGCAGAGCGGCCACCTGGTCCTCCCTGCACACGTTCCAGAAGCACTACTGCCTTGACCTCAGTGCCCAGGAAGACTGCGCCCTTGGGACTGCCATCCTTTCCACTGCAACGGATGGGCAGATAGACATTGGCCCAGTAGCCGGGCCGCCCGTACCTGCTCCTCCTGTAGCATGTCAGCACTGTTAATTGCACTGTTGCACAGTCACTGTTATTAGTCATCACTGTTAGTTGCACTTTACAGGCACTGTTGTTAGTCAGCACTGTTAGTTGCACTGTTACTCAGCCACTGTTGTTCGTACACTGTTAGCACTAGTTGCCCGTTGCACAACTGCTGTTTGCACAACTGCACGATCTTGTATGCAACTTCACCTATTACTGCAATAAAGATGTTCATCCTATTGCGGCTCAGAGCCTCATTTAGTAACTAAGCTCCTTCTCCACTCAGCGTTCTCCACAGCTGGGGAGGCACCAAGTGTGGCTGACGCAATCCTGCTGGTCCATGGAGAAAACGAGGTTACTTACCTGTAACAGGAGTTCTCCGTGGACAGCAGGATAAGTCAGCCAGACAATCCCGCCCGCCTCCCCTGGAGGAGGTCAGCCTGCCGTATCCGCTCCCTGTCCGGGAACTAGCTAGCTAGGAACACACTGGCCGGACTAGGGGGCGGACCGGTAGGATGGGCTACCTAGGTGGGCTCAGAAAGGCCCTCCTTTCTGAGCTCTAGAGAGCACTTCTGTATGCATGGCTCCGCCCGGAGGACGTCACCAAGTGTGGCTGATTTATCCTGCTGTCCACGGAGAACTCCTGTTACAGGTAAGTAACCTCGTTAACAGGACAGACAACCACACAAACTCAAAGACCCATTAACATGTACTCTTATCTGCAAGGAGCGCGGATAATATTCAATAAACCCATGCATGGGGGATTTGGAAATTGCTATCTTTGTGTGCACGCATGTGTATACATATCTGAAAGGGTGGAGGGGCATTTTAGAAAGGATGGCCAAGTGCAATCTGGGGCGTCTAAGCCAGAATGTCTTTAAAAAAAACAAAAGGTCTACAGTAGGTACAGCCACGATTTCACAAATGTGGATGTGCTCGATATGGACATTTGCAGGGGCCATTGGATAAATATCCCCAGAATAGTATTTCAGAACCTGGACATCTAGGAATAGCCTAATGGTTCGACTAATGGGCTGGGACCAAGGAAGCCAGGGTTCAAATTCCACTGCTACTATCATCGCGATTGTGCCGCATACTGGGGATAATGGAATATTTTCTTCTTCTACACCCGCTGGATGTTTTTCAGCCAAAACAAGTACTTTCTCAGTGCTTAGCTATGACTCCAGACATCCAGGATGTTTCTGAGATTAGGCAGGGATGTCCAGGGGTTCTTGGAAATGCCCCAGCTATGCCTCCGCCATACCCCTTATTCAGACTTGGACATCCTCATGCTAGGGACATCCACAGACCCAACTTTTAAGATGGCTCCGGACATCTCTAATGTCTGTTTTTAGATGTCCAAAACATAAATAGTGCTTCCAAAATAACCCCATGCTGTCCAATTATGCATTTGACAAGATTACTCTGGGGAGGGGGATACTGCTGTGATCATGACTGCTGTGTTTAAGTATCAGAATCTCAGGTAGGAGGGGGAAGAGGATGGGGAGAACTAGGGGCCTGAAAGGTAAAAGGGGGAGGGGGGGCAAGGCTGTAAGTTTGCCGTGGGTGCCAAATACTCTTTTCACCTGCCCTGTGTGACATTCGTACGTGACAGCCTGAAGTACACACCACATACTCGTTCACTTTCCTAACATACGAAACGTTCATGGCATGCATAAGACCTGTTAGTGTATCCTATTGCAAAGGGGACGTGGAAAATCAAAACAGAACCCAACAACATTTTCAACTAACTTTTTCATGATAATACTGAAGCTGTCTAGGTACCCTGCCACCGAAATATAAGTTCATTCTGTCGCCTGATACTAAGTTACAAACAAACAGACACAATTCTCTATGTAACACATTCTTAGGTGAAAATAAAACATTGGTTAAGTTTGGTTGTAAGTGGATTCCACCCCCCCCCCCCCCCCTCAGCAAGTAATTCAATTTTATTTTTAAATTACCTAGCAGATAAGATGAAGGATCGCTCAACACTTTCAATGTTTAGCTCATTCTGATAAGCCTCCTGGGTCGGTTTTCTCACCTAAAGATGGGGGCAGAAGATACCTTTCATAGGCCATTGTTAGCTCTACCCGAAAAGGCTGTTGAGATCTTTGCAAGAGTTTAGGAAACACAAATTTAACAAAGTAACTAGCCTTTCCCTCCATCCCACAAAGCAGACAGTCATATCATAGAGATATGCTTAATACCGCAATCACATTTTCAGAGCCTGGCTCAAACACACATGAAATGAGTTTTCAGGGGCTCAGTCTTAATCTTCAGAGGCATATTTGTGGTGGTTCCAGCCCATTACAAGTTCCATCCATCACTTTGCCTCAACGTAAGTAAGCTAACCATGAGAAATAAGTAAATAAAATGAGGGTTAACACACTTGCTGACACAAATATTCATCAACAATTGTTTCTTGCAATGAGGGAAACAGAGGTTTTCATGTTTGTGTCCACAAGGCAAAATCCCAGGGACGCTGGATAAAGCTGTCCCTGACTGGATGTTGGCTACTGCAAAACGGCACAGCCTGGACTCCGCGCTCCACAGCTGCTGCACCCTCCGGCTTTCGGGTCCAGTCCGATATCATTGCACTAACCGAGACCGACAGATCAGCATCTGCATTTCTCATGCTGCTGGGCAGAAGGCCCAACAGGTTCAGGAACCGAGAAACACTAAAATGAACAATCCTGCAAGGAGGGCTTTGATTTGCAGCTAGGCCATTTTAGTCTTTTCTCAGCTCTCCCTTCTTGATGTACCAAGTAACCAATCCACACAGCTCAGCTCACGTACCTTCATTCCAGCTAGGGAGAGCATGTTATTGAGTTTGTACATTCCTGACTGCACTGGGGTTGTATACAGGAGGGCATCATTGAACTGCAAAAACAAAATTGTGAGTTAATGCAAAAAAGAAAGATTAAAAAACCACAGTGGAAGTTAGCAAATGCTAGTTGGAATTTTATGAGATGACATAAGCACGTTAATGACTAAAATATCCCCCACCTAGACACGCACTTGGTATGGATGTGCTTTTGTTTCGGAATGAAAGTGTCAATAGCGTGTCCTATTGTGCAATAGGGTGCATTATTTAAAAAACAATACAGACGGAAAACACTAAAAACCCCCAATGAAATGAAATTAACACTTTTCTCCCTGCACACTCCTAGTCCTTGGTGCCTAAAAATAATCATCCTCTAAAAAAATTACCCCTAGAAAAGATTAGAGCACAGCACCACTGTTCCCTCTAAGCTGTGCGCGTGTGCGCGCGCACACACCTCGCCGAGCGAGCGCACATACTTTACAACAGAGCGCACAAAAATTACGGCTCTGATTCTGATAGAAAACAACAGAGACGTCTTAAAATTTAAAAGTTATGATTGTAATTACTAGAAATTTCCCGCTTCATTTAGTGATCATCTATTTTCATTTAATTTGATTAAAATCATTGTGGTGTACATACTGTATTCTGACGTGTAGTCAAATTTTAAAGTATATAAATCTGAGTGTCGTTATGTGGCACACAAAAATTTAACCTTCCTTCAGCTGATATTTTATGCGCACACAGCCTACAAAAAATTAGAGGGAACACTGCACAGCACCTATGCCAAAGTTCAAAAATGCACGTATTTTATGTTTGCTTTTTATAAAATAATCTAAGCACGCATCTGTCTTTATAAATTGGGCTCCCCAAACTATCCCTAACAGAGCGCAAATGCTCCCGCACAAAATTTACACCTGCTCCGAAAGATGACACAAATGTGTGTCCATCATAACTCTGCTCCTGCTTCACCCAAATTACGCCCGTAGGAAAGCCTACATGCGACACATGCTTCAGTACATGCCATCTCGTCAGTGCATGTACTTCCATGCATATAGTGGACTGTGCAACATTAAGTGAGCCCTCTTCCACATGTCAAACAGACTTTGTACATGAAAACGGTTTATAAAATTACTCCCAGAATGGGGAAAACAAGCCTCAGAGACTAAGTCCTTGAGGGGAGGGAGAGGAGAGCAAGGAAATACCCTGCTGTACCCAAATGCAACTTGCCTTGAGTTGCCAAAGGAACAAGAGCTAAATGCAAACTAGAGCGCAGCAAAATAATACTGAACCCAACAATTCACAGTCAGCCTGATGCAGAAATGTGTCCTGGCATTTGCTAGGCATCTGCATGGCGTTTACATCAAATTCTCTGTGCTAAAGCAGGCCCATGATGCAAGAAAGAATCTAAAAAACCAAAAAGCTACCATAAACACTGCAGAGGTGAGTGCACTAACGGCAGGGCACCACGCATTTAAATCCATAGAGCGGGATGGGAATGAAACAATTAGCGATGTAGCCCAGAAGCGGTGGAATGCGCAGAACACCAGAAGGCTGAACTTAACGCGAGACTTTAATGCAAGGTCTAAGGATTAGCTCATAGGTCTGCAGTTGAGGAATTTAAGTCCATTTCTTCAGTGTACGGCCACAGTAACTTGCTTCTAGCTTTGCTGACGAGACTGCCGAAAGAAGACGACGGAGGGGGAAGCCTGCTGGAACTTCTGTTCAGAATAATGTGCAAAGGTACCTTGTTTGTGCATAGGATATACAGGTGCCTGCTAATGCAGACCCCTGTGTGCCCGCTAATGCAGACCCCTGTGTGCCCACGCCTGGCTTGTTCTCCTGGTTTAGCGCAGACTATCTGCACAGAGCTAATTTGCATGCTGTTTGTTTACAGCATCGCTGCGCTAAATCTGCCTGAGAAAACCCTGTACTAGAGCTTTAGTGAGAGGCTCCAGCGCAGGTTTTCTGCATAGGAATCTCTTTATCATATCAAGGCAGGCGCTGTATGACTGTAGGTCTTCTAGGAGGGCATATTTCAAAGCCATTTACGTGCGTAATTGTTGCTTTTTCCAGGTAAAAGGACCTGGCTGAGATTTGCTTTCTTCTACCCAGCTGAGAATAGGCATGCACTTTGAAGAGGCATTGGGGGGGAGGGAGGGGGAGGTCAGAGGAGAAAGGCAGCCTTTGCATTTTCAAAAGCATGCATGATATTTTGTCCTCCCCTCCTTGCCCCATCACACAAATGGCTACTGCAGGTACATAGGCACTTTTAGGTGACAATTTTGTAAACTCCTGTGAGTTAACACAAGTTGCTCTGCATGTACATGGGGCCTGTTTCATAGAGTGAAGTATACACGTACTTTACTTTATCAAACAGGGGAGTAAAGATGTTCCTCTGTATAGTCCTGCCAGTTATGCCCACTCCTAAATAGTCCAGAAATGGGCATAAGTTACAGAAAAGCAACAGCAAAGTGCAGGCACAAGCCCCCATTCATGTGCGCAAGTCCTTTAAATTAGCGACTTGTGTGCATACTAGCACGTGACTTTCTATGTGTCCCTTATAAAATGACCCTCTTAGGGGCTGATTTTATATCAGGTCACCTGATATAAAATAAGTAGCTGCTTATTTTAAGACGACATGTTAGCGCCTGTGTGCCTTTATAAAATAGCATCACAAAAGAAAAAACCTGCCAAAACTGCAGCTAAAATATGGCCCATAATGTGTATCTGCTCAGAAGTTGGTGTAAATAGATGCAGATGACGTACGTGTACGATGCATATTTTATAAACCATTCAACGACTGACTCCACCCGAACACACCTATATGCGGGTCACATAAAGGTGTCATCACACATACTTGTACACATGTATCCTGCACTATTTTCAAAGAGGACGTTCATTTATTTTAGTTATTTAACAGGTTTTTATATACTGCTTTATCATTTCACATGGGCTGCCGCCGCTGAGCCTAGCCACTCCCGACCCTGCTGCCGCCGCCACCAGAATTAGAAGCAGTGGGGTGCAATGTCGTAGCTCAGCATGGGGAGAGGGTGGTGCAGTTTGACATGCAGGTGAGTGGGGGTGGAAGGCCATGTGAGCCAATGCACATGGCCTGCCACAGTTGCCATGCTGCCCACGTTTGTCTGCCACCCTAGGTGGCCGCCTAGTTGACAGATCAACCCTGGGTATACACAGTATTCTTCTCCAGCACCATAATTCAAAGACATTGATTTTCTTCCTGTCTATCTTTTTTACTGTCCAACCTTTGCATCCATAAGATGTTATTGAAAATACCATGGCTTGGACACGTCAAATCTTTGTATGAAGAGCGATATCTCTGCTCTTGAGAATCTTGTCTAGGTTCTTCATAGCCATTCTGCCAAGAGCAACGTGTCATCGTATTTCTTGACTGTTTGTCATTTCTGTATGGATTATCAATCCAAGCAAGTTAAAGTTGTCCACTATTTCAATTTCTTCTCCATCAACGATGAAGTTATTAATTTTGCCAGTTGTCAGGATCTTTGTCTTCTTTATGTTACGGTGCAGGCCCATTTTCAGATACTGTTCTTTGATACTGAGAAGCAAATGTTTCAGATTGTCTTCACTTTCAGCCAGTAACGTGGTATCATCAGCATAGCAAAGGTCGTTGATGAGTCTTCCACCAATCTTCACACCTCGGTTGTCTTCATACAATCCTGCTTCTCTGATGATTTGTTCTGCATATAAATTAAAGAGGTAGGGGGAAGTATGAAGCCTTGTCGTACACCTTTACTGATTTTAAACCATTCTGTTTCTCCTTGTTCTATTCCAACTGTTTGTTGATCAATGTAAAGGCTGTGCAAGAGAACTATCAGGTGTTCTGGTATATCCATGCTTCTTAATGTGGCCCGGAGTTTATATGGGCTATTATAAAATTGTTCTCCTGAAAACCAAGTCATCCACAAAAACATCATTTCCCACTTATTCGGGAAATGAATAATGCTCGCTGGTTTTGTCTAGAAACAAAATCAATTCTATTTACAGTGGCCTCATGAAAAATACATCATTGCTGGAATGAGCGAGAAGCTCATTTCTGACCACAAATACAGCACAGATAGTCCTTTAGAGGAGAAATCCCATGCCATACTACTTCATACAGTGTGAATAAAAATGCAAAAATATGATTTGTCCCATGGGAAATTTCACCACAACATTGGTCGGTTTAAGCTTTCTTAGAGCAAGGCTAGAATCCTAAACAAAGACCCATTTTGACACTTGTGTAACAGTAGAGGCCATTGTTGTCCTGTCAGCTACAGCATACTCATGTCCAGTAAGATGCTCCTTTTTAGCAAAATCTCAAGTTATTTATCATCCGCTTATTTTGACATAATTAAACCCAGAGGTAAATGCAACGATGTGGGTTTGAACTTTACTCATAGCAAAACCATAAGATCTACAGGGAGCAACATGTTTGGAAGAGCAAACTGCAAACGGTCACATTTACCATCAATTTATATAAAATGCTTCAGGATAATATCTAAAAGGATTTATATGTTTTTCGGCAAACATTAGACATACAAAAGTCCTCTTTCTGTCAATTTTCAATAGCACTATACAGAGAGAGGGTAATTTTAGAACAGGTCACCTGCGTGTGAAGACAACGTAGGCGCAGGTTTGAAGGCGTCAATGTGTATTTATAAGATATTAGCACAAACCTATCAGAAATAGTGGTGAGATTGAAGCCGGGGCATTTATACGTGATCAGGAGCAGACGTAAACGTTATGCACTATTTTATAAAATACATCCAGAAAATCATGACACTGCCAATGCTCCACCCAACTCTCTTTAAAGCTGCACATAAATACGTCTTTATGAGCTTCCTGGAAGCCCAGTGATAATATCAGCGCCCCTTTCATCTTGTGCCCTGTGCAGCCGCACCATCCACACAGCCCTTGGTACAGCCTTGGACTTTAGGCCTGCAGGCTTGTCAGCAGGCATAAAGTGAACCTTATCACTATGTGAACAGCAGCTGAATATCGCTACCATCCATATAGCAACCAGCAGGGACCACATTCTATATATATTCAGCACTGTCAGCTATTTGTATAGAGGCACTATATATACAAATTCTTATATGCCTTAGCCAGCGTTTAAAAAACACAGTCACCGCCAGCTCTGAATATTAACCTGGCTAATTATTTTAAGTTGTAGTATTTAAAATTCTTTCCAAGTCAAACACCACTGCATCTCTGAGAGCAGCCAGGTTTGAAAGTTCGCCATCACGTTACACACTGGATCAACTGAACCATTAAGTGATGTCAGGAATGACATCATACGCAGTAGAAACCAATCACACAGCAGCATCTATGATATGGCACATAATTCTGCTGCGTACATGGCAACATGTAGCTGAAGAAATTTCAAAACTTTTGTTTTAAAGAAACGCTTTTCTTTAATAGGCACAGGGCTGCCAGAGACGGAAAGAAAAGAAAGGTTATATAGTTGAGTAACTGTGTTTACTCGGCGTGCATGAAGTTAATGTAGTATCTATGGCGACTTCTCTCTGAGTGCTCAGAATATCTTTTTTTTTTTTTTCAGTTTTACTGTCTTCAAAACAGTTTTCTGATCGCCACTGGTCAGATTTACCTCTACTCTTGCCCCAGAGAGGCCACCACACAGTCTGGATGAACTGAATCCAATGTGAAAGTTTGCACTACTTCAACGGGTTGCCATCGGAATTAAATGCTGGGAGATTTACATGGCTGCTTACCAGGAAAAACATTCGAGGCTGCATGACCTTCCTGGACAGCTTCATCAAAGTTCCTTCTTTCAAGAAGACCTGGGCAATGCAAAGAGACAAAACAGTAATTCAGTGCACATGGGAAGGGCGCACAGTGCATGCAGACAGAGCCCGTCCTTGCCTCTAACCCACAGCACAGAGAAAATGAGAGTTGGGAGCAACATGGGAATAACTTAATTGCTGACACTAACATAGTTTGCAGATTGTGGTTTCACCACAAGCATGCAAGAATGCACTCCCGAGCGCTCTGAAAGCCTGTAAGACAATTTTCCAAAAGGTGTGTGTGTGTGTGTGTACGAGGGGCCTGAATTGGGAGGGAGGAGCTCAAAAGGATATGCGCAAACACTTTCTCACTGGTTGAAGCATCTTCCACAATCGTTATTATCTGCTTTTCCAAAATGGGTCTCTTGCCTCAAACTCTACATCACTAGTTCACGGTCTCTCTGGAACGTTTTTGCCACTTTGCTCTCCTTATTTCCTACAAAAGCCAAACTGCCTAGGCCAGGGCTGGATTTAGGATGCTGGCTCCCATAGGCAGGGCGGGAGAACAGCAGGAAATGGCGCTAAAGCACGAGGAATCAGGCTCCCATTTATTCTAGGAATCTGGTGCCTTCAAAATCTGGTACCCTAGGCAGTTGCTTATGCCTGAACTGGGGCCTAACCCTGGCTCTTTCTTGAGCGCAAAAGAACGGCAACCCAAGCTGTGAATGGTGCCTACAGCAGCCTTTTTTCATCATCTGCATCCATCTCCCACATGCCCTCATATGCTTCCAGATGTCAGTAGCTGCAGCTTCAGAAGCAAACTTAGAGCCGTTTCCAGTCTTATCCTCTTATCATGTGACAAGGACAAGGTCCTGGTATTCACCAAACCCTGCAGCATTCCTTCCAGAATGCACTTTGCGGACCTATCGTAAATCGGATTAACGTGACCGTGAAGTGGAGCACAGGGACCCCACATCTATGCATGCCTGGAGTTGAATTCCTTCCCAGTTTAAGCCTGGCAATAACTGGCAAGATGCCTCAATGGTCTTCCAGTCATCCCAGTGAGCTGGAAGCTTAGGGCAGAAGGCTTCCATTCCAGCTCCCTGCTGAATCTCTGTCACATCTGCAGAGTATTAGAGTTGGCAGTGATGTTAACGAGATTTCAGGGTTTATGTAATACAAGTAAACTTCAGAGGAAACTATACAAGCAGGCTTTAATGTTATACCAATCAGACTCACAAATACAAGAGCTCTGAATCTAAGGTCGGTTTGCGAGTGCTTTACACTAGGAAATCATCATCTGTGCACTGCTTTTCACAAAGCTTTATTTAGCTGAAGCTTCAATGCACAATTCATGCTCAAGTTTGTGCGCGTAATATCATGTAAAAAACACAATAAACTGGGAGACAGAGGGTTGAATGAGGGCGATATTGGTCCTTTCGGAAAGTGCTAAAAAACAGTTTGTGCCCTGCTCAGCTAAACAGCCTGCATAAAGAGAGTAATTTTATAACCGAGCGCCTAGTTTTAGGCACCCATAATGCACCTACAGTATCTTAGGCCTATTTCATAAAGAAATGGAAAGTAGATACCTACTTTTCTTTATAAAATAGGAACATAAGTCGCTGAAAACTGGTGTAAAGCTCATGCCTAGATTTTTCAAGAACATGCAAAAATAACAGTATTTTATAATATATGCAGGTAAATTTGCACACCCACATTGAAAGTATATGTCATTGGTCATACGTGTGTACTTACAGAATAGCAACCATCTAAAGCATGCATGTAAAGACCCATTAATGTGTGTTATGTGGTGCGTAACTCTGCCTCCTCACAAAGTAACCTAAAGAGTGCTTTCAGGGATGACACTACCGCCAAGCGAACCAAGGCATTCACCTAGGGTGACAGAATTTGGTGGGGGACCAGATGGAGGCTCATGTCCTGCCAGCTGAAAAGAGACCGGAGTCAGCCAGATGGCGTGACAAGAGCCTGTGGTGCGACTCCTCAACGCCCTTCTAACCTCTTTCCTTAAGGTCAGCACTGTGAGCATGGTCCTGGGGTCAGCACTTCCGTGAGACCAGCATCAAGGAGTACCGGCCCATAACCAAGCACTTTGAAGGTACTCGTACTGCCGAATAAGAGAAGGCATATCAGCAAATTTGTTGGAGGTTTGTGGGGTGGCATAAGGCCTATTTTCCTATGGCACTGTGGCCCCAGCTCTGAGTAGTTTGCAAAAGACACTGATAAGGCTTTACCCTTCCTGGTTGCACGATCTCGTGATGGCCATTTAGACTGTACTGAATCTGCATCAGCTTCTGAAAATTATCCTGAAAGGAGGAAAACACAAGCTGGATTCATCTAGATGAACTGGAATTCTTTATATTAAACTCTGTGGCAGATTCTAGTGGATATACTTACTCCCTGCTTCATGATCTCATTGGCATGGTTGGCGACCTCTATGACAACCGCAAGAGCCACTAAAACAAGCAGGAAGACTTGGTTAGAGGCTGGTGCCCAGGGTTTAGCATTCAGCAATATTTTAGATCCAAAATAATTAGTTCCAAAGAGAAAGGTGATGTAAAATGATGATTAGATTATGACTGGGACAAAGAACATCTCATATTTGGGGAATCGTAGTGAATCTGGTAGCAACCAAAAGTAATCAGTCCCTGAGTGGTCTATGTGAAACAAGTCGGTGGCCTTAGTCCAGCTCTAACACAACAAAAATTCATCCCAGTATCACTATTAAAGCCAATCTCAAATCTGTCGTCCCTTTAGGGGATGAAGCGTACACTGGAGGGGGAACCAGCTCTGACTGCCCTACAGCTAAATGGAAGACTTCCAATGGCAAGAATGATTCTAAAGTCCTAAAAGTAAACCTTACAAAGCAAAATGAATTAGTGTCATAGTAACCATTTGCCAATTTATCCAAATGGCTGATCACTCAGACTGCGACATTCAGTTTGCCAGGACTGACTCTGTAGTTTTGCTAACTGAGAAGCTGAGCAATGAACAAGCTTTTGCCAGCAAGCACCTTATTTCTTTATTTAGATTTCACTCAGGCCTTACAGCTGAAGACGAGTCACATTCAGGTGCAATAAGTAGTTCCCTGTCCCCAGAAGGCTTATAATCCAGTTTTGTACCTAACACAATGGAGGATTAAACGACTCATCCAAGATCACAAGGAGTGACGGCGGGGTTTGAACCCTGGCTTCCCTTAGTTGTCAGCCCGCTGCACTAACCTCTAGGCTATTCCTTCACCATAAACTTCAGGAAGCTCCCATCTGGTCATGACACTTCCTATATCATCTGATAGTTCACTGGGCTGTACCACAGGAGATCGGAAGGGAAAGTTTGATATCCAGCAGACATCCTCCTTTGTTCATTTCTAAGCACTGCATATGTAAGTCTGGCGGGACACTGGGATTCTTTTAGGATATGAAGGGCCGTCAGGTATGCGGCTTCTGTTTATTACATTTTTTTAATCTTGTCACAAAGTTACGTGTTTATATTACTTTTTCCTTTGTCTGTTTCCAATGAGGTGCTCTCCTTTCAGTGGACATTTCCTGTTAAAGTCCTCACAAACAAGCTAGCTCAGCTCCCCAAAATCCATAAACAGATCTGATTTTCAGGACAGTCAAAATGAGCAAATTAACTAGCCTCTGAAACTATATGGGGGGGGGGGGAGGTATCTTCTGAACAACGATCCACTGGCATCTCTCAAGGACCAGATTGGGTCTATTTCCAAAGTATAATAAAATGAAAACTCAGAGACTAGAGCTCTTGTCCTTGAAAGCGCATGCTTCTATAAGTCTGTTAGAAAAGCATGACCAACCTCTGAGTCATTCATGATACTATAGACTGAACCCGCCCCCGCGCCCCCCCCCCCCCGAAATGTTTACCTTGGGTATCTTTATAGTCTGAAGAGTCTTCTGAGAGATTCTTTAAATAATCTGCAAACCCAAATGGAAATATATACATTATCCAAAACTCTTGTAAAAAATGTAAAATCTTTGGGCAGTACAGTCTTTCAAATATAATAACACATGTACAGTTTTCTGCATTTAACACTTCTGAACTGGTTGGTATGCACTAACTTCAAATAAATAAACCTTAGCCGTAATCTAATCCAGCAGAGTCAATTGCACTCTCACACTCCACACAGATGTATATAACTCTGTACATACATTCCGGAGCCCCCTCTCCGGGACCCAAATTGTAAAAAGTTGCTATGTTCAGCCGCAGTAGTGTAAATAGTTAATGTCTCAACCATGTTCAACTGTTCTGGTAATGTTTTAATGTTCAGAAGTTTAATGTATGGTTAACTGTTGTTCATTGTAAACCGCCCCTGATCTCTGGAAGGGGCGGTATATAAATGTTTTCAAATAAACAAACATCTACAGAGAGTTAAGTCTTTCAAGGATAAAAGACCAGAAAGCAGTTGTCCCTGGGGATTTAAATGAGGGCAATTTCAGCAGACTAGATAAGGGAGAAGGCAGACTGGAGAAGACAGAGAGATTAGGAGGCAGAGTAAAGCGAGAGGATAAAGGAATATCAGGATGAAAGAGGAAAAGGAGATAACATCTAATATGGAAGAAAGAATCAAATAAGAGTGCTTTTCAAAACTTAGGGGGCAAGGTTCAAAGGGATTTTCTGCAGGTAAACAGGTGCATATGCAGAAAAAGACTTAAAACAAACTCTTCAATCCCCCATCCCCATAGTGCAGGGAAAATGGCAATATTGGGAGACAAGAGGTGGCACCATCCCAGTTATTTTTTAACTCCTACGTATGCTTGCCGGCCAGTGCTCATGTATCCACAGTGCTCTCCGGGCAAGACATTTTCAAAGGGAAACTGCAAGTTATTTTCCTTTGAAAAGGAGCTTGTATCCATAGGACTGCAAAGGAAACATGGGCCTGAAAGCACTGTGGAGAGAAAGGGAGAGAGGAGCCGCCAGTGGAGTGCAATGGACTGAAAACAACAGTGAGATAGGGACAACATAGCAGACCAGATCAAAAGGACAATGGGGAAAAGCAACAGAAATAGCAAACAAACCGACTGCTTATTTTTGGGTCTTTTTTTGTTTTTTTAGTGGTCTAATCCTGCTACTTGGGCAACAGGCACTGCATCATATTTAGGGGATTGGAGAAGGGCGGATGTGGTACCTCTTCACAAAAGTGGTGACAGGAAAGAAGTGACAAAACTACAGGCCCGTGAGCCTTATCTCGGTGGCAGGAAAAGTAATGGAGGCACTTCTGAAAGAGCGAATAGTGGACTTTCTCAAAACCAACAGGTTGCATGGATCCCAAGGCAACATGGTTTTACCGAAGGACGATCTTGCCAAACAAATCTGATTGAGTTCTTTGACTGGGTGACCAGAGAACTAGATCAGGGGCATGCGATGGATGTCATCTACCTGGATTTCAGCAAAGCCTTTGACACTGTCCCTCATAGGAGGCTTATCAATAAACTCAGTAGTTTGGGGATGGGTCCCAAGGTGGTGAACTGGATCAGAAATTGGTTGACTGACAGACGACAGAAGGCGATGGTAAATGGAGCTCACTCGGATGAAAGGAGGGTGATTAGCGGGGTGCCCCAGAGTTCGGTCCTGGGCCCGGCACTTTTCAATGTATTTGTGAGTGATATTGCTGAAGGACTGCATGGAAAAGTCTGTCTTTTTGCAGATGACACAAACATTTGCAACAGAGTGGACTCCCCTGAGAGAGCAGATAACATGAGGAAAGATCTACAAAAGCTGGAAGAATGGTCTAATGCTTGGCAGTTAAGATTTAATGCAAAGAAGTGCAGTGCCATGCACTTGGGAAGCATAAATCCAGGGGAAATGTACACGATAGGTGGTGAGAGGTTGGTGTGCATGGACCAGGAGAAGGACGTTGGTGTGATTATTTCTGTGGATCTCAAGGTGTCAAAACAGTGCGACAAGGCGGTGGCAAAAGCCAGGTGGATGTTGGGCTGCATACAAAGAGGAATTACCAGCAGAAAGGAAGAGGTACTAATGCCACTGAATAAGTCACTGGTGAGGCCTCACTTGGAATACTGTGTTCAGTTTTGGAGACCATATCTTGCAAAGGATGTAAAAAGACGAAACTGTTCAGAGGAAGGCGACCAAAATGATTTGGAGCCTGCGTCAGAAGCCTTATGAGAAGAGACTTGAAGACCTAAATATGTACTGTACACTCTGGAGGAGAGGAGGGACAGGGGAGATATGATTCAGACCTTTAAATACTTAAAGAGAAATAATGAGCAAACAAACCTCTTGCAAAGAAGGGGAAGCTGTAAAACTAGAGGGCATAACATGAAGCTGCAAGGGGGTAAATTGAAAGGCAATGTCAGGAAATACTTTTTCATTGAAAGGGTGGTGGATGCTTGGAATGCCCTCCCGATGGAAGTGTTGGGGGCAAATACAGTGCCAGAATTCAAAATGGCATGGGACAGACATAGTGGATCCCTTTACAGCAACAGGATAAAATCAAAATAAACTTAACTAACTAATTTCTCAACATACAGGGGTGTCCTACACAGAGCGGTGGGTTCACCCCTTAAACAAAGTCATGGGGAGGGATGGCCTGCACGGAGCGGCAGGTGCACCTACTCTTGCCATCTTACTGGGCAGACTAGGACCATACTGGTCTTTATCTGCCGTCATTTACTATATTTGTTACTATGATTATATTGAATCTGGTACTGCCCAAAAGTCCTTCAGCCATGAACGGTCTAAATGAAACAACCAGGAACCTCCATCCATTTCCAAGGAGGATTACAAAGTTAGAGTGCAAATTGTGAAAGAAAATGTTAGAAGACAAAAATAAAATAAACAAGGTGGAAAGGAATGGCCAATCTAGCTTTTTGCCACTAGAGGTCACCTCTACTTTGTGAAATGATTAACTAAAGCACATTCCTATAATCTCTTCACATTTATAGTATCAAGGGACAAAGGTCACAATGTTAAATTAGGCCTAATGGCAACTCTTACACTGCCAAGAAAACCCAGGAGCTTCTGGGTCGCCAGGAGTCAGGATTGACTCGAAGGCATACATTGCATTGCAATGGCAACTCTTAAGAGCTGTGTCATAAAATGGGGTTAGAACAACAGATTACCAACACATACTTGAATTCAAAGTTTAAGAGGCCAAGCCAAGGGTACTGCAGAGGCAGAAAATGCCTAACAGCCTAATAAGTTATGAAAAACAAAGGACCTGATATCTGAAGGATTTATGCACCTATCTTTGAGAGTTAGGCTACTAAATGAGCCTCTTTGAAAATTTACTACAGTTGCGTACCTAAATGTTTTCTTAAAATTTCATTAAACTCAAATTTAGGAATATAAAAAGTGGAATGCAACGGGCTGGGGGGGGGGAATAGGGCGGGGGTAAAAAATAAAAAGCTCAGCACTGATTTTCAGCACTACGTCCCTAAATCTGGCTCATAAATGAATGGCAGGCCTAAATTTAGAGGCATAATTTGTTAAACTCCTAAATTAGGTTGAATTTTCAGCTGAAAACTTAGGGCCCAACATTCAAAGGCGTTTACACATTTTACTGACCTGTAAACTGTGTAAATGCTGCTTAGAGGGATAAGTCAATGGCACTTACACGGTTAGCGCCGCTAAATATCCCAGAGTAATGCCGCAATACATCACGATGCTAACCGTGTAGCCCTGGGGGAGTGTCGTGGGTGCTCCGGGGCAGAGCGGAGGTGGCTAATTGGGCAGTGGCGATATTGAACCACTGCCCGATTAGCTTCTGCGTGTCTGAGGCTATGCGGCAAACCTGGACATTCACTGCTGATGGCCAGATAAGGCCCCGGCATTGACTATCTGGATTAAGTCTTCGACGGCTATGCACTGCACTCACGCTAGCCGTCACCACCGAATATCGAGCCCTTAGTCTCCTAAGTGTGACTGAAAATAGGGCACAAATTTAGGAGCTCAGCTTCTTTTGAATATTGGGCCCAAAGTGCTTGGCCCACATTATTTATTTAAAAGGATTTATAGCCTGCACAAACACCGAGGCGGGTAACAGAAAACATACACATACATATTATACTAGCACAAGGCTGTGCAAAGCTTCAGATCACATTCTTCAGCCCTGGCTTCTTCATTCTGCCTCTGCTGATGAGTAGGAGACTTCTTACAAGACAGGGATAGCAGCTGGCAATGTTTGAGCTCAACCAGGGCTCAGAGCTCCCCTAGAGAGCAACTTCTCTCTTGTAGGGCCTTCCGCTCAGGCATCCCTGTGCAGTCTCTGTTTCCACAGTCTGGACGTCAGCACCACAGGAAGCTCTAGTCCTCCCACTCTGACGGCAAACACTGCCAAATAACATCCAGCTTTAGGAAGTGCCAGACTGAAAACAGGAAGTTGACATTTGACACTAGGATTTGGGATCAGTGACAGCTAGATGGGCTCTGCAGAACTTTAATTACCATGTGCTTGCTTTTAGCTGCTGGTGCACGTTATTACTGGCTAGCAATCAGTTACTCAGTAATAATTTATACAAGAATGTCAAATTACAATATCCAATCCAAAGTGCCCATTTATATTAACGCCAGGTGAAGTACTGGAATGTGGTAGCCGAGATGGGGTCATTCAGCAACTAACAAAGGCAGAGAGGAGGGGTAACCTCGCTGGGCAGACTAGACGGAACATGGAGGTCTTTCTCTGCCGTCATTTATTATGGGCCCGATATTCAGTTGCACTGACTATGTGCCTCTAAGTCGCAGAGCCGTCGCCGCTGAACTTTAACCCCTGATATTCAATCCGTGACCATATCTGGGTCTGCTGTAATGCGGCGTAAGGTTCCGCACAGCGCAGAAGCTAATTGGGCAATGACAATATTGAGCCGCTGCCCAGTTAGTAGCCACAGATAAAGACAGACATGGGAAAATCTTGACTATCTTTACTCGCATGTCGCTAACCAGGCAGCGATTCAATATCACCGCTACCTGGTTAGTACAGGATGCCACGTCCACTCTGCCCTGGAATGCCCGTGACATGCCACAATTCTACACAGACTGCATCCGGGTATGTAGCGGCGGAACCGGGAGATATTCATCGGCACTAACCATGTAAATGGCTTGGCATCCAATATCAGGCCTTAAGTTACTATATTATTAAGAGAAGAGTAAATGACTTCCAATTAGTGGGGTCCTGGACAATGTAAAAATGAGACTAGATCCGCCACGTTCATGTATACAGTCTGAGCACTTTACCTTTCTACGACAATATTGCTTGATATGCAACTTAAGTATGTTCCGGTCTAGGAGCAGGAATTATGACATCTCCTTGCAGAAAAGGCAGCTGGAGTTACTACACCCTGATGCTTAGTTTACAGTTGCTGGGGAGTGGGGAGGGGGGGTGCAGAGGAATAGGAGAGACTTAGTTTGATAGTACAGAGGCAGATACCGGCTCCATCCTTCCACAGTGATATCACAAGGAGATCACATTTTCTATTTTTTTACTAAAGGAGAATACAGTTTAAATTACAAAAAAAAAAAATCATACAAAAATTCAAATCACAATGAAAGAATAAAAGAACTTATAACAAGCAGAAATCAGAGCCTTTATGAAATATGAAAGCTACTCCAAATTTTACTACATACAATTGTAAATCCTTTAAATAAAAAATAAAAATAAAAAAAAATTCCTAGCAAAATTCAACCATGCTATTATATGCATGGGAGAGATTTGCATACACTGCCTCCATTATATGCAAATCTCTCATATACATATTCATTGTGGTTATCCTGAAAACCCGACTGGCTAGGTGGGTCCCGAGGACAGGGTTGAGAACCCCTGGTTCCAGACTGCACTTGTGGAGAGGCATTGTAGAAGGGAAGTCCATGTGCATTTTTCAACTTCTTAGAAATTGTATAAATAGCAAGCAACAGAGTTAGCCTGGTGACTCAGTAGCATATGCACTGCCGTACCGAGAACTCTGATTCAATTCCCCGGCCTAGGATCCGGCCCTTAAGCTGATGGAAGCTGAAGATCCTTCCCAAGCAGCAGTCACAGCCCCGCTCCTTCTCATGAGCCATTGCGCAACAGGATCAAAAAGCCAACAAATGGTACAAAGAAAATACAAGAGAAACAGAGTCCACTGCGTCCAGAGCAATATTAGGCAAAGGGCATTCAAATCCATATCCCACCCCTCTCCCTTCCACAAGATGAGCGTCACAATATTCAAGTTATACAGTCTGAGGTCGATATTCTAAACCATTTACATAGTTAACATCAGAGTTAATTATATGAATTGTCCCATTTCAAAATGTTGAGCCAGTGACTGTGTAATATTTGGACAGACAACTCCACCTCTGGCCAAAATTATCTGTTTAGCATGAGAGGGCCAGGGATGTTCAGAGGGATGGGGAGGGGAGGGGGCTAAAAGATGGCCGGATAGCACCAGTATTCAGGTATCTGGTGAACTTTATCCATTACAAATGCATAACTAACTTGTCCATTTAAGTTTAGAAATGCACATTCTGTTCACTAAAATCCACTTAAAAGATAGCTAGATGGCTTAGCTAGTTATCTTTAGCGGTGACTGGACTGCTGAATATTGGGCCCCTTGTGCAACTCTGAACACTGTACTGACTCATCTTGTTTACTTGAAGCAGATTCTATCTCCATCGGATCTACAGTAGTCTCTATTAGAACTAGAGGGCCATCGGCCTTTGTCAACAGTTGCCAGGAGAACTTTCCCTCTGTATTTCAACCCTCTTATCTATGCCAGTCACTGCAGTAGCAGCTCTTGACCGGGTGCCACAGGGTGCCGCTCCTTCCAAATTCTAGTAATGCATACCCCCAAGTCTGGCCTCTAGGTGTCAGTGTTGTTTAACAGCAGAAATATCCTTCCCCCAGAGGTTGTGAATTCTGCCTCCATTGCCCTGTCTGACCCAAGAAGCTTGAGAACCAAACCAGGTCTTTGGCATGGTTTTTGTGGCACCAGGCTGGCCCTGGAGTACCGTTAGATTTGTATCACTTGTTCAACACAAACAGAAGGGCTTTTACACAGATATTAGTGTCAGTGATCTAAAATGAAAACAATGCTCAATTTATGCTGGCCATCTGTTGAAATATTGATCTCTTAATAAGATGTTGCCAAGGGTGCTGACTGATTTAACTCGTACTGTGGACTCTGCGTTTAAGCATCATTTTCAGTATTGGCTGACTAGAACTCTATGAAACCTCTCAAAGTAGTTTTCAAACAGTGGTGTTAAATCTTTTCCTGCGCTGTGTTCGTGGCTCACAGTACCTGTCAGCAGCAGCCTGTACTGGGGAATCCTCTGAACTGGCTTTAGCAGGTAGTGCTTCAGTGCCAGGCTGGCACAGCGAGGGCTCACCTGAAAGGCAACCAACCAAAAAAGGGTCATGCATTGAATCCCAGCCACTTAATTCCCACGGGGCTGATGTGGTAAGCTGTGCTGCCCTCTAGGACAGACTTTGGTCTCGATTTGCCCCACTCTAATATCATTCCCAATGCAGGACAAAATATTAGTACTGGAAAGTCAGGATAAAACCACTGCAGAAGAGAGTAGCATAGCAGACGTGCAAACCACATGAATCAAATAATTGCTCCTGATGTAAAAAACGGTGCTAAAATCTAGCAGTTTCTTCCTTCTCTTGTAGGGCTGAGTCTTTATGCCACCTCAGAGGTGACGTGTGGCATTTCATCTCAGATCACCCAAGACCCTGGTGGCCAAAGAGGGCCCATGCACCACCCACCCCTACTAAAGCTGTCCCTGGTAGCCCAAGAGGGCCCTGGACCTCCCCTCCAAATGGTTCAAATGAGCCCCTCCTAGATCCCCTTGACTCCACTTTACGGATTTCCAAAAGTTGAGAGGCAGGAATGATGCCCATTTGCAGTTGGCCCGCCTACAGTGCCACCATCTTGCAAAATGCAGGTGTCTGACCCTTAGCTATGCATCAGGACACAATGTTAGGAGTCAATTTACCAAATAAGGCAATGCAAGGGAGAGATTGCTTTATTTAGCTCATGCGCTGACAGGAAAGGATATTTAAAAAAAAAAAAAAACTAGGCCTGCTGGACTCCCTAACCCTACCCCTATCCGCACCCTTTTTAGTGCTGTGGAAATCTGTATGTCATTAGTTTACTGTATTGAGAGTATATGAATATGTTCTAAATTCCATGAGCGCACACACACACACACACACACACACACACACACACCTATATCTGCCTTGGAGCAGATGTAAATTTGTGCAACAGTAATTGTGGGCTGTTGGGGCTGGTTCTGGGAGTTTATTTTATGAAGGCAGATAGGTGCCTTTCTGGACTTCTCACATAGGCAGTCTGTTGTACAATCAAGCCCTAAATGCGACTTTGATTTAAAGCAATTAAATAGCGCTAAATTTTCCTTGAGCCCTTTTTCTTCTTTGAACCGTCAGTTTTCTGTCTGCTAGTTTCCATTATGGAGATTCCACCGGGATAAAAGTGAATGTTATTAAAAAGCACAAAGTGTGGACTTGTCATCTGGAGTTGGTGCGCTCTACATTTCACGCAGCGAGGGCCTCATCTCTCCTCACCCACCAGAGCCACTTTTTCTACGTCTTACAAATTATTCATGTGCCCTTTGAGGGGTAGCAAACTTTAGCCCACATGTCAGAAGCAATACGGATTAAATTTAACATCTGAGTTTAGGATAGCAAGGAGACCTTTCCCAAAGCAGTGTAACAGACATAGGACTGGCTAGGCAAGGATTTTTCTGCTGGATGGAAAGAAAAGATAGGAGCATGAGGTCAGCAGCAGAGCTTTGCTCAGTGCTTTAATCATTCACAGTCTGCATAGTTTGGAAATCAAGAGCTCCGTTGGTTTATTAGGGCTACTGTGTTCATTCCGAGTTCCCTGCCACATTTGGTTTTAGGAGCTCTTACTTTGGCAAGCAGTGAAGCCTGACCAGGACTCAAGAGTTGCGCTGTGGCAGGAAGATGGTGCAGCTGGGTTGCCAAATTCAAAACCACAAACCAGAAATACAGGATTGCCTACCACTTCCTGTGATTCTCTGAGCAGGCTAGAGAAAGCTTAGAAGATACTATCCTGAAATTTCTATGCCCTACATTGGAACAGAGGCCGCTTTATTTCATTCTTTTGTGTGTCAAATGCGTGTACATATATAGTCCAAAGCCACTTCACTGAGCACTTTTTTTAAGGTGATATTGGACATTAAGGAGTCAAATTGCAAGGGTGCCAATAATGTTGACCACAATTGTATATAAGGGATAAGGACAACTGTTTTTATGGACTTTTAGGATCTTTCTGAGCAAGTTTCCTGTGAAAATTCACATAGAAATGTTTGAGAAACAGCAGCGTGTCATTATTAAACTGTAGGCCTAGGCCAAATGTCAGCTCTTCGGCATCACCACACGTTTGGTTGGTATCTGGTATTTATAATTTGAAGAGCCTCAGTTGTCACTGTTACTATGAAACCCTCTGGCATTTTTCACAATAAAATAACAAAGATACTAACAATCCCCAAAATCCTGCAGAGATCTGCACCAGCGCTGTTCCATGAATTCATCAGAATGAGCTGCGACCCAGAGCTGAAGTCATTTGTCACATGCTGAATTCATGCTGCTGAGGGTTCCTCAGTACAGGGAACCTACAGCGAGGATGGGGGGGGGGGGGGAGGCTGCAAGCTTTATAAATTCCTTCTTGTCTACCAACCCCCCAATTCAGAATGAAATCTCAGAATAAAGAGAAAGAGAAAAAAAACCCACATTGGAACAGAGAAAACTCCGAGAAAGAAAATCAAGCTAATACCTCGAATTCTCTGACCACAGCAGCGAACCCAGGATTCTTCCTGCACTGTTCATCCAGCAGCCTGACGCTCTTCTCAAACTCTTGGATGTATGTGGAATACATCTTCAAATAAGGGCCTTTCTGCACAAAGATATCAGCGATTTTCTGATGGTCGTTCCTGGAAATTAGAAATACAGAGGCATGTCATACCATGCAAATAGGTTACATGCCCCTGGACATCGCCCAGCAGGACAGCTGCAGGTCACCGTACAGGAAATTTGCACTCTACATGCTGTAGTGCAAGAGGTCCAGGCGTCATCCCTCTAGGCCCACTCCAGAATGATGTTTGTCTCTCTCCACTGAAGAGCTGATCGGGGTCAAAATCCTCACATTCACCCAGTCCCTCAGACAATAAATGTAACCTCAGCATCTGCTTTTCCTCTCCCAGCACTGTGGCCCCGTGCACTCTCCAAATGACCCCCCTTGTACCTGTGCCCATGGAAAGAAGAACTCAGGGCTTGAACCAACAACCCTTTCCCCCCATGGGAATGCTCAAAGTGTGGCATAATCAGGGCCATTGCCACCGTATGTCTTTGCTTTTACGAGCCAACATAGACCAGTTCATCCCAAGTGCATGAAAAGGGTTTCTTGTTAGTTCCAGACTACTAAAGAAACTCAAAAGTCAGAAAAGACGACTCTCCTCCCCAACCCACCATAAAACCTCAGACAGTGTAAAACATACAGTCATGGACGGAAGAAGGCTGTTTAGGTGGGGGCCCACAACCTTCCTCCCACAGGCAGACTTGGGTGGGGGAGGGGCAAGTTTACCATTGAGACATTCTTTCTTCGAGCTCTCGCAGCATAGCTCGGTTCAGCTCATACAGCTGAGGTAGATAGTACAGGATCTGGTTCACAATTTTGTCCTCAATAATGGCCTTTCCCAGCTGCCGGGAAGCATGGGCCACTGCATCCCGGAAATCCTGCAACAGAACAGAAAGAAAATAAGCATGCACACTCAAGCACACCTTCCTCTGCAACATTTAGAAGTGAATCCGTGTTACTCGCTAGTGAGTAAAAGTTTCTGGTGAAGTCTAGGGAGCTTCTACTGTGGAAAATTCTGTCCACATTCTATTCATTTAGAACTTAAGAGTTGCCATACTAGGGCAGACCAAAGGTCCATCGAGCACAGCGTCCCATGTCAAGCAGTGGTCAATGAAGGTCACAAATACCTGACATACCCCAAAAGTAGCCAGTTCCACTTTTCTCAGTAGTAGCTTCAGCAAATTACATTCAGGTACAGTAGGTATTTTGCCGTCCCTGTAGGGCTTACAATCTAAGTTTGTACCTGAGGCAATGGAGGGTTAAGTGACTTGCCCAAGGTCAGAAGCAGTGCCAGTGGAATTTGAACCCAGACTTCCCTGGTTTTCAGCCTGATGCTCTAACAATTTCTTACAGCTCCTACAGGTAATATATATTCTATACATGCTTAGTTTATTGTTGAATTATCATAAACCAGCAGATCTGAAGCCTAGTGGCCATTTGGCAACCTACCAAAGGGGAAAAAAAACCAACTTATAAAGCACATCATTTTAGGGCTGCCTGCAAACAGAGGATTTCTGTTACAATGCTTCTGAACACCAGCGTTCACACTGCCATCAAGAAGATGCTGGACCGAGGGACTAGGGTATCTGGCAGCCAAGTGTTTAAGTATCTGCAAAGACTGTTCTGTTTAATATGTTGTATGATTATGGTTGTGGCTTTTTTGGCACATAGTTCCTTTGAGTGTATTCAGTGTGTATATTACCATCAGTAACAGAGGTAGCTAGGGACAAGGCAACTGTTGCAACTATATCAGAGCCTCACAATGAAGAGGTCCTTCCCTGCTGTCTTCAAAAGTACCCCCTTCCCCCCTTTACTGCTGACATAGGTGTTGCCCCCACCCTAAGGATTTGGGCACCTAAACATTTAGGAGGGTAATTTTATAAGGGGCTGGTGAAGGTTATGCGCCATCTATTTGCCTAAATCACAGATTTTTAGCGCTGCACACATGTAAATGAGCCTTTACACACACACTTTGGCCAGTCACTACGCTGTAAGTATGCGCAGAAGCCCAATGGCGTGTACTTTCTACTGTGGGCACGCACATGGGCAGAGCTCATGCAGCATGCAATGGTACACACAAATTATCAAATACTCTAATTTACATGCGTTCTTGAGACATCCAGGTGCGGTATAAGTGAACGCGCTTAGATTCAATGCATGTTTTCCAAACGCTTATGTACCCCTGCTTTATACTGTAAAGTAAAGAACATGCGTGCGCGTACTTTATAAGAGAGGTGTGAAATATGAGCGGAAAACCATGGCAAAGACGTGAGGCTCTATCAAACGAGCCTCTTAAAATCATTTGTACACAGCTATACCTACGAATTAACATGCATGCAACCAATCTGTGTTCTTAAAGTTCTTGTGCGCATACAATACAAGCACGAAGAATAAATAGGTGGAATGTTCACAAAAAAATGCTAAAAACGTAGAAAAATCAAATGCATTTTTGGTCCTGCACACCCTACTAAATAGATATTTCAAAGGACATTTCAGTCGGATATCTGCAGTTTTACATACTCTGTCAGCACAGGAGAGAGAAAGCAGCATGCCATGTTGTGCCACTGGCCCACCACCACACACTTTTACCATCCCCCAGTGCAGCCCATGCTAGAAAATATCCAATGAGCTAAAGCTAATTCACAAACTCTGAGTCCAGCATAGTTAATGTCCTACAGTGCTCTTTACAATCCTTTGATGAACTTTCAATTTTTTTTTTAATATTGTTCGCAGCAGTCAGAGAAAATGTAGTTACTCACCTGTAACAGGTGTTCTCCAGGGACAGCAGGAATCAGTCCTCACATATGGGTGATGTCAGCGCCAACAGAGCCTGCACAGTTCTCCCCAACTTTCAAAGAAAGCCTTTGTGAGATCCACCATGCATGCATGGTTGCCTTCCCACCCAAGGATTCCATCTTGCCTCAATATGATGACATAGCTCAAGATGGCAACAAAAAGAAAAGCAACTCCATGGGGAGGAGGGAAGATTGTGAGGACTGATTCCTGCTGTCCCTGGAGAACACCTGTTACAAAGTGAGCAACTGTGCTTTCTCCGGGAACAAGCAGTCCTCACATATGGGAATCCCTAGCTAGAGGCTACTGAAAAAAACCTGTAAGCCATGGGCAGCCCCCAAAAAACAAACTGTGAGGAACAGTAAGAGTACAGTTCATTCACAAGTCCTCAGCAGCGACCCCAATGTCAAATAGGGAAACCAGCTCTCCAGAAACCACACAGAAGGGCTGGAGGGCAGTAGTTGCCTTAAATCCTAAACAAATGATGAACTACTTCCTGGCTGAAGGCACTGTCCTGCCAGGACTCCTCCTCCAGATAGTAATGCACTGTGAAGGTATGAACTGAGGACCAGATGGCAGCACAGCAGATCTCCGTTAAGGGGACCGAGTGGAGGTGCACCGTGACATGATGTTCCAGTGAGAGACCGGCCTGACCATCGGTGAAGACAATACAGTCTGGCACCCAAGAGGACAGAGTACGCTTGGAGACCGCTATGCCTATGCAATTAGGGTCATAGGAAAGGAAGAACTGCAAGGAGCACTGATGGGGCTCGGTCCACTCTAAGTAATAGGCCAATGCCTGTTTACAGTCCAGTGTATGGAGAGTGACCTCTGCCCTACTGGCGTGAGGATGCAGGAAAAGGGTAAGAACAACCACCTAAGAACATAAGAACATAAGATATGCCATACTGGGTCAGACCAAGGTCTATCAAGCCCAGTATCCTGTTTCCAACAGTGGCCAATCTAGGTCATATGTACCTAGCAGTTTCCCCAAAAGACACAGGTTCCACATTGCTTGTACTGGGTCAAGCATTGATATCCTGGGTCCCTTCTTAATAATGGTTTATGGACCTTTCATCCAGGAACTTGTCCAAACCTTTTTTAAACCCAGCTACACTAACAGCCTTTACTACATCCTCCGGTAACAAATTCCAGAGTTTGATTACAGAGTTTGAACCACCTCCTGGTTAAAGTGGAATGGAGAGATCACCTTCGGGAGGAGCTTCTGTGAAACCTGGTATAGGGGTCATGAGTCACCAGCGCCTGTAGCTCACTGATCCTGCAGGCAGACATGAGAAAGACTACCTTCCGGAACAGATACTTGAGGTGGCAGGAAGCCAGCGGCGCAAAGGGTGGAGCGATGAGCTTCGACAGGACCACATTGAGATCCCATGATGCCACTGCGGCCAAATGGGAGGTCCAGAGAGCAGTAGGCCCCTCTAGAAGCGAGCCACGAGAGGCTCAGTGGAGATGGGCTTCCCTCGATGAGGTGGTGGTGCACCAAGAGCGCACTGAGATGAACTCTGATGGAGTTAGATTTCAAACCAGCATTAGACAGGTGCAGCAGGTACTGTAGCACCAGCTGGACAGAACAGGAGAAGGGGTTGGCACCCCTTTCCGCACACCAAACTGAGAAGCGGTGCCAGAAGGCATACGCCCACTTGGTGGAGTCCTTGTGTGATGCCAGCAGGACCTCCTCCACCAATCTGGGCAAGTCAAACTGTGCCAGGTCTACTCTTTCAGCAGCCAGGCCATTAGGGCCAGGGACGCCAGAATGGGGTGCAGGAGGGAGCCTGCCTCCTGCGAGAGCAGGTTTGGGATGTTCCTCAGGGGGACCAGGAGCACCCAAGAAAGGCTGAGGAGCAGCGGGAACTAGGGCTGATGGGCCATCGGGGTGCTACGAGAATCAGTGTGGCCTGGTCGAGCTGGACTTTGAAAAGGGTCTTGGCGAGTGGTATGTGAGGGAAGACATAGAGAAGTCTTTCCATCCACAGAATGAGAAACACATCAGCAGCCATCTGGGAGAGGTGCAGCATTCTGGAGCAGAAGTGGGTCAGCTGAGCATTGGTCAGGCTGGCAAAGAGATCCAGCACAGGAAGGCCCCAATGGTGGAAGAGTCAGTTGGCCACTTGTGGGTCGAGCGGCCAGAACATTGTCCTGTCTGGGAAGATATACAACCCTGAGGAGCCTCCTGCTCTCGCTGGTGAGCGTGCAGAGATGGACCGCCTCCGAGCACAGGAGAGATGATCCAGTGCCTCCCTACTTGTTGATGTAGAACATTGCCACCTGATTGTCCATCTGGATTAGGATGGCTTAGTGGTGCTGAAAAGCTAGGAGAACACAGGCAATCGCTCAGAGATCCAGGAAGTTGATCTGTTGAAGGCGCTCCAATGCTGACCACAGGTCCCGAGTGCAGAGGTCGCCGCAATGGGCTCCCCAGCCCAACTTGGAGGCATCCATGGTGAGGACCTTCTGAGGAGTAGGGACCTGAAAAAGCATCCCTGCTCGAAGATTTGTTGGCTACTGCCACCAATCAACGGTCTTGGCAAGGTGACTGGTGATGGCCACCTTGACCTGCAAGTGCCTCGTCCCCTGGGCCCACTGGGAGCTGAAGGCCCACTGGGCCAGACGCATATGGAGATGAGCGTCAGTTGTGACATGTACTGTCAAGGCCATGTGGCCCAGGAGGCAAAGTTAGAGCCGGCAGAAGCCCAGATTCAGCCCTGAACCTCCCTTGTGAGGGCCGCCAGGCACTGGGCCCTGTCAAGGGGGAAGAAGGCACGGGCCTGAACTGTGTCTAGCAATGCCCCTATGAACTCCAGGCTTTGGATCGGATGCAGGTGGGACTTGTAGTAGTTGATGACAAACCCCAGGTACTTCAGAGTAAGAATGGTATGGCATGCTGCCTGCTGCACCTCGACGTCTGTGCTGCCTCTAACTAGCTAGTTGTCTAGGTAGGAAAAAGCGAACTGCCTCTGCAGCCTCAGGTAGGTGGCAACCACCACTAGGCACTTGGTGAATACCCTTGGGACTGAGGCCAGGCTGAAGGACAGAAACCTGTATTGGTAGTGACTTCCTCTAATGACAAACTGGAGGTACTGCCGGTGTCATGGATGGATGACAAAAGTGTGTGTATGCATCTAAGATTCAAGAGCATAGCCAATCTTCCCAGCAGAGGTATGCAGCAATGTTCCAAGAGAGAGCATCTTGAACTTCTCCTTCACCAGGAACTTGTTGAGATTTCGAAGATCTAGAATAAAGCAAAAGCCGTTGGCTCTCTTGGGAACCAAGAAGTACCAGGAATAAAACCCCTCGCCCCGAGATGGGGGCGGGACTAGTTAGACCATCTTATCGGCCAGAAGCCCAGTGAGCTCTCGCTGGAGCAAGTCTCTGTGAAGGGGAGTTATTGGGAATTCCTCTGGAAAGAGCGGGGACGGAGTTTGGTCGAAATGGAGGAGGTAACCTTCCCCCACCACTTGGAGGACCCTGGTTTTGGTGGCGATACTTGGCCACCAGCTAGCAAAGTATGCCATTTACCCTCCTCCCCCCCCCCCATGTGTTATGGGACTAGACCTCCCGGAGGCAGAGAGGCTATACCCAAGGAGTCAAAAGCCACCCCCGGGTTGCAGCTGGGGCGCTGCATGGGGCTTGGGGGCCTTAGGCTTATGTGGGCCATGCCCCTGTCCCTTGGTCTACTGACCCTGTTGAGGAGCTTGGAAGGGAGAGTGCTGGGGGGAGTTTCTGTAAGCCTTCCTCTTCTTTAGGTAAAGGGGCTTTTTTCCCAAAGCTTTATGTTGGGAAGGGTCAACAGTTTCCTTGGAGAGCCTGGTTCTGGTCAGGAACTCTGACCCCAGCTCGGCGGCCTTCTTAGTCATGGGCTTGCCAAAGAGGTTCTCCCCCAGCATGGGACATCAACCAGCATGGCCTGTACCCATTGCTCCAAGTCTGAGGACTGTAGCCACACCTGGTGGCGGGCACTAATGCCCACCACAGCTACTCTGGCCACCGACTCAAAGCCATCATAAACCGCATGAGTGATGAATTTGGAGAACTCCTAGATCACCGAGGTCAGGGTCCAAAACCACTGAAGAGGCTCCACTGCCAGCCCATCTGAGAATCCAGTGAGCTCCCTTGCCATGTCTCATAAGTACATGCCCATATAGAGCTAGTAGGCCTGGATCCAGCTGACAAGCGTTTGGCCTGGTAGCACTTTCTGCCCAAGGCATCCTGTTGAGGGGCACCGAGGAGTGTGACTTTTGGCTTTTGATCCTATGTATGGCTGACTCCACCACCATGGAGTTATGGGGCAGTTGATGCCTTTTGGAACCCAGGGCTCTGGTGGACTCTGTACATGGCATCGAGCTGCCTGCTTACAATCGGCACCAAGGCCTGGGTCTCCCAGATACAGAAGAGAAGGCATTCTAGGACTGGGGGTATCGGCACCATGAATGCCTCCTTCGGAGGGACCTCGTACTGGAAGATCTTGAGGTCCTCCGCCTGAGGCTCTTCCTTGGACTCTGTGGTGAAGGCCAAGACCTTCAGCATGTCCCAGACAAACTCCAGAAAGGAGAGGTCCTCGGAAGGGGACATCCTGATGTAGGCGGCTGTTGGGGGACTTGTCGTTGGTCTACGACTTGGAGTCAGAGGAGACCTTGAGAGCCCTGCAGGCCTCGGAGCTACACCGGGACACCGGTGTTATGAGGCCCCCGGAGCCCCTGTGGTCAAACTGGAGGGGCTGTCCAGAGAAATCTTCCGCCCTGAATGGGATCGAACATGGGGCCTAGAATTGCCTTGAGGCCAGTGGCATGCGAGGGTTGGTTCAATGAACTCCAGAAACACCCACACGGTAGAGGGGCTGGTGGTTGGGATTGATGACCTGGGGGAACTGGGCATCAGTCTGCGCTGCTGGGCCAAGAAGGCAGCAATGCTGCACTCAAGGTCGCCATTCTGACCTCAAGGCCAGGAGGCTCCACAGCCACCAGCATGGGCATTAAAAGCTTAGGGCCTGACGCCAGCTCCATTGAGGAGGTGTCCTTGATGAGGATGGGTTTGGGAGACTGAGGTCGATCTCCTGACACCGATGGCACTTTCCCCCACCGGGGCAGGTTGGAGGGCTGCTTCTGGACATCACCCTTGACATCGGACCAGGGGCTCAGATGCCAGTAATCGAGGGATTTACCCATAGCTCCAGCATCGTCTCCTGATGATGCCACTGATGATGCCCAGCTCTTCGGGGGATAGCCTCAGAAGAGGATCCCCTGTTCGATGCCACACAACCTCGGAGCTCAAAATGGGCATGACAATTATGTGAGGCTGAGGTCCCCACAGCAGCCCCCAATGGCACCGGCCCCACAAGTGATGCTGGGGCCAAAATAGAGGTCTTCCCAAGCATGGACTCACGGCGTTGCATGGGTCTTCCTTTCTTTGCTTGTCATCTGCTGACAGAGCCCACAGGAGGAGTCACTGTGGTCCATACTGAGGCAATGAAGACAGAAGTTGAGTGGGACAAAGTGCGCCCGCTAGTGAACCCACTAGTCAAGGATATACAGTAGTGGGGAAAGATGGCGCCCGCGAGATCAACTCAAGCGTCCCAGCCAGGGAGGGCACGAGGAATTCCCATGCACCGAGAAAAATATCCCAAAGGTGAAAAGACCCAAGAAAAACATGGCACCGAGGCGGCAGCAGACCCAGGAGGGCAGGAAAGCATTGCTACACGTACTAGTGAAGGAAAAACTGAGAGAGCAAAACAGAAGATCAACCTTTTCCGGGGTGCAGACGAACATCTGAGGGGCTTGGTGGAAAAAAGGAGACTTAGACAAGATGGTACCCTGGGCAGAAAAGCAACCATGTGTGTGCGATGGATCTCCCTAAGACTTTCTTTGAAAGCTGGGAAGAGGTTACAGTGCAGGCTCCGTCGCCACAGATGTCACCCATATGCGAGGACCGACTTCCTGCTTATTCCTGGAGAAAAAAATATATTCTTCTAGCCACATAGTTTATCCTGCTGAATTTCTCATATGACCTATAGCTCTGAATCAGAAGCAACAGACTAACCCAACACTAATTCTGGACCCTGTATACATGGGCTTGGCGTTCCGATCCCCTCTAAACCATACTGCCTGTCCCTTTCATTACAGTTTCCCTATGAATCTGGTAATGAAGTATTCATGCTTATAATTGCAGGAGCTGGTTTTCTCTTTCTAGACTGGGACTGCTTGGCTGCAATCTACTAGTTCACCCAGGAGAGGAAAAGTAGAAATCAGATCTGCCTTCCTTATCAAAGGCTTCTGTTATTTCCATAAATATCTCGTCTGCTTTTGTTGTGCCACAGTTTAACTGCTGCTCAAACCAAAGGCGGCGCCCAGAGACTAGTCATAAGGAATCCTTTAAGACTTTCCTGAGCCTTCAGCAAGCCAAAAAAAGAGTCTCTGCCCCCTCTGGGCATCTCTAAGTGAGCTGTTAGAAGGCTCTGAGATGTTTATATATATAAAGTAGCAGTGTAGATTTTCTTCCTGGTCATTCCTGTTTGTGATCCAGAACCCCGTACAAATCGCTTCCTTGTTACTGGAGGTGAAGGGGAAACACCCCAATCTGGTACCTTTTTTAATTAAAGAAAACATTTCCACTGTATAATACGCTTACCGTCAGCAAGAGATTCCAGAATAAGGATGTTTCTGGAGACAGTAGCCCACACTTCTGTCCCCTGCCTCCTACTGTGGCCTCCTCCAGTCGATCCTGAAACCAGCTGGATTGCCACATGCGGGTTGGAGGAAGCCGCAGGAGGAGGGGGGCAGGCGGCACAGTGCTGTCTGGCAGGAATCAAATGCTGGGCCACTGCAATTGTTTTGTGGGTAGTTTTTAATTTACATCTAAAAAGCATATGTAAAAAAATTAAGTTAAAAAAAAAATGAAAAGCAATGGTCGAAGGAAAGGATATTAGTCTTACTGAAGATGTCTTTGTGCAAACAACCTCAGTTCACTGCAATATTTTTGTCAGAAATGTTTTAGTTACAGGGTTCATGAAGGGAAAACACAAACATTTCGGCAAATGCTCATCCTAACTAGCGCACCTGTGGAAAGCACTTAACACTTCCACGGATACTGGCCTTGCCAGCAACCACAGATGTTTGTAAGAAGCCAAAGTTAAGATTGGAGTCTCTCATTCCTAGTGCAGAGCTGCCAAATTACACAGCTCCAAGAGGGATATTTTAGGCGAGTCCTGGATTTCTGACAACCCTAACCTGATGCATTATGGGACTTGCAGCACCGATTTATATAGGTAGAATCAGAAGTACATAGGGCACACTGCTTTGGGATGCAAGTTTGAAATTAAGACAGGCAAAACCAATCTCCCGCCTGGAACTGGGCAACCTGGCAGTTCTGCTAGTGGTGAGACAAAGTTGCCAGTTTCTGCTCACATCTAGCATGGTCTGCTTTGCACAGGCATTGTGCTACCCGGTAAGCGAGGTAAGCATGCTAGGGGGCGCTAGTGTTCAAGGGTGCTGTGCAGCACAGTGGTATTAAGTGGCCATGGGAACAGCCTACCCTGTGGGCCGAAAAGCAGAACACCAGTGCTCTGCTGGCCTTCTTCAGTGCCCACAGAAGCAGCCTGTTCTGTGGGTTGAAGGCGGCCATGATTGCAGAGAGCAGTGTATTGGCATCTGCTCATCAGTCTGCAGGACACGCTGTTCCCATGGACACTTGGCACCATTGTTCTGCTCTCCACAATCATAGCTGCCTTTTCTTTTTTAGCCTGTGGTGGATGCTCCCATGGGTGCTGAAAAGGACCATGATCGTGGCCAGTAGGGTAGTAGTGTGCAATGCCCATGGGAGCAGCCTGTGCCATGGGCTGAAGAGGAGGAAAAAGCTGCGGAAGAAGAGCTGGGGCCAGAGACGCACAGGAGGTAAGAGGGGCAAATTGAAAGACAGTGGATTTGGCAAAGAGAGATGGGGGAAGGGAATGTGGGCAAGGGGGAGGGAGAAAGGGACAGAGACTGAGAATGAACAAAGTTGGGAGAGGCAGCAGGGTCTGCAGAGAGGGGTGTAAGGGTTGGAGGTTGAAGAGAGGGGAGAAAAGGGCACAATGAATATAGGCAAAAAAGCACAGCCCCCCCACCCCTTACCAGAAGATACCCAGGCATCCTACTTCTGCAACACGTACACACCCACCTCTTCCCCACACCATACAAACAGAGGCACACCACCCTTGCAGCCCATGCATGCACACACGCACACCTGACCCATGCAGCATGCACACATAAAAGGTACCTCACCCTGCACCACCCACCCACCCACCCACAAAACCCACAGGCACCACACACTACACACCCACTATCTCAAGAGAGAGACACACAAAACTAGTTATAAAGATTCCTCATACAGCCCCTACTCCCATAATGAGACATACTTTATCATCTCTGAGCTCTTCCTCCATGCTCACACACACACACACACACAAATACACACACACACAATAAGTGTTCTGTTTCACACCCTGACACTCCTCATGGCACAAACATGCATGCAACACTCGGCACTCTCCATGACATAGGCATACACACAGCCCCCAACAGGCCCCATGGCACACACAAAGACACAAACACATGCACCCACTGACCCTCACATATGTATGCACTCTCCGACATTTCCTATGACACATGCAGATGAAGCACCGCATGTTCAGTCCTGTGAGTGAGGGAAACACGCCATTGTGTCACAATGTAAAGTGTGAACTTTTCAACTTGTTACAGTTTTGTTGCAGGGCACCAGTGATGCTGGACCTCCTTCCTTCCCTCTCATGGCACGCTGCTAGGGTGATATTTTCTTTTATGTCCCAGCCAGGTAACCAGCCACAGAAAACAGAGGGATTGGGGGGAACCTCCGGTGCAGCGAGTTGGTCAGTCAGAGTCAGACACATGTGCATCACAGCACAGGGCCTGAAGCTTATGGTTAGCATCACTGCCAATCTACTGCAAGTAGCTCTCATGGGAGGCTACGATGATCTTGCCATTTTTGTCCTGCCTGGCTGCAACGTCATCAAGGTCGCTGCATGTTTCACAGTCAGCAGCAACAAAGTAATGCTCTCAAAGAAATCCCGAAGTCCAGCCAAGTGGTGTTTCTTACATTGATGATGTCATCTGTTGGAACTGCTGTCATCTGCTCTGGGATGGAGTCTCTCTCTTAGTGCTCACTGTAGCTTCCATGTGGCTTACACTCAGGGATTGCAGTGGCTTTATGTTTGCTTCGGTCACATTAATCCTTGGCTATCACAGTCTGTTCATACAATGTTAAATATTTACTCCTTGGTACATCTTTTTATTCCAGCTATGCATTTGCCCCTTCACTGCAATTTTCTTGTTACAACATTTGATTATAAGGAGAAATATTAGCATCATGTGAACAGATTTGGGAAAGGGAGAGTGAAACCTATCATTAATAATAATGAAGGAGGGGGTGCCAATCTCTAGGTTTCAGGAGGTGCCGAAGACCCTAGCATCAGCTCTACACAAGAGGACGGCTCACCCCTGAGGGAAACTCGAGGTACCTGTGCACAACTCAATACCTGCACTGCATAACCAGCTACTTGGTGATGGGAGGCGATGGCAAAGAGGGTGGGCAGAGGCGTATGGCAACCAAACTCCTGTGAGATACTGTCTCCCTAGTCAGGGCTGGTCCATCCACCAGGCATACAAGGCAGCCGGCACGGCATTATTTTTTAAAGTGGTGGGTCATGTGCTTTGGCACTTTCAGCATGAAAATCATGACCTGCTGCTCCTCCACCCCTTTGATGCAGCTTCCTGTTGGAGGGGGCAGAAGCGGCAGGCTGTGTGCACACGTGGGTGACAAAGCGGTGACACAAAGACGCTGCTTTCAAATCAGTGGTAGGATCACACCACCACTGCTCCCCCCTCAAGTTGAGATGATGGATGTGGGGGGTGGGGGCCATGCAACAGGAGGACAGGGGTGGCACAAGGGAGATTGCTACCCATTATGACAAAAATTCTTGGAAAGGCCCTATCCCTAGTTGGGAACAGCTCCCCAGCTGGCCTCTCCTTGCTCCATGTAGTGCATCTTGCCTGTAGCACCCCAGCTGTCCTCAATGACCAAAGGAAGGAAGTAGCAAGAGGGGCGGCTTCCCTCCTTTAGTGACAGGCTTCCTCACTCTGATTCTCCCCTAACACTCTTATTTGCATTGACTAGAGATTGTTAGCTCTGCAGAAAGGTACTCTCTCTTATGCACATACCTGGCAGTACCACAAAACTAAGTTTAGTAAACATAGAAACATAACGACAAAAAAGGAGCACATGTCCTATCTAGTCTGCCCTTACATATCAACTACTACAATAGTCCCCCTTTTTTCCTTTTGAGATACTGTGTTTGTCCCATGCTTTTCTGAATTCAGATACTGTCCTCATCTCTACCACCTCCAAAGGGAGACTATTCCACGCATCTACCACTCTTTCCATACAGAAATATTGCCACATATTACTCCCAAGTCTATCCCCTTTCACCCTCATCCCATGTCCCCTCGTAGCAGAGCTTGCTTTCAACTGAAAGAGGCTCTTCTCCTGTGCATTTATGCCACAGAGGTATTTAAACGTCTTCTTATATCTCCTCTATCCTATCTTTCTTCTTACATATACATATTAAGATCCTTAAGTCTATCCTCTATTACTTTATAACGAAGACCACTAACCATTTTAGTAGCCTCCCTATGCACCAAATCCAACCTGTTTATATCCTTTTGAAGGTGCGGTCTCCAGAACTGCACACAATACTCCAAATGAGGTCGCACCAAAGACCTATACAAAGGCACTATCACTTCTTTTTCTGCTGGCCATTCCTCTCCCTATGCACCCAAGCATCCTTCTAGCTTTCGCCGTGACCTTTTCTACCTGTTTAGCTACTGTCTTCTTTTGTAGACAGAAGTACTTCACCCCCAGTTTGTTCAATGTAAACCGCACTGATGCAGAATAGCGCGGTATATAAGAGAATGCAAATAAATAAAATAAATAAATAAATGCTGTACTGCTCCCTTGGATTACTGTGGCCCAAGTGTATGACCCTGCCTTTTATAGCATTAAATCTCAGCTGCCAAATTCTCAACCATTCTTCAAGCTTAGTTAGATCCCTCCTCATGTTATCTACTCCTTCCTGTGTGTCTACTCTATTGCAGATTTTGGTATCATCTACAAAGAGGCAAACCTTACCAGACAGTCCTTCTGCAATATCACTAACAAAGATGTTAAAAAGAATCGGACAAAGGACAACTCCCTGCGGCACACCATTGGTAACCTCCTTCTCAGACTAAGCTCCATTTACCTGTGCCCTTTGTCGCCTCCCACTCAACCAATTTCTAACCCAATCAGTAACTTTAGGGTCCATCCCTAGGGTGCTCAGTTGGTTTATAAGTCTCCTGTGAGGAACAGTGTCAAAGGTTTTACTGAAATCCAAGTACACCACATCTAGGGCTCTCCCTCGGTCCAACTCCTTGGTCACCCAGTCAAAGACCTGCCTCTGGTGAGTCCATGCTGCTGCCAATCCTATAATCCATTGGACTGCAGAAACCTCACTATTTTCTTTTTCAGCAGATGTTAGACTAACCAGCCTATAGTTTTCAACCACATCCTTACTTCCGCTTTTGTGTAAAGAGATCACGTGCCTCTCTCCAGTCCTCTGGCACCACTCCCGACTTCAAAGAGGCATTGAAAAGGTCAGTCAGTGGAGCTGCTAGAATGTCCCCAACTTCTTTCGGTATCCTCAGATGTATCCCATCCGGTCCCATCACTTTGTCTACATTTAGTTTAGCTAGTTCCTCATGAACACAGTCTTCTGAAAATTGTTCGAGATCCTCGTTGCTTCTGTTCCTATTTGTGGGTGTTTTCTGAAGTCCTGCTCCTGGCCCTTTATCTGTGAACACAGAGCAGCAATATCTGTTAAGCAATTCCGCTTTATCCTCATCAGCTTCTACATATCCCTCCCCTTCACCTTTGAGTCTGACAATACCGCTTTTCCTCCTCTCATTAACATATCTGAAAAATGTCTTATTCCCCAATTTAATTGCATTGGCTATTTCTTCTTCTTTTTGTATCTTTGCTTTCCTGACTACTTTGCTAGTTTCTCTAAGTTTTTCCAAATATAGATGCCTGTCTTCCTCACTCTGATCTCCTGTAGTTCCATAAAGGCCTCTCCCTTTTTCTTCAACTTTTCAGTTAGTTCTTTTGAGAACCATAGTGGCCTCCTTTTTCTTTTACGAACCATAGTGGCCTCCTTTTCTTTTTACCTTTATTTACCTTTCTAACAAAAAGGTTGGTTGCCCTTAAATATCCCCTTTCAGTTTTGCCTACTGCTTTTCTACATCCCCTAGCTGTTCCCATCCCACTAACAACTGCTTGAGGTATTAGACCATCTTGGCAAAGTTAGTTGTCCTAAAGTCTAAGGCCCTCGCTTCTGAATGGATTTTATCAGCCCTAGTCCTAATACTGAACTACACCATCTGATGATCACTGTATGCAAGATGATCTCCCACTATAAAATCAGAAGCACTTTCCCCATTGGTAAGCACCAAGTCCAGTATGACCCGTTCACGTGTGGGGTCTGTTACCAGTTGCCTGGATAGTTCTCCCTGTAGAGAATCCAGGATCTCCTTGCTTCTAGAGGACACCGCAGCAGGGATGCGCTAGTCAACATCTGGCATATTGAAATCCTCTAACAGTAACACTTCCCCTTTCCTGGCAATGCTGGATATGTCTTGTATTAAATCTCGGTCCATGTCTTCTCCCTGTTAGGGGGAAGGTGGGAGGGGGGGGGGTCTGTAAATCACACCAATGCAAATGGATTTCTCTTTCCCTCTTTCTAGTTTAACCCACACTGCCTTCTCTCTCCCTTTTAAGCCCTGTAATTCTATAGCTCTAATATTATTTTTTTTACATATAGTGCCGCCACTCCTCCTTCTTCCTACCCTGTCCTTTCTGAATAAAGTATACCCTGTTTCTGTAACTGCCATTAACTCCTCAACATCTGGGATCTTGTTTCTCATGCTACGGGCATTTATAGACAAAAGCAGTTTGCTGATGTGGGATTCCAACCCACAAACTCTCACACCAAAGAGAGCATCCTAACCCCTAGACCAACAAGCCAATGGGATCGAGCCATCTCAGGACAGGACCCACAGAAGCATTATGGAACATTTTACCTTTTATATCACCATGAAGAAGCCAACCTTACAGCCTCAAAATGTGCCAAGATCACCTTAAGCTGTTGCTTGTAGACCCCTCTTCCTGCCACAGAGCAGCAAGAGAGGACATTCTCCATGGACCAGCAGGATTGCGTCAGCCACACCTGGTGACGTCCTCCGGGCGGCGCCATGCATACGGAAGTGCTCTCTAGAGCTCAGAAAGTGAACCTTTCTGAGCATGCCCAGGTAGCCCACCTTACCGGTCCGCCCCCTAGCCTGGCCAGAATTCTTCCTTCCACCTTGCCAGCAAGACGGACCCTGCTCTCATCAAACACAATCTCCATTCAACAAGAAAATTCTACGACTCTGATCTTATCTCCAGATCCCCAGCAATGCCAAAGCCTGGCTTTAAGAAATGCTCGCACTGCAAGCGTAAGACGAGCAGCGCTGACAACCACGAGTTCTTCCTGCGCTGCCTGGGGCCAAACCACATCGTGCAGGACTTACTCACTGAGGCAGAATGTCTCCCAGAGCGCTAAAAGTTAGAGGCTACACTCTACAGGACTTCATTGCAGAAAACGCAAGTACCTCAGCTGTGCTGCCTGTGTCGCCGGCTTTGGATGTGCCCGCTGCGGCCTCCATCCCCTGCCGTGCCATTGATGCATCTTCCGGGCCTCCGACGCGCTTCCTGCGGTCCCCGGCACCGGCGGGCCACCCGGGGCTTGTTGTCTCCCAGCCCGGGATTCCCGATGCCCACAGCTATGCTGCTCAAGATGGCGATGGGGTTCAGTCCTCCCAGCTTCAGCTTCAGTCCTCCAACTCCGCCCCCTCTAGCAGCTTTCAACTTCTGCGAGCTCAGTACTAGGCTGCATTAACGAAACCAGCTCCCAGCGTCATCGCTCTAACACTGCCCCCTCTGGGGGCGGAGCCTCTGCCTCTGGCCAATCGGAGCTGTGCAGCATCGGGGGAAGCAGTTCTCAGCACCGTGCTTCAAGCAGCGCCGTGAGCCCGCGCCGGCAACGAAACACCCCAGTCAGCCCTGTCGGCGCCGACGAGTCCAGCGGCGCTGATTCTCCAAGCCCTATAGCTTACAGGCACTCCAGGAGTAAGCGAAGCAGGAGCATCTTGGCACACAGAGATCGCAGAAAGAAACGGTCTAGGGCTGACAGAGACAGCGGATCCAGCAGCAGCAACAGCAGCTACAGCCGCAGAGCAAAAGAAAAACGCCACCATCACTCTCATTCTCACAGGGGCCATTGGAGAGACCACCGCAGCCGCAAAAGCAGGCACAGGAGTCACCGGAGTTCCACCAGCTCCTCCTCCATTTACAGTCACCACCACAGCTGCTCCAGGAAATCCAGTAGCCGCAATAGCTCTTCTGAGATTATCAACTTGTTAACTCAACTGCTAAACCAACCAGCCTCCATGGCGCACCCTTCTCCTCCCGCTGAGCCAGCTCCCATTCAGTGCACGGCATCCACGCCGGACAAGGGAACTAGAGTACCCTTCCGTAGGCCATCGCCTCATCCACAACGGGAGAACCCATCCCCAGACAGCACCGCGGAGGAACATGACATAGAGGCAGCGGTGGTGGGGTCAGCATCGCAAGGACACAAACACACCAACTCTGAGCCGAGGCAATCCCCAGAGCGGGAAGAACCCCCCCTCCGGAGGATCTCACTTACCCCAAATTCTTGAACAAGCTGGCATCCACCTTGGCTTTAAAAGTTTCAGAGGAGGGGGGAGAACCAGTTCCCAAGGTTCTGAAGTACCTGGCGACCCCAAAACCATCATTTGCGCTGCCCATCCACCAGACGCTGTTGGACAACCACTTGCGGCTGTGGCAGATGCTGGCTTCTGGCCGGCCCTTTCCCAGACGCCTGGACTCCAAGTACCAAGTAAAACCTGCCCCGGGGTTCTCGCAACTGCAGCTACCGCACCATTCCATCGTGGTGTCTTCGGCCCTCAAGCGCGTAAAGTCCTCACGTACTCACGCCAATAGCCCCCCCCGGGCCGAGACCACAAGCTACTCGATGACATCGGAAAAAAGGTGTTCCAAGGATCTATGCTCAATGCTAGGATTGCGGCACACCAGTTTCAGCAAGTTCTATACCTCGACGCCTGCACAGCGTCCTTCAGAGCCGGCGTTGCATCCCTTCCTAAGGAGTCCCAGGCACTGCTGTCCAGTGCCCTCCTGGATCTGTCAGAGTGCAGCAAGCACCTGGCTAGCACCACCTTTGACTCTTGACACAGCACTGCGCACATTGCCATCTCGGCGAGAAGATGGGCGTGGTTAAGAGCCTCCGGCCTGCGTGACGACACTGATGGGATCGCCGATGCACCCTGCACGGGTGAATCACTCTTTGGTGACAAGGTAAAGGACGCAGTCAACAATATGAAAGAACATTGCACCACGCTACAAACTCTAGCGGACGACGGCTTCGAGCGCCACAGCGGATCTCATAAAAGTAGCTTCCAGAGGAAGTCCTACTACGCCTCTAACAAAAAATACCCCTCCAACAGAAGATGGCAATACAACAAATACAAGAATAACTCCTACCACGTCCCTTCGCACCAGCGCAACTCCCAGCGGGACCGTAAGCAGAAGAGCAACAACGCGCCCACCACCAAAGGTGCGCCCTCCTTTTGACAACGATTCAAGGGTGACCACCTGGATCGGGGGTCGCCTGACTCACTTCCTTCCACAGTGGCAACTGATCTCCTCAGACTCCTGGGTTCTACAGATCATCCGAGAAGGCTACGGCATGCGCCTCGCTGCGACGCCCCGCCAGAGCACTCATCCCATCAGCGACACACCCCCACACTTACGTGTGGCCATGGCGGCAGAGCTGCTACATCTTCTGGTCTCCAAGGCAATAGAGCAGGTACCCTCTGCCGAAAGAAACTCTGGCTTCTACTCAAGATATTTTCTCATTCCCAAAAGAACTGGAGGTGTTCGCCCTATCCTCGACCTCCGCAAGCTGAACACTTTCATCATCAAAGAGAAGTTCCGGATGTACTCTCTCAACTCCATCCTGCCTCTGATAACAATCCGGCGACTGGATGGCATCCCTCGATCTGCAGGATGCTTATACCCACATCCGCATCAAGTCTCACAGGAAGTACCTCCGCTTCCAAGTTCTAGGGCAGCACTACCAATACAGAGTACTTCCCTTTGGTCTGTCACCAGCGCCACGGGTGTTCACGAAGTGCATGGCCGTGGCAGCAGCACATCTCCGCAAGCTGAACATCTCGGTTTTTCCATACCTGGACGATTGGCTCCTCACAGCCCCCTCCACAACGGAGCTGCAGGAATCCCTGCGGGTAGCCAAAACCCTGATCTCCTCCTTGGGGTTTGTCGTCAACCTCAGCAAGTCACACCTCACTCCTTCCCAGAGACTGGAATTCATCGGAGCCGTGATCGACACCAAACTCTCGAAGGCCTACCTCCCCGAGCGCAGATTGGTCGCAATCACCTCACTTGCATCCAGCTTGGCCTCAAAAGGGACCCCTTCGGCAAGCTCCATCCGTCTTCTGGGCCACATGTCCGCCACAACGTCAGTCCTTCCAGTTGCGAGGCTAAAGATGCGCGCCCTCCAGTGGCATCTATGTACCCATTGGAGTCAACATTCGCAACCACTCTCCACTCGCATCCCGATGACCCCCCAGATCAGAGCTCAACTCCACTGGTGGATGGTTCCGGGGAATCTTTCGGGGGGGGGGGGGGGGAAGGACATGCATCCACCCAAGCACCAAGTAACCCTCACCACGGACGCTTCCAATTCAGGCTGGGGTGCTCACATCTCGATATTCAACACACAAGGAGCCTGGTCACAACAGGAAAGGCTCCTCCACATAAACCTCCTCGAGCTAAAGGCCATCAAATACGCTCTCAAAGCGTTCCTAACACAAGTGCATGGGAAATCCGTCCTCATCCAGATGGACAACCAAGTTGCCATGTTTTACATCAACAAGCAAGGGGACACCGCCTCTCGCTCCCTCTGCAAGGAAGCGATTCAGATCTGGTCCCTGGCCCTGAAGAACGAGTGCAGCCTCTGTGCTTCCTATCTCCCAGGAGACCAGAACACATTGGCGGACAAACTCAGCAGACAGCTGCAACCGCACGAATGGACACTCCTCCCAGAGGTAGCCGACAGTCTCTTCCAAATTTGGGGCATCCCGAACATCGACCTATTCGCCACGGAACGGAATGTGAAATGCCCCCTATTCTGCTCCAGGCACCCGTCAGCGAACAGGTTAGCAGCGGATGCATTCGACGTGCGCTGGGGGGGAGTGGTCTCTGGTGTATGCCTTCCCGCCGACCCCCCCTCATCCCTGCAACACTTCAACGGATCATTCGCGACAAAGCCCGAGCCATCCTGGTGGTTCCCCACTGGCCCCGCCAGAAGTGGTTTGCGCTTCTCCAGCGCTTAGCACAAGAGGCTCCGAAGCGCCAGCCCCTCAGGCCAGACCTACTGACGCAGGACGAGGGCAGAACACGACACCCCAACCTCAAAGCCCTGGCTCTCACTGCCTGGAGGTTGAGCGGTTAAACCTAGCTACGCTACAGCTACCTACAGAGGTACAGGACGTGGTCCTGGCAGCCAGAAGACCCTCGACCCGGAAGTCCTACGGTCTCAAATGGAAGTGTTTCAGCGCCTGGTGCACAGCTCAAGGCCTTGAGCCCACTACATGTCCCCTCTCCAATGTCCTGCAATACCTTAGCTCTCTGTCTCATCTTGGTCTGCAGACACAATCCGTCAGAGTGCACCTCTCGGCGATCGCGGCCTTTCACGCACCTCCGGAGGGAGTTACCACGATTGTGGCACTGCCTCTCACATCCTGCTTCATGAAGGGACTGACAAACCTAAAACCCCCGATCAGACATCCAGTCCCACCCTGGGACCTCAACATTGTATTGCTACGCTTGACACAGGAACCCTTCGAGCCGATGCAGTCCGCGGACATGAAGTACGTCTCCTGGAAAACACTGTTTCTAGTAACCATTACGTCCACCAGAAGGATCAGCGAGCTGCAAGTGCTGGTAGCACATCCCCCATATACGCAGTTACATCCAAACCGCGCATCCTTGCGAACCAACCCCAGGTTCGTTCCCAAAGTAGTGTCAGCTTTCAACGTTAATCAGTCTATCGAGCTCCCCTCTTTCTTTCCGGAGCCTCATGCATCAGACAAGGAGAGGTGCCTGCACTCTGGACTGTCTCCGGGCCCTCCGGATCCATCTACACAGGACACAACCCACCCGCGAAGGTGAGCAGCTGTTTGTGTCTTTCAATCAAAGCAAGCCGGGCAGACCAGTCAACAAGAGGACCCTCTCCCACTGGGTCGCCTCCTGCGTCTCCTATTGCCTTGATCCTTCAGGCTTCCAGCAACAGCCGAGAGTGGGCCCTCACAAACTCAGAGCGCTGGCCACCTCCATTGCCAACCTTCGCTCTATTCCATTAATTGACGTCTGCAGAGCGGCCACCTGGTCCTCCCCGCACACGTTCCTCAGACACTACTGCCTCGACCTCAAGGCACAAGAGGACTTTGCCCTCGGCACGGCCGTCCTTTCCACGGCATCCAAAGGAAGTGAGGCCGAAAGGCGCACCGGATTATGGACTCCTTTTTATACTATGCCTGCTTATGTTGCTGTCCTTTGACAATCCTGTACTGCACTGTTTGCACCTTTGATTACGTACATTATTGCACTGTTCGCACTGTTGAATGTGTTGCACTGTTGCACCTGAATTCTATTGCACTGTTTGCACTATTGCTCTGTCTGCCAGCACCGTTATATATCTCTTGCACATCCTATTGCACATCCTATCCATGTTTTGCACATCGCCTCTGGCGACCCTAATGCTGCCAATAAAGCTGTGTTGCATTGATTTAATCCACCCTAGCGGTATACTGCGTGTGTTGTATGCTTGCCTCCTCCACCTCAGCGTGCACAGGCAGCTAGGGAGGCACCAGGTGTGGCTGATGCAATCCTGCTGGTCCATGGAGAAAACGGGTTTACTTACCTGTAACAGGAGTTCTCCGTGGACAGCAGGATAAGTCAGCCACACAATCCCACCCACCTCCCCTGGAGGAGGCCTACCTCTACCGCTCCCTAGCCGGTCAATAGCTAGCTAGGAACTCACTGGCCAGGCTAGGGGGCGGACCGGTAAGGTGGGCTACCTGGGCATGCTCAGAAAGGTTCACTTTCTGAGCTCTAGAGAGCACTTCCGTATGCATGGCGCCGCCCGGAGGACATCACCAGGTGTGGCTGACTTATCCTGCTGTCCACGGAGAACTCCTGTTACAGGTAAGTAACCCCATTGACCGCAAGGCTAGGGAAAGACTGCTGTCTGGCTACTTGACTTTAATGGGAGGAGGTGGGAGGAGATTTAATTGTTTTTCACACTGAAGTGTGAATCTAACTAGCAAGCTGAAGGCATGCAAAACTTAAAAAACCCTAATGCAGCAATGTAGCTTTGGAGAAAATGCTTCAGCTAACAAAAAAGAAACATATGCAGTGATTTTCAAATCCTTAAAGAAAATGGGATGGGATGGGGTGGAGGTGAAGAGAAAAAGGAAGAAATTGTATGCAAGCATCATAATTCAATTCAGTCCCTTATCAGGCCCTGGACTGTGAAAGTCTGCTAGGAGAGGCGAATCCTAGGAGGATGAGTAATGCCTATTCCACTCCCCTGACAGAGTGGCCCCCGTCTTTCCATCAAGGGAGAAGGACCCTTAAAGGTTTTAGAAAAAAAATCTACAACTTAAAGTAAAGTAAAATAAACTATAACCTGATCACCCTACACTCTTCATATCCTGGCTTTCATGGTAAAAGTATTCGGGAGCTCTAATTCATTATAAGAATATTATAAGTGAAAATCTCTAAAGACCTTCCATACTTTATTATATCTATTTAAAATGTTTTATATTTCACACTATAAATTTAGGCAGATTATAATAAAAACATGCATAAAATAAATCACAAAAATGTACTCAAAATATATACAAACAGACATCAATAAAACAATATCATCAATATCTATCTATACAAAATAATCCTCTGGCCACTTTATATCCCCAAGTAAAACTATTATTAAAATTATTCGATAGCACTCTTCATATGTGAGTTTCAAGTCTGGCATCCATCTTTCAATCAAATCTATATGGAACAGGACTAACCCCCCAGCCAAAAACCTGCACCTCCTGTTCTTAGCTAACTGTCACAGAGGGGTGGTTTGGTAACAAGAATCGTACCCAGGCAAGGAAAGCCTTTATGCTGCCTCCATCTTATAAAGATAGCATTTGTGCCCATGTACCTTTATTAAACGGCCCACCGGAAGCTTCTGCACAGGTACATCAGTAGGTTTGTGTATACACGCCACTGTAATTTGTGCATACGTGTTTATTTTATAAAATAGGTGTGTGTGGATCTTGCTCCCGCTTTGCCTTTCTCCACTCCTGAAGACACCTATGTGTATATCATGTGTTTTAGGCACCTACGTTTATGCCTGTATACCTTGGGAAATTGTATAAGCACAATCTTTCACATGTAAAACACTTTCTACAAACTTGTCGCTTATAAAATTACCTGCAAAATGTCATGCCAACAGAGGGTCGTAATTTCTAATGCGAGTTAAGGGAATAACGCACATTTTTTGCCAAATAACATAGGTTAAATGGAAAAATTGTGTGTTATTTGCCCTTAATGCAAGTTATTTTAGTATAGAGTAGGTTAAGTAATAATGAGATGCAAAACATGAAAATGCATGCAAACAACTCAATATGCAAAATGAATGACATAGCTTGTGTGAAACCTCAGAACTACCATTTGAGGGATTTTAGCACCATTTTGAACCTGGGCACCAATGGGGCAGAATGACCAGGGATCCCTTTTGCCCCATTAACCACTATAGACGCTCCTGGTAGGCACTAGGAGCAAGAGGATTAATTTAGAGGGAGGCGGCATTGGATGATGAAGGTTGATCCTGACACCAGCAGTCCCATTAAAAGATAGTAAGCCGAACTAGGCCCACTATCTTTGCACTGCTGCAGGCAGAAAAGCACAGCGTTCTCAGCCGTGTCAATGAAAAATACAATTTACCACACAAATCATTAGCCCACGGTAAACAGAGCTGTGGTAAATTACATCCGAGTTATGCCCCAGAGGAGCATGATAGGGATATGCACAAGCAAGAAATATTTGCTTAGTTTTTGGGGGGGTTTTTCACAATTTTTAGGCGTTTCAGTTTTTTCACACTTTTAATAGGGAACTTTTCATGTGCTAAATCAGCATGCATCAACTGATGAATTACGGCATACTAAGTCAATTAGTGAACATTAAAATCAGTTTAGCATGCACTAACGCATGCATAAGCTTAGAGTGGCACAAGGCCTGCCTCATGCTTTGCAACTCCAGGCTTGCTTAACACATCTGCCAAGTCACTGCCACATAAAAAAGCCTCCATTAGAAAACATGGCAAAATACTTAAGAGGCTCCAGTACGTAGTGACTTGGAAAAAATGTGCAATAATCATGACAAAGAAATTGGTTGCATACATGGAATCTTCATCAAAGGAAGAGCTACATCCATGAGGCTGGCAAGAATTAGCCCGAGCCTGTGACGCTGGAGCACAGTCAGTGGAGCAGATGGGATTTAGCAGACTGGAATTTTTTGCTCACTGGATCGGTGGCCACAGTGTCACAAGATATACTGCACGGAGGTGCTGATTTTGCGGTATATAAGCATAATAAATGACATGAGCATTACAAACTTATAAAACGCCACTTCACGCCTTAACCCGTCCTGTAAACATTTGACTAAAAATGCCCTTTTCTGTACGATATAGCAAAGCTCGCTGCTGTTCCAAGGGGAATTTCAAGCAGCCCACAGGAAAGAGGCATTACTTGAAGTGACTGAAGATCTGCATTACCGCTGGAGACCTAAGAATTTGATGCATTATATCAGACAGATTTTAACACTGAAATAAGAGAAAGACAAGGGTTGAAACCGATAAAGGTTCACAAAAGGGACAATTTTCAAACCACCCGCTGCCGTGCAAAGTTGTGGGGACAAAGTACCCTCACAAGTCTATATCAGCTTTTTTCTACAGTTACATTTCTAAGAAAAATAATGAAGAAAAATATTAAATTTTCTGATATCACCCAAGAATGTGCTCCTGGAAGCAGCTCCCCTCAATCTGGCTAAAAGCACAGGCACAATATAACTCTCTCTGCACCGTTAGCCACGTAAATGGCTTTGAAAACTGCCCACATGAAAACCACTGGGAAAGCAGGACACTTAACACAAACACTATAAATCACTTTATGACCAACCTCTGGAATATTCGGGGAAGAAGTAACAAAGCAATCAACGATTTGTTATAAACTGCAAAATTAGTTTGAAAAGGCACCTACAGGATCCTGAAAGCTTATGTACATCATTTCTGGGTAACCCTTCTGATGGGTCAGCAAGGTGCGGAAGAATCTCATTTTTCCCCAGGACCACTACAGGTATTAAAAACTTTCCAGTAAGCAAAAGTTTAAAAAAGTCATTTTCAAGGCAGTGGTGCAAAGCAGTCTGTCCTTTCCGGGTAATAGGCAACAAAACTCATGTCAAGCAGCAGAATCACATCATACAAATACCAGTCAACCTGCCAACACATTCTCTTCCTTGTTCATACTTGATTCATGGGCAGCCATCTCTCCACTGATTTCTAACATTAACTTGGTTCTGAAAACCAGACGTCTTATGTCCCACCGCATGCTGCCAGTTTCAGCCCAAAAACAGCTCAAAAGATGAACTTATACAGTTTTTTGATCATTTCCGTTTTACTGGCGACAAACAAACTAGTAGAAAAAAACATGGTTTCACTGAGATGGCACTAACAAAGCTGATGGGTGATGACTGGCACTGGAAAAGATGCACCATTTAGAACCTGATTGTAACTTGCCTTGACCTACTGACATGCGCTAAATACTACTAATAAATAAACCATTTAGAACCGGTACAAGGTTTATGGTTGTGGACAAGAGACCCAAATGAATTTTCATTCTCTGTGTTTAAGATCAGCCAAAAAAATACCCCCCCCCCCCTCTCTCCAATGGCTAGCAATGTACCCAGTTCTACTATGGATATTTTAGGCCAGTCCTGGATTTCTGAAAAACCCATCCTGATGTATTATAGGACCAGGAACACTGATTTCAATATGTAAATGTCCTGCACACTGCACTGGGGATTAAGTAGAAAAACAAGGATAGCCCAAATATGTTTATGTTTATTTGAATTTGATATACCGCTCAGACCAAAAAGGTATTAGAGCGGTTTACAATACTTCATCATTTAGGGAAAAAGAAAGGAACGCCAATTATAAAATAGGACAGAGTAGAGTACAGACACAGTCAAGCAGATAAGAGGAGAAAGACACGGAACAGCACATTACCCAGATAAATAAGCAGGTCTTCAATATAGCCTCCAGAGACCGACGCCACGAACCAACGCCTAAGGGCCACGCCAAAGGGCCCTCTGGCGAGGCCCTCAGGCGCGGGCCCGCAAATATCCCTAATAGAACTAGATAAAGTTGGCAGCTATGAGACCTCTGAACAATTTTTGCAATTTTTAAGAAAAAATCTCTACAAAATTTCCATCAGAGAGGGAACAGCCTATCAAAATAAGTACAATGGGTCCCATCCAGTGACTTAGGTTTGATTCCTCACTTATCTTTTCTGATTCCCTGGTTGGGTGGGTGGAGGGGAAGGAGTAAGTCACAGTCTCATCAATTATGGCGACACCTAGTGGCCATATTTAGGGTCCATGGTTGCAGGATTCAGGAAGATGGTGGATGGCGCCTCCCAGCCAAGGACTGCCACTGGGAGAGGAGATAAAATAGGAGGGAAAATCCCCGGGCAGTTGCAAATGAGGATGCATACTAATTAAACTGGAAGATCAGAAAAGAGACTTGGAAACTACTGCGTCTAAAGGAAAGAGAAGCAGTGGTACAATATCTGGTACTGGACATGCATTGGTGGGAGGTTCTAAAGCAGGGGTCTCAAACTCAAATTGCTTTGAGGGCCAAATGAGGACTTGTAGAGTAACCCGGGGGCCGCACAAGACGCAGGCCTCATTTGCATAAGGGCATCATTTGCATAAATGATGCCCTTATGCAAATGGGGCATAATTTATTCATTTGCATTAAATAAATTAACACCACCAAAAGAATTCATTAGAGCCAATAAATCCACAAACAAGAAAGCCTTCTCACATGCAGCCCCCATCCTGTGGAACACAATCCCAATAGAATTAAGACAACTACCTGATATAATGGAGTTCCGAAAAAAACTCAAAACACACTTATTTACAAAGCATTATGGTTCTATGACCAGCTCTTCTCTCACCCCCCAGCTAGATAAAGGATAATCAGACACAGGGTAATACACTATTTCAACAAAAGAATGAAGCGCTGTAACCTAAGACGAAGTGATTAAGAAAATGTAAAAAAAAAAAATAAATATGTACATAGTTAATTGTACATAGTTCACTATTGTTATTTGTTAATTGCTATTTGTTAACTGTAATTACCTAACTTTAAACTTGTTATATGTAAAAACAGATCACCCTGTTTAATGTTGTTATATGGAAACCGCACCTGATCAAATGGAAGGAGCGGTATATAAATAACCTGTTAATTAATTAATTAAAAAATAAATATTTGCATAATGTTACCATACACTAACTTTTAGTAAACATGCCTCTTAATGAGCGTATGGATAAAGAAAGACTAAAAGATTTCTACATTACTATAAACCAGTGCCAACCACCAGGCACATTAGGAACTACTAGAAACACTGCCCATTTAGAACCCATAGCAAACCTGCCGTGTCCTAACAGCACTACCAGGACTCACAGAGCACCATACCCTAACTATCAAAAGGCAACACTGCAAATATTAAATCAACACATTTCAGAGAATAACAATACATGACCTACTCGGGAAAGAGAACAAGTGGCAATGTCAAATAGGAATTACATAAACAGAATACCTCAGCTCAGTTACACATGCAGAACATACACCATCACCAAACAAGGAATCACAATTTAGAAACAGGAAGACAATTAAACTGGGAACCCCAAAAGCCAAACTTAGAATGTACAACACTGTAGAAATAAAACTATACATTGATTTCCTCTTGTATTAAATAAAGTGCAGACGTTAAAGATGCACATTTCCAAGAGCTGACATATTTCAGTTAATAAATTCAAAATAAAGAGATTTTTTTCTACCTTTTGTGCATTTTTTTTTCAGTTGCAATTGTTCCAGTCACTTTCTTCTGGTTTCTTTGTGTCTTCTGCTAACTCTCCATCGTCTGCTGTCCATTTCTCCTTTCTTCTTTCCTAGTTTTTTTCCATTCTCTCTACATCTGCTTTAACATACTAATCATTCTCCTTTTGCTCTTTCCTCATTCCTATTTCATCCACTCAAATTTTACCCCTCCATCCTCAATCCCCACTTACTCTCCCAATACCCGGCCAATTGTAGATTTTTCTTCCCTCCCACACAAAATATATTTCCCCTCTCCATTTCACTCTCCCAGCCCCATCCCATTCTAATCGTCCCCCAACATCAACTCCCTTCTAGCTCCTGCCCAACCCAGCATCCGCTCCCTTCTAGTCCCCGCATCATCAGCCCATTTCCAGTCCTAGCTCCCTCCCCTCACAGCCCATTTCCTTTCCAAGCCCCCCTCCCCATCAGCCCATTTCCATTCCAAGCCCCCTTCCACTCAGCCCATTACCATTCCAAGACCCTGTCCCCATCAGCTATTTGCAGTTCAAGCTCCCCCTTCTACTCGGCCCATTTCCAGTCATAGCACCCCCCCCCAGTCCATTACCAGTTCTAGCCCCCCCCCCTAGCCCATTATCGGTCCTAAGCCCCCCAACAGCCCACTTCCAGGCCTAACCCTTCCATCGCCCCATCTTCATTCTTAGCCCCCCCATAACCCCATTTTCAGTCTTAGGCCCCCAGTCAGACCACCTCCAGTCCTAACCCCCATCTGTCCATTACCAGTCCTAACCCCCATCACCCCATTTTCAGTACTACCTAACCCCCCCCCCCCAGCCCACATCAAGTCCTGCTCCCCCCTACATCAAGTCCTGCTCCCCCCCATCAAGTTTTGCTCCCCACATACATCAAGTAATTCTCCCCCCCCACATCTAGTCCTGCTACCCCACATCAAGTCCTGCTCCCCCCCCACATCAAGTCCTGCTCCCCCCACATCAAGTCCTGCTCCCCCCCCAGCCACACATCAAGTCCTGCTCCCTCCCCCCCCCCCCGGGAAAATTAAACTTAAAAAAAAACCCCGGCTTCTGCTGCTGCTGCCGCCGCTGCCGTGGCCGGCAATAGCAGCAATATCGCAAGTCCCGCGGGCTCCCCCCCACCCGGCAGATCCCTTCCTGCTTGCCTGCCAGTTCTCCGCTTCGGCTTTCAGAGCCGCGAAGGGAGAACTTCTCCCTCGTGACTCTGTTAAGCCCGCTGGGGCAGATGGGAAATTTCCCATCTGCCCCGGCGAGCTTAACAGAGTCGCGAGGGAGAAGTTCTCCCTTCGCGGCTCTGAAAGCCGAAGCGGAGAACTGGCAGCATTGGCAGGCAAGCAGGAAGGGATCTGCCGGGTGGGGGGGAGCCCGCGGGACTTGCGATATTGCTGCTATTGCCGGCCACGGCAGCGGCGGCAGCAGCAGCAGAAGCCGGGTTTTTTTGTGAAAACTCTTGGGGCAGAGGCTAGGTCAAAGGGGAGTACCCTATACTGAAAATGCCTGCCCCCCCCCCACTATGAACCACAGGTACTGCCTGTGGTTGGGGTAGATGAGGATGTGGGTATAAGCATTCTTGAGGTCTAAGAAGCATAGCCAGTCTCCCTTCTGGCGGTATGGCAGCAATGTTCCAAGGGAGAGCATCTTGAACTTCTCCATCACCAGGAATTTGTTCAAGTTGCGCAGGTCAAGGATGGGCCTTAGGCCCCCCTGTCCTTTTTGGCATGAGGAAGTATCTGAAGTAGAACCCCTTGCCCTTGAGATGGTGGGGCACTGGTTCCACTGCTTTGTCCTCGAGAAGATCTGCCAACTCCTTCAGAAAAAGGTCCCAGTGGAGTGGAGACCTGAAGGGCTCTCCTGGGAAATAAGGGGGAGGTGTCCAAGTCAGGAGGAGGAGGTAACCCTCCCCGACTACCCGAAGCGCCCAGGAATCGGTGGTGATGGGCATCCACCTCTGGGCATAGAGGGCCAGATGTCCCCCTGTGGGCTGCTGATCTCCTTGGGGTAAAGACTATGCTCGAGGAGTCAAAAACTCCCCCCTGGCTGGGACAGGGCCGGTGCCTGGTTTTGGAGCCTTCTGCTTACGCAGGCCATGCCCATGTCCATGTCCATTTGCCCGCTGACCCTGTTGGGGAGCTGGGGAGGCCCGATAAGGTGGATATTTCAGTAAGCAGCTCCCTTCCTTGGGTAAAAGGACTTTTTACCCGAGCCCTTCCATCGGGGAGGGGCAGCAGTCTTTTTGGAGAGCCTGGTCCTTGTCATGAATTCAGTCTCCCACTCAGCAGGCTTGTCGGTCATGAGTTTGCCAAAGAGGTTCTCTCCTTAGCAGGGGACATTGACCAATTTGTCCTGAACCCACTGCTCGAGGACAGATGACTGTAGCCAAACTTGGCTGTGGGCACCAATGCCAGCCACTGCTACTCAAGCTGCTGACTCAAACCCGTCATAGGCTGCATGAGACATGAATTTGGAGCATTCATGGACTGCTTTGGCCAGGTTCTTGAACCGCTGAAAGGGTTCCTCGGAGAGACCAGCTGAGAACCCGGCAAATTCCTTCACCAGGTCTCTCATGTACATGCCTATGTACAGCTGGTAAACCTGGATACGGCCGATGAGCATTGAGCCCTGGTAGCACTTTCTGCAGAGAGCATCCAGGGTGTGGGCCTCTGGCCGAGGGGGAACCATGGAGTGCACCTTCTGGCTTTTCAGCCGAGGCATGGCTGACTATCACCATGGAGTTAAGCGGCAGCTGTGACTTTTGGAAGCCGGTGTCTACCACATTCAGAGCACAGCCATTCCAGGATGGGAGGGGATGGACACCATGAGCGATTCCTGCAAAGAAGCCTCATATTGGAGGATTTCCAACTCATCCGCCTGAGGGTCGAGAATGCCAATGCCTTAGACATGTCCTTGACAAAATCAAGGAAGCCCACAACCTCGGGCGGGGACTGCCGTCAAGGATCCTAGATGGGGGAGTCAGACAGGACGTCATGGTGGCAACTGGTATCTGGGGACTCCTCATCCCCCGTCTCCCACTCGTAGTAGTCCATTGAAGACTTGTAGGAGGGCTGTTCCGCGGGCTTTGGGGCCCCCAATGCCCTGCAGCTGGTGCCTGGCAAACATGCCGGGAATGACTGCGGTCCCATCAAGCAGGACTCAGATCGCGACCTTGGCCAACGATTGACTCAAGGCTGAAGGACCTCAAGGAACAGCTCTGCCTCCAGCGATGTCTTGGATGTCGAGTGCGCGGTGGTCAGGGTGGATGAACCGGTCGTGCCGGACAACAGCACCCGCTGCTGGTCCATGAAAGCAGACAAACTGCACTCCAGGGCTGACATTCTGGAATCCAAACCTGAAGGCACCACAGTCTTTGGCACGGGCACCAAGAGACTCGGGCCGATGCCGGCTCCCCCAAAGGGGAATCATTGATGAGGATGGTGTCTGGGGACTGAGGCCAGTCTGCAGTCGGATCCTTCTGAGGTTCTTTCGCAGGCCGCTCCTTCTCAAACGGCTCAAACGAATGTCTCGGAACCGTCCAAGGATGCCACCTTCATGGATTTCTTCTTCTTCTTGGGTTCCCTTGAGGGAGACCCCCTTTCTGAGGACCCATGAAGAAGCTCGGGTTCGGAGGGTTCCACCCGAGATGTCGGGACCTCAGACAATGCCCTGGCCTTCGGAGGCACTGGGGACTCAGGGAAAAACGTATCGTGCTGCTGCTGGTGGCTCTTGAGGGCCTTACTGGACATCCTTTTGCAGAGACCACAGGCTGTCGGGTCGTGGACTGGCCCAAGGCAGCGGAGACAGCAGTCGTGTGTGTCGGTCAAAGACATGATTTTAGAACACTGATCACACTTCTTAAAGCCACTGGTAGCCATGGAGGAAAAAAGTACCCCTGCAAGGTGGAAGACTCTCTGGATTGCCAGTGGGAGAAAAAAGGCACAAAAATGCCAGAAAAAGAAAGGAACGAAAAAGACTACAAAAGAGAAACTGAACTAGTCGCCGAGGGAACGAGGTCAATTGGCGGGAAGAGTACTGGTGCAATACCAGAGTGAGTATGAAACTCGGGAGAGAAAAATCAACTTTTTCCGGGGACAAGCCAGACAGACATCTGAAGGCTCCGTGAAAAAAAGGAGACTGAGTAAGATGGCACCCTTGGGTGGGAAGGAGACCATGCATGCATGGTGGAATCTCCCAAAGGCTTTCTTTGAAAACTGGTGGGATGCTTCTGCGAGGGCTCCGTCAGTGCCAACGTCACCCATATGCGAGGACTGACTTCCTGCTTGTTCCCGGAGAACACCTCCTTCTCTGGCCATTCCTCTCCTTATGCACCCAAGCATCCTTCTGGCTTTTACTGTCTCCTTTTCTACTCATTCAGCCACCTTAAGAACACAATTACGCCCAGATCTCGCTCTTCTTTCATGAAGTACCTCACCCTCTATATACTGTACTGCTCCTTTGGATTTTTGCAGCCCAAATGCATGACCTGCATTTTTTAGCATTAAATCTCAGCTGCCAGATTTTCAACCATGAAAGTTCTGAACATGTCCAATTTCAAGGCCACTCCTCTCCACCTCGGGATTTTTGGCAGTTTACTTCTACATTTTGCTTATGTCTAAAAATGTCTTAATCACCCACTTATTCCCCATGTGAGCATCTGTCCTGCAAGCTTTGCAAATTTTGTTTTTCATGCTCATCAAATAGACAGGACCTTGGTTTAATGTCTCATCAGTTTAGTTAGCATGTGCTTTATTCTCTTAGCCTGGCTGTTTCCTCCCACCTCCTGGGTATCCAGCTCTATCAGAATTCAGCCTCTACTGACCTCCCTGCAAGCCACCTCTTTCCTCTTCAGTCAATTCAACACTCCGCTGCTCGACTCATTTTCCGCCAGTCTCGTTTTTCCCACATCACTCCTCTCCTCATGTCACTTCATTGGCTTCCCATCCGTCTCTGTATCCAATTTAAACTTCTCCTCCTGACCTATAAATGTATTCACTCTTTTGCCCCCCAGTACCTTTCATCTCTCATCTCTCCTTACACCCCCTCTCGGTTGCTTCGCTCCTCTAGCAGTCTTCGTTTATCTGTGCCCTTTACTCGTACTGCCAATTCCAGACTTCGCTCCTTCCAACTGGCAGCACCCTTTGCTTGGAATAGTCTTCCTATCTCTGTGTGCCAAGCGTCCTCCCTGGCCATTTTCAAGTCCAGACTAAAATCCCATCTCTTCACTATTGTTTTCTGTTCCTGTCTTACGCTATCTTGATCTCTCTATCAACATTTGTTTACTTTGTCCTGTAAATTTTTGTTATTTGTATTACATAACTTATTTTGTTTTCTGTCTTATTAGATTGTGAGCTCTGATGAGCAGGGGCTGTCTCTCTTCTATATTTGTACAGCGCTTCGTATGTTGCGGCGCTTTATAAGTCTTTAATAATAATAAATAATAATAATGAACTAAGATGCCTTTATTTACAACTACCCAGTAATCCTTCCCCCCCCCTCCCTTAAATCTAGTCCAGCTATCATGACCGTGTTTGCCCAGTGGCCATAGAAAGTACCTTCTTCTGGGACCCAGTACAAAGGCACCTCAAATCTGGCCGCAAGGTGTCACTGTTATGCGACGGTCAAGATTCCTTCATTCCCCCCTCCCCAAAGCAACTATGAATGTTGCTTTCTGCAGCATCTCCCTCTGCAAGACCCAAGAACAGAAGCCATGTTTGGGTCCTCCATATGGGCAAAGCTAACCTAAAGTGAAATAACATTTATAAAAATAGCTAATAAATGACATCACCATCAGCCACAGTTCCTGAACCTCACTATGATATATTATGAACACTGATGCACAAAACGGGAACATTAACAAGGAGGAAGTAGTATTTCCAGATACTTACAATGTGCAAGAGCTTAAGGACATCTACAAACCTGTTGACAAGAGCAAAGCAAGAGTTTATTTCACTGGGGATAGAAAAAAAAAAAAAAAAAAGCTCACCCACCCATTTTATCCTATCCCAACCCCTTCCACAAAGGCCACAACAGAAAATACCAGAAGACCAATAGATTGGAATAAAAGGTGTAAAATCAAAATCAATACCTACACTTTCTCCGAGCTCATGATCTCCTTGGCGATGTGATAAACCTTTGTTTTCTTCCCGGCACTTTTGCTCTGCGGAGAGAACGGCAGGGTAAGAGATGAGACGGAGCCACAGTACCGCAATGCCAAGCCAACACACATGCCCTGTCCTCTCCACTCCCATGGTCACACTTACAATTTTCCGACTCCCAAACATGTCACATGTCTCCTCAGGCAATGGGTGGCACACCCCTGAAGTCCTCTCACCGATCCCTCCCCTGCTTTCTCCCCCTCATGGAACAGAGTGTGCCGAACCAAAGCAGATGGACCCACTTAAAAGCGAGAAACAGGGGCGCACTCATTCAGCCCACGTCAGATAAGCGTTTGCTTCATTTTCCAACTGCCTTGGGTAGTGACTGTAGCTGCTGCAGCTGTCAGCTGCTCAAGATTTAGTCTGCTGGATAGATCTATATATAAATAGGAGGCACCGAGGAGCCCAATCACTTAGCTGCCAGTTTTCACTTACAGAATAAGGTGAGCTCTGAAATCATTTGTGTACACAGGTAAGGGTTTTTGTGTGCGTGTTTACATGAATACACATTTCAGCAATGGTACAAAGCGCCAGGGCAGATGCCTGCCCCAGTAAATCTGCTGTTTATGGACACCATCAGAGCAAATGGCTGCACTTCATATTTTGATAAAACACTTGTTCCTATTTATGCAAAAACTTTGTGTGGCCTTTCCCGCGTAGCTGCACAGTTTTGTGCCTGCTTAGGCTCTTCAAACCTGGAAAAGAGACGGCTGAGGGGAGATATGATAGAAGTCTATAAATTAATGAACGCAGTGGAACGGGTAAATGTAGATCAATTGTTTATGTCATCAGTATATAGAAAGACTAGGGGACATGCAATGAAGCTACAGGGTAAACTATTTAAGACTAATAAGAGAAAATATTTTCACTCAACGTGTAATCAAACTCTGGAATTTGTTACCAGAGGATGTAGTAAAAAGTTGTTAGTGTAGCTGGGTTTAAAAAAGGTTTGGACAAGTTCCTGGAGGAAAGGTCCATAAACCATTATTAAGAATGGACCCAGGATATCAATGCTTGACCCAATACAAGCATTGTGGAACCTGTGTCTTTTGGGGAAACTGCTAGGTACTTGTGACCTGGATTGGCCACTGTTGGAAATAGGATGCTGGGCTTGATGGACTTTTGTCTGACCCAGTATGGCATATCTTATGTTCGTAACCTCACAGTTTTAGATCATTAAAAAAAAAAAATAACAGCTGAATGCTTGCTCAAAACTATTTGCTTTTAAACTAGTTTCAGACTCTACAGTCAGGGGGGGGGATTTTCCTGATCACAGAGCTGGCATATCAGTAAATCATGACAAGTGTTCATTTGAACCCATGTTTTGCCATACTCAGGTTGACGTATAGGGAACCTCGATATCTACAGTCACGCTATGAGGAGGAACCCATTAGAAACAGAGTACATACCCTACCATCAGTAGGCTAACTTAAGAGGATGCCTGGGTGTCAAGGCCTATAGGTTGTGATGAGGAAGCCTCTAGTGAGCATATGGAAGTAGAAGAAGGATTTTACCTTTAAGAAAAGTGACATCCCTGCAGTACACACGTTTCAGCATTTGCCAAAAGAAAGCAAGCACAGAGAAACTGAAGCTAGGCCGCCACACCCAAGCTCTGCTGACGTAGTAGCAAGCTTGGAACCTAATTACAGACACCTGTCCAGAGAGGCAGAGACACGGCTCAGAGAGCAGGAATATAAACCCTGGCTAGAGAGAGAGTCAGGGAGAGGACGAGAGGGAGGATGAGGAGAACAAGGAAGAGACAAAAGAACAACGAAGACAGCACACGAGAGGGAACACAGGAGGAGAAACAGCTGGAGAAGTGGAGGTGAAGCAATCAGAGCTGAAGGGGAGAAGAGAAACCTTCAAACCCCAGTGCCGGATAGAAAGGTTCAGAGAGTTCAGAGGTGGGAGCCCAGGACTCAGTCCAAGAGTCTACAAAGCCTAGCCTGGAACAGGGAACCGGGGCAGAGCTCCAGGGAGGAACTCCAACAAGGGAACCAGAGACTGCTTCCCCATAGCTGGAGAGAGATTGCTGAACAGAGCCAGAGAGGAGTCTCCACAACCTCAGGTACCTGTAATCCCTATCACATAGAGCTGTGCTCAAAGGAGACACAGAACCCCTTAGGGAGGAGTTACCCTAAGACGTATGATAGTAGCTTGAAGCAAAACACTGCAGTTGAGGAGTTGGAGGAAATGCAGTGGACTGTAATTAGAATGATTCATTATCATCTGAAGTACCTATGGACAGTACGTTGTGTTTAGCTGATGACAATGAATCCCTTTGCTAGTTGTATATTGGAGAGCCGAGGGAAGACAAAGGAAGAGAGAATATTTTTCTTTGTTGAAGGAAGCTGCTATGTTTTTCTTTATCTGTTAAACAGTTGCACTTTTGAGTAAAGAGTGTGAACCTCAGCCAGCATGCAAGTGTAAATAACCTTGAGCGAACTGCTGAAGAATTATCCTGATGCAACCTGCATAGAACCTTTTGTTTGGGGAATAAATTTTGTCATCTTTGCCTTTACCACTGGTTTCACAACTATTTCTTCTTAGAAGGCTAAAGAACTACCACTCCCAGCAGTCTTAGCTGGAGCAAAATAGTTTATACCACCTTCTATAAGGAGAACATAATGGCAACCCTAACCCTCTTAGCCTGAGGCGGAGGGCTAGGGCATGACAAGGTGCATGCTTTGAACTTATTTTATAAAAGTCAAGAAACGTGCCTATGTGCCTTTATAAACTAGTGCATCCACAAGCTCCCATACATAGTTACACCTGCTCCAAGGCAGGAATAACTCTGGGCCTGTATGTGCCACTAGAAATTACTGCACATACATATATTTCATAAAATACAAGTATAAATGTTGATCCTGTCCCAGGTTCACCCATTCTCTGCATATTTACCGGGGCACAATTATAAGCATCTACCTGAGCACGTAAAATACTGTTCTACACACTCAAGTTGCTTCTAAAATTTCCCCCTAAAATGTACAGGATGCCACATGGAGAAAGCACAGTTACTCACCTGTAACAGGTGATCTCCGGGAACAGCAGGAATTTAGTCTTCACATATGGGTATCGTCGGTACCGACAGAGCCTGCGTGGGAACGCTCCCCAGCATCCAATAGGAAAGCTTTTGGGAGCATCCCACAGCGCCTGTGTGCTGCCTTCCCACCTTTCCCAACTGTCCCTCTCCAGTTGAGTTTAAAGCTGAGACAAAAGAGAGAGGGAAAGAGAGAGATAGAGATAGAGAGATACAACTCCTAGGGGAGGTGGGTGGGTTGTGAAGACTAAATTGAAGATCACCTGTTACAGGTGAGTAACTATGCTATCTCCAAGAACAAGCAGGAATGTAGTCTTCACATATGGGGACTCTCTAGCTGCAGATGCCAGGGAGATGGCCCCAGAAAGTTGTGTGCCCTTATGAAAGGGCTCCACTCCCCCCCCCCCCATGGATGTCTGGCATCCTACCAGGGATGGTGGGTAGGAGTTAATTATGTGTGGAACAGGTGTTGAAGAACAGCCTGACCAAACAAGGCATCCCAGCAGGAGTCCTTGTTTAAGCAATAATGGGCTGTGAAGGTATGTACCGAAGCCCAAGTAGCTGCTTGACAGATGTCGTCGATAGACACAGAGTGAAGATGAGCCATTGAGGCTGCCATGGCTCTCACATTGTGAGCTGTGTGACATGGCCTTCAAGAGGAAGGTTCTTACTCTCATAGGCAAAAGATATACACTGTGCAATCCAGCTGGACAGTGTTCTTTTGGAGACTGGAAGTCCCAAATGACTAGGATCAAAAGCAACAAAGAATTGAAAGGACTTTCTATGTTGCTGAGTCCTATGCAAGTAAAAGGCCAAAGCTCTTTTACAATCCAGAGTATGAAGATTCCTTTCTGCATTTGAGGCGTGTGGCCTTGGGAAGAATACAGGAAGGTAAACCGCTTGGTTTAAATGAAAAGGTGACACCACCTTTGGCATAAAGTGTGGATGAGTCCTAAGGACTACCTTGACATGATGGAACCTTGTATAAGGAGGATCAGCCACCAACACTTGCAATTCACTGATGAGACGTGCTGATGTGATTGCAATAAGAAATATGACCTTCCAAAATAGGAATTTCAAAGAGGTAGTGGCTAATGGTTCAAAGGGTGGTTTCATGAGCTGCCCAAGAACCAGATTTAATTCCCATGCCACCGGAGGCGGCTTAATGGGCGGCTTAGTTAAAAGAAGGCCTCTCATAAATCTCGCTATGAGAGGATGAGAGGAAATAGGTTGTCCATTTAGAGGCTTGAAAGCAGCTACAATAGCACTCAAATGGACTCTTACTGAATTGGTCTTAAACCCTGCATTTGATAAATGAAGAAGATACTCCAGTAACGATTCCAGCGATATCGCAAGAGGGTTAAGACCCTTCTGCGAGCACCATATGGTAAACCTTTTCCACTTAAATGCATAAGAGTGTCTTGTGGAAGGCTTCCAAGAAGCATAAAGGATATCCTTTACTTGCTGGGAAAGGTTAAGACCGTGAAGTTCTAGGCTTCAGCAACCAGGCCCTGAGATGCAGAGATTGGGCATTGGGATGCCACAGCATCCCGTCCTCTTGAGAAAGGAGATCTGGAGCAGATCCTAACTCCAGAGGCGGAACTTGAGAGAGATGTAGGAGCAGAGGGTACCACATTTGCCATGGCCAACGTGGAGCTATGAGGATCATATGGCTTCTATCTCTCTGAAGCTTGAACAGGGTTTTGGGAATTAGGGGAATGGGTGGAAAGGCATACAGGAAGTCCTGACCCCAATGGAGGAGGAAAGCATCCCTGGCCTGACAACATTGAGCCAGAATTCTGGAACAGAACCGGGGAAGTTTGGCATTCAGCGGACTTGCAAAGAGGTCTATGTCCGGGGTTCCCCAAATTTGAAAAGATTTAGCCACCTGGCCTGCATGGAGAGACCATTCGTGTGGAAGCAGAACTCGACTGGGTCTGTCTGCCCAAGAGTTTTGAATGCCTAGAAGATACACCGCAAGGAGATGAATCTGATGCTCTCTGGCGAGGGCCCATAGTCGCAAAGCTTCATTGCAGAGTGACAGAGAGCCTGTTCCGCCCTGCTTGTTCACATAGAACACGGCTACTTGATTGTCCATTTGAACTAGGACTGCCTTGTAGCTGAGCTGGGTGTGGAATACTCGAAGAGCAAGGAAGATTGCTCTGAGCTCCAGGAGGTTGATATGAAGATAGGCCTCCTCTGGAGTCCAGGTACCCTGGGTAGAGAGGCCTTGCAGGTGGGCTCCCCATCCCACCTGTGAAGCATCTGTTAGAGTGGCTTGGGGTGGGGGTTTCTGAAAAAGAGACCCCACCAGAAGATTTTGGGATGACTGCCACCACTGGAGGGACAAAATAAGGCGATCTGAGTTTGCTAATTTGTCTGAAAGGCAACCTGACACCTGAGTCCACTGAGTGGATAAAGTCCACTGGGTTGCCCTCATATGGAGGCAAGCATAAGGAACCACATGCATGGTGGATGCCATGTGGCCTAGCAACTGTAACATTTCCCGAGCAGTGAGGTGAGGTTTTAGCACTGCTTGGGAAGCTAACTGCACAATGCGAAGGCAGCGGGGCTGTGGAAGGAAAGCCCTTGTCTGTCTGGTATCCAGCTGAGCTCCTATAAAAACTCTAGGGATTGAGTGGGAGCAAGGTGGGACTTTGGGAAGTTTATGACAAGTCCCAAATACTGAAGGATGCGCATTGTGCGAGAGAGAGCAACCCTGGCCTCTGGCTCTGAAGGAGCTTGAATGAGCCAGTCGTCTAAATAAGGGAAGATGAATATTCCCAGGGGGCGGAGAAATGCTGCTACCACAGCAATGCATTTTGTGAACACCCTTGGAGCAGAGGCCAGGCCAAAAGGAAGAACCCTGTATTGGTGGTGCTTCCCGTGAAACAGAAAGCGAAGGAACTTTCAGTGAGTTGGATGGATGAGAACATGAGTGTACGCATCCTTGAGATCTAGAGAACAAAGCCAATCCTGACTCTGAAGGTATGGCAGCAGAGTTCCTAGAGAAATCATTTTGAACTTCTATTTGAACAGGAATTTGTCCAATTCTCTGAGGTCTAAAATGCGTCTGTCTCCTCCTGTTTTCTTTGGAATAAGGAAATAGGGGGAGTAAAACCCTAAACCCCGTTGGGGAATGGGTACCTCTTCTATTGCCCCTTGGACAAGAAACAGAGTGACCCCTTGACCTAACTGGTCATTGAGAGAGGTCTAAGAATTGAACTGTCTTACCACTGTAGGAGGGGGCATGCTGAGGAAATGAAGCTTGTACCCCTCTCTTACAACAGACAGAGTCCAATTTTCTGCTGTTATCTGACCCCATCTGGGGGCAAAATGACATAACCTTCCTGGGATGGTGGAGGGTTCTGGGCCATTCAGGGCCAGGAAGGCAAAGTTCTCTAGATAGGAGTCAAAGCCCCTGTGGAGGCTGAGTCTGCTGAGCCGGTTGAGGCTTAGCTGCTTTTGTCTTTCTTTGCCTAGGTTGTTGCTGCTATCCCTTTTGGGCAGACTGACCTAAACGATGTCCCTGCTGGGTATAGGAGGGATAAAACTTTTTCTTCTTGCTGAAGAATGGTTTCTTAGAGGATCTTTTCCTCGCAGGATCAGCTGTAGATTTAGACAATCTATCCAAAGTGATATTGTCAGCATCTATCTCATTAGCTTTTTCCTGCCAATTCTTGCCAAAGAGATTCTCTCCTGTGCAAGGAATATTCCCTAGTTTGTCCTGTACCCAAATTTCTAAGTCAGATGCCTGGAGCCAGGCAATCCTACGTGCACCTATGGCAATGGCAGAGGTTCTGCTTATGCATTCAAAGCAGTCAAAGGATACACGATTCACGAACTTGGAAACATCCTGAGCATGTTTGACAAGGGCAAGATAATCCTGCCTTTTATCATCAGGAAGGAGAGGGCTCATAAGCTCTAAATCTCCTGTGACCTCTTTAAGGAACATTCCCATATACAAGATATAGGAACTGATCCTAACAGAAAGCATGGAAGCCTGGAAGGATCGACGTCCGAAGGCGTCAAGAATCCTACACTCACATCCTGGAGGATTAGATGCATGCCTTTTTGCACTCTTTATCCGTCTCATGGCTGATTCCACCACCATAGAATGGTGTGGTAATTGAGTCTTCTGAAACCCAGGACAAGGAGGAACTTGATACATGGTGTCGAGTCTTTGAGAGTGAGGAGATGTGGTTAGAGGTGTTTCCCACATCCGTAACATAAGATCATGCAAGATCTCATGAATAGGTAAGGTAGTTGCCTCCTTGGGAGCTTTAGGGTATTGTAGGATTTCTAATTCCTTTGCCCTAGGCTCTTTTTCAGGAGCCACTGTGATGGAAAGACCTTGGGACACATCTCGGATAAAATCCTGAAAGGACATATCCTCTGGTGGAGACATCCTATGCTGAGGAGAAGAAGAATCCTCAGGAAGAAGTACTCTGGTATCGGCAGAGCTTTCAGAGTCTTCAGACTCCTCCGAGGACTCGAAGTATCTCCGATTCGGGTGATCGTGCAAGGGATGGTACCAGTACTGATCGAAGTTGGTATCGGAGTGGTCCGGTACCGACTTGTCGATGCCGAATAGAGATGCATGACTCTGTCCCGGTAGAATACCTGCCAATGTCGATGCCATTGGTGCTGGTACCGGTTGAATTGTCTGAAGCGGTTTCAGGGGCATCGAGGCTGTGAGAAGAGCCGCCAGACTGCATTCAATAGCCAAGAATCTCTGGTCTATCGACGCTGCCGATGCTTGGGTATCAGTGCCGGATGAAGTGACCGGGACCCCAGAGCATGGCACCAGTAGTTCTGCCAAGGTTGAAGCCTCGAAAACATCCTGGAGTCCCGTTAGTGCTTTGGAAGTCGAAGCCTCCCACTGGGGCAATTTTGCTGGTGAAAGTCCCTCAAGAGCAATGCCAGAGGCATCTCGATGTTTAGGAGGAGATCTACCCTTTGAAGACCGGCTAGATTTATGTTTAGTTACCCGAGATCCATGGGAGGAAGACAAAGCCCCGGAAGACGTCGATGCCACGGAGGCTGCATCGGAGGGAAAAAGGTTGCTAAGTTTACCAGCTCGGTTTTGCCGGCCCCTTTTCAACATCATCCCACATGCAACACACTCCGAAATAGAGTGGTCAGGACCTAAACATTTATCAAAAAAGAAAGAAGAACCGGCGGTACCGGTGTAGCGTCAAGGAAAGGCAGACGCGACCACAAAAAAGAAGGGGAATTTTCTGCAGTGACAGGATGTGCGACCTGTTGGCTCCACGGAAAACAAAGAACTGGAGAGGGACAGTTGGGAAAGGTGGGAAGGCAGCACGCAGGCGCTGTGGGATGCTTCCAAAAGTTTTCCTATTGGACGCTGGGGAGCGTTCCCGCACAGGCTCTGTTGGTACCAACGATACCCATATGTGAAGACTACATTCCTGCTTGTTCCTGGAGATCTACAGGAGCATAGAACAGAATATGATTCCTAAAACATCGGTGATCCACTCCATGCAAAGAGAGTGAGGGTGAAAGCCAGAGACGGTGCTCCGACACTTAAAACATGGAGACCATCAGCAAAGGCAAAAGGTTCTTTCCACTTAAAATCCTTGGGTGCAAATGGAAAAAAAAAAGTTATAAAACACCTCACTTAATACTTCACCACTTTACAAGATAAACATTTTATTTATTTTTATTTATTTATTTAGCTGTATTTATATCCCGCTTTTCACCGGGTCAAAGCGGTCAATTGGGAGATACATTTAACACGAGGGGATATGACACACATACGCTAATACTTACAGGGAACATGGGCAATGGAGGGTTAAGTGGCTTGCCCAAGACCACAAGGAGTGTCTATAGGACTAGAAATCCCAGTCCCTCCAGCCTGAGATTGCTGTCCCCAGGTGGGACTTGAACCCCCGGCCCTCCGGCCTGAAGTACCTTGTCCTAACCACTAGGCCACTCCTCCCACATTTTGTGAGGTATAGAATTTATGCCAGATCCAAATCTCAATGGCGCAGATGCTATCACTGCATCTTGGAAAGAGGATGTCTAAAGTCATATCTCCAGGTGCTCCATGGAGTGACCAATCCTGTGGCTGCTATACGGACAGGGTTCAAAGCCCCAGGAAATGTTTGCAGCAGGTGTCAACCTCACTCTCCGGCTCAGCAGCCTTCAAATGTAGCAGTTTATTCTGCCTCCAGCACTTTTTCCTTTCTAATTGTTGGTCAATAGAGGTTTTTTGTTTTATTGACTACAGCACAGATGCAGAATGTGGCTGGCTGAGTGTTGGAGAATAACTGTGTTTTTTAGCAGACTACGAGAATGTTCTGCCACAGGAGGCCCCTTCAAACTCTCCCAAGCATGAGTGTGTCCGAGATCAGGAATCTCCAGCTGTCAAGGTTCAGGCCAGCTGAAATGAGAGTATCGTACACACACACACACACTGTGACACAGAAATCCCCTGGCAAGATTGCTTGCTTGCATGCTGAAAACAGGCAGCTGATTGCTGAAGCCCAGAGAGTGTGTATGCGATGTTATATTTTTATTATATATGTGTATGGATGTATGTATATGTGTGTGTACACAAAATACCTCTCTAGCAACAGCTGCCAACCAAAGGCACCAAGCTCTGCAGTGCTATTGCTTCCTGGCTGTAAAGGAAGGTTAATAGTGCAGTCAGACATCCTCCATTGCACAGATGGTGCAAGAATTTTGTTGTCTTAGCCAGCACCAAAAATTTGGAAAATGCACCTCCCCTACCACAGACCTCCACCACTGTGTGTTAACTTTGCTTCAACTCATGCCCCTCCAGGAACCCGCAGCAAGTCCAAGCTAAGGATGTACCATTTTTAAATGTGAAAAGCACAATGAAATTTGTAATTTCTATCCCAACATGGCAACATTCCCCCCCCCCTCAAATTTCCTTTTATTTAGCCATTTTAGCACAGAATCATTTAGCACACACTAAAAATTTAAATTATCCATAAACAAATTCTTGTTCTTCTTTTTCATTTTATTCCATACACATTTGTACTTGTTGCTTCCTCGCTTTTCCAAAGCAGTAGGTTGGCCGTAGTGAGCGGTGGTTAACATCACGTGCTGAAACCGTGAGCCAGTGTGTACGCACTAGCCCCATAATGCACAGTGGCAGGAACTTGGAGAAAGTGAGATGAGGATAGGGGCAGAGAAGGGAGGGCACTGAGAGGAGCAGTAAATAGCAGCAGTGGCAACACCCCTTCTTCCCACTTGCCACCTGAATGTACTGGTCCTGACCTACACTGCTCACAGGGGACTACAGTACATGAAGCAGGATACAAGCTGAATTCCAAACCCTAATGCTTTTTTTATTTCATTTTTATTAAGTTATTAATAAAAATTATTACAAAATGCTACCCAGAAGTCAACCTAGACATTATCAAAACTAGCTCCGCAATACAACCTGAAAAGGGCTAGCTGGTCAACCTTCTCTCTAGTCCTATTAGTGAACCACATTACAACATCCAAACGAGTTTCATATTACTGTATATAACATTAAGTTAATCTGTACATAGTACATTAAGTTAATCTGTACATAGTTCCCCCGGTTGTCCTATTGTTGAAGTTCCCTGTTTAATGTAAAACTCAATGTTACTTGTATGCATTGTAGTATGTTCTTGTTCATTGTACACCGCACTGATTGTAATAGCGCGGTATAAAAGAATTGTTAAATAAATAAATAAAATAAATAAATTACAACAATAACATACACAAATATCTCCTAGGATCTATCCCCTCATTCTACCAGTTAATAAATCCCATTCCACCTACCTCCCCCCCTTTTGAGACCATTTTGTTTAATGCTTTTTATTATTCAAATATTTTATGAATTTTGTTTCAGTGGGATTCATTTGGTTTTTCTGTGATTTTATGATGTTTTGAATATTTTTTATTTTTATTTAACTAGGCTTATACACTGCTTTTCTACCAAAGTGGTATACATTCAGGTATTGTATATATATTTTCCCCTTGCTTTGAACTACGGTTAGTGATTAAATGAAGATAAAAACTAAGTTGCTAAGTAATTTTTTTTTAAATTTCTTGCTAGCAAATGAATAAATTCTGTCTGTACAATTCAATAGATGACTCAAATTTATCTGTTGATGTATAGGAGGGGTTAGAGGCATAATAAAGTTGTACAGACAGCAGTGATGTTCAGTTACTATCTGAATACATTTATCCATTTAGATGGATCGCAAAAGTTATCCATTTAAAGTTAGAAGTATTATTTATTTAAGTTCAGGACTGCATATTCAGTGATCTGACTTAGACAGAGATACTGGCTGAAAAGTTGCTTAAAAGATATCGTTATGCAGCGGCCGCCCTGTTGAATATTGACCTCAATGAGTTCTCAGCAGAACAGAAGCTCTAGAGATGAAATTTATGAAATGTTTACATCTTAAGATTGGAAGGGGAAAATTCAAGAGTATCCTATGCAAAGCAAGTCAAGTGCACCCTAGGCACTGTGATAGGGAAAAGGGTACACACTTCATTCACGAGTACTTTTCTTCTGAAAGAAGTCATCGACTAGTAACCATACAGTATTCCAAAATATTGCCCAGCCAGACCCCTTCTCCTCTTGGATTTCTCCTCCCCTCGCCTATTACAATAGGTCGTTATTATTGTGCAGCAGAAAGACATTCAACCGGTGCGCTTCTGAAAAGTGAGAACATACCTGTTTATCTTCCAAGTGATCTAGGTCCCCTTTACTGGAATCGGAGCTGGAGTCATCTTCATCAGAACTATTAAGGAGCTCCTCTTCATCAGAGTGAACCATAGCAGGGTCATCCTGGGAGGGGCTAATGGAAGACAGATGGGTTCTTTGAAGCATTTTAGCATGTTATCTAGAACATTTCCAAAAGAAATCTTTCATATACATGTCAGTGCTTGTGCAGGTCAGTATACATATAATTAAAGACAATTTTCAAAAGATTTTACCAAGGTAACAATCAGATTCCCCGAATAAATTCAGGGGGAGGGAAGGATGAGAAGTGCCCTCTTCCTGTGCTGGTAAGGTAACCACACGGCAAAGGGCTAGCAAGAAACTGTATAGACTCTGCATCACCACCAAGTCCACGCTTTGCAAAGAGAAACTCCATGTGCTCAGTGTTACACTTTAAAACACTTGCTTGCAGGCTCCACACACGTTTTAAAAGTTCCCTCCTACCTGGGGCAGAGTGCCACACAAGAACAGAGTCGAAACAAAGCATCCACTTTATAGACACAAAGTCACTGTTGCGCTTAAACAGTATCATAATGTTACTTAACCTGTAACTGGTAACTTTTCAGTTTACCGCTTTGTTGTTGCAAAACGCAACATCCTTGCATCATATATTTAAAGAGAGACTGAAATCCACATTTCCTATCACTGATCTCTTTTCCCCTATCTGTCTTCACAGACATATCTTAAAACAAACTAGAAGAGGTCGACCCACCTTTGGAGGAACAGACACATTGGTTCCAATATATAGACAGTAAACTGCAGCAGGCATTAAAAAAACAGACATGACTATTGTTCCAAGTTGGAAGCTTTATGTATTTTACCTGCTTTCAACTTTCTGATGTAAAAAGTGTGTGAGAAGAACCAGATCAAACCAAATATACAGAACTGTGAGATTGTTTTAGGGCGCGGAATGGTAGGAAACGCAAAAAGGCAGGTTCCTATGGGATGAAACCAAGTGGAAGTGTCCTAACTCCTCCTTATGTCTACATCGGCACAATGGTAGAAGATAAAGCGAGGTTACTTACCTGTAACGGGGGTTCTCCGTGGACAGCAGGATAAGTCAGCCACACTTGGTGACGTCCTCCGGGCGGCGCCAATTTCGGAAGTGCTCTCAAGCTCAGGACTGAGCGTGCCCCAGGTAGCCCACCTCCCGATCCCGCCCCTAGCCTGGCCAGTTGTTTTCCCAGCTTGATAACCTGGCTAGGGAGCGGATCTTCAGGCAGACCTCCTCCAGGGGAGGCAGGCGGGAATGTGTGGCTGACTTATCCTGCTGTCCACGGAGAACCCCCGTTACAGGTAAGTAACCTCGCTTTCTCCATGGACTGCAGGATTGCATCAGCCACACTTGGTGACTCTCAAGCTGTGCGCAGTGCGCTGAGGTGGAGGAGAGAGGCATGAATAGAAGGCTACCAAGGCAGAGTCAAATTATTTTTACTGGAACAATGCAGGGCAACGTGCCCAGTACAATAGTAGTAAGGAGGTAGACAGCATGTGCGAGAACATTACAGTCGACAATAAGTAACAGTGCAGTCAGTGGGCAACAGTGCAAACAGTGGGCAACAGTGCAAACAGTGGGCAACAGTGCAAACAGTGGGCAACAGTGCAAACAACGGTGCAAACAGTGCAATCAATCTAGTGCAAGACGGTGCAATCAATACTGTGTAACAGTGCAATCAACTATGTGCAAACAGGTGCAGGACAGGCAAGTACTATCAGTAAGGTGCATGGAGTTTGGAGGTGTCGTAGGCCGGCCCTCACACCCTAGGCTGAGGGGGCTGAAGGGCGGAGGCGAGGACCGGAGGTCTAGGCAATAGTGTTTCTGGAACGTGTGAGGCGAGGACCATGTGGCTGCTTTACACTGTGTGGGTCAAAGGAGATGAACAGCTGCTCGCCTTTCCGAGCGGCGTGGGTTCTGGCTAGGTAGATCCGTAGGGCGTGAAGACAGTCCAAGGTATGGAGACGCCGTTCCTCCTCTGAATGGTGTGGCTCCGGAACAAAGGAGGGCAGTTCGATGGACTGGTTGACATGGAACGCCAACGGCACTTTTGGTACGAATCTGGGGTTGGTCCTCAGGGAGACGCGGTCCTGGTGGAGCTGTGTGTATGGAGGGTGCGCAACCAGAGCTTGGAGTTCGCTGATCCTCCTGGCCGAGGTGATGGCCACCAGGAATAGTGTTTTCCAGGAGACGTATTTTATGTCTGCGGGGCCTGGGTAAGGTGGTGGAGGACTGCACCGAGGTCCCATGAAGGAACTGGGGCCCTCACCGGAGGCCGTAGGTTTGACAGTCCTTTCATGAAGCACGCCGTGAGGGGAAGCGTCGCTAAGGAGTCGGCTCCCTCGACGGGTGCATGGAGCGCCGCAATGGCGGAGAGATGCAGTTGGATGGATTGTGTTTGGAGGCCGAGATCGGTGAGAGAGCTGAGGTACTGTAAGATGCGGCTGACTGGGCAGGTGGACAGGTCAAGGCCTCGCGCCGCACATCAGAGGCTGAATCGCTTCCATTTGAGGCTATAAGACTTTCTAGTGGAAGGCCTCCGGGCTGCCAGGACCACGTCCTGCACCTCAGAGGGGAGCTGGAGGGAAGCAAGGTTCATCCGCTCAACTTCCAGGTAGTGAGCGACAGGGCTTTGAGGTTGGGGTGTCTGGTGAGTCCCACATTCTGCGTTAGAAGGTCCGGGTACAGCGGTAGGCGAATTGGTCCCTCTTGTGCCAAGCGTCTCAGGATTGTGAACCACATTTGTCGTGGCCAGTGAGGAACTACGAGGATGACTTGTGCTTTGTCCTGGATAATGCGTTGCAGTGTCACTGGGATGAGGGGGGTCGGAGGGAAGGCATACACCAGAGACCACTCCCCCCAGTACACGTCGAATGCATCCCCTGAAAGTCTCTTGTTGGAGGGGTGTCTCGAGCAGAATTGTGTGCATTTGGCATTCTCCTCGGAGGCGAAGAGGTCGACCTCTGGGACTCCCCACCTCGCGAAGAGGGTGTTGGCAACCTCTGGGAGGAGAGCCCATTCGTGGGGCTGTAGCTGTCTGCTTAGTTTGTCCGCCAGAACGTTCATGTCTCCGGGGAGATAAGAGGCGCGTAGCCAGCACTTGCTCTTAAAGGCTAGCGTCCAGATCGCCAGTGCCTCCTTGCAAGGGGGCGAGAGCCTGTGCCCCCTTGCTTGTTGAGGTAGAACATAGCCGCTTGGTTGTCCATCTGGATGAGGATGGAAGTGCCCCGTAGGTGCGGCAGGAAGGTCTGGAGGGCGTATTTGATGGCTCTTAGCTCCAGAAGGTTGATGTGCAGCTTCCGCTCGATCTGGGACCATGCTCCTTGAGTGCTGAGCTGGCAGAAGTGCGCTCCCCAGCCGGAGCAGGAGGAATCCGTGGTGAGGGTTGCCTGGTGCTGGGGCTGGTGGATGGGCTTGCCCACGGAGAGGTTCACTGGTATGGTCCACCAGTGGAGTTGAGACCTGACTGGGGAGATCATCGGGATTCTGGAGGTCAGGGACTGTGAGTGTTGGTTCCAGCAAGTCCGGAGATGCCATTGCAGCATGCGCATCTGCATTCTTGCCATCAGGATTACCGAGGTTGTGGCTGCCATGTGCCCCAGGAGGCGCAACAGTGACCAAGCCGAGGGGTTCGTTGCAGCCGCTATTTTTGCAGATAGAGAGCTGACGGCCAGCATTCTCTGATGTGGAAGGTAAGCTTTCGAGGATTGAGTGTTGATGACTGCTCCGATAAACTCCATCCGTTGAGAAGGACGAAGTTGGGATTTGCTGTAGTTGATGACAAACCCCAGGGAGGAGATCAAGGTGATGGATGTGTGAAGGGATGCTGTCAGCTCCTGAAGCGAGGGTGCTGAGATGAGCCAGTCGTCCAGGTATGGAAACACCGTGATGTCTTGTTTGCGGAGGTGGGCTGCTGCTACTGCCACGCACTTCGAGAATACGCATGGAGCCGGGGACAGCCCGAAGGGGAGAACCTTGTACTGGTAGTGCTGCCCAAGCACCTGGAATCGGAGGAACTTCCTGTGCTCCTTGTGGATGCTGACATGTGTGTATGCCTCCTGCAGATCCAGGGAAGCGAGCCAAATCACCTGTCTGTATCAGAGGGAGGATGGAATTGAGGGAGTACATTCTGAACTTCTCCTTGGTGACAAATTTGTTCAATTTGTGCAGGTCCAAGATGGGGCGTACCCCGCCCGATTTCTTCGGAATGAGGAAATATCTTGAGTAAAAACCCGTATTGGTCTCGGATGGTGGAACAGGTTCTATCGCAATGGAGGACAGTAAGCGAATCAGCTCCATTGTCATGGCTTGCTGCAGGTGTGGAGGCATCCTGGTGATGGGTCTGCTGCGCTGGAAGGGTGGGGTTGAAAAACGTATGCGGTATCCTTTGTGGATGATCCGTAGGACCCAGGAGTCTGAGGTGATCCTCTCCCATTCCGGGAGGAAGAAGGAGAGGCGCCCCCCGATCTGGGAAGGGGGGCGCCCATAGTTGTCAATAATAAGGACCGCCTTTGCTGGTCTGCGCGTTGCCGGTCTTCTTCTGCTTGCGTTCGCTTTGGAACTGGCGCTGGTGAGAGGGTCCTTGGTAGGAGTTGGACTCGTACCTGGAGCCCTGCCACTTCTTGTTGGAAGAGTATTTCCTATTGTAGCTGTAATAGGGTTTCCGCTGGTAAGTGTTCTTTTGGGTGCGGCCGTAGCGCTCGAACCCGTCCTCTGCCAGGGCTTGCAGGGTATTGCAGTCCTCCTTCATGTTGTTTACCGTGTCCGAGACTTTTTCTCCAAAGAGAGATTCGCCCCCGCAGGAGGTGTCGGCAATCTTGTCGTGAGAGTCCTCTCTCAGTCCGGATGCCCTGAGTCATGCCCATCTCCTTGTGGATATCGCTGTGCCCGCTGTACGTACAGACGTATCGAAGGCGTCGAAGGCTGTGCTAACCAGGTGCTTGTTGCATTCGGTTATGACACTGAGTGTGGCGGAGAAGGAGGCCTGCGACTCCTTAGGTAGAGAGGAGACTGCGTTCCTGATATTCGCTACACAGGTGTCCTGAAAAAGGACCTGTTGAAATTGGTGGGCGGAGATTCTAGCGCTGAGCATGGCCCCTTGAAAAACCTTCTTCCCGATGTCGTCAAGCAGCTTGTGATCTCGCCCGGGGGGGTGGTTGGTGTGTGTACGCGATGACTTGGCTTTCTTAAGAGCTGAGGATACAAATAGTAATTACACTTACCTGGTAATTGTAGTTCCTTGAGAGACGACAGCTTAGTCCTCGACGAATGGGTAGCGTACCTCCTCCTGCAGCATGAAGACTGGACCAATCAGATTTCAGCTCCACTGGAACCATCATACCCAGCAACTCAGGAACTCCAGTGAACTATTGACAAAGCAAACTCAAACACATAGCTAACCTTTAATAATATTGCTCTCACTTCAAATGTTTCCTTTAAGAACCATAAAACTTTTTTTTTTTTTTTTTTTGTCATTATTAGTAGCCACATCCTCTACGAAGAGGAACGGAAAGTCCCACTCCTGCCACAGCAGAAACGGATAGGAAGAAAAAAGAAGTGAAAAGAACCTCAGAACGAAGGACAGGAAAGCATACGGAAACGCACTCACCTGGGAATACTGAGCTCTGAACCCAAGGCGTGCCGTGCTAAAGAAAAACAAAATACAGGGAGAGGCAGGAGGACTAAGCTGTCGTCTCTCAAGGAAATACAATTACCAGGTAAGTGTAATTACTATTTCCTTATCGTTCCTCCAGCTTAGTCCTCGACGAATGGGATGTATCAAAGCAGCCTAACGGGAGGGATTTTGCCAGCCGGCACGCAGAACCGCGGAACCAAAACCGGCATCGCTCGCCGCCAGGACATCAAGGCGATAATGTTTACTGAAAGTGTGTAACGACGACCAGGTGGCCGCCCTACAAATATCCACCGGCGAAACCAAACTGAATTCCGCCCAGGACGCTGCCTGCGCTCTCGTGGAATGAGCACGCAACCCAGCCGGCGGAGCCCGACCGTGCAAAATGTAAGCTGCACCAATCGCTTCTTTAATCCAGCGAGCAATGGAAGCCTTTGCCGCCGCCTCCCCTTTGCGAGTACCGCCAAAAAGCACAAACGGTCCGATTTACGAAAATCACTGGTGACCTTGAGATAGCGTCGCAAAACCCTCTTGAGGTCCAAACGACTGAATCCGCGATCCGAAGCAGGCCCTTCGGCATCCGAGAAAACCGGAAGGGAAACAACCTGGTTCAGGTGAAAGGGAGAAGTCACCTTAGGCAAGAAGGAAGGCACAGGTCGAAGAACCACTTTGTGATCCGAGAAAGAGAGAAAAGGCTCCCGGCAAGAAAGAGCCTGAAGCTCGGAAATACGGCGGGCCGAGCAAATCGCGACCAGAAATACTGTCTTAAGAGTCAAATCCTTCACAGAACTAGTAGAAAGCGGCTCAAAAGGAGCTGCACTGAGAGCTCGCAGCACCAAATTAAGATCCCACGGAGGTACCGAGACTCTACGGGCTGGACGTAACTGAGAAACAGCTCGTAAAAAATGAACGACATCAGGATGAGCCCCTAAAGACACTCCCTGCACTTTGCCATGATAACATGACAGCGCCGCCAATTGAACACGCAAAGAACTGGCGGCCAGACCTTTAGTAAAACCGTTCTGCAAAAAATCCAGTATCACCGGAAGAGAGGCCGTAGCCGCTCGTATATGGTTCCTAGAGCACCAATCCTCAAAAATACGCCAAACCCGAACATAGGCCAGTGAAGTAGATCGCTTGCGTGCTTCTAACAAGGTTGCCACAACCGACCGGGAGTAACCGCGTTTCCTCAACCGAGCCCTTTCAATAGCCAGGCCGTAAGAGAGAATCTCTCCACTTGCAGCATGCGGAGGGGACCCTGACATAACAGGTCCGGAAACAAGGGAAGTTTCCAGGGCGGACCGTCCACCAACCGCATCAGATCGGCATACCAAGGCCGACGAGGCCAATCCGGCGCTATCAAGAGCACCCGACCCCTGTGAGCTTTGACGCGCTGAAGAACACGCCCCAGAAGGGGCCACGGAGGAAACACGTAGAGAAGACCCGTGGAGGGCCACGGCTGCAGAAGAGCATCCAGACCCTCCGACATTGGCTCTCGCCGCCGACTGTAGAACCGAGCCGCCTTTGCCGAGCGGAAGGTGGCCATGAGGTCCATGACTGGTTCGCCCCACCGCTGAACCAGCTGGGCGAAGACCCTGGGTTGGAGTTCCCATTCTCTGGGATCCACCTGTACTCTGCTGAGGAAGTCCGCCGTCACATTGTCCTTTCCGGCGATGTGCGCCGCCGAGATGGCTGGCAACCGAGGTTCCACCCACTCGAACAACGTCCGAGTCTCCGCCTCCAGACCGACGCTTCCTGTTCCGCCCTGCCGGTTGACGTAGGCTACGGTCGCTGCATTGTCGGAGAGAACTCGAACCGCCCGGGACGATATCCGAGTTTCGAAGCGCTGCAACGCCAGTCGAACAGCCCTCAATTCCAATCGGTTGATCGACCAGGCACTTTCCTCCGGAGACCAGAGCCCCTGAACGAACTGGCCCTCGCAGTGAGCGCCCCAGCCCGTCAGGCAGGCATCCGTTAAGAGCGGGACCCAATGTGGCTGCTCCAAGGGCATCCCCACTCGAAGTGTGGCCGGGCTCAACCACCAACGTAGATCCTTCCGAACCGCCATTGGGCAAGGTAGACGTTTGCTCAGGGAATCGGACTGGTTGGACCAGCGACGGAGCAAGGCCCGCTGGAGTGAGCGCATGTGAAAACGCGCCCAAGGCACCACCTCCAGGGAAGACGCCATGGTCCCCAACAACTGCAGGTAGAGCCAGGCCGACGGGGCTGGAGATCTGCGGAACCTCCGTACCAGAGACTGGAGAGTCAAGATCCTGCGTTCGGGAAGAGAAACCAACCCCCGGCAGGTGTCGAACTGTACCCCCAAATATTCCAGCAGCTGTGTCGGAATCACATGGCTCTTGCGGGGGTTGACTACCCAGCCAAGGGACTGTAAGAGCGCGACGACCTTCGACGTCGCTGCCAAGCTTTCTGCTCGAGACTTCCCGCGAATCAACCAGTCGTCGAGGTACGGATGAACCAGCACCCCGTCTTTGCGAAGAGCCGCGGCCACCACCACCATGATCTTGGTGAAAACGCGTGGCGCGGTTGCCAGACCGAAAGGCAATGCTTGAAACTGGAAATGACCCCACGGCTGCGCGAAGCGCAGGTACCTCTGCTGGTCCTCTCGAATAGGAATATGGAGATAGGCCTCCGTGAGGTCTAGAGACGTGAGAAATTCGCCTTGGCGAACGGCAACCATGACAGACCGAAGAGTTTCCATCCGAAAGTGGGGAACTCTCAGACAACGATTCACTCCTTTGAGATCCAAAATGGGACGAAGATCGCCACCCTTCTTTGGCACCACGAAATAGATGGAATATCTTCCCAGGCCATATTCCGCTGGCGGTACGGGAATAACCGCTCCCAGCTGAAGAAGACGATCGAGCGTTTGGCGGACCTGAAGAGTCTGTCGCACCCCCCGGCAGGGAGACGCCACAAAGGAATCGAGCACGGGACGGGCCAAATCAAGAACATACCCGTCCCGTATGATGTCGAGAACCCACTGATCGGAAGTAATGTGGGTCCAAGTGGAGAGGAAACGTCGAAGACGCCCTCCGATCACCGGCAGCTCCACCTGGACCCGCTGCCCTTCATTGGGGCTTGCGAGGGGCCTGGGAACCAGCCGCCGAGAACCCTCGGCTGGCTCCCCGGAAGCCGCGAAAGCCTGACGCTCGGGAGCTATACCTGCCCCGCTGGAAGCCACCAAAACGGGGCGAACGAAATCTACGAAAGTCTCGAAACTGCCCCCGGGCAACCGGTAGCGACCTGCCTCGTTTGGGTCTATCCTCCGGCAGGCGGCCGCCTTTGGAGTCCCCCAGATCCTTGATCAACTTATCTAAATCCTCGCCAAAGAGTAGTTTACCCTTAAACGGCAATTTACCAAGTCGTGACTTGGAAGATCCATCGGCCGCCCAATTTTTTAACCAAAGGGCTCTACGTGACGCCACCACGGAGGCCATGCTGTTGGAGAGAGCCCTGATGAGATCATATTGCACATCCGCCAAATACGCCGTGCCGGATTCCAGGCGGTGAAGCTCCGTCAGCATAGCGGTGTCTAAGGCGGGAGTGTGCTGAAACCGCTGAACCCAGCGTAAACAAGCACGAGCCACCCAGGCTCCACAAACGGAAGCCTGCAAAGCCAGAGCGTCTGCCTCAAAAGCCTGCTTTAGCAGTCCGTCCATTTTGCGGTCCTGCGGCTCCCGTAGAGCCGCACTCCCTTCTACCGGAATGGTGGTCTTCTTAGTCACCGCGGACACGGCTGCGTCGACCCTGGGAGACTGAAAACGCTCCTGATCTGTTTCCGATAAAGGATAAAGACGACGCATGATTTTGACGCCCTTGAGACCAGCTTCAGGAGTGTCCCACTCGTCCTGGATCATCTGTTCAATAACCTTGTGAATGGGGAAAACCACATTAGACTGCCGAACTGCCTGAATAATGAGGTCTGCCCCGTCCGCTTCCTCCACCTTGGCAGTCGTGGTCAGCCCGAGCGTCTGGAGCGCCTCCGAAACAAGAGCGGGAAGCTCTTTACGTCGGAACACCCGAATAATCTTCGCGTGATCTTCCGGCTCCGTAAGCTCGCCTTCCTCCAAGTCGTCAGCATCAACCTCCGGCTCAAAGTCGTTATCATCTCCTTCAGGCCACACCGTATCCGCAGAACTAGGGTCGTGCATTCGCGGACGCTTAGGAGCCCTGTTCTCCGACAACGGGGGCTCCACTGGAGAGGACTGGGTCGAAAACTCCTGCAGCGGAAGAGACGCCGCTCCCATGACCTGGCGCCAACGACAGAATGCCTGGTGTAGAAGCAGCACAAAATCAGGCGAGAAATCCTCGAAGGGCACGGACCCTCCGAGACCAGCCTGCGCCAAAGTCGCCGCAGCACCATTAGAAGAAAGCCCCGAGGGCCCCTCCAGCGGCGTATCTAAGTCCACCGAAGCGCCACCAGGCGGCGCCGTCGCGGACCCAGGACTTTCCAGCCGCTGTTCCATGCTTCTAGAAAGTGAAGCACAGCGTGGACACACTCCGGTCTCTGCGTCGGCACCCCGCCGAGACCCACAAATGAGGCAAAGAGCCTCTGCTGACATGAATGCCCTAGCGCCGGGATAAGACAGGCGGCAGCGGGCAAAAAATAGCAGGGAGAAGACCGCGCACTGACCCAGAGGAACCAGGCAGGAAACTGGGCAGTAGCGCACAGGGGAAGCCTGTACAATGAAGGCGCAAACACTGCCCCTGCACCTGGACACCAAGGCAGCCTATGTCCTCTTGCCCTGTGACGTTTTCTTTTTTTTTTTTTTTTTTTGTATCAGCCCCCCAGAATCCCTGAGGGCTCACCAACCAAAACTGACCCCCAAATCAAAGAAGCCAAAAAGAAATAAATAAGTTAAATAAATAAGTTAAATAAAATAAAACAAAGAATCTACCGCGGAGCACCCCGGAGAGAGCACCACGAGGCCAGAAAAGATGGCCGCGGCAGACTGCCAATCTTTTTTGGCGCGCTTTTAAATGCTCCCCCGCCAAGGTAAAACGTCCGCGGAAAAGATCCCTGCGGCTGAAACTGCGCCCCGCAGCAAAGAAAGACACCGGGAGCCCCCCCGCACTAAAAAGAACCCCGAACAAAGGCTCCCGAGCAGCCGGGGAAATTACAGGACTTGGCTCAACAGCCGCCCCGATTTCCCTCAGCGTCAGCACTTACCGGCACGAACCCCGCAGCCCCCTCCAACCTCCGGAGAGGAGCTGCAGCCCAGCCACCGCTGGAGCTCTGCCCCGAAGGTTCCTGGGGCAGAGATCCACTGCTCCCCAATAAACCGGGTAAAGATTAAAATTGCGGCCAAGGCTGAGCAGGAGAGGGACCTCCCTCAGGCTCCCCCCCCCCCTTCACGGAGTGCTGGTTCAATCAAGGAGAAATTTAAAGGAGAATCATTAAAATCTAAGCAAAGAAAATAAGCCCTAATAGGACTGAAATCAAACCAAAAGGTTAGCTAAAAATAACTACAACAAATTGATCCACTAGTGAGCCCAGCTAGACTCACTAACGTCCTCCTGCTGCATGAAGACTGGACACACTGGAGTTCCTGAGTTGCTGGGTATGATGGTTCCAGTGGAGCTGAAATCTGATTGGTCCAGTCTTCATGCTGCAGGAGGAGGTACGCTACCCATTCGTCGAGGACTAAGCTGGAGGAACGATAAAGAACAATGGATTGATGAGGCAATTGTGGTTTCTCAAATCCTGGGGAAGGCTGAATAAAGGTACTTAGAGTCTAGCCTCCTGGAGGTTGCGCGCCCTGATGCTGGTGTGAGCCAAAGTCTCGAGTGGGTCTCTTTCAGCTTGCGGTGCAGAGGCAAGGCGAAGGGTGTTTTTGGGGTAGTGAGGCATTTGAGTACCTCCGGTTCTGCCTACTCCAAGGCATTGGGGGATGTAAAGCCCAAAGTTGTTGACAATTTGCTGAGGAAATTGGGATAGGTAAGATCCCCTGGAGGAAGTTGGCGCTCATCTGGTTCAGGGGACTGCCTGGCAGCTGAGGTCAGGTCCGAGGCAGCGGACCCTACGACCGCCGCTTCCTCCTCTGGTTCCTCTGCAGACCTGTCTGAGGAGAGAGCTGCTTGAAGAGGTGCTGAAGCCTTTGCTTGTGGGGGATCCACTGCATGTGATGGAGGGGGGTCCCCAAGGATAAGGAGGCTGCAGCGGGAGCAGCAGAAGAAGAGGGTGCCGTTTGCTGAACAAGTTGGGTTAGCAGCTGGATGATAGCAGAAGAGTTAGCAGGGTTGGAATAAGTAGAGGCACTTCTGTGGGAGCGCGATCTGCGCCTGGACAAGTGCCTCGAGTGAGAACCAGTGTGGTACCTGTGATCGGAGCTGGAGCTGGAGGAGTCAGAAGGGCTGGAGGAGTGCACATGTCTGTACTTATTCTCTCTCTTGCGGGAGCCCCTGGAGCCGGTGCGGAGAGGAGAAGTGTTCCTGTCCTTGCTTCTGGACCGCTGGCGTTTGGAAGCCTTCCGGGATCATTGGGGCTCTGCTGCACTGATTTCCGCATCGGGCAGGCATCCTGGAGTCGAGGCCCGATGACGTGGAGCTCCCGGCGTCGAAGGAAGATGACGTCTATGGGCGGGGCTAGCAGCAACGAGCAGAGGAGCGCCCAGCGTCGAGGAGAGATGACGTTCGGGGGCGAAGCTAGCAGCGGCAAAGGGGGAGCCCAGCATGGAAGAGGAAGGCAGGGACTCGCCAACGCCATCTTTCCTGGCCGCGTGTAGAGCCGCATGTCCGGCGGTCACCATACAGTCGGAGGCAGGTCCGAAAGAAGATGTGGAAGGCATGAGGGTCTCCCGGGCAGGGGCCGGAGCAGGCAATGCCGGGGCACTGACAGCCAGGCCGGGGATGGAGGCCCTGAGGGGCACATCCTGGGCCATGCAAGTAGCGGCTATGCTGGAAGTAGCAGGAGAGCCGGCTGGACCCGCGTTGCTCACGGCGGTGAGAGAGTCGTGCTGCAGATGAGTCGTGGCCTTCCTGGCCATCTTGATGCAGGGGGGGCAGCATTCTGCATTATGAGAAGGTCCCAAGCAGCGTGAGCACGATTCGTGCAAATCAGAGGAGATGAGCTTCTTACCGCAGGAACATTTTCTCGAGCCCTGTTTGGGCACTGCGGTGAGTGTTGAAATTGCTGTTAATGTTGATGAAATGTAGGAGTGAGAGCAGATCCGTCTTGTTGGCAAGGCGGAAGAACAAGAACTGGCCAGGCTAGGGGCGGGACCGGGAGGTGGGCTACCTGGGGCACGCTCAGTCCTGAGCTTGAGAGCACTTCCGAAATTGGCGCCGCCCGGAGGACGTCACCAAGTGTGGCTGACGCAATCCTGCAGTCCATGGAGAACACAAAGTCACAGTAGCTTACAATTTGCCTGCTTGACACTTTTCCTGAAAAACTACTTCATTTCTTAATCTTTCATCCAACAATAGGATCATTATCGCCCTTCTGGTTTTCTGTGAAACAGGTGAAACCAAAAGAAGAAAGTTAGGTCCACGATGCACACAGAAGTAAGTGCACAAAGCTTAGAGCAGGAAACATTCCCTGTCACTAGGGTCCTTTTTTATTCCCTTCTTCATTAATCATGTCATTAACCTGTACCTCTAACTCACAACTGACCAGTGGATTCCCCTTTGCCTAATGCACAGTTTTTACTCATCTCAATACTTGCTATTACAAAACTTTCCATACTAAAGCAATATGTGGCATATGTACTTATACATGAATAGAATGGATTATTATATTAATTTTGTCACTACTTCTTTATTGTAATGCTTTGCTGCAATTAGTATTTATTTCTCCACATTTCCACTAGTAGCTTAGGTCCAAAAGTGTTTGCACAGGATTGATCACCTACGATTGGCTCATTTGATCACCACTGTGCAAGTGGTGTGCGCCTATCACTTTTAAACCTAAAGAGTACTTTTGTAAGAATGACTTCTTTCAGCAAACTATACCAGCAGTTTTGTTACAGTGCAACTGTATCACTGGTTTTTGAACAACGATTAAATTTATTAGTCATTTGCTAGAATATAAAGTCAAAACACAGAATATATGGATGGTGTTCTCATTTCTAGTTTTGAAAAAAACATACATTAATGAAACATTTTCCTTTAGAAGTCTCTTGACATATTTTCACTTCCTCAGATTCCAACAGTCCTTGGCATGTCCCTTTAAAAAAAAAAAAGAGAATGTGAAGCCTTGTGGCTTCTATCAGCAACAGTTGGGAATATCAACTTCTCATCAACAGAGTCTTCTTTCTGTTTGTTTGGGTTTTGGGGGGGGGGTTGTTTTTTTTTTTTGCATTAATGAAATTCCAGGGGTGGGGGGAGACAAACTAATACAAGGAGGAATTTTTTGCAGGCTTCACTGGCTTATCTTTAAAAATACACCCTGGATAAAAGAATAAACTACATCCTACATTTAGTTTCCACAACACGTCTGTAACACAGGTATGTGTGTGCGAGACCCAGAACTACAAATTATGGATGGGAAGAGGAAAGGTCTGCTCTGAATCAGAATCAAAAGTGTTTCTAAAGAATCAGCAATGCAGTGTCACTAAGTTGCAGGAGAAAGTCACGCAAGCCATTTAACTAAAATCCTGCAGAGAGCTAACATGAATTTGTGGTGTTATGTTTCTAATCTACTTCCTCTCCCCACCAGTTAAAAGGGTTCAGATTCTTCTAAGACCTTCAGTTTATTCGACTTCTGACAGAGTCAACAGACAGACAAGGACATGCCAAACTCAGAGGAGCCCTTCTAAAAACCTAACTGCAGAGACTTCACAGATCACAGATGAAAAATACTATCTTGGAAGCCCAGACCAGCTGTATTCCACGCTTTAAGAAAAGTGGAAGGAAGTCCAAAAAACTGCCAGCATGGTTTAAAGGTGAGGTCAGAGAGGCTGTTGTTGCCAAAAAAGCATCTTTCAGGAAATGGAAAAAAGAGCCAAACGACGAAACCTGGAAACAACACAAGCACTGGCAAGTCAAATGCAAGGCATTGATAAGGCAGGCAAAGAGAGAATTTGAGAAGAAGCTTGCTGCGGAAGCAAAAACGCAAAATAAAGACCTTTTCAAGTACATTTGTAGCAAAAAACCTGTGAGAGAGTCAGTTGGTCCATTAGATGATAAAGGGGTTAAAGGAGCACTAAGAGGCGACAAGGCGATAGCGGAGAGACTGAATGAATTCTTTGCTTCGGTCTTTACTGAGGAAGATGTAGGGATGTTACCCATGACTGAAGTGGTATTTAAAGGTGCGGAAGAATTGAAGGAAATATCGATACATCGGGAAGATGTCTTACAACTATTAGATAAACTGAAGAGTAGCAAATCACCTGGGCCGGATGGTATACATCCAAGGGTGTTGAAAGAACTGAAATATGAGATTGCAGAACTGCTATCAGTAATCTGTGAACTATCATTTTTATTTATTTATTTTATTTAAAACTTTCTTATATACCGCCTTTTCCAGCGATCAAAGGCGGTTTACATATAACAAGTGTAACCAGAACAGGTTTTACATGGAACAGATTTTAAATTATTTACAAACAACTTTTAAATCAACAATTTTTCTGAGTAACTATATTATTAATTGTAAACAACTATATACAGGAGTAGTAGAGTAGGTAGCATTGGTAGACATTTGTTGAATTTAATCATCAGTAGGGCTTCATTTAGACTTTTCTGATGTGTTTATGGTGTAAACGTCTGCATTTAAGGTGGGTTTGAGAGGTATATTGTGTTTGTGAAGTGTTCTGTGAATAAGTGGGTTTTAAGTTCTCTCCTGAAGAGATGGAGGTCTTTTATCATTCTAAGATTTAAAGGTAGTTTGTTCCAGAGGGCGGGGGCAGCATATGAGAAGGCTCTAGAGCTCGTAGTTTTTTTTTATTTAAGGATAGTATTTTGTATGCCTAATGAGTATGTTGCGTTTTGTCTTCTAGTTCTGTGTTCTGGTGGGGCTTGCAAGAGGGTGGTTAGATATGATGGTGAGATGTCATTGATGAGTTTAAATGTGGTTATGATTATTTTGTATGTTATTCTGCTATTTATGGGGAGCCAGTGCAGTTCAAATAGGATGGGAGTTGTGGTCTGTCAGGCGAGCTTTTGTTGTTACGCGAGTGCAGATATTTTGGGCTCTTTGGAGGAGGTTAGTGTTTGCTAGTGGTAGACCGTTTAGGAGACTATTACAATAGTCAAAGTGAGGAGTGATGAGTGTACTGATGACCGATCTGAAATCATGGGAGTCTAGGAGTGGTCTTAGGTGTTGTATGGTTTTTAGCTTGAAGAATATTGTCTTAACTGTTTGCTTTATGTGAGGGATCATACTGAGGGTATGGTCTAGTATTATTCCTAGGTATTTCACCTCTTTCTTGATTGGGATTGTTGTGTTGTTTATTGTGATGGTTTCAGGGAAGGTTGTGTTTGGTTTTCTTGCGACAAACATTGCTTCCGTTTTTTTCAAATTGATTTTGAGGTGGTTATTCTCAAGCCAGGAGTCTGTTTCTTTGATACAATCAGACATATTCTGGTATGTGGGGTTGCTTGTGTTAATTGGGAGGGTGAGCATGATGTCGTCAGCGTAAATATAATGGTTAACTTTGTATTTTTTGAATATATTTGTGATCGGTTGGAGGTAAATGTTGAAAAGGAGGGCTGAGAGAGCGGAGCCTTGAGGTATGCCTTGGCCTTGTGTGAAGGGTTCTGATGTGTTTTGGCCTAGTTGAATGTGTATTACTCGGTGGGTTATATATGAGATGAACCATTGGAGGATTGTCCCGCTGATTCCCAGATCTTGGAGTCTGTTAATTAATGTATTGTGGTTGACACTATCAAAAGCGGCTGATATATCTATGAAAATGAGGAGGAATCCTTGATTGTTATCATCTGTGCCTTTAATGAGGTTGTCCAACAATGTTATTAGTAGGGTTTCTACCCCGTGAGATGGGCGGAATCCAAATTGGTGGGAGTCAAGGGGGGCATGAGAGTCAATATGGTCTTGGAGTTGGAGTTGTATGATTTTTTCAATTATTTTAGCTACGAATGGTATGCTGGCTATGGGCCTATATGAGTTTGGGTCCTTTGGGTCTAATTTGTTGTTTTTTAAGATGGGTCGTATGGAGGTGAGTTTTAGAGGATCTGGCATTAAGCCTTGAGCTAGGGATTGATTCACTATCGGTTGGATATGTACAGCGAGTTCCGTTTTTGAGGCTTTTATCCATGAAACTGGGCATGGGTCAAGGGGGGAAGTTGTAGTGTTGATCATTGTTATGACATTGAGGAGGTGCCTTTGGTCGATTTCGTGAAAGGTTGTCCATTTATTTGGTTGTTTTGGGTCTGGGTGCAGTGTTATAGTTTGGATGTTAGTTCTGTTTTTTAGCTTTTCAGCAAAGTGTGTGGCTAAGGTTTGTATATTTATGTCTAGGTGATCTGGTTCTGGTGTTTGGGTTTTGGTAAGGGATTTTACGATATTAAATAGTTCTCTTGGGCAGTTGATCGCCATATTTATCACTTTAGAGTGGTAATCTTTTTTAGATTTGTTGATTGCGTCTTTGTATATATTGAGTAGTGAGAGGTATTGGGCTTTGTTGTCATCAGATTTTACTCTTCTCCATTAAAATCATCTCTAATACCTGAAGATTGGAGGATCGCCAATGTAACACCAATTTTTAAAAAGGGTTCCAGGGGTGATCCGGGAAACTACAGACCAGTGAGCCTAACGTCAGTACCGGGAAAAATGGTAGAAACCATCATAAAGAATAAAATTACTCAGCATGTAGATAGTCACAACCTAATGGGAGACAGCCAACATGGCTTTAGACAAGGAAGATCTTGTCTTACTAATCTGTTATGTTTTTTTGAAGGAGTGAATAAACAGGTGGACAAAGGTGAGTCGGTTGATATTGTGTATCTGGACTTTCAGAAAGCCTTTGACAAGGTCCCTCATCAGAGACTTTTGGCGAAACTAAAGAGTCATGGGATAGGAGGCAGTGTACTATTGTGGATCAGGAACTGGTTAAAAGATAGAAAGCAGAGGGTAGGGCTAAATGGACAATTTTCCCAATGGAGAAAGGTGAATAGTGGTGTACCCCAGGGATCTGTGCTGGGTCCGCTGCTTTTTGACATATTCATAAATGACCTGGAAAGTGGAATAACGAGTGAGGTTATCAAATTTGCAGATGACACAAAACTATTTAAAGTTGTTAAAACCCAAGAGGATTGTGAAAAATTGCAAGAGGATCTTGATAAATTGGAAGACTGGGCATCAAAATGGCAGATGAAATTTAATGTGGACAAGTGCAAGGTTATGCACCTAGGGAAGAACAACCCAAACTATGGTTACACGATGCAAGGTTCCACATTAGGAACCACCACCCAGGAAAAAGATTTAGGCGTCATTGTGGATACCATGTTAAAACCCTCGGCCCAGTGTGCAGCGGCGGCCAAGAGAGCAAATAGAATGCTAGGTATGATAAGGAAAGGAATGGAAAATAAAACAAAAGATATTATAATGCCTCTATATCGTTCCATGGTGAGACCGCACCTTGAATATTGTGTGCAATTCTGGTCGCCGTATCTTAAAAAGGATATAGCGATTTTAGAAAAGGTACAGAGAAGAGCCACCAAAATGGTAAAGGGGATGGAAGGATACTCCTATGAAGAAAGGCTAAAAAGGTTAGGGCTCTTTAACCTAGAAAAGAGATGGCTGAGGGGAGATATGATAGAAGTCTATAAATTAATGAATGGAGTGGAACGGGTAAACGTAGATCGATTGTTTACCTTATCAGAATATAGAAAGACTAGGGGACATGCAATGAAGCTACAGGGTAAACTATTTAAGACTAATAAAAGAAAATATTTTTTCACTCAACGTGTAATCAAATTCTGGAATTTGTTACCGGAGGATGTAGTAAAGGCTGTTAGTGTAGCTGGGTTTAAAAAAGGTTTGGACAAGTTCCTGGAGGAAAGGCCCATAAACCATTAAGAAGTGACCGAAGATATCAATGCTTGACCCAGTACAAGCATTGTGGAACTTGTGTCTCTTGGGGAAACTGCTAGGTACATATGACCTAGATTGGCCACTGTTGGAAACAGAATACTGGGCTTGATGGACCTTGGTCTGACCCCGTATGAAAAAAAAAAATATATATATCACCGAGACCAAAAGATCAAAGATAAAGAAACGTACCAGGGAATATATTTTATTTCAATTTCTAGTCCACTTCATGGGAACAACATTATTTATTTATTTACATTCTCTTATATACCGCGCTATTCTGCATCAGTGCGGTTTACATTGAACAAACTGAAATTACATTGAACAGGGCATTATAACTTGGAGATAACTATTTTACAGGGAACATGGGCTATGGAGGGTTAAGTGGCTTGCCCAAGACCACAAGGAGCACCTGTGGGACTAGAAACCCCAGTCCTTCCGGCCCAAGGTTGCTGTCCTCTAGTGGGATTTGAACCACCGACCTTCCGGCCTGAAGTACCTTGCCCCAACCACTAGGCTACTCCTCCACTCCATTAATTGCATAAATTGCATAAAAACATCCTAATACACAAGGAGAGATAATTTTATAAAACCATTTTCACACATAAATGGGCTCTTATAAAATTTGGTCATGCTAAAATGTATGTGTATGGGCTGAGTCGTGATTTCCGCATATACTTTATAAACTCCAAGCATATACACACAGAGTACAAGCTGATATTTACACCTTTTCTTGAGCAGGTATAATGTCCGCACCTTCAATCCAACGGCGATTTTGGCAGAAAACTATTATGTAAAACATCTTACTCCACAGGCACCACCATAATTCAGCAAACAAAATGAATTTTTACTATTTTGATGCTATGCTTAAAGGAAACAAATTAAACTTGATTCTTCTCTTTCCTTGAATCCTGCTAGACCAGTCCAGATGTGTGGGTTATGCTCCCTAGCCAGCAGGTGGAGGCAGACCAGAGCAACTTTCAGCGATGTCCTCTTGCCATACCCAATGTTGCAGCACCGAGAGGTGCCAGTATGACACTTTCCAAGCAATAACTAAAACTAAAAATTAAAAAAAAACCCCTCAAAAATCTTAACTACCACCAACAATGATTTTAACCATGATTTAAATCTAAGGAACCTACAAACCTGTATCTGTACATAGTTCTTAAACTGTTCTTGTTCTGTTATGTATTTAACCATTCACCGTTCTGTTACGTATTTAACTATTACATTGTTTACTGTCAAAAATTGTTCCATGTAAAACAAGCCCTTGCTTTGTTGACTGTTGTTCAATTGTAAGCCGCATCTGAACTCTGGAAGATGCGGGATATAAATGATTGTTAAATAAATAAATAAAATAAACAATAACTTTGAACAAACTGTTTGCCTTTCTTATCATAATTGACTATGCAGACGACACAGATACTGACAACACAATCAAAAGCCAGCAGAGCTCCCAAACCTGTAAGAGTCGTCTTCCAGGGAAGCTCCTGAACTAGTCTAGCACGATACAAGAAAAGAACATTATAAATGTCTGTACATTTCTTCTTCCTTATCATCCCTGCTAGACCAGTCCAGATGGGGGGATGTACCCAAGCAGACAGGATCAAGGGTGGAGGAATATGACACTCTGGACAGTCCTTTCAAAGGCACCATCTGCTGCAGCTCCCACATGCAACCTGTAGTGCTTCACAAAGATGCTCAGAGATGAACAAGCAATCGTCTTGCAGACGTCCTCTGAGTACACCAAAGCAGATTCCTCCCAAAAGGAGGAATGTGCCCTAGTTGAGTGAACCTGATTCCCTCCAGCACACGCTTTCTACATAGAAGTTGGGCTGAACTAATAGCTTCCTTAATCCAGCAGGCAATCAAGAATCTGGATGCTCTCTGTCCATTCCTTGGACCGCTGAAGAAAACAAAGGAGATGAGTTGACCAATGAAAGGGATTACTACTTTCCAGGCATCTCAGCAATATCCTTCTCACATCCACCAGTTGCAAGGAGGGGTCCATCCAAAAGGCCTTCCTCTGAGGAGGGTAGGGTGACCACCTGATTAAGGTGAAAGGAAGACAGCATGTTTGGGAGAAAGGATGGCATGGTCCACCAGGAGACAGATGCTGTCTAGATGACCATAAACGTCCTGTAGGACAAGGCACCTGGCAAATGTAATAGACACTAGGAAAAACACCTTTAGGGTCAAAGCCTTGACAGGAGACCTTCCAAAGGGGGGGGGGGGAAAGGAGAGGAACCTGTCAGGACCTTCAACATCAGAGAAAGACTCCACTGAGGAACAACTGGATGCACTAGAAGAAGGTTCTGCTCTACTTTGAGGAAACAGGAGATGTCAGGGTGCTCCGTTAAGGATATGCCTTGAACATACTCACGGTAGCATGCTAGGGCCACTACCTGAACCTCAAGAAAGTTCAGGGCCAACCTATGCTCCAACTCAAACTTCAAGAAGGACAAAAGGGTGACTATGTCCATCTTCTTGGTATCCAGGGTCCGAGAAGAACACCAGCTCTCAAAGACCCTCAGACTCTCACATAGGTCAAGGTAGTAGAGGCCATCCAGGCCTCAAGAAAGGAGTCCATTAACATTCAAGTGTAGCTCGCCTTGGACAGCCTATTCCTCCCAAGAGCCAAGTTGTAAGCGAGAAGGAATGGGATCCTCCATCACCGGGTCCTTACAGCAAAAGACCCATCTCTTGAGGTAGCTGTAAGCAGCATTATACAAAGACACATAATGGACAGTCCCTACTCCTTAAGAGCTTACAATCCAGTCAAGAAGAATAAGACAGGGGACACAATAAGTTAAGACTACAAGACCAGACTGAGACTACCTAACTGCTGTTCTTTTTAACGTTATTATGAATTATTTCTTATGTAGCTCTGTACACTGCAGAGTATGTACAGGATCTCTGGTATATAAGTATTTAAATAAATAAAAAGATCATTCTTTGGCCAACCAGCTGCACTGAAATGCCGCACCCCACCTCCCCTTTCTCCAGTCTTTTCACTTTTTAGCACTCTCTCTCAGACAGAATGCCCAGGCAGCACGTTAGCAATTAAGCTGGAGGAAAATCTCCAATCCTCCACATTGCTCACTGGCTGATTTTCCTTCCTTGCCTCTTCCTATGGCCCAACTCCGTGACTCACCTGAGCCCTGCTGGCCTCACGCCCAAATTCCTGCGCCTCAGCATGCAGCCAGGAGAGGATTATGGCATGGGCAAACCAGGCACATCCCTAGGCTCCAAATGCTTTGAAGGCTCCATCAGATGTGCAAATTCGGTGCTTCCCAAGGCAGATTTTGCTCTGGTAAATCAGCAGGGGAGGCCACAACCACCACTGTCTGCAGACGGCTGTCATTCCTCCCCACTCTTTGTATGTTATTCTCCATTTGGCAAGCATTAGTGAACAGCATTTCTTAACTATTGTGTCCCCATTTGCCAGAATCCTTCTGCTTTCAGAACCATGCAGGGTCCGAAGTCTTGTGAGACCTGGCAGCCCTGAGAAGGCAGCAGCTGACTCCTGTTGGCTGAAGGGAGGTTTAGTTTTTGATGAAGAGGATTATGGAGGGGGGGGGGGAGATAAGGTGAGTGGTGCACTTATTTCAGGGGTGGGATATTGGCTAACATACTAGGATTCACATATTTGAGGGTTTTTTTAAAAAAATGTAGTTATACGACATATCAAAAGGGTTAATCCTGCCTTGGCTACAGCAGAGTGCAGAGACTCACCCAATGCAATTTTTGGTTCTTCGGGTCCTGCAGTGTCCTCCCAGACTAATCAGAATCAGCCTTTAGTCACAAGTACTGAGGGTCTCTCAAGCATTTCTAATCTCCCTCTTGTTTAGCCCAGTCAATCCAGAGACAGACTGTGGCCCCCCAGACTGGTAAGGAAATGCCACAGGCACAGCAGGCAGGCATTGCTGCAGAGTGGGGAGTGGGATTCCTTCCATGGCAGATGCCGTAAGTGCTGCTGCTGGCTCCATAACCCCCCCCCCCCCTCCCGATCCGGAGGAGAAGCAGCCTGTGCGCTAGGGTTAAAATCCCACCAACACTCATTGGCATCATGAGCAAGCCACTGGACCCTTCATTGCCTCAAGTACAAAAGCCTTAGACTGTAAGCTCCCCGAGGACAGTGTGTCTGAATCTAAGTCGCCTTGAGCGACTACTGGAAAGGCCTGCACTAAATCCAAAGTCTCCATCGCCTCCTCTTCAGATGGATTTCTCAAGCGAGTTATAGGGAGGACCCGGTTGCCGTCTGTTTTCAAAGTCAGTTTGTTAATGCATTCTCCATGATTCAGATTTGACGATACTTGTCAGCTCCAAGATCTCCGACGTGGAAATAGAGTCAGGCGCAGCCTGGGCAAGGCATCTGGAATGTGCACAGCCTAAAGATTAAGCAGCCAACAGGCTAAAAAGAGTACAAGGGCATCCACGGCAGGATCCAGACACCACGGCTGCCTCGGCATTTGCTTCTACAGAAACCAACTCACTTACGCAGTACAGATTCACCAAATGCTTTCTTTTAATATTTGTACTGACTGCTAACAGCATTGAAGACATTTCTCAGCCCTCAAAGTCATCCCACAAATACCGCATACTTCATCACAGTATATGAACAAGCAGTAAGAAAATCCACCAACCACAAAATCAGCCACGTGCAATGCCTCCTTTCATGCTAAGTCCAGGCACCTAAAATTTAAGTGCATAATTGTTTTCCCATTTCCTTGGCTATTAAATCCCAATGCTAGCCCTTCCCCCAGCCTGCTTGTGCTCCTTTCAAACTGAACAACATACCCTTGAGCAAGAAAAATAAACCAAATGATCCTTGACCATGTTAATTCATTCTAAACTGATGGAGTTAACCATGCACTTCCTGTGACAACATCAGATTATGACTAATGTCTTCTTAGTATTTAGCTCAGGCTTTCATAATGCCTGGGAGGGTGGGGGCAGACTGATATCTGTGGTCGTTAATTACGTTTCTTAAACATAATTATTTGAAAACATGGAAGCAGAGTCTCTGTAAGTAATCAGGAGATGGCATTATAGCCCTAAAACGTAATTTGCTGTGCTTTGTGATCACCACAAAAGGCTAGGCCATAAACCAGATCCTTCCAAACTCAACAGCTGTTTCCTTTGTTGGTCAGCAGGGAAGACATGCTCTACAGCCTTTTTGGTTATTCCAGACAGAGTTGAAGGTTGACCTCACAGTGGCAGATTTTCCTTAGCCTGAAATTCCCACTGCCGATAATCCACATCCTCATATGCACTTAAGGACAAGACTGACCTCACTCTCCATTTCCAGAGTTATCTTCTTACTAAAAATGAAGAATTAGACATGCTTGTCTTTTCTTTTAGGTGTGTTTCACACAAAAAAAGTACAAGCACCTGTTGTGAAGCCAAGTTTAAAAGATGTTTAGACAAGTTCCTGGAGGAAAAGTCCATAAACCATAATTAAAGTAGACTGTAGAAATCCACTGTTTACCCCTGGGATAAGCAGCATGAAATCAGTCTACCTTTTGGGAACCTGACAGGTACTTGTGACCTAGATTGGCCACTGTTGGAAACAGGATACCAAGCTCGATGGACCTTTGGTCTGGTCCAGTATGGCATACTGTAAGTTCTTATGTAGGGTCTCTGTTGGTCTGTATACATAAAAAAAAAAAAAAAAGCAGATGTATACAGTGTAGAAACAAACAAAAATAAAAAAAAGGGAATGGTGAGAAGGCCGGGATCTGCCATCTGAAGGACGTACAGGAGCTAGCCCAGATCACGAAATGAGGAGCAGCATGGTAGGGAGCCCGGACCCTGGCAATGAAAGATGTGGAAGAGCTAGCCCAAGTCGCAAGAGAGTAAGTGCAAGGGACAGATAACTCCCTCACGCACGCACGCACACACCCACCCACACACACCCTAACTCTAAACAACTGCACAACCTACCTTGTCAGACAACAGATATAAATATATACATCACGCCATTCACATTTCTCCCACACTGCACAAACTACACAACTGCTGCCAGTCTACTGAGACACACTACCATACGTCTCCGCACCCATTGCCATGCGCCGCCATGCCCGAGTCTGAATGGAAGAAAAACAAACGTGCCATTGTGTAACACTGCAAGTGTGCGTCTTCCAGCTTTGCGTTCATTCATGGCTGTTGTCTTTGTCATCTCTCTAGTTCCTCCGTCTTCAAACCACCCTCCCCGTTCTTAGACAGCTCTCGGAAACCCTCACCCTCTTGGCCAGCATACCATCTCTTTAGTCAGTTGCCTCTGTCATGGTGATCCCAGTCTACCTTCCCTTTCACAGGGCGCCAAGTCCCAACTAGCCCTGATCCAGAATTCCTAAGCAGGACTCGGCACGATGACCTCAGCCAAGCAACCAGTCCGCTTCCTAACATGTAGGATATTTTTAGTAATTTAATTTAATTTAATTTACAGGTTTTTTATACCGCTTCTTCCATTGATCAGATGCGGTTTACATATAACAACAATCAACAGAGCAGGCTGTTTTACATATAACAGTAGTAACTTGGAGGTTGCATTTACTATTTAACAGTTAACAAGTAACAATTAGAGAACTATATACAATTGTACAGGATTAAACTATATACCGAGTTATTTGTTGTTCAGTTTTCAATGCATTATTTTAGTGTCACAGTACTTCATTCTTATCTTAATATGTGTCATCTATGGTAGAGTTATCCTTTATCAAGCTGGGAGTTGCTGGGTGAGTTTGGTACAGTTCTTTAATTCATTCACCTCTACCACGTTTTCTAATTCTCCTCCATTTCTTTTCACCTTCTCAGGCCTGTCTTGAACCCTCCCAATTTCATTAATAGATCGCTAACAGTGCAGTTACGCCACCGAAATAACCTGGTTTCCACAAAGCAAACATGCAGCATATTTCACCAGTCAAATATTGCAGCTGCCACTTTCTCCAACACTATCTTCTACTTATCAGACCATCACATCTATTGCACGCATCGGCTGAGCTCTTCCCCATGCAGCTGCGGTTCACAGCTGAGGAAGCGTACAGTGTAGTTCCCACGCAGGATCTTAATAGACCTTTTTCATTCAACAGCTTTGCTGCAATCCATCGAGAGTTCACTGAAGCCCCTTGCTTTTATCATGCAAGTTTATTCAGTGCATGGATCTATATAGCTGGGGGGGGGGGGGGTGTCAGACAGAGGTATAATTGAAAAACAGTGAAGCTGCAATGCAGACAGCTAAACAGATGCCAAATCCTCTGGATCATTCTCATGCTGGTACTTGCCTGCGGAGACTTGTAATAACACTTTCCTGAAGCTGGCAAAGATACACGGCCTTGGCAGCATCACATGCAATCGACATAGGCTCAGACACGCAGCTTAACCATGTTTCTCTTCTAGATGACACATGCCGGTTCCACTGGGGTTCACTGCTTTACTGCCACAAGCCTAGAATCCTTTTATTTTACACTTGTGCATCCGATACTCCCATCAGCTATACACAAGAGATGCCAGCCACAGTCAGACTGGAATATTCTGCTAAATCAGCGGGCTGTGTTTTCCCTATAATAAAAACACCTGCATGAAGGCCGTAACAGTCCTTGCACTAAATAAATAGTCTGTGAAATGAAATTGTCTCGCTTAAGGTCTTCATATGCAGTCTTCAGTTCCTCGTACAATGAGGGCTATTTACTAATTAACGCTAAGGTTTTCTGCCTAGTGACAGTCAAGTTAAGGTGTTTTCAGTGTAAAACATCTGTGTAAACTGCTGGGAATGTTTCTAGGGATTCGGGGAAGGCAGCTGTGCAGTTAGCACAGAGCAATGATTACTACCACGGGCTAAAGGCACAACGGATAGCCCCAAATGCAGTGAAACAGGCATTAGACACCGAAAACGCTTGCGGAAAATACTTTTATAACAATGATCCGTGTAAAGGCGTTCCCAGGACATATAGTTTGGGTGGATCTGCGATGTGCGCATGTATTTTATAAATCAAGTAGGTACATGTGTAGAAGACACACACTGTTGGGGCTAGTCTTAGGATCATAGATTGATAAAAGACACATAAAAGCATATTGCCTTTATCAAATAACCTATTTAAGCCGATTTTTTAAAACTTCTTGCAAAGGCACCATTTTATAAAATTATCTTGTAATACAATATGTGCCATCAGGTCAATGCCGAGTCCTGGTGACCCAGTAACCCTCTGGGTTTTCTTGGCAAGGTGCAACTGGAAGTAGATTGTCCTCCATTGCCATGGAAGGAAGGCCTGGCAAAGTGACTTGCCCAAGGCTACATGCAGTGCCATTGGGAATGGAACCTAGGTATCTTGGTCACCAGGCTGCTGTTCTAACCATGAGGCTGCTCTTCCACCGACCTTCTAAGGGCACTTTTCAAAAAAGTGCGAGAAGGAGCAGAGTCCATGATTACTTTCGCTCGTAGATTTTGCAGCAGTTTGCAAAGGGATCGAGTTCCTTTAGAAACTGCTTGGGGAAGGTGCCTGAGAGATCTGTACCTACTAATCCTGTGGACTCCTTCCTGTGAAAAACATGCTGTTTTTACAATGCAAAATTATGTATGCTACTGTCTCCCTTAACCTAATCTCACCCTGATATCTCCTGCTTTTTCCCGTATGGTGTTGATCTCTGTGCTCACTTTAACCCAGTAAAAAGGTTGGAAATTTTCAGACAGTCAATTAACTCAAGCAAATGGCTTTTGAAAAGTGCAATCATCCACCACTGCAATACACTAAAAACATTTTACAAAGTTCTGCTTTAAAAAACAAAAATTAGGTGCTGGCTCCAAACATCCAAGGTTCCCCAGGCAAAAACAAAGGAGGTAACTAACATTCTCCACGGACAAGCAGGATGAGTCAGCTACATCTGGTGACATCACCTGATGGCACCATGGATACGGAACTGCTCTCCTAGAGCTCAGAAAAGCAAGCCTTTCTGAGCATGATCCGGTTGCCCACGCCCCACGGCCTACCCCTACCTGGCTCAGTTCTTGTTCTTCCGCCTTGACACATGGACGGAATTCCAGCTCTCCTGAAACTTTCCACCATGGATAAAGAGAAAAAAGGGAAACTCACCAAACCAGGATTCAAGAAATGTCCTAAATGCTCCAGAGCGGAAGATGCCTTCTTCAGGGGGTATGCAGTTATGCACTCTGTGAGACTCTTTTGGAGAACCACTATTGTGCAAATATATCTCTGTATTCTTTCATGTAGAGCGAACCTCTAGCAGTAACAGAGTGCATAACTGCATACCCCCTGAAGAAGGCATCTGCCGAAACGCGTAGGGAACTCTTTACAATAAAGGTACCTGTGACCTCCATATGCCACTCGCTTCCTGTGTTGTGTTTCTGTACTGTGAGGGCTCCGTTCTCTTTTGTAGTTCCTAAATGCTCCAGAAACATGAATACTACAGATGCCAACGACCGCTGCCTAGGGTAGGACCACCACATGGAGGACTGTCTTTTCTGTGCCCACATGTCACCCAAAGCCTGCTGCTCCTGCAGCCACATGCTATAGGACTTCCTCTCTGAGGCGCCTTCCACCAAATCCTCCTCCTCCAGGGTTCCACCTGCACCATTCCCCTCCTCCACGGCCAGACTGTAGAAGGAAAAAAAGGAAAAAAGCATGCTGTCGGTGAAGGGAGCAACCACATGGCTGTAGCCTACATGGCTGCCACACAAAATTCTCTCCCTTCTTCTGACGTGGCCCAGGATGTGCCCTCCATCCTCAGCTCAGCGTCTGCTTCTCCTCAGGCTGAGCCTGCTACTCACCTGGCAAAGAAAATTACAACCATGGCAGGGCACAGGACTCCTGAGGGCCTCCTCACTCCAGCACTGACTCCCAGACAAGATCCAGGACTCCTCCCACCGACTGCACCATTGGCCAACATCACGATGACATCACCCATGACATTGGCCACCTCTGCACCAAACAAGTCGTCGCTCGGGACAGCCCTCTTCACTCCAGAAGATCCCCTTCCCCTCAGCACTGACGCCAGTGCCATAGAAATGGCCACGCCTGATGGGAGAGATCAAACAGCAGCAGCAGCTGGAAGGGAAACCCGAAGCATAGACGCAAAAGGAGCTTTTCAGACAGCCCAGCCTCCTCCCCTCCCAGCAGAAGCTGCCAAAGACGCAGGAACAGTCAGCAAACGGACCACTCCAGTCCACAGTGATCCAGGCCAGTGCCCACTGCCTACACCACGGCAATGGACCCTGATCATCTACCCACAGCCGTCATGGATCTTTGGAAGCACTTTTTGGCCCAGAACTGTCCCACTCAGGCCATCCAGTCACTAAACCAGCCACAGCTAACACCTCCATTATGGACACCACCCCCGACAGAGTTGCCCTCCCCAGTTGGGTTCTCCCCAAGACCGCTCTCCTTGGACAGTGACACAGAGGAGGCCGCTGAGCTGATTTTTACATGCTGCTCTTCGCCTCCAAATCAACAAGAGAGAGACCCCCCCTCGCAGTCCTCGCTGCTGCCACTGCCAATCCCACCTTCACCATCGGAGGACCTGACCTATCCAAGGTTCCTGCAGAAACTGGCTTCCCGCCTGGCACCGACTCCAGCAGGCACCCCAGATCCCAGCAATGAGGTTTTTCAAGATCCCCAAGGCCTCAACGCACCCAGGTCGGTGGTTTCCATCCCGGTTCACCACCTCTTGCTGGACAACCTCGCACGTAACTGACAACACCTGCATCCATCCCTGCTACATTGCGGAGACTCGACGCAAAATTTCAGGTGCAACTGACACTAGGATTCGATAAAACACAGCTACCGCACCAATCTATTGTGGTGGAGTCCACCTTGAAGCAGGCGAAGAGCTCCCACACTCATACCAATGTACCTCTAGGCAAAGACTACAAGCTCCTGGATGATCACGGCAAAAAGACCTACCATGTTGAGCACAAAAATTGCAGCCCATCAGTTCCAGCAGGTACTATATCTGGATAACATCCTGGACTGCCTCAAGAAAGCGACAGATGGATTAGTTATGGAATCCAAAGCCACCTGGGGGATCTGAGTGAGTGCAGCAAACACCTCATCTTCTCGGCCTTTGATGCCTTTGACATGGCATCCTGCAAAGCTCCCACAGTCATTGCTTCCAGATGCATGGCTTGGATATGGGCCTCAAGTCTATGAGAGGACACTCACGATGCCTCATGGATGCACCATGCATCGAAGACCTCTTTGGAGTTAGTGTCAAAGAGACAGTCGACAACATGAAGGAACACTCCACCACTTTGCAGACCTTGACCTCAGACAGTCTCAACAGAGGTTCCAACTCCAGGAAATCACAAGGATCTTATCACTGTAAGTCCTACCAATCCAAGCGCTACCAACCATAGAACAAATGGCAACAGCAGCACCCCAAGCACCAGCCTTACCAATCCTACCATCAGAAGCCATGGCAAAAGGAGTGCAGACAGTAGAGACAAACAGCTACCTCCTTGGGGAAGAGCATCCAATCCTTTTGATAGTATGGTCTGCATGCCCCCCACTGGTGGGGGGCCATGTCACCTTCTTCAAGGAGGCCTAGGTAAGTAAGTATCACCATCAACAAGTGGGTACTACAAATCATTGACCAAGGCTACAGCATTCAGTTCCTGATGACACTTCACCAGAAATCCATCCCCTCAGTTGCATGCCGGAGCACCTGCGAGCCATCATGTCCTCAGAGCTCAAGGCCCTCCTGGAGATCCGAGCAGTGGAGCCAGTCCTGCAGCAGGAGATAGGACACAGCTTCTACTCTAGATACTTCCTTAGCCCCAAGAAAGCCAGGTGGAGTACGCCCCCATCCTCAACCTACACCACCTCAACGAATTCATCCACAAAGAGCGCTTCAGGATGTACTCCCTAGGGTCCATCTTGCTCCTCCTGCAACAGGACAATTGACTGGCCTCACTGGACCTGCAGGATGCCTACACATATTCCCTTCCACCCAGCCCACAGGAAATTCCTGCGCTTCTGCACCATGGAAAACAGTACCAATACAAGATGCTTCCTTTCGGCCTCTCCCTGGCCCCAAAGTATTCACCAAGTGCATCATGGTGGTGGCTGCTCACCTCCACAAATCCAGCATGTGTGTTTTTCCCTACCTGGACGAATGGCCGATAGCTGCCTCATCCAAAACCACAGCGGAGAAGGCCATGCTGAATGAACTTTCCCTCTTATCTGCTCTGGGCTTCCTAGTCAACTTCAAGAAATCGCAGTTACAGCCCACACAAACCTTGGACCATTGGGGCAACCCTTAAGAACATAAGATATGCCATACTGGGTCAGACCAAGGTCCATCAAGCCCAGTATCCCGTTTCCAACAGTGGCCAATCTAGGTCATATGTACCTAGCAGTTTTCCCAAAAGACACAGATTCCACAATGCTTGTATTGGGTCAAGCATTAATATCCTGGGTCCCTTCTTAATAATGGTTTAAGGTGAGGGCCTTCCTTCCTTCAACTCGAGTGGACACCATTTCATCCCTTGCACGGGACATCTTGGCAGCTGAGGATGTATCAGCCAGAACACTCAAGCGCCTCTTGGGGCACATGGCAGCAACAGTGCAGGTTGTCAAGTTCACCAGGCACCACATGAAAGTCTCCAGTGGCATCTCCACCAGCGCTGGAATCAGCGGACCCAACCTATGTCCCACAAAGTCACCATCGACCAAAAAGCATGGCCCTCGCTCGCCTGGTGGATCCATTAGGAACACCTCACCCATGGCAAGCCTTTCAGGGACCCACAGCATGACCTCGTCATCACCACTGATGCCTTCAAGCTAGGTTGGGGTGATCACCTCCTGGCACCTGTGCATCCAGGGAACATGGACAGCAGCAGAGGCCTGATGCCACATCAACTATTAGAACTGCAGGCCATCAGATACACCCTCCAAGCCTTCAAGTCCTGGATAAGCGACAAGGTGGTACTGCTCCAAACAGACAACCACATCACCATGTTCTATGTCAACAAGCAAAGGAAGCCCACAGAATCTGGAGCCTCACACTGGACAAGAACTGCCACCTCCAAGCGACCTATCTTCCTGGTGAGCACAACCAACTAACAGACAAGCTCAGCCACCAGCTACAGCCGCACAAATGGTCACCCACCCAGACATTGCGACCTCCTTATTCTGACAGTGGGGCCAGCCGCAGGTGGACCTTTTCACACAACCCACCAAACACAAAGAGTTCTGCTCCAGACATCCAACAGAACAGAGGATTGCAGGGGACGCGTTTAACCTGAGTTGGGGGAACCACAAACTGCTGTATGCCTATCCACTAACACCGCTTGCTCCAAGGTTCTGCAGAAGACCATCGCTAACAAGGTGGCAGTCATCCTCATCGCCTCCTACTGGCCAAGACAGATGTGATTTCCCTACCTTCGACACCTTGCAACTGGCCTGCCAGTGCACTTACCAAAATGAGCAGACCTCACATCCCAACCTCTCTGCCTTCACACTAACTGCCTGGATATTGAGAGGTCATGGCTATCTGCCTTGAACCTCACAGGTGACATCTAGCAGTTCATTCTGGCAGCCAGGAGTGAATCCACCGGGCGCTCATACATGCTGAAATGGAACCAATTTGATATCTGGTGTAGGACGCTGGGGCTAAACCCCATCACATGCCCCCTGTCTCAAGTACTCCAAAACCTAACCACTCTAGCACAAGGGGCCTCCAGACTGCCCATCAGGGTGCATCTCTCCATCACAGCATTCCACGATCACCTCGAGCACCAACCTGTCTCCGTGCATTGATCTCACACTTCATGAAGGGCCTTGCCAAACTGAGACCCATGGTAAGGTGGCCGGTGCCCCCATGGTACCTCAATGTGGTACTCTAGCAACTCATGAAGGAACTTTTCAAGCCTTTGGAGGAGGTGCCACTCATATACACCACATGGAAGGTCCTGTTCCTCATTGCCATCACCTCAGCCAGGAGAGTGAGTGAGCTCCAGGCACTCATTGTGCACTTACCTTACACCCTGCTGTACCCGGACTGTGCATCTCTGCGGACTTACCCAAAATTTCTGCCCAAGGTGGTATCGCCGTTCCATATCAACCAAACCATCGAGCTCCCCACTTCTACCCAGAGCCACATGGCACTCCAGAGGAGCATCGCCTCCACACTCTTGAATGCGTGCGTGCACTATGCAGCTACTTGATGTGCACTGCTCCTACCTGCCAAGGGCCATAGCTCTTTGTTGCCTTTGACCCCAACAGATGGGGGCTCCCAGTCACAGGCATGCATCACCTACTATTACTCACAGGCAGGCTCTGACCCTCTGGCCTCCATCCAGGCCCACCAATTAAGGGCCATGGTGGCCACCCTAGCGAACCTCAATGCATTTCCCCTTCACCACATCTGCAAGGCCGTAACTTGGGCGTTGACACACACCTTCCAGAAGCACTACTGCCTGCATCAATTGACAATGAATGACTGTTCTTTCAGATGGTTCGTCCTGGACGCAGGGACCCGGTCAAAGGACGGCCCCAAGCCCAGGAACTTCAGTCAAGGGTAATGACTGAAGACATTTCACTCATTGTTCCTGCCTTGATGTCTTAATTCTTGCGGTCCTTGCCTTAATGCCTCACTGATCGCATTGCCATACTGCCTGTTGCACCAGGCCCCATTTTGTCATGTCTGCTGTAGTTGCATCTAAGGGTGGACGCATGTTGCGCCACCAAGTTTCTGTTCTGACACTTTTGTGCTTGCCACACCTTTGGATGGATGCCTGTTGCACCACCCAGGTGCTGTTCTGACACTGTTGTAAGTTGCCACATGGTACCTGTGATTAAACCACCAATTGCATCCAAAAGTGTCATGTCTTTTTAATAGTGCCTTCTCCTACCACAGCCTAGGTGGCCCTGAGCTGCTGCTGGGGAGTCACCAGATGTGACTGACTCATCCTGCTTGTCCATGGAGAAAGCGGGGTTACTTATCTGTAATGGGGGTTCTCCATGGACAGCAGGATAAGTCAGCCACACGTTCCCACCCGCCTCCCCTATGGACGAAGGCATCACACGGGCTCATGCCCACTGCATGGTCAAGACACCAACATGACCCGCAGCCCTACCAGGCCTGAGGAATTAGCACAAGCTTGATATGCACTGAGCCAGTTAGGGGCAGGCCAAGGAGTGTGGGCAACCGGGACATGCTTAGAAAGGCTTGCTTTTCTGAGCTCTAGGAGAGGACTTCCGTATCCATAGTGCCATCAGATATCGTCACCAGGTAGTGGCTGACTTATCCTGCTGTCCGTGGAGAACCCCCGTGACAGGTAAGTAACCCCGCTATCTGATACTACTCAATTTTCCAGTTTATCAGCGAAACAGAGAGGCAGAAAAGCACAGAATCTTCACTGCTAGTGGGGGATAAATAAAACCGAAATACAAACAAAAACTGGATCTACCAGAAAGACAACATTTACTCTATATTCAAACTAATCTATGCCACTCTCTTTCTGACTTATTTTAACAAAAAGAGCAGGGTATTTATTTATTTAACCAGTTTTCTATACCGACTTATCCTTCAATCAAAGCAGTTTACATTATGTAATCACTACAATTACTCAAATGAGTTAAGTAATAATGTGTAGGCCTGTAAGGAAAAAAATCAAACAGGAACTATTTAAGCCAAACTGCTTATGCAGTAACAATCTCAGAGGTTTGGTCCACTATGGGGGGGGGGGGGGGCTTAATATTAAAAACCACACCGCTTTGACCCGGTGAAAAGCGGTATATAAATACAGTTAAATAAATAAATAAATAAAAACCATATGTGCACATGAGACAAAAAGGTTTATCCACAGAAATAGCTTCTTTTAAAATTGCCCAGACTATATGCAAGTAAAACATGTGCATAAATTTACTGAATGGAGGTGGAGTTGGGAAGGGGTTAGTGTTTTGCACGCACACTTTATAAAACACAGAAACATAGAAATATGATGACAGAAAAAGACCACATGGCCTATCTAGTCTGTCCTTCCATATCAACAACTACAACAGTCCCCTTTTTACCTTTAGAGATCCTCTGTGTTTGTCCCATGCTTTTTTGAATTCAGTTACTGTCCTCATCTCTACCACCTCCACTGGGAGACTATTCCATGGATCCACTACTCTTTCCGTAAAGAAATATTTCCGCATATCACTCCTGAATCTATCTCCCTTCACCCTCATCCCATGTCCCCTCGTAGCAGAACTTGCTTTCAATTGAAAGAGGCTCTCTCCCTGAACATTTATGCCATGGAGGTATTTAAACATCTCAATCATATCACCTCTATCCCGCCTTTCCTCTAAGGTGTACATATTAAGATCCTTAAGTCTGTCCTCAATAGAAACATAGAAATATGAACATATCATGTTAATCCGGGAAAGTCACGTACTAAAAATACAAGTGAAAACATGCTGTGGAGTGATTCTGAAAGGGAAAGTACGCATGTGCTTCCCTTCTGAAAACTGCGGAAACTTAGGAGCTTACCTGCTGCTTAAGTTTGGCAGCCTGTTAAACCGCCCTCCTGATGGGGGCAAGTCAACTTGAGAGGGGATTTTCTTTTTTTCCCAGTGGAAATACAATTCAAGAAAAGTAGTGGGGAGGGGGAGGGGACAAAGCAGCCTTCCTCCATGCAGATAAACCTACTAGATCAACAGCAGTCTCAAAAGCAGTGAAAGAGGAACAGCAGGGGGCGATCTTGTTAGACAATGAAGACTGAAGCCCTGATACTTAAGAATGCATTCAGCTAGAAACAGAATACCGAAGAAACTCTAATTTGGGCTAAATAGGGATAAAACAACAACAATTCCTTCTCCCAGCAGATATGAGGCAACTGTAGATAAATCCAGGCCAACCTTCCCTTTCAGATTTCTCGAGAAATGAAGTGAAATCCAAGCTATCGAGGGAAAAGCAGAGACTGCTGGCTGTCATTTTCACCCTCTTATGAGGAGAAAGGTAATAAAGTTTTGAGGAGGAATAGATACAGGAGATAACTTGAGAATTTCTATCAAATATTTCTTCAACATGTCATTTGGAAAAACTGTAATAACTTCTGGAAACTGTTTCCTATGAAATTCTGGGACTTTTCAAGCAAAAACAAAAAAACACTACTGCCTTCAGTCAATACCAACTCATTGGCTTCCATCTAATTCACCTTCCCTTTGTGAGCCTCAGTTTTCACTTTTAGGGGAGAAATCTCAGTTTGCATCAAGCACGAGTTATAAGAAATTATGTTCAGCTTAGCTAAACGTTGTTGAATTTGTTTAGACAAGGCCAGCTGAGACCCAACTACTGCTTCCCAAAGAATTTGAAAATTAAGTGTCTCTGGGTGTTTCAACATCAAAAAATACTTTCTCCTTAGCATTCCCCTCACTAAGGCCAGCAAAAGATTTCTCCTCAAAACTCAATAAATCTGAGCTTTTTAAGCACGTGCCTGGTACCTGCTCCAGTACAATAAATAGGATTCCATGCGAGTCTCACCACAATTCCAAATGCTCCTGATAATGTCCGAGCGTCTCCTCGGCAGTCAACCAACTTCATGGTTTCTCCTGTTCTGTCATCCAGCAGCAGCAGCGGCAGATATTATCAATGTACCAGAATGACCGGAAGTCACCTCAAGCAGCCTGGTAGGAGGAACTCGCTCCTTGTGAAAAGATCAATGTGGGAGAGCTCCGCAAGCCCTCAGTACCACTTCATTTCTCCAAGGACAACATGCACAGGATTATACTCTGCGACCCCAATGCAGACCACAAGAGATATCATTCAGCCTGGAAGATAGACTGAACATGGGTTCCACTGGAAAGATCTGGGCTTTCCCCCTCTATTTCAACACAGAGCAACCGTCCTTGGGTTTTCAGCCCCACACTGGGCACTCTTGACTTAGGTCTACCATCTCCGGGGCAAATGCAGAAAACCTTTCGTTCAAGCCTTGCGCTATAGCTCAGCACATGAATGTCTAATGCAAGAAAAATTAATTTTTTTCATGGATGCAGTAAAAAAAATATGTAAATCAGTAATCCACAAAAATGTGCATAAATAAATGCAGGAACATGCCTCAAGGTCTTGCACTATTGCCTCCATGAGCGAAAATAATAAAAGGTCATCTGAGGTGAACTTTGACATTTTACTTTGACATTTTACCTCAGATGTCAATTCAGTCCCAGACCCCCGATCCCTTGCTGATCTGCTCTGAACCTCCCTATCCCCCCTGATCCCCTCCAAAAAAATCATTGATGGCCCCAGTATACCCCCCCCCCCTCATTCCACGATTCCCACTGAAGCACTGGTGGCTCCAATGCCCCATTCCTTGATCCCCTTCACAAAAACAAAAGACCTCACCGACCACTAGTCCTCCAACTCCCAAGATACATCAGCTAGCCCTGCACCATCCCCCACAGATCCTCCCTAACCCCCCCCCCCCCCACCTGACTCCACACAGTGCACACAGAAACGCACTGTGCAGGGACCGGCACCGCCACTTTACAAGATGGCGGCAGGTGCATGTGGGCAGAGCTCCTACATCCCATCCCATTTGAAGGTACGGGGGGGGGGAGGTGTGGGAGGAGAGTTTGGACAATGTAGCCAAAGCTAGCTAGTATTGCTTGGGGGGGGGGGGCTAGCGGACACTTAGCTTGTGACGTTTTTCAAGAGAGGATTGAGGGGGAATAAGGGCCACTACGAGCACAGGAGCCACCAATGATTTTTAGGGGGGGGGGGGGGGTTGGTGATGGGGAGTTTCAGAGCAGGTCAGTGGGGCATCAGCGTTCTGGACCTATTTGAGCCATTTGAAGTGAAGTGTCCTTTGCTCCTGGCTGTATCTTAATGCCGGCCTGAAGCTGGTATAAGGGGAAGAGTACAAAACTGCTCTAAGTTTCAACGCCGTTCTTTTTACATCAGGGAGCAATTAAATATTCCTTCCTTTGCATGCAATTAGCATGCTCACCATGCTGCTTTAGAGTACTGGCTTTGCTCAGGAGTTTCCTTTGCTAGCTTGCTTTTGAAACAAAACAAGCACAGGAAAATCTTGAGCAAGATACTGCGCTAGAGGACAGTCTCATCCCTAGTGTCAGTTTCAACTTATGTACCACTCTTATATAAGAGTGAGAGTTACCCTACAGCTCAAAGTGCACAGCCTAACTGGCTTCATGCTAGACTGGGCTCAGAATGTGGGATGCTGTTTGCCATATTTAGAAACGGAGAAACATGGCAGAAGAAAAAGACCACATGGCCTAGCTAGTCTGCCCTTCCATATCAACTAGTCCCCTTTTTTCCTTTATTTGCCTTTCCCTCACTAGCCTAAGGTTTAGAACAATGGGCTATGAAGGAAGGAAACCAGTATTCAGACCCTGATCTCCCACTGTCGAACACTTTATTTCCTCTTGTCTCAGATACTCGGTTAATAAGCACTTTGGGAAAGACACTTATACCTAAAAAGTATTCTAAACCATCTTGAGCTACAATTGGAAAGGTGACCTAGAAAAACAAAATGATATCATGCTATAGTACACTGCACTGGGGTCTGAACAGTAGTGTGCTCAAGACTATTTACTGTAAATCAGAATGCGCTCCAGAAGATTCCATTCATACTGCTCGCTTGGACCTAACGTTTAAATCTTAGGGCCTTACTTAACAAAGAACTAATTCCACAGAAAATCTGTGCAAGCAGAATCACACTTACACATTGCAAACTGTAGAACCGTCACTAGATTCTTACATTTGCCACTTTTGGGAAAATTTCTCATGGAGAGGGTCAGCCTCTTGCAGAGGATCTGAGTTTGATTCCTGGGTCACGTCGTCTGCTGCCTGGGTCAGCTGTGGAAGCAGCATTCATAGTCCCTAGTGAATGTATTTAGGGTCCTCCATTGCAAGGTTACTCAAAGAGCACTAGTGTGTGGACCCTGTCCAAGAACGTCTGTGCAACGACTGGCCTTGGTGGGAGATGGGTAGGGTTCTAAAAGAAAGAAAAAAACTTCCCAGGGAAAAGTTGTGAATGAAAGCTCATGGTGCCAGATCTCAGACCTGGCTGTAACCGAGTGGGAAATCCAAGGAAGAGACTTCCAAGCTCCTCCTCCTCCCCCCCCCCCCCACCCCCTCAACAAAAAAAAAAATAATTCTGTAGTGTGCTGACAAGATTTTCCTGGCATGATTTTCTTTTCCTGTGCAACTGTTTCCCTTTCAGAAGAAGTTGCAGGAAGCCAAAAATCTGGCCCTGAAATACAATCACATAACTGCTTAGCACAATGACCAAAACATTGCATTTGACTGAAGCATGGCCCATACTGAAGGAAATCACATGCTTTTGCTGAATGCAAGCGTACATCTGCAAAAGAAGTGCTCCAACATGCTGAAAGGGATCACAGCCCAGCACTGGCTCACTTTCCAAACTTAAAGAAACCCTCTCAATGTCAAGGGAGCCGTCAAGCAAAATCTCCAACACAAATCATCACATAAGCCCTTGCATCTTATCTTTTTTTTTTTCATAATTCAGTTTTGGAACCGGATGATTTTTACCCTATTGACTTATGTAAGCGGAGTTTGGATGCTGTCCATCCTGAATGGTGAATCTATTGATCCCACCTATTTATAAATAAGTCCTACTCAATGCGAGCTTAAGAAGGAGTCCTCACAAGTCAAGAACGCTACTAAAAATGGCTGACGTGTCCTTTACCCCCTTCCCCCAAGCCTATATCAAAATTGAAATGTTACTACATGTAATGAATCTTGTTGTTCTATCTGCCACCATATATTATGTTACTATGGAGTCAGACCTTGGAGAATGTAACCTGTATGCAGCAAAAGAGTTCATTTACATGTCATTAAAATGCAGACCTCTGAGAGGTAATGTCAAAGCTAAATAAAAGCATACCAATGTCAATGACATGAAGTTAGCAAAAGCTGTGCATAGTTCTACATTTACCGACTCCCATTGGAATTACCTGTTGTATATATTGCTTTCTCTACAGATTCTACAGCGCCCCCCAGCTTCACAGGGGTCTTCCACCTCATATATGTTGGTGCTGTAGTCCTCTTCTCTATGGGTATTCTGCCATTGATATTTATCAGCAGCCAGAGCAAAAGGCAAGTTCTCATAGTCTCGAATTTCTTCATAGTGACGAACATTTTCATATTCAGGGGAACAATCAACCACAAGAGAGTTTGGCAGCATTTCGGGTGTCGCCTTCGCTGAGAAGATGCTGTCTTCATCCAAAGACCCTGTCCTTTGACCGCTTGGGGTTACTTGTTGATTTCTGTGCTTCTGTTTTTTATTTTGTGATGATGTCAGACTATAAGAAGAATCTACAGAATATGCCTTGGCAGGTTTATTCTTCCTATCGCCTGCTGGGGATGCAAAGCTGAAGCTGTTTTTTATCCCATTCCCATCAGCAGAGGAAAGGCCAGCGGCTGTGCCACTGTCCACCGACTGACTACCCTTTGACAAAAACCTCTGAAAATCACTTCTCATTATGCACACAGACAGTTTCATATTTAATAGTTTCTTTAAACAACTTTTCTTCGGACAGTCTTTGGCAGGTTTTTCTACTCTTTCTATATCAACGGAAGACAAAGATTTTGCTCTAGGCTTGGTGACAATAGTTGAAGGTTCAGCATTGGAAGCAGCCTTTAAGCACTCTGGACTGCCTGAAAATGGCCGTATCGGATGAGGTAATTTCCAGACAGGTTTCTCTGATGCCCGTTTTGGAAAATCGCAATTTGATGATGTGACGTGCTCTTTGGCTGACAGATACCTAAAGCGAGTCCTTTCCAAATGTCCTTCGCTATTTGTTTCATCGTTGGAAACATAAGAACGCTTTTCAACCAGCTCCTCCGATGCAGATTTCTTTAGCAGACCGGCTGCAGGCAAGCTGTGCCTTTGTGGTTTCTTGGGAATTATCCTTGGAGAACTATCACGCTTTACGGAGCACTCCTTGTCCCTCTTTGCAGAAGCATCAGGACTCCCGGCAGGAGGCAAATCTTGGTCATATGTTAATTTAAGTTGTTTTGGCAAGCTCATGGATAAGGAACTACATCTTACAAAGCTGAGCCTTTTCTCCACAACACCCAAATTCAAGGCATCTTCTGTTTTACCTGACAAATTTGTTAGCCCAAAATCCGTTCCTAAGGCGAGATCAACACTGTCAACCAAACTAGAGGTTTTGTGCAGAGAGGCTGAGGTAACAGTCAGAGGATCCGATATTTCTGCACCAGCTTTTACCTGTATTAAACATGGCTGTTCACCACAGTCGGGTGAATTTTCATTCTTTGAAATATAATCCACATTTTCTAGATGCTCTTCATGATAGGAAACACTCTCCCCAAGTATATGAATTTTTGCAAATTTCTTTAAACCACCACTGTAAAGTTCACTGGCATTAGCTTCTGTAATGACTGGTTCATGAGGGTCTTCTCCCAGGGTTTCAATGCAGTCTTGACGGATCAAACATGCGGCACGCAACTTCCTGGGTTTTGGAACTGGAAGCACTTTTGCACAAGGTTCTACATGTGCGCCTGAAGGACACGATCTTTTAATATCCCCTGCTGGAAACATCCCGTTATCTATGCTGCCATTTCTCAGATTATCTTGCCCTAAAGGGCAAGAAGTACTACTACTTTCATCAAGATCATGGCAGCCATCCAATTCCTCCAAATCATTACCATCTAGCTTGCTGAAACTGTCTCTGTGTTTATTTGTACATTCCTCAGAACTGGAAAAAGACTGATCGGAACTTGTAAATTCCATGTGAACTCTTTCATCACTGTAACATCCATTAGCTTCCTCGTTTTTATTACCTATATCCAACTCTTTGTGCTTTATATGATTGCTGTTAGAGATTACATCTACTCTTGAAATGTCTTGAACCTGGTCTTCCAAACTGTTGCCTTTTGATTCCACAAAACTGGAACTCGGGACCTTTTCACTAGGCTTACCATTTTTTTTCCTCAGTTTTACAGATGGTGCTGGATGCTGATGCACGTTACCATTTTCCAAGTGTTCAAGTTTTTCTAGCTGGTCAAAACCAGTTTGAGTTTTAGATAGTGGCTCTTCATTTCCAAGCTTATGACTGCACTCTGTGCTGCACGAGCAGGTCGGGATAATATATGCCGGGCTGTCACAACCTACTGCTGGCGCTCCATTTCTGCGGTTCATGATGTCCAATTTTGCAGAACCATTTCCTTGAGGTTCCCCCAAAGCCTTGCGTGGTGATGACCTTGATTCGGACACGGAAGAGCTTTTGAAAACAGTTGGCTTGGGTGCAATGACCGGTTTCAGTTTCTTCGATGTTTGCGCGAGGCTGGAACATAGCAAATCTGGCTTGGGTGCAATGGGTGGAGGGACCGGCTTGTGCCCCATGGCAAATTTTGGTTTGGGGGCCACTGGAGGCTTCTTAGTTTCTAGAAAAGAAAGAAGGAAATGTTGGTCAATAACAAAACACAAAAAATTATCTTTTAGCACAAGAGCTCCATTATAAACATTGCTCATTATGAGTTTATTCTGCTCATTTTCCTTTCTACGTCTCTCAATCCTTTCCCCCTCATTTATATGCTCCTGCCCTACCTCAATCAGTATGCCTTGCTGCGATATACAATTCTGTTCAAATTGCAACACTGGAATTAGCTGTTGCAGTGCCCAAGACACTGCTGCAGGAAACACAATAGTGCGACATCCCTCTCCTCTTCATAGGACCAAGGGCGGCTCTATAATGAGGCGAAGCAGTGGCCTCAGGCGGCAAACTTGCCCCCAAAACAGCTGCCTCACTCCGGCTTCAGTTTAAAAAAAAAAAAAAAAAATGCGGACAAGCTGCTGCAGCCGCGATAGCTTTTAAAATGAAAAGAAACTGGTGCAGAGCTTCCCGGCGATATGGAACCCCTGTTGCTGCTGTATCCTACCCCCAAAAGAAAATGACGCTAGAGCAGGATGCAGCAGCAGCAGCAGGGATTCCATAGCACTGGGAGGCTCTGCACCAGTTTCATTTTAAAAGCTACTGCATGCAGCCGAAGGAGAAGGAGCAGAAGTACGGAGACATGGCCGGCAGAGCAGAACGAGGTACATGGGGGTGGGGGGGGGGTAGGAGTAGAATGAACTACACAGAGGGGAAGGAGAGGAAGCAGAATGAGCTACACGGGGAAGGGAAGGAGAGGAAGCAGAATGAGCTACACGGGGAAGGGGAGGAAGCAGAATGAGCTACACGGGGAAGGGGAGGAAGCAGAATGAGCTACAAGAGGGAGGAGGAGAGGGAGCTGAACAGAGCTGACACAGAGGCAAAGACAGGGCTGAAAGGGAGCTGACACAGGGGATGAAGAGAGGGCTGGAAGGGAGCTGACGTGGGGAAAGAGGGGAATGAAAGGGAGCTGACACCTGGGGGTGGGACTGGAGGGAGTTGACATTTGGAGATGCGACTGGTAGGTGGCTGAGTAATGGGAAGGAGGCTGGCAGGGAGGGGACAATGGGACTGGAAGGGAGCTGATATGTGGGGAGGGTCACTGGGACTGGAAATGGACTGATGGAAGGAAGTGAAGAAAACCAAAGAAAAAGACAAAAAATGGCAGATAGAGTGCTAAGAGAAGACAGGAAAACAGAAGCCTCAGATCAGGACCGGCATAACCAGAGAATAAAATGGTTAGACAACAAAGGTAGAAAAAAAATAATTTTATTTTCAATTTAGTGATTGGACTTTACGCTATCTTTATAGTTTACACAGTATGGGGAACTGCATCTCTTATCTGGTGTTGCACTGCATGCAGAGTCTGGCTTTTTGGGGTTTCAGTTTAATTTTTGTCTTAACTATTTTATTTTTACTTTAGGTTGTGATCAGTTATTCTGTACTTGGTGACAGTCTGTGTTCTGAGTAAGTGACCAAGGCCGTGTGTTCTGTTAACATGAAAAAGACTGGAAATTGTTCAGAGGAAGGCGACCAAAATGATTTGGAGCCTGCATCAGAAGCCTTATGAGAAGAGACTTGAAGACCTAAATTTGTACACTCTGGAGTAGAGGAGGGAGAGGGGAGATATTATTCAGACCTTTAAATACTTAAAGAGAAATAATGAACAAACAAACCTCTTCCAAAGACGGGGAAGGTGTAAAACTAGAGGACGTAACATGAAGCTGCAAGGGGGTAAATTGAAAGGCAATGTCAGGAAATACTTTTCACTGAAAGGGTGGTGGGTGCTTGGAATGCTCTCCCGATGGAAGTGTTGGGGGGCAAATACAGTGACAGAATTCAAAAAGGCATGGGACAGACACAGTGGATCCCTTTACAGCAACAGGATAAAATCAAAATAAACTTAACTATCTAATTTCTCAACAAACAGGGATGTCCTACACGGAGTGATGGGTTCACTCCTAAGCAAAGACATGGGGAGGGGATGGCCTGCACGGAGCGGCAGGTGCACCTACTTGTGCCATCTTACTGGGCAGACTAGATGGACCATACTAGTCTTTATCTGCCGTCATTTACTATGTTATACTGAGCACAACAGGTACTTGTCATAGTATCTATCTCTTGTAGTTGTGGGGATGGTGCGATTCTCAGGGTCCAGAATGTCCAACAACAAAAAAGGTAGAAAAAAAATCCATTTAGTTTCTGGCTTTGCTTTGGAATTGGATTGCTTGGCCTCTCTTCTAGCTCCATATTTTGCACAATTTAGTGGGAATGCCTTTTCGCTTTCTCCAGTACTGCATGCAGGCAGACTCTGTTTTATTAGGATTTCCAGTTCAGTTTTTGCATTTTCCTGCTTCGGATTGGTGGTTCGTTATCCTGTATTCGGTGAGGGTCTGCCTGTGATTTGTGCATGTGGCCATGATGAGGGATTTCTCTAGCATCTTAGTTTCCGTTGCCCCACACCTGCTGTTAGAGAGTTTCTGTGAATGCTGGGTATGTCGACAGAAGTGCAGGAGTAATATGCGGACATATTTCTTTACACTTACAGAATGAGTAGTGGATCCGTGGAATAGTCTCCCAGTGGAGATGGTGGACACGAGGACAGTATCTGAATTCAAGAAAGCATGGGACAAACACAGAAGATCTCTAAAGGAAAAAAGGGGACTGTTGTAGTTGATATGAAAGGGAAGACTAGATAGGACATGTGGTCTTTTTCTGCTGTCATGTTTCTATGTGGAGGTTTAGTCCCATACTGCATAAGCACCAAACTTCATTCCCATATAGCGATAAATAAAAACCAATGCTTCATTACATATTTGCCCTGGCTGTTTGTAATCTCTAGAGTGGGTAGTTTTATATCCAAAATATTTGATATGCAAAGTAAAAAAGTGTAAAGACAATGGTACCTTGGGAGGTAATGCTGTGTTTATTAAACTACATAATTTGGGGAAAGGATCCTTCTGGGCAAAACTAAAAGGGGCACCCTTCTCAAGTTTGCCCAGGGGCCCATAAATTCTTAAAGTGGCCTTGCTGCTGCCTCATCTCATGAGCCATCAAAATCCACCTGTCCCTTGTGATCCTTTCATTATAGCAACGACTTTGTTTTAAGCCAGTTGAAGGAACGAGAGATCATATTGGCCCAAAGTATTTGGCACAATAGAGTCTAATTTCCTCTGGACCGATAAATTCACAACCTTTAGTAGTAATCAGAGTAGATCTGGGCCAACCAATGGCTGTGCTAGACACTGCCATGTGGTACACGATCCTAAGATGGGGGCGATATGGAGACAGTGTTCACAGCCCCCAGGGAAGTGGGGAATCATGGTCAGCACTCAAGACTGAACGGTGATGAATACAGGCTTCCAGAAAGCTTTGTGGCATGCTCCCCAGTAAAAGACTGTTGCTGTAATGACTACAGTAAGTATTTTTTGGGGGGGTGGGGGGTATAAAATAGGGGGAAATCTCCACATCATTGAGAATAAAGACTCATGGACCCAAAACCTGGACACCCACAGGAGGAAAGTGTTTGGTGCAGAGAGATGGGGGGGGGGGGGGTGGAATCACAGTAGCAAAAATTACTATGGATTCATCTGGTTCAGCCTAAATGTACACTGATGTCATTTCTCAGACCTGAACATCCAGGCAACTATTTAAGAGATCTGAGGGATGCTTACTATTCCTGGGAGAAAGTTTGTTTCAGATCAGCTTTTAAATCTTCGGCTTTTTGTTTGCTTTTTTTTCCATTTATGAGATTTGGCACCCAGCTTAAAAGTTGTACCAAGGAAAATTACCATTTCAAATTACAAAGAAAAAAGGGAAATCAATTTCAGTATAACATAAAATACCTGAAAGAAAAGAAAATCTCTGACTTCTGATGTGACACAAATCAATAAAAAGTTTCACAAAGCCAAGAAGATCATGGTTATAAACTGGGCCAGCGAAGACGCAGAACAATAAATCAAGAAAGCAGACCAGCAGTGGAATGGCTGTTGTAGACGCCAAGCAAAGCCCTGGTCCAGCATAGGGGTACTTGGGATTAAGAAGGCTCTAGACAGCCACTATCTTGATGGAAGAAGTGCTATTCAACAAAGTCACTTAAAATATTAAAACCACGGGACTCTGCAGGGCCATTGCAAGAACGCTGGGCCCCTTATGTGAATCCTCAGCCTTACACCCCTCCTCCCAAGATTTTGATAATTCAAATGCAACAATCATGATCGTCCCAACACCATCCTTCTCACAACAGTACTGTAAAAAATGCATAAATTGATCATATTTTTAAATATTAAACTTTAGTTTCTATGTATGCATGTATGTATGTATGTATGTATGTATGTGTGTGCGCACTCTCACGGCACGTAAAAGAACATGCTTTTGTCTGTTAAGATCTACTGTTTGCTGTTTGTTGCAGTCCTAAGTTACATCCTAGTCTTGTCTGATGGTTGGGCCAGACCTAGGATTCTGGTGCCTTCTTTATGACCCTACATCAAGATGAACATTTGATCATAACTAGATAAAAAGGTGATGTTTCTATGTGTGAGCCAGAATTCACATTAGTTTGACTGGCCGTAATTGCAAATAAAGGTCAATGCTATAAAAATCAAAGGCTTTGAAGTTAGTTTAGTTTTTCTCGACGTAAGACTGCTATAGGTTCTAAGTGAATCTTGAATGAAAAGAGCTTTGTTAAATCAGAGATACAAGAAGAAGGTGAGAAGAAAAAGGGAATTGTTTTTATTTGCAACCTGAGAAACAAGTACTTCTCCAATCCTTACAGATAAAAGATAAAATTCTTCCTAAATAGGAAAGAGTTAACGTGAATAAGGTGACATTTTACTTACCAGTTTATGTCCTTTCTTTGAGTCCTGCTAGACCAGTCCAGACAAGTGAGTTGTGTTCCCTTACCAGCAAATTGGTGCAGACAAAGAACCAATGAAAAGCCCAGGTTTCAATGACATCATTCCTATACCTCTATTCATCTCAGTCACCAGAGGTCTCTTCAGTATTCATTCCAAAGCATATGGGAAAAACATGGCACGCCTCACACAACCACAACCATAGGCAACAATAAGTAATCAACAGTTGAGAACTATGTACAGAAAAGTATAAACAGAAGGCTGTCAGTAGAAGATGAATCTGCACAGCCAACTATAAAAATCATAGTGGACCCAAGGGAAACGCAGCAGCAGAACAGAGTAAATACAGTTTCAGAGGTGGGCCCTGGACTGGTCTAGCAGGACTGAAAAGGACATTAATTGGTAAATAAAATGTCACCTTCCATATCGTCCTGCTAGACCAGTCCAGACAAGTGGGACGTATCAAAGCTACAGCTCCACTGGGTAGGAAGAAGACACAGCAGCTTGCAAATTCCTTGAGCCAAAGGCCATGTCCACTCACGCATGGCTAGCCAAGTGGTAATCCTTGACAAAAGTGGAAAGCGATGCCAACATTGCTGCCCAACAAATGTCTGCAGGGGCTACCAAGCTCCGTCCACGAGAAAAAAACTTGTGTTCGGGTAGAATGGGTGTGTGCAAATCCTCTGGAACCAGTAGGTTCTGCAACAGATATGCTGAGGCAATGGCCTCCTTAATCTAGCACTTCAAAGTCGACTTAGCCACCGGGTCTCTCTTGCACAGGTCAGCAAACACCAAAAAAAGATGGTCGGACTTATGAAAAGCATTTGTAACCTTCAAGTACTTCGAACATCCACAAGGCAAAGATCCTTATCCTTCCTCAGACACTGTTCCTTAGAGAAGGAAGGTAGGTAGACCATCTGATTCACATGAAAGGGAGACAGCACCTTAGGCAAGAAAGAAGGCACAGGCTGAATGGAAACAGCCTCTTTTGAAAATGGCAGATAAGGATCTCAGCAAGACAGAGCCTGCAGCTCAGAAATTCGCTTTGTGGAACAAATTGCGATCAAGAAGACCATCTTGGGCGTCAAATCCTTCAAAGTAGCGTGCTTCAACAGCTCAAAGGGCACCAACATCAGGGCTCCGAGTACCAGACACAGATCTCAGAAAGGGATCAAAGAACAAAAGGAGAGGACGCAAATGCCGAACCCCCTGGAGAAAGCACGAGACATCCGGGTGCAAGGCTAGAGACTTATCAGCCATTGGACTTTGGAAAAAGGCCAAAACTGCCACCTGAACTTTCAGGGAGCTAAAGGAAAGGCTCTTCTCCAGGCCATTCTCTAGAAAAGCGAAGATGGCACATTGGCCACCTCAGGATCCAACTGCTGCATGCCACACCATCGCTCAAAGAGGCATCAGACCCACAAAAATGTTAGCTTGATAGATCTCCTCCATGATGCAAGCAGAGTAGAGACCACTGCTGGAGAATGGACCTTATGCGCTAGCCATTTCCTCTCAAGAGCCAAACCATAAGCAGGAAGGGAACTGGGTTCTCCAAGATGATTAATCCCTGCTGCAGCAGGCCCCAAGATGGAGGCAACTGAAGAGGAGGTGCCTGCAGGAGCCACATCAGGTCTACAAACCACGCTCTCCTCAGCCAATCCAATGCCACCAGGATAATCCTGCCTGGGTAGCATTCTATACACCAACACACACACACAGCCAGGGGCCATGATGGAAACATGTACAACAGGTGCTGACTTGTTTAAGGATGGGCTAAGGCATCGATGCCCTCAGACTCCATTTCCCATGCGGTAACTGGAAAAAATAAAAAAAATCAGCAAACTTTGCCATTAGAGCAGTTCACCAGATCAGATCCATTTCGGGGTGACCTCAGCGGCACTGAATCACCTGAAATGCCTCCGACCTCACTCCCATTCTCCAGGATCCAGATAGTGTCAGCTGAGGAAGTCTGCATTCCCACTGTCCATCCCGGCAATGTGTTGAGTCGACAAGGTTCTTCTCTACCCAGGCAAACAGGACAGTCTTCTTCAGAGCTACCCCAGCACTCCTCATGCCACCTTGCCAATTGGCATAAGCCACTGCTGTGGCATTTGTCTGAAAACATTCTAACCACCTGGCCTTCGACTAGGGGCAGGAAACACAGAACAGCCAACCTGATGGTCCTCGCCTCGAGGCAGCTGATGGACCACGCCACTTCCCTGTGGTTCCAATGGCCCTGGACCGTACGGTCTTGGCAATGGGCTCCCCAGCCCAAGAGACTGGCATATGCCCTCAGGAGAATCCAGGAGAAAATCATCCAACGGCACTCCTTTCCTCAAATGACAGGGCTGCTGCCACCACCATAGGCTGGACTTCACCATCAATGGGAGTGAGAGCCTGCGCTTGAACTTCTGAAAACTTGGGGACTACCAAGTTAGCAAGGACCGCTGGAGCAGTCGCATGTGCGCATATGCCCATGGCACTATCTCTAGGTACTTATGACCTAGATTGGCCACTGTTGGAAACAGGATACTGGGCTTGATGGACCTTGGTCTGACCCAGTATGGCATATCTTATGTTCTTATCTCTATGGTCATAGCCATCAATCCAAGGAGCTGAAGATAATTCCAGATTCTGGGAGCCTGCTGCACACAGAACAATACCAGGCAATCCAACAGTCTTTTGACTTTCTCCCTCTACAGGAATGCTCTGCCCACTTGTGTGTCAAAATGTGCTCCCAGAAACTCTAGGGACTGTGAAGGCAACAGCTGGCTCTTCCCCAGATTGATCAGCAGCTGAGGCTTTCCAAAAAGGACACCACTCGGGACGCCACCCGAGATGCTTCTGAAAGAGAATGGGCCTGGATGAGCCAGTTATCCAGATATGGATGGGCACAGATCCCTCAGCGCTGCAGCTGCCACTACCATGACCTTGGAGAAAGTCTTCGGGGTGATGGACAACCCAAAAGGGAAGGCAGCAAACCGATAGTGAGAGAGTCAAGCACAGCAAAAACGCAGATACCTTTCCTGATCCGCCCAGATTGGGATATGAAAATATGCTTCAGCCAGATCCAGAGAAGCTAAGAACTTCCCTTGCACACTGCTTGAATCAGGGAGTACAAGGTTTCCATCTGGACGTGCAAGTGCTCGTTGACTGTCTTTTTGTGGGCACCACAAAATAGACAGAGTATCTGCCCTGGCCCCGCTCATCCAGGGGGGACAGGCACGACCACTTTTAGGTGCAACAACTTGTCCAAGGTGGTCTGCATAGCAGCACATTTGATTGCAGATCCAAAAGGGGAGATGACGAAGACATCCGGAATTGGCTCTTTGCATTCTAGGACATGGCCGAACTGGTATCTAGCACCCAGTGATACTTAAAGAGAAATAAACAAGCCAACCTCTTCCAAAGACGGGGAAGCTGTAAAACTAGAGGGCATAACATGAAGCTGCAAGGTGGTAAATTGAAAGGCAATGTCAGGAAATATTTTTTCACTGAAAAGGGTGGTGGATGCTTTGAATGCCCTCCTGATAGAAGTGGTGGGGGCAAACATGGTGACGGAATTCAAAACAGCATGGGACAAACACAGTTGGTCCCTTTACAGCAACAGGATAAAACCAAAATAAACAGTACCATCTAACTTCTGAACCATCTAACGTCTCAACAAATAGGGGTGTCCTACATGGAGTGGTGGGTTCACCCCTAAACAAAGACATGGGGAGGGGTGGCTTGCACAGAACGACAGGTGCACCTACTCTTGCCATCTTGCTGGGCAGACTAGATGGACCATGCTGGTCTTTATCTGCCATCATTTACTATGTTACTATGACCCTTGGTAACCCAGGCGCTTCCTGAAAGAAAAGGTGAAGCCTGCCTCCAACCCGAGGAACCAGGGAATGGGTCCCTAAACTTTCACTGTGCAGCCTGGGAAGGTCCTCCTCTGGAGGGGACCAGCTCCCTGGGCCCACGCACACTGTGAAAGGACCGAGAATGAACCAAAAGCCTGGAAACAGAAGAAAAGAAAGGTTTTCCAGGTCGGTAATGATGAAAGTTCAGAGAACCTCGGGGATTTGGCCAGTGTGCCCTCGGTGGATGGGCGAAGGCTGACAAGAAAGGAGCCCCAGCACGCTTCACAGGCCCCCTGGACCTGTCTTCCGGAAGGCAATAAGATTTCATCTTGCCCAGGTCCTTCAGCAGCTTCTCCAAATCCCTCCAAAATAGAAGCTTCCTCTTAAAAGCCAGTTGGGCCAACCAGATTTTAGAAGATGATGAGTCCACTGCCCAGCGCCAGAGCCAAATCAAATGCTGTGACACAGTCGTCAGGGCTCCATCCCTAGCAGTCAAACGTATTAGGTCATATACGGCATCAGAAAGGAAGGCCATAGCCAACTCCAAAAGAGTAGTATCATCCAGCGGAAGATATTGAATCCACTGGAGCAGGGCTCGAGGCGTCAGGATGGCACATACTGACTGCTTCAGAATAGCAGCCACCATGGCGAACTGGTTCTTCAACAACGAATTCACTTTACGGTCCAGAAAATCCTTTAAGGCCAATCCGCTTTCTACAGGAATGGTGGATCGTCTGGTAATTGCCATGACCTGTACATCCTCCTTGGGCATGCCAAAGAACTCGCACTCTTTCTCTGGGCACAATAGATTAAAAAAAACGCTACTAGCATGTGCAGCAAATGGCAGGACACCCCCACCCCCCACCAGGCCAACAGTCACCAGCAGTCCACCCTGTGTCCCAGCAAGATGGAATCAGGAGCCCACAACAAGGACAATGATGAGGTCAAGCCTTGGTACTCCCCTCCTGAGAGTTACCGGCAGAGAATCCGTGCCAGGCTCAGCTTTACAAAACTGTTGTACTGGCTTTGCAGCACTGTGTTCAAGGTAGCTGGCAGGCAGATCCTTCTGAAATCTTTGGAAGAGAGTGGGAGGGGGGAGAGAACAGAGGAAAAGGGAGGGGGTGGGCATCGAGGTTGTGCGAGGCTGTTGCACTCTTCCAGATCCTTCCAGATAAGCACGTGGAGCTGAACCAAATTTTCCCTCCTCCTATGGCTACTGAAAAGACCGCAGTCTAGTGGAGCCTTCCATGTCACGCTCAAGTGAGAGAGTCACCTTCAAGGTGACCATTCACAAATGTTTAATCAGTCTTTTTCTCTCAATCTTCAGAGGAGAAAATCCATCCACCATCTGCTGGAATCAAAGAAACACTGAAGAGACCTCTGGGGGCTGAGGCGAATAGAGGCCTAGAAGTGATGTCACCGACACCTGGACTTTTCATTGGTTCTTTGTCTCCATCAATCTTCTGGTAGGGGAACACAACCCACTTTTCTGGACTGGTCTAGAAGGATGATATAGAAATAAAAATGAATATGCCAGTGGTAATGGAACAGGCCACAGCAGAAACAGTCATGTCAAGAGGCCATGTCAGATTTCCATGATCTGCGAATTCTGCTGTACGGTCAACCATACTGCCTTAATTTCAGGACTGGTACCGATGACCGACATTGAAGCAAGATTACAAATGGTAATGAAGGTGTGAACACAAATATTTAGACCTTCTGATTTTAGGTTTTCACCAACAAACAAATAAAACCACCCTGATGCAAAAAATTAAAAATGTGTGTTTAATGGATAAACACTGGAAAAAAGGAGAAATTAGATTTTACCTGTTCACTTTCTTTCCTCAACTCCTTCCAGACTAGTCCAGACACATGGGAAATATTCAAGCAGTAATCACCTAGGGAGGGACTTTGCCACCTCTGCCTTCAGAACATTGGCACCAAATAGACACCTCTTGCCTGGCCTGTCCATCCAAATGATAATGCTGCACAAAGGAGTGAAAAGACAACTAAGTGGCTTCCGAAAATATATTCACAGGAGGAATGAAACTATGCTCTGTCCATGATAACACTTGTGCTCTGGTGGAGTGGGCTTGCAATTCCATGAGTGCCTGATGACCCTGAACATCATAAATTGAGAAAACAGCTTCCTTCACCCACTGGGCAATAGAAACTTTAGAGGCTGCCTCATCCTTTCAGTGTCCCCTAAACAAAACAAAAAGGTGGTCTGACCCTCTGAAGTCCTTGATTCTATGAAGGTAATGCTTTAAACCCCTATGCATATCCAAACAATGAAATATGCTGGCAGTTGCAATAGTGCCATCTGACCCAAAAATTGGGATAGGGGCTGCCTGATTCACATGAAGGCTGGATACCACCTTGGGAAGAAAGAGGAATTGTAAAGGTCAGAAATGTTTCTCTACACAATGGGGCCTGCAGCTCAGAAGTTCTTCTGACTGAACAGATGGCCATCAAAAACAGCACCTTCAGAGCCAGAACCTTCAGGCCTCCTGCAAAGGCTCATTAACTAGAACCAAAAGCACCAGATTCAAATCCCAGGAAAGGGGAGTGGGGTCCTCATGTTTCATGCCTCTCAGGAATTGACTGACATCTGAATGGGTCACCAAGGGGCAACTCTGTACCACCCCCAATAGCAGGCAATTGCCACCTTCTGCAACCTCAAGGAATCTAAGGCCAAGCCCTTTTCCAGGTCCATTTGCAGGAAGGCCAAAATGTACAGTAAGGAGGACTTTAGAGTGTTGACCCCCATCTCCTGACACTATGCCTCAAAAATTCTCCAAACCCAGACATAAGCTAGCAATGTCAACCTCTTCTGTGACATCAACAGAGTGGAAATTACACCCCTTGAGAAGCCTCATTTCATTAGTTACACCCTCTCAAGGGCCAATCTGAAAGAATTGATTCATATCCCCCATGCAGATCATCCCCTGCAGGAGCAGCTCATCACTCACTGAGAGAACTAAGGGAGTAGCCTCATTAGATCGCTGTGCCATGGCCTCTGAGGCCAATATAGAGCTACCAAAATCACTAATCCTGGATGTGATTCCATCCATTAAAGGACTCCCACAGACACCACTTCATATAGACCCATAGCCAGCCTTCCTTTCACTGCCAAAATCAGAAAAAAAAAAAAAACAGTGCAACAACAATTACAGAACCATATTGACCAGAACAGACTACTCAACCCACAGCAACATGGAATCCACCCTTTACATGGGACAGACACTACTGGTTACTCTCGTTAACATTCTGATAAAAGGAATACAAAACTCTAACCAAGGATTCCTGCTGATCTTTCCTGATATATCCTCAGCCTTCGATACGGTCCACCACCATACCCTCCTCCACCGCATCTGATCTAATGGAATCCAAGCCACAGTCCTCAGATGGTTCCAATCCTACCTATCCAACAGAACATAAGATATGCTATACTGGGTCAGACCAAGGTCCATCAAGCCCAGTATTCTGTTTCCAACAGTGGCCAATCTAGGTCATATGTACCTAGCAGTTTCCCCAAGAGACACAAGTTCCACAATGCTTGTACTGGGTCAAGCATTGATATCTTCGGTCACTTCTTAATAATGGTTTATGGACCTTTCCTCCAGGAACTTGTCCAAACCTTTTTTAAAACCAGCTACACTAACAGCCTTTACTACATCCTCCGGTAACAAATTCCAGAGTTTGATTACACGTTGAGTGAAAAAATATTTTCTTTTATTAGTCTTAAATAGTTTACCCTGTAGCTTCATTGCATGTCCCCTAGTCTTTCTATATTCTGATAAGGTAAACAATCAATCTACGTTTACCCGTTCCACTCCGTTCATTAATTTATAGACTTCTATCATATCTCCCCTCAGCCGTCTCTTTTCCAGGTTAAAGAGCCCTAACCTTTTTAGCCTTTCTTCGTAGGAGTATCCTTCCATCCCCTTTACCATTTTGGTGGCTCTTCTCTGTACCTTTTCTAAAATCGCTATATCCTTTTTAAGATACGGCGACCAGAATTGCACACAATATTCAAGGTGCGGTCTCACCATGGAACGATATAGAGGCATTATAATATCTTTTGTTTTATTTTCCATTCCTTTCCTTATCATACCTAGCATTCTATTTGCTCTCTTGGCCGCCGCTGCACACTGGGCCGAGGGTTTTAACATGGTATCCACAATGACGCCTAAATCTTTTTCCTGGGTGGTGGTTCCTAATGTGGAACCTTGCATCGTGTAACCATAGTATGGGTTGTTCTTCCCTAGGTGCATAACCTTGCACTTGTCCACATTAAATTTCATCTGCCATTTTGATGCCCAGTCTTCCAATTTATCAAGATCCTGTTGCAATTTTTCACAATCCTCTTGGGTTTTAACAACTTTAAATAGTTTTGTGTCATCTGCAAATTTGATAACCTCACTCGTTATTCCACTTTCCAGGTCATTTATGAATATGTCAAAAAGCAGCGGACCCAGCACAGATCCCTGGGGTACACCACTATTCACCTTTCTCCATTGGGAAAATTGGCCATTTAGCCCTACCCTCTGCTTTCTATCTTTTAACCAGTTCCTGATCCACAATAGTACATTGCCTCCTATCCCATGACTCTTTAGTTTTGCCAAAAGTCTCTGATGAGGGATCTTGTCAAAGGCTTTCTGAAAGTCCAGATACACAATATCAACCGACTCACCTTTGTCCACCTGTTTATTCACTCCTTCAAAAAAACATAACAGATTAGTAAGACAAGATCTTCCTTGTCTAAAGCCATGTTGGCTATCTCCCATTAGGTTGTGACTATCTACATGCTGAGTAATTTTATTCTTTATGATGGTTTCTACCATTTTTCCCGGTACTGATGTCAGGCTCACCGGTCTGTAGTTTCCCGGATCACCCCTGGAACCCTTTTTAAAAATTGGTGTTACGTTGGCGATCCTCCAATCTTCAGGTATTAGAGATGATTTTAATGATAGTTCACAGATTACTGATAGCAGTTCTGCAATCTCATATTTCAGTTCTTTCAACACCCTTGGATGTATACCATCCGGCCCAGGTGATTTGCTACTCTTCAGTTTATCTAATAGTTGTAAGACATCTTCCCGATGTATCGATATTTCCTTCAATTCTTCCGCACCTTTAAATACCACTTCAGTCATGGGTAACACATCTTCCTCAGTAAAGACCGAAGCAAAGAATTCATTCAGTCTCTCCGCTATCGCCTTGTCGCCTCTTAGTGCTCCTTTAACTCCTTTATCATCTAATGGACCAACTGACTCTCTCACAGGTTTTTTGCTACGAATGTACTTGAAAAGGTCTTTATTTCGCGTTTTTGCTTCCGCAGCAAGCTTCTTCTCAAATTCTCTCTTTGCCTGCCTTATCAATGCCTTGCATTTGACTTGCCAGTGCTTGTGCTGTTTCCAGGTTTCGTTGTTTGGCTCTTTTTTCCATTTCCTGAAAGATGCTTTTTTGGCAACAACAGCCTCTCTGACCTCACCTTTAAACCATGCTGGCAGTTTTTTGGACTTCCTTCCACTTTTCTTAACCCCTTTCCAGGCCGAGCCCAAAACTCTCGGAATCCAAAATTCTGACTAAATATTCCTATCAAATGGTATATAATACATGACCATAGCAGAAGGAAAATCACTATTAGAACATATTGAATAAGACGGGTACAATTTTCCTGAAATATGCAAAAATTAACCCGGCTGCAGAATGTGGATTAAAAATTTAAACCTGGCCTTGAAAGGGTTAAAGCGTGGAATACAGCTGGTCTGGGCTTCCAAGATAGTATTTTTCAACAACACCCAAGCTTGATGTACGTCTTTAACCTTCGCAACTGCTCCTTTTAGTTTTTTCTTAACTGTTTTCCTCATTTTATCATAGTCTCCCTTTCGAAAGTTAAAAGGTAGTACTGTGGATTTCCTTACTATCCCTCCTCCACTAATTAAATCAAAGGCGATCATGCTATGATCACTATTGCCAAGTGGCCCCAACACCCTTATCTCTTGCACTAGATCTGGTGTTCCACTAAGGACTAGGTCTAATATGGCTTCCCCTCTGGTCGGTTCATGAACCAGCTGCTCCAAGAAGCAGTCATTTATTTCATTTAGGAACTTTATCTCCCTAGCATGTCCTGACGTGACACTGACCCAGTCGATACCGGGGTAATTGAAATCACCCATTATTATTACTGCGCTGTAACGTTTGTTAGCTTCCTTGATTTCTTTGAGCATTTCATCATCCATTTGGTCATTCTGGCCAGGTGCTCGATAGTACACCCCCCACTGCCATCGCCTTCCCCCTTTTATATGGAATTTCAATCCTTATAGATTCTACAGCAGATTTTGTTTCCTGCAAAACTTTAATCCTTTCTGAGTCAATGCCCTCTCTAAACATAGAGCGCAACCCCTCCACCAATTTGATCAGTTCTATCATTACGATATAGTTTGTACCCAGGTATGACAGTGTCCCACTCGTTGTCCTCCTTCCACCATGTCTCTGATATTCCAATCATATCTAACCTTTCATTTAGTGCTATATATTCTAACTCTCCTATCCTATTCTTTAGACTTCTAGCATTTGCATACAAGCATTTTAGAGAATGTATTTTATTCATGTTAATTTGGCTATTGTTAGACATAGGTAAATTGGGATCTTTAAGCTCTGTCTGCTCCATACTTGAGGGCATTTGGGCTACTTTACTCTTTTGTGGAACCTCTCTGCTTTTGGTAGTATCCTTCAAGGATACATTCTTCCGAACCATCCGCTCTTGGGCGACTGTCGGATTTCCCCTAATATCTAGTTTAAAAGCTGCTCTATCTCCTTTTTAAAGGTTAATGCCAGCAGCCTGGTTCCATCCCGGTTAAGGTGAAGCCCATCCCTTCGGAAGAGCTCCTCCTTTCCCCAGATTGTTCCCCAGTTCCTAACAAATCCAAAACCCTCATCTCTGCACCATTGTCTCATCCACGCATTGAGACTCCGGAGCTCTGCCTGCCTTTTGGGTCCTGTGCGTGGAACAGGAAGCATTTCGGAGAATGCTACCCTGGAAGTTCTGGATTTCAACTTCCTACCTAAAAGCCTAAATTTTGCCTCCAGAACCTCCCTACCACATTTTCCTATGTCATTGGTACCGACATGTACCAAGACAGCAGACTCCTCCCCAGCACTATCTAAGACCTTATCTAGGTGGCGCGTGAGGTCCGCTACCTTTGCACCAGGCAGGCATGTTACCAGGCGATCCTCACGTCCACCAGCCACCCAGTTATCTACATGCCTAATGATCGAATCACCAACTATAACGGCTGTCCTAACCCTTCCCTCATGGGCACATGGCCCTGGAGAAACTTCCTCAGTGCGAGAGGGTTTTACATCACCTGGAGGACAGGTCCTAGTTACAGGATCACTTCCTGCCACACCAGGGTGATGCTCTCCTGTCACGTGACCTCTCTCCTCCATGGCAACAGGGGTGCTGCCAGACTGGAGGTGGGACTTCAGGACTATATCCCTGTAGGTCTCGTCTATGTACCTCTCTGTCTGTCTTATGTTTTCCAAGTCTGCTACTTTAGCCTCTAGAGAACGGACTTGTTCCCTGAGAGAAAAGAGCTCCTTGCACCTAGTGCACACGTAAGACCTCTCACCAACTGGGAGAAAATCATACATGTGACACTCAATGCAAAAGACTGGAAAGCCCCCATCCCGCTGCTGGACTGCTGTCTGCATCTTAGTTTTAAGTTTGTGTCTAGATCTTTAAGTTCTTACTTACTAGGGGTTTTTATGGGTATTTATACCAATAAAAACTGTACCTAATACGTTTAATATACCTTGTTCACCTGAAGCTTAATTAATCTCAGGTCCTTAGTGTATGACTGATTTGGGTAATGAGCTTCACTTGAAAGCACCTCCTGTCTTTTAAGATGTGTAAGTACCTATAAAGCTATGATTATCCCAGGGGAGGGTGGGTGTGGGGAGGGAGGGAGGGAAATAACACTTATTAAAAGAGGGCTGCTACACAGTACCCTGTCTTGTGCTGCTGAGGTAAGCTAAATTCTGATTTGATTTAAATTATAGCTCTTAGCTGCTGCTAGGCTCTAACTTCTTATGAAATTTAAACTACAAGCTCTCTGCTTATGAAATGTAACCAGAAAGCTCTCCTCTGTGTTTTAAATTCAAACTTTAATTGCTGCTACTAGGCCCTAACTGATCCAACAAGAAACAGTGGGTTCACAGATTAAGTAGCTTTAATACAAAGAATTCTTTTTAGAAAATTACCAGAAGTATATACTCAGTTGCAGATTTCTCTCCAGAAGTAACAGTCCCCCTTTCTAGTCCTTCAAGACAGGAAACAGATAAAAATTGGACAAACCACCTCAACCCCTCTCAGCAAACACAAGGAGTCCCCCAGGGATCCACCCTCTTTGATAAATTATCTCCAATCCCTCTGCTCCATCATAAAACCTTAATTTCCACATCTACGCCGACGACATCACATCATGTGTTATGCCACCTTCAACATGAGACAACCATCATACCACACCCATCAACGATGCTTCACAGATACCTCCAGATGACTTCAATAAAAAAACCTTGTAGTAAATTACAAGAAAACAAAGGACAATACCTTCTCCCTACCAGACACCCTAACACTCAAGTGAAAGTACTCTCAGAAATAAAATACCTGAGGGTCACCTTAGACTGTCACCTGAACTTCAGAGCACATATAAGCAAAGTCACCAGAGTAATATACTTCAAGACAAAAACCCTTCTATGCCTTCAGACATTCCTAGAACCGCATGACTCGCTCGGCTCTCCAAGCTATAGTCCTACCACAGCTTGATTACTGCAACACAATAAACCAAGGCCTCCCACAAGCCACTCTATTCCTGTTATAGACTGCACTCCACACAACAGCACAACTCCTCCAAAGCGCAACAAAACAAGACCACATCACACCCATCTTGAAGCATGTCCACTGGCTACCGCTCCACAGATGCATAAATTACAAAATCATCCTCCTCGCACACAAAACCATAAACTCTGAACCCCCAACCCACTTACACACTCTGCTTCAAATACCCCAACCCAATAGATCAAGACAGACTGACATCATGACTTCGCTAACCATCCCACATACCAGAACCAAGTTCAACCAGTAAGCCTGTAGACATACATTTGAACTCAGCGTTCCATGGATCTCCATGGAATACACTGCCAGCCTCACTGAGAAACATCACTGACATCAAAACCTTACTGAACATTTCAGCCCAACCACTTAGCCCACCAAGGACAAACAAGCTCCACATGTCCTATAGATAAACCCTACTCCACAAACCCGTGCTAATGAAAATATGTACATAGTTAACTAACCAACATGCATACTGTATACAGTTTACTGTTTCTATTGTTCAATGTAATTTTTTCTTTTATAACGTTCATAGTACACTGCTTTGACCAGCGAAAGACGCTATAAAAATATAGCTAAATAAAATAAACAGCAAAGAGAAGCAGGCAGAAGAACCCTTGGAGAAACAGACAACTTTATTGTATGGTCGCCCTGCTTCTCTTTGCTGTACTTTGGACAGCAGGTGGATTGTGTTTTTCTGCTTTTGCTAAATAAAATAAATACATACATACATATATAAATAAATAAGGGCCAAGGAGGAAAGACATTCAACCACCCCTCATAAGGCCGGGTTTGTACCAGGACTTCCATTCCTTCAGCCCATTGTTCTCTACTGCGATTGAAGAACTTGATGCCTTTGCATTCTCACCAGTCACCATCAGGTCCATGAGAGGAGGGCCTCAGCAATCCATTATCTATGCAATGGCTACAGCCGCTAGATGCCACTCTATGGGATACAGGGTGTGCCTATTCGAGAAAGTCATCTGAATAGTCCACCCCCACCAAATGAGCCACCACCAAACTTGCTAGATTCCGTTCTGCCCAGGACAACTGGCTCCACCTCTTCCACCATCAGATGATTGAGTGCTGTGCTGCCAATTCATGTATGCCACCGAGGTGACACTGATACAGGACCCACACTGCCTTGCCTCACAGTCAAGGCAGAAACACTGAAGGACTAGCCTGATGGCTCTTGTCGCCAGACAGATTTATGGACCACTTGGCTTCCATCCTAGACCACCACCTTTGGGCCACTTTGTCTAGACAATGGGCTCCCCAGCCATTCAAGCTGGCATCTATCATCACTAAGGTCCACTCTGGCAACTCCTGATCTATCCCAGTCTTGGACTGCTCTGCCTCAACCATCAATGCAGACTGGTCCTAATCCCTGTCCCTAAGGGAAAGATCAGCAACAGTTCCTGGGACTGAGGCGACCACCTGGCCAATAGAGACTGCTGCAGTGGACCGGATCTAAGGCCACCAGAGCAACTTCTGGGTTCTCCCCTTGGTAAGAAAAACCTTCCCCAAAAGTATGCCAAATCATGCCCCCAGGCACTCCAACATTTGGGATAGGATCAATTTACTCTTGGAAGCACTGATCACCCAACCCAAGGTCTCTAAAAACCTGCACACCATTGCTGTCACTTTCACACTTTCCTGACAGGACTTCATACAAATGGGTCAATTATTCAGGCAGGGATGTACCAATAACCTCTACTTCCATAAGGCAGTGACCCTACTACCATGACCTTTGAAAATGTTTGAAGGGTGGTTGCCAAACCAAAGGGCAAACCTGAGAACTGAAAGCATCACTCCAGGACAATGAAACACAAATACCTCTAATGTTCCCTCTTAATGGGAACGTGCAGGTAAGCCTCTGTTAAATCCAAGGCTGCTAAGAACTCACCAGCCCAGATGGCCACCATGACAGACCTCAGGTGTAAATGCAAAAAATGCAATAATTTGTTCACCTATTTTAGGTCCGAGATTGGACAAAATGAGTCTTCTTTCTTGGGCACCACAAAATAAATGGAATACTTGCCTTGTCTGCACTCCTCTGGAGGTATCACTTTTAGTGCTCCCAAAGCCAAAAGCCTATTAACATTGCTTGTACTGCTCCTGCCTTCCAACAGAAGTTGTAGGGGGGACTCCAAGAATGCATCTGAAAAATTGGTCATGCTAACTTGAAGGCATAATCCTGAAGGACCACATCCAAAACCCACTGGTTAGAGGCGATTTGAACCAGTCTTTGGTAAAACAGCTGCAGATGACTGCCCACTAACAGCACCAAAGGATAGGTTTGGATACCCTCACTGAGAATTTTGGGAGCCAGAGGTGCTAGCTGCACATCTGCCCCAGCCTCCTCTATCGGCACCTCGAAAGGACTGAGCTTTACAGAAACCTACTCTGGAAGCCTGCAGACTTTCCCTGATGGAACCTATGGGTCTCCTGAAAATTACTGGACTAACTGCTCCTGAAAAATAGCTGGCTTCTCTGGACCTATCCTCCGGGAGCCAGGACACCTGGCTCTCCCCCAGCTCCTTTACCAACTTCTCCGAGTCCTGTCCAAAGAGAAGTTTGCCCTTAATGAGTAACTTGCTGAGATGCGTCTTAGGAGGCCACATTCGCTGACTAAATTCCTTAACCAGAGCAGCCGACAAGCAGTGATCACTATCACATTTTTCGACATCTCCTGAATCAAATCACAGAGAGAGTATCATCCAGAAAAGCTGTACTTGCTTCCAAACATACCACATCTGAGGGGCTCACTACCAAAGCAGCCATGGTTTCCTCTGGAAGTTAAAACATCCTCCACAAAAAGGCACGAGCTACATACCTGGAAGCAGCGGTATACAAATGTTCTCTAAATAAAATAAATAAATAAATACCACTCCACAGATCGCCGCCTGCAAGACCAGTGCTTCCATCTCAAGACTGCTTCAAAAAAGAGTTTACAACCAACAATCCTGTGGATCCATCAGAGCTGTGTCACCCTTCACTGGAATGGCAGTCTTCTTTATCACCACTGACACCCAAGCATCCACCTTAGGCAAACACAGCATCTCATTTTCCTCCACCACCACTGGATATAAGATCCCAGACATAGATCTGGCCACCGGAAAAGCTTGGTGTAGTTTTTAATCACTTCCAACAGGGGGTCAATCAGCCTCTAGTGTCCCTTAATCTTTCTGGCTTCTCTGCAGAAAGATTAAGGGATGTGAGAGCTTGTGAAATGAGAACTTAGCTCATCCCTACTAAAAGGTCTGACCACAAAGACCTCATCCCCTCCAAGGAAATGTGGGGTTGATCCACATCCTGCAGTGGAGATGAGGACCCCAGTGAGCCCTCTGCCCCAAGATCTCCTTTTCGGGGTCCCAACATGGACTCTTCCTCGTCACAGGACTCTTGTCCTGCTACCCAGAGTCAAGATTACTGACCTCAGGAGTGGATCCCAAGCCCTTCTTGAAAGAGAAGGCCTGATGCAGTAACAATATACATTTGGGAGACGACAACTCTGAGGCATTCCCTCTAGCTGGATCCTGCACCCTTTGTACATCATCAGCTGGACTCAATTATGGGAAAAGCTTCACTGACTTTCCATGCACACCAAAAATGGGGTCTGTTCTCGCCAAAGACTGAGCCTGCAATAGGCCAAAATCAGTCTCCATTGGCTGAAAACCATCCAGGCCGCCACCACAAAGACGCTTCGCGGCACTGCTACAGGAAGCCTTATTTTCACCCAAGGCAGCGGATTTCTGAAACCACATTCCCTCCTCGTACAAGCAGCAGAGCCCCCTGCCGAGGCAAAAGCATGGCAGAAGCTGCAGAAAGGACACCTACTTCCATACTCTGACCCCCTTCTTATACTGAAAGGCTGCCCAAATCACTTACAAGTGCCTGTTCCGGCACTACTCATTTCCAGTGAGCCTAGGCCTGCTTTCTGCTCTGTCAACAGCAACTGCTGTTTTCTTTTTTCCTGTAATTTTACTGGATGGGCAAGTACCACTAGCCCTCTCCCAAAAGTAGTGTAGAAGGACAAAGGAACTGCATGCAGACTCCCATCCACTTGGGAAGGAGGAAAAATGAGGGGTGGGGGGGAGGGCCTGGATCTATCAGGTTTAGCACTCCCAGGCATCTGCAGCCAGACCAGTTGGCCCAAGCACTATTGTATGAGTGGGCATCACGTTAAGGCTGTGTTAAACAAGAGCTAAGCTCAAAGAAGGGTCACCCTGATCCCTGGAAGGCAAATTCTATTTTTTTTTTTGTTGCCCCTCAGGCCAAACCAGGCTGCAAAGACCTACCTTGCCTATCCTCTGCTGGAAACAGAGACACTAGTTAGCTAAGGACAGCACATGATATAGGATGACATCATCAAACCAGTGGTTCTCAGTCTCCATCTGCTGGTAGGAGAGGGTAAATCCATATGTCTGGACTGGTCTGGAGAGATGAGGAAAAACATTTTCCCTAATACTCTTTGAACCTTTCCATGGCTTATCGTATATTCTCCACTCAGTTTTTGTGCCTTTTATTTTGCATAGACATCTCCTAGGTCACACAATTGCACATATTTGACTCCATGGAAAGAGTATTCAGCAACAATCAATATTCAAAGGGAAAATACCCGGCTATCTCCCTCAGTGCCAGGGTGGAACAGGGGCAAAGCATGAGTGGACCCAGAACTTACTCTGAAGACAGAGATGTCGGAAAGGGGTGGGTCACATGGGCCCTGATCCACCAAAGCCTTGCTGCTGCGATCGCTGGCCTTTCCCTTCTGTCTGCACACATGGATCCAATGTCCCATAGGCAGACAAGAGAGGGAACGCTGGCGATTGCAGCCACAATACAGTTTGGTTGGCCGAGGGGCAGAGCTTGCCCCCCCCCTTGCCAACAAAAATAGCATTCCACCACCCCAGTCTGGAAAGCAGACACATTAAGATCATGATCCAGATAACCTTACGACAGCAAACTTTATCTAGATAGCTCAGTATCGCCACTCTCTAGATAGAATGGTAAGCACCAATGCTATCTAGATATTTAGCTCCAACCACAATCCAGATATCAATGCTGAATATCCAGATTATATGTAAATAATGTAGCTGGTTTTGAAAAGGACGACAGTATGTGCCTGGTAACGTATCAGCAGCAAGGGGTGGGAGGGAGCCAGGACAGCGTGGACATACGTAGGTGCCCACGCAGACAGTAGTGCTGTGACAAACTACTCATGGTGTCATGTAAAGAAAAGCTACTCATTTTAGTACCACCATGAGATCTTTCTAAAAGATAAGGTGGATGCTTGAGTCTGGTGGGGGCTGGTAGATGGGTTGGAGTTTCTTTATTTTAGTTTGACTGTAATGTGCTTTTTTTCTTTTTGTTTATAATGTTGCGTTAGGAGACAGTGATAATGCCTAGTCTTTTTTTTTTTTTTGTTTCCGATCTGCTCACTTGCTTGAGGTAACCTCTTCTCCCATGAGGTGAGCTACAATAAGAATGAGTATTATGTTTGGATATGTATCTTGGCATGTTGCTGTTATTTCTTTTGCTTGTATGTTACGCAATGATGAAAATTTAGTTAAAAAAATAAAATTAAAAGGAGAACAGGTGTTTAAATAGTGGACTGGAATTGTTTGGTACCCTTAAATAACTCCTATCTGGAAGTAAGTGCTTAAATATATAAAACTTATAAACAGAAGCTCTAAATATATTTCTTCTTGTAGTGGACTGTCCTAAATCACACCAGTGCTATCACGAAAGCGCACGCTGCACTTACAATTAAGAACATCAAGCTAGCTTTAAATTAGTGAGACTCCATTTGGCAGTGTCCGAATGTAATGCATGCGAGTATGGACAGACGGAAGGGTGGATCCAGATCCTGCAAGAGAGAACAATCTCCTTCAGCTCCCATGAGTCCGCAGAACATTGCAAGAGCTGCCGGGCTTCCTGTGCATCGGAAATGAGAGGAGTTGACTTAGCCACAGTCCCATACTAATTCCCAGCCAGACAGGCCGTGCCTTAAACGAGCACACACCAGTTTCCTTAGTCAGCAAAATTCTCTGCATGTTGGCTCTCGCGTTACAGAGTCCGCTGCTGAAGTGTGGGGTGCAGTTCCCAGCTGCTGCCACATCTGCCGTCCACAGCACTCCACTGAGTGCTTATTACAGAGCGTAGGCGAGATTGATGTCAAACCTTCAGTAAACTGCTTACTGTAAGCACTGAGCCAGAAAGACATCAAAGCCCTTGTTGAGGAGATAAGAGAATTCCAGACTGGGTGGGCTGCTGGTGGGCATATCGGACCCACCAAAGGGCTGTACTTGTACCAAGGTGAAAGGCAGCAGCACCACCAGCAGCTTCTATACTTCTGCTTTAGAAACTCCCCGTGAAAGCACCTAAACAATATTTCTTGCAGAACGCAGCCCCCCCCCCTAAAGGAAAGGCCTACCTGAAGAAGAACTTGTCAAGCACTGAAGGGGGAGGGGGGGTTAGAGAGGTTTCTGCTTATTATGTACATCAACTGCTAAAGGTTTGTGAGATTTCTGCTGTTTCAACACAGGAGTAAAAATGTGAAGAAGAAAACAAGCTGCATTATCTCAGCAGCTGCTTGAAGCTGGGAAAAACAGCAGTCAGGCTTATAAAACGTCATCACAGAGACCTGTTAATACCAGTACAGAATGCAGCTTACAAAAAAATCTTGCAACTGTTTTATTAGTTTATTCTAGCCTAATCTGCCACCGTATTCTAGACTTCCGATTGTGTCTTATCCCTTTTTAAAACAAAACTGGCTCCAGGTTGGAAAAAGGAAACCAGATTTTCTACAGTTAGAACCCGACAACATTTTATTATACAACTTAATTCATTCAACAATTTTCTGCATTCAGGGCCGCTACAAGGGTCCTGGGCGCCCTAGATGAGCTTTCAGCCTCCCTCTCCCCCCCCCCCAACACCATCCCTTTCCCAACAATCCTGTAAAACTGCATAACTGGACATCATATTTAAATATGAAGCTTTGCTTTGTAGATCTGTGTGTACCCGCTCTCCCTGCAGGGAAAACAATGTGCTGAGGGCTCTTTGAGTTTGGGGGGCTGTCGGGATCTCTTGTTTTAAGTGCTGCTGCTCTGTGTCGCCCCTCAGAAGCTGCCACCTTAAGCAACCATCTAGTCTTGCGTAATGGCTGGAATGAACTGTCTGCACTTACTATAAAATATTTCAGTGTGGGGGGCCAAAGAGCTAGCTATACTGAAATGCACTACACAGCCTTCAGACAGCCCCCTCTCCCCATCCCCTTTGATTCCTGTCTATTGTGTGCCCAAGGAGGTTAGAAACTGCATTAAAAAAAATGCCCTCCAGTCAAGAATCTGCTCAAGTAACTATACATTCTGTCTCAATTTGCATTGAACATGAGGACAATAGAGCTGGCCAGTGGTTCACAGAGGGATCAAAGAAGATGGGAGCCGACAGAATGACGAAGGGTGGACACAAGTCACCAGGGCCTGCCGAATCACCAATCCAACTTCTCCAGCCCTTGAATTGGAGAACCGTTATGCAGCCCTGGAAGTGGAGGAGGTGAAAGCAGCCCTGGAAAGGGAAGAACCAGAGCTCAAGTACCCCACAGTTGCAGAATCAGTGACCACAAGGAAGCGAAGGGTAGTGGTGGTTGGAGACTCTTTTCTGAGGGGTACTGAGGCATTCATCTGCCAACCAGACTTGATGTCCAGAGAGGTGTGCTGTCTGCCTGGTGCCAAAATCCAAGATGTTACAGAGAGTTTGCTGAGACTCATCAAGCCCACTGAATATTACCCAATGTTGCTAATCCATGTCAGAACAAATGATACTGCTAGGTATCCCTCAGAGTATCAAAAGTGACTTCATGGCTCTGGGACAGAGGGTGAAGCAGTTAGGTGCACAGGTGGTGTTCTCTTCAATCCTCCCTGTTGAGGGCAAAGGCCAAGGCAGAGAGGCTCGCATCCTGGAGATGAATGCATGGCTGCGTAGATGGTGTCAGAGAGTTTTGGTTTCCTAGACCATGGGATGCTGTTCCAAGGGTTGCAGAGCAGAGATGGCATCCATCTGTCCAAGAAAGGTCAACGTGTCTTCAGTAGTACACTGGCTAATCTATTGAAGAGGGCTTTAAACTAGATTTGTTGGGATGGGTGAAGAAAGCTCCCAGGTAAGTGATACATTAAATACCTTTATGGAAATGTGTAAAAAGGGGTAACATATGGAAAGCAGTGTGTATAAATGCCCGTAGCATGGGAAATAAGATCCCTGATGTTGAAGCTTTGGTGGGAGTGGCTGACTTGGATTTAGTGGCAGTTACAGAAACATGGTTCACAGAAAACCATGACTGGGATGTAACTATACCTGGCTATACTTTATTCAGAAAGGACAGGGTAGGAAGAAGGGGGGGAGGAGGAGTGGCACTATATGTAAAAACTACTATTAAAGCTTTGGAATTACAGAGCTTAAAAAGGGAGAAGGGGAGGCATTGTGGGTTAAACTAGAAAGAGGGAACGAGAAATCTATTTGCATTGGCGTGATATACAGACCTCCCTCACAAGAGGAAGAGGTGGACAGAGAGTTAATTGAAGACATATGCAGCATTGCTAGGAAAGGGGAAGTGCTACTGATAGGGGATTTCAATATGCCAGATGTTGATTGGCACATTCCTGCTGCAGTATCATCTAGAAGTAAAGAGATCCTGGATTCTCTACAGGGAGAACTATTCAGGTAATTGGTAACAGACCCCACACATGAAGAGGCCATACTGGACTTGGTGCTTACCAATGGTGAAAGTGTTTCTGATGTTATAGTGGAAGATCATTTCTCATCCAGTGATCACCAGATGGTGTGGTTCAGTATTAGGACTAGGGCTGTTAGAATCCATTCAAAGGTGAGGGTCTTAGACTTTAGGAAGACTACCTTTGCCAAGATGGGCCAATACCTCAGGGAATCGTTAGCAGGATGGGAACAGCTGGGGGATGTAGAAAAACAGTGGGCAAAACTGAAAGGGGATATTTTAAAGGGCAACCAACCTTTTTGTTAAAATGGTAAATAAAAGGTAAAAGGAAAAGGAGACCGCTATGGCTTTCGAAAGAAGTAGCTGAAAAGGTGAAGAAAAAGAGGGAGGCCTTCATGAAATACAAGAGATCACAGAGAGAGGAAGACAGGCATCTATATTTGGAAAAACTTAGAGAAGCTAGCAAAGTAGTCAGGAAAGCAAAGATTCAAAAAGAGGAGGAAATAGACAATGCAATAAAATGGGGGGATAAGACATTTTTCAGATATGTTAGTGAGAAGAGGAAGGGCAAAAGTGGTATTGTCAGACTCAAGGGTAAAGGGGAGGAATACGTAGCGGCTGATGAGGATAAAGCGGAATTGCTTAACAAATATTTCTGTTCTGTGTTCACAGATGAAGAACCAGGAGCAGGACCTCAGAAAACACCCACAAACAGGAACAGAAGCGAGGGACATCTTGAACAAATTTTCAGAAGACTGTGTTCGTGAGAAACTAGCTCATCTTAAAGTAGACAAAGCAATGGGACCGGATGGGATACAGCCTAGAATACTGAGGGAACTTGGGGACGTTCTAGCAGCTCCACTGACTGATCTTTTCAATGCCACATTGGAGTCGGGAGTGGTGCCAAAGGACTGAAGAGAGACTCATGTGGTGCCTTTACACAAAAGTAGAAGTAAGGATGTGGTTGAAAACTACAGGCCGGTTAGTTTAACTTTGGTGGTGAGTAAATTATTGGAAACGCTGCTGAAAGAGAAAATAGTGAGGTTTCTGGAGTCCAGTGGATTACAGGATCCGAGGCAGCATGGATTCACCACAGGCAGGTCTTGTCAGACAAATCTGATTGATTTCTTTGACTGGGTGACCAGGTAGTTGGACCGAGGGAGAGCCCTAGATGTGGTGTATTTAGATTTCAGTAAAGCTTTTGACACTGTTCCTCACAGGCGACTTATAAACAAACTGAGCACCCTAGGGATTGATCCTAAAGTTACTGCTTGGGTTAGAAATTGGTTGGGTGGGAGGCGACAAAGAGTACAAGTAAATGGAGCTCACTCTGAGGAGAAGGAAGTTACCAGTGGCGTGCCCCAGGGATCTGTCCTTGGTCCGATTCTTTTTAACATCTTTGTTGGTGATATAGCGGAAGGGCTGTCGGGTATGGTTTGCCTCTTTGCGGATGATACCAAAATCTGCAAACCCAGGTTTGCCTCTTTGCGGATGATACCCAGGAAGGTATAGATAACATGAGGAGGGATCTAGCTCAGCTTGAAGAATGGTCTAGAATTTGGCAGCTGGGATTTAATGTTAAAAAATGTAAGGTCATGCATTTGCGCTGCAGCAATCCAAGGGAGCAATATAGTATAGGGGGTGAAGTACTTTTGTCCACTAAAGAAGAGCGGAACCTAGGCGTGGTTGTGTCTGATGATCTTAAAGTAGCTAAACAGGTAGTAAAGGCGATGGCAAAAGCTAGAAGGATGCTTATGGAGAGGAATGTCTAGCAGAAAAAAAGGAGGTGATAGTGCCTCTGTATAAGTCTTTGGTGCGACCTCACTTGGAGTACAGTGTGCAATTCTGGAGACCACACCTTCAAAAGGATATAAACAGGATGGAGTCAGTACAGAGGGTGGCTACTAAAATGGTTAGTGGTCTTCATTATAAAGCAAATGAGGACAGACTTAAGGATCTTAATATGTACACCTTAGGGGAAAGGCGGGATAGAGGTGATATGATTGGAGATGTTTAAATACCTCCATGGCATAAATGTACAGGGGGAGAGCCTCTTTCAATTGAAAGCAAGTTATGCTACAAGGGGACATGGGATGAGGGTGAAGGGGGATAGATTCAGGAGTGATATGCGGAAATATTTCTTTACGGAAAGAGTAGTGGATCTGTGGAATAGTCTCCCAGTGGAGGTGGTAGAGATGAGGACAGTAACTGAATTCAAAAAAGCATGGGGCAAACACAGAAGATCTCTAAAGGAAAAAAGGGGACTGTTGTAGTTGTTGACATGGAAGGACAGACTAGATAGGCCATGTGGTCTTTTTCTGTCGTCATATTTCTATGTTTCTATGCCTTGCGATGGTTTCTGCTCCCTGGATTGGTCAGAGCTGGAGATGCTGTGGAGGCAGCAGTCACAGCCCTGGGTGCAGGAAACTTTAGCTATGAACAACAGCAGGACTCAGGGTACTTATCTATTGTGTTATGGAGAATGGCTATCTGTGCCCTTCACCAAGGATAGCTGCTAAAAGAGACGGGCTGAATGGGTGCAGGTCCACTGCAAAGATATTAGGTATTTGGGTGAATTTCTAGCTTACACCCATTGACTAATTTTCAGTTCCCTGGGCCTCCACCCCCCTGAAGATTTTGATAATTAAACCCTTTCCCTTCCTTCCCAGAACAATCCTATAAAAACACAAAACTGAACTTCATACCGTCTAAAGATTAAGCTTATATATTAGATTATACATACACACATAGAACATGGGTAATTGTATGAGCACCTTGAAATCTTGAATATGTAGGACAGTTTTATGCACTCAATTAGGTGCTTGTAAAATTGGCCTAAAAAACAAAAGCTGGGGGCACCTATTTTTTATGCTTTATATGCACAGGTGTCGATGAGAGGTGGAATACTGGTGGGACTGGCCTTTAAATCATGCATTTTATAAAATAGAGACATACAGTATGTATCAACTGCTACCAGTGTACAGAGTGACACAGAAAGCGCCCCCTGCCTGCAGCAAGCGGAACCCTCTGGTGCAGCTTTCAGGGAAGGTGCTCTACAGAAGGCACCGAGGTGCATATGTTGTCTTTATAAAGCAGGCTCAATACATGCGCCAGTGAGCCTTTTCTACCTACTGTAGGCACCCTGTTATAAACCTATTCTCAGTAAAAGCAGGTTAAGGGGCTATCTGCAAACTGCCCACCATCCCTGCAGGAATAAGTATGTGCTGATACGGAGGCGCGTCTGTCAGAATCTAGTGTTTTGCTCTGATTGCAGTGGTTCGTTGCCACCCCCTACCTGAAGCTGTCACCCTGGGCAATCGCCTAACCTGCCTAATAGTTAAGCCAGTTCTAGATAGGTGGAGAGGAAAACCTCAGATAGCTCCAAATGAAGTCTCAGGGTGCTGTAACACAGCAGAGAGGAGTTGCCATTGAGCTGGAAGAGGATGAAATTATTGGAACAAAAGATTCACACAATCGATTGCACACGGTGAATTGGAAAGTACCAGGGTCAACCAGGACAGAAAGAACAATGTTAATAACGCCAAATATCTGGACTGTACTAAATGAAGACAGGTACAGGGAAGAGCCACTAAAACAGTAAAGGGGATGGAAGGATACCCCTGTGAGGAGAGGCTAAAAAGGTCAGGGCTTTTCAACCTGGAAAAGAGACGGCTGAGGGGAGATATGATAGAGGTCTATAAACCATTATTAAAGAGGGGCAGGGAAATCCACTGCTTACCCAGGGACAAGCATTGTCTTTTTGGGAACCTGCCAGGTGCTTGTCACCTGGATTGGCCACGGATGGAAACGGGACAGTGGGCTTGATGGACCTTGGTCTGACCCATGATGACATTTCTTCTTATGTTAAGAAAAAGAATAACTTTTAAGAAAAAAAACAAACTCACAGTAGAAAGTGGACAACTAGACTTCTTTCAGGCGTTTTATTCTTTTAGAAGCAAATCCACGAGTAAATACTGCCTGAGCCAGACACACGACAAGGGTTAATGAAATAAAACCAAGAATGTGGGAGGCCAACACAATAATGTGTCACGTTTCCTTTCATCTCCTCAGGACTTCTGAAGAACTCATTCAGAAATAAACCAAAGAGGTTAAAAATAAAACTCACAACTTCAAATGCATTTTAATTTCCTTCTAAATGGCAGTTTGAGGCACCATGACAAACTCAAGCCGCTGTCACATTAATGCTTAGTACAGTTCCCGACAAATTACAAGTTATTAGGTATTATGTACAACAGCAATATCTGGATGCTGGTTCCATGTCCCCAGTGATAATGAGATAATGCCACAAGCACCGTGACATACTCCGAGCTCTTGGAATTACTGCTCTTGAGGGTTCGGAGAAGCGCCAACATTTTGAATGTCATGTCTGTACCACAGCAAATGTTATGTCAGCAGTCCCAGCTTTGCTGCGATTCTGAGCATCCTTGGTAAAGACTCTGTTTGTACAGCTGTGCAAGCTCTCGGAAAAATCTGGAAGGAAACAAACCACATGAGCTGTGATTTGTAAAGCCGCAACACCTTCAGTGGCTGACCCTCTTCTGTTGGAAAGGCAGTAAACCAGCAGATCTGAACGGAGGCCATTAACTATGCAATAACAAGAATTAAGGGGCCAACATTCAGCACCAGCTATTCAGTTAAAGATATCCAGCAAGATATCTGCATATCTCTGTGCCACTTAATAGAGAAGATTAAACATGCCCAGGTATCGTAGGAGGTACTCTATCTGCCATCACAGCATCCGGATAAAGTTAACTGGAGAGAAACTGAGAAGTTAGTCGCCATTATCCGACTAACTTTATATCTGAATAACTTCTGGCCAGAGATCAAGATGTCCAGGCAGAAAAAACAAAACAGAAAAAAAATATCCATTTGCCGGACTGAAAAAACAACAACCTTATCCATATAACTCCAGAGGTTACTTGACTGTCATTACGAATATGCACCCCAAACATTTCAATTCATTCAATAAAGGCTTTTCTCCATGTCCTGATCATTTTTACTTATCCCGTCCCCCACAAGACTGCAACAGCACATGCTCAGACACTCAGAGGTCTGCATAACCAGTCCTGAAGACCCAATCCCAGGTCTGGTGGCTAAGTTCCACACAAAGACATTTTCTCTCTCTTCACTTTGCTGTTAGCCATTTCACCACTACATTTTAAATCACTTACTTGCTAGTCCTAGGATGCAATTGGAATCTGTTCTAAGTGTGAATTTTAACATAATTCTATGCACATATGCAGGGCCAGCCCCAGGACTGGTGCAAGGTAGTCAGTGCTCTAAGCAAAACCTTCAACCTTTCACACCCTTCCCGCCCACCGAGATGTGATGATTATATTCAACAATCAGCATCATCTGAACACCACCCTTCCAACAACTGAGCATCAGACTTTTAAATATTCAACTTTGCTTTGCATGTATTTATCCGTGTGCCTGCCCTTCCCACAGGTAAAAGATCATGCTGATGGCTGTCAGGAACTATTGTTTTGCTTTGACTACTGCTCCCCCAGAAGCTGATGACTTAGGCCTAGTCTTACCTAATGGTTGGGCAAGTCCTGCACATATGAAGCTTCTGGAATAAGTTCTAAACAGAACTGTTTTGCAAAGTGCTGCTTCCTTGATGGATATGAATTCCACACATTTCGCAGCAAAGCGCTGAACTCTTCACGCCCTTTGTCTTACCACTAGGCTCCTAAATCTTGTGGCCATCCCGACTAATGAGAACTGCTGCAGCCAAGTGCCACAAATGTGTTTATTTCTGGCTAAGGCAGCAATGAAAAACTTTTTATTCTTTCCAACCCACCAGAATGTTGGAAAGAAATTATACACAGGGCATTGAAAAAGGTCTTCCTGCCCATTTGTCTATTCAATAGGGGGCAAAATAATTCACCAAAAACTTAATGAAATGGGGCCAAATTTTGACATGGGAGAAAATACCCCCTTGAGTTTGAAAATGGGTCAGATTAGACCAGGGAGGGGGGCCCTTGACATGCATACTTTAGCCGGTCACATCAGAACGATTGTGCATGCCCACAGCAAAATTATGCACTGAGACGCCACTTGGGTGGAACACAAATTATATAATACTTCAACTTGTAGCCATGCCTTAAAAATCTAAGCGTGAGCATTGACACCAGCGCTAGGGTTGGCATAACCGATTGCATCTTGATTTGCTGCACGCAGCCCACCACAAGATCTATCTCTGTGTAAGTTTAGAACCAGCCAATCTGATTGGCTGAGGCAGAGTTTGTGTGTACAGTACTGAGAGGTTGACCGACATAGCATCACATTTCACAAAATGTCTACGTGCTCGTGCAGTTGACTGTTCCCCACAAACTTCAGGCTATCTGTATGAATCTTGGAAGTCTTGTTGGGAATGCGGTCACCATCTGAAATGCCTCCTATTAATTCCATGATGGCTAGTGAATAGAACAAGGACCAGAATTTTCTAAGAGTTTAAAAAAATGACTTTGTTAAAGTACTATATCAGATTATCTTACCTACTGTAGAGTATTGTAAGGCTATTTATTTTGGATTACCTAAAACTGTTCTACATGCTTTACAAGTTGTGCAGAATTCCACTATGGGAGGATAGTACTCCTTACCTAGACGTCACTACATTTAAATTTCAATTGTGCACAATTGGTAACCAAACACTTGTTTATTTAGAGCGGTTAGATTAGATATGCCTCTCGAGTCAACAGCTGTCCTGAATGAACCTGCTCTCTACTGATCTTTTTGTGTTTTAATAATATATCTTTTTCTCTTTTCTATTATGTATTTTAAATATGTTTGAATTGTTTTTATTTTGAATAGTAAACTGCTTTGCTGCTATTTGCTAAAGGCAGCATATCAAGTGGAAAACACATACGCATACACTTAAACCCCTGTTGTACAAAGCAAAGTATGTACATACTTCGCTTTATAAAACAGACATGACGCGTATTAACTAGGTATGACTTCATAAAATTACCCTCCACATAGTTTGATAAATTATCTTACCCAATTTAATTTTATTATTATTTTTAAAATCAATAGAATGTTTAGAAACTGTGCCAAACCACCAGCCCCCTCTACCATCCGGGACAAGAGACAACAAATATACATACACACCATCAACAAAACATACCCTTGTGCAATGTGTAAAGCATGCCTTTTTCTACTTGTTATTTTTATGTTTTATTGTAAATTGCCACGTTTTTATTGTAATTTTAGTTGTTTATCTTATTACATTTTATTGAACGAAATGATTATTTGTTGCATGCTACTTTGAATTAGCTTCAGTTATTAAAAGCGGCATATAAATGATACATCAAACTAAACATAGAAATACACGAACAGAGGAGTTGGAAAGAATTCCATGAGCTAAGCACCGCATGCTTTCCCCACTTGATTTTTCATTGAGCAGGAAGCCAAACAGAAATATGAATAAAACTTCCCCTGGCCTGTGTTTTAAAAATAGACCAGCAGAGCTAAGATCAGAGCATTTAGTGAGCAATTACCTGGACTCTGGGAAAATGCCAGACACAAGCCAGGCCATCTGTTGCCTCATTCTATCTCTTCTTGCATTTTTTGTCAGAGGGCGAATTGAGAAGTTAAGAATCAGCAGCCAGTTAGTGGCTGGCCCTCTTCACAATCCACAGAGGAAAGACCAGCAGTGAGAGAGAGGCCATCAAACATTTCCTTAGAACCCAATTAACCTGAGCTCACATTTGAGCTTTACCAATCCATTTGGACCAGAAGAAAGGTTTTCATCTAGCATTTGGCCTCCTATTCACTGCGGCCAGTAGATGAAAGCAGTAGTGACTTGTCAACTAGAACCACTGTATGCAAATAAACTCATGATTATTAATTGCGGCTATCCTGCAAACCAGATACGGTTATAGTATTCCAGAAGTGGACATTGTCTTCACTCTGCTATGGTGACTAACGGAAAGAGTAAATAAGTATCTCACCATATGAGGCTGAGACACCATCGGAGCTGAAGGACAGAGAGCTTGGTGTTCCATAAACCTAATGATATGTCTCGTATCTTCCCATTTTGAAAACAAGCACTGGAGAAAGATGTCCCTCTAATGACCCTGAGACCTTGTGACGTTTGGGGAAGAGTTGTACAGTATTAACATGAGAAAATGGATCATCTGTTCCAGGGAGCAGAGCTGGGTGACTAGAGAAACCAGAACAGGCCACAGCACAGAGAAAAATAAAACTTTATGTCATACCCAATAGGAAAGACAGACTGTCTCTACAAGTACTCAACATCTGCTTCAACCGCAGAATTAAACCAGGAACCAGGGCCAGTCTAACCATTAAGCAAGACTAGGTAGGGCAAAAGCTTCCAAGAAACAGTAAATAGCAGCAGGTCTTTCAAAGCAAAACCATAGATCCCAAGAGCCACGCTCAAAAAACCCATCAGCACATTCTTTCGCCTGCAGGGGCACACATACATATAAAGCAGTTTCATACTTAAACGTATGATGTCCAATTAAACATTTTTGCAGGACTGTTGTGGTAAGGGCGATGTTGGGATGATTATGATTGTTGAGTGTAATTATCAAAATCTCAGGGGGGGGAGGGAGATTGAGGGCAAGGTTGAAAGTTCGTCTAGGACACCCAATACTCCTGCAGTGGCCCCATCAGAAACCCAGCAAGATCAGCCGTCAAAATGACTTTTGCTGAGGGGGGGTGGTCCCAAGATGGCGGCGGAGGAGTAGACGCCGAAACGAGAGGTCTGAGCTCCGTGAGTCTGTTTCAGCTAAATGGGGAAGAAGAGGAAGCAGCGTACAGCAAAGCCCCCTGATACCTCTTCACCTGCTGTTGGTCTGACTCAGGCTTCGATTTCGGAGTTCTTTTCTCCCATGGCGGCGCCTTTGGCTTCGGCGGACCCGTCGAGATCGTCGACGGATCTGAGCAATGGGGTGGTGTTGAGCCCCGTATAGAATTTGCCGCCACAGCCCGGAAGGAGAGTCGTGGAGGAGTTGTCTGCAGGTGATCCCCCTATGTCTCGGGATTCGGATGCAGGTGGGGGCGCCTCCACGAAGCAGAGCCCGAGCTGTCCTGCGGCTCCATCTGGTGGAGGAGAGGCTGTGCAGGCGGATGGAGCAGGCGGAGGGGTAGACCCATTGATTCTTGGGTCCCCTGCAGCTTTGGGAGTTCCCGTGCTGTCTAGTTTGGAAAAACCGGCAATTTTTACTTAGGTAGCTTGTGGGAAGCTATCTCAGCCCTACAGAAGTCCCTGTTGCCTTTAGTGGCTGTTTTGTCTCAGGACGTTTCTGTATTAAAAGTTCAGAGTGGAACGTTAGACTCTAATTTGGCAGAACAGACCACTAGAGTCTCACGGTTAGAAGCCCAAGTGGAAGAGCTTAAGAACTTGGGGGATACCCAGTCCAAGGATCAGATGATTACAGCGCGGCGTATGGAGTTTCTGGACAACCAACTGAGGAAGAATAATTTGAGGTTTTTAAACTTTCCTAGATCTCCTTTGTTAGATTCTATGGTTCTGATCCGTAAATATCTTATTGAGGTACTTCTCATGCCCGCTGACTCTTTGCCTCCAATTACTCATGCTCAATATGTTTCTATTTCTTCTGGATCGGTCAGCGGTGAGAAGAGTCCCGAAGGAGCGGCGGAGAAAGACCGGTTAGATCTCTCAGAGTTTTTGGAAAGTTCCTTGGAGGTGGTGACTAGTCGGGCTACTCTTTTGTTCTCTTTTGCATTTGAGTCCGACCGAAACTCTCTGTCTTGAGATTTTATTTCCTTAAAATGTCTGTCTCTCAATTTATGGGGTCAAAAATATTGATTTTTCCGGATTTATCAAGGGATACCCAAAGAAGACGGAGAGAGAATTTTTGGCTTTACGCCAGAGGTCTCTCGATTTGGGTGTGCAATTTAAGTTAAAGTACCCGTGTAAGTGTTCTGTGTTATATAACTCTAAGCAATTTCTCTTTTTTGAACCCCAACAATTGGTTGTATTTCTCCAGGGAAGGGAGGGGGTTGGGGTTTGAATCCCATACCGGCTACCATATAATTAATTTCTTTGCTCCTCTGGGAAGGTCTTTTGGATAGGATCTTATGTTATTACTTTGTATTATAATTTCTTTTTTCTTGGGACCATATTGGGGTTTAGTATATTGGGGTCTATACCAGTTTGTTTGTTATTGCCTTTCATAATTGACTATTATATATATTTCTTTATTCTTCCATATTCAGTTTATTCTGGATTATATTGGAAAATTAATAAAAAGTTTAAATTATAAAAAATGACTTTTGCTAGTTCCACAATACTTGGAAACCTGATCTCTGAACGGAGGCACAGGCCTACACCGTCTTCAGGTTTGGTTACTCTGATGGAGGCCCCTTGCCAAGCAACCCCAGAAACAGCAGTCAATGCCAAAATAAAAGCCTCCTTGATAAAAGGATCTGTCAAAAGCAGAAGGTCTCCTGTATGACCAGTGAAACAGAGTACATTCAAACCTACATCAGCAATCTTTCAAGCCCTTACCATATTTGTCTACAGGGCTGGCTTAACTATTAGGCAGGCTAGGGAGTCACCTAGGGCGGCGGTTTCTGGGTGGGTAGAAGACAGAAGCAGCAGCCAAAGCAAAACAAAACAAGAGATCCTGAAAAACTGCACAGACGCAAAGAACCATCAGTGTGTACTTTTACCCACAAGGAAGGTGGACAATCTTCAAAATAGCCATATTGTATGTACACAAAAAGACGACGTTTAAAGTATGCATTTTACATGATTATTCTGTAAAAGGATGATATTCAGATATGATTGTTGAACTCCATCATCAAAATTAAGAGGGGGGGGGGGGAGTACAAGACTTTCTCAATAGCTAATTCAGCTCAACCACCCTGGGAGAGCTGCAGAGGTATAGTAAAGTAAACAAAAAGGTGTATCCTTTCCCCTCCCCCCCCATACCAGGCTCCTCCCTGCATCCCTACAGGGCTAATCTAAGGGCAGCGTAAGAGGGAATACAAGATCACAAATTGGACCCGGTGGGGTCCAGCACTGCGGTGAAGAGCCATGTGAATCAAACAAGCAGCAGAAATAATCAGCTGGTTACGCAGCAATATCTCTACACCCACAGGGTAACCACGCAACAAAGAAAGGAGGAGTTTCACACTGAAAAACTGGAAGCTATTCTCTCGGCTACGTGTGCACACGTCAGCATGGATTTGCAAGACAATAGCTATGTTCTATTCCTCTTGGCCCCACTAAACATATGATGTGGATACCAAACTGAAAACCTATTAGCTGCATATGCGTATTTATGAAATATGCCAAATCCCCACCAAAAGCCTCCCATGATCCTTGCAGACCACCTGACAAGTTCTGAAACTTTGTTGTGGGCTGGATGGAAGACCAGTTATTTAATAGTTTAATTGCATGAGCATCCTTGAGGACTACAGAAATCACCCCCCCCCCCAAAAAAAAAAAAAAATCTTAAACCATTCACATTTTGCTGATAATTTAGCATGGATCATAGACAAAACCCACAAGTTATTATATAGGGAGACTGTATGCCTGTACTTCTGAATCCCTGAATTATAACCCGGTCATAACCCTTGTGAACCCTTGACATGTCTTGAAACTTTCTGTGGATTAATTACACACTAAACCAAAAAGCTGTTATTAGGTGGCATAATTGCATGTGCATACATGTGGACTGCATGGATTTAAAAAAACCACATAACTGCTCCATCAGAATCCTTATGGCCCTCAAATAGATTTTGAAAAATTTTAGGATTGGATGTAAAACAAAAAATGTCATTAGCTGGTATAACTGTATACATGGAATCTCCTAAAAATATCCCTTCCACAATCCTCATGAACCCCAACATGTAAAATTTAGTGAGTGTATCAGATGGAGAAAGACGACTGCATACGCGTCTTCATGAAATATGCAGATCTGGATATAAATACCCATGCCTAAATACGCCCCCCCCCAACATACCTTGAGTATTTGGTGTTGAAAGGATAGCAACAGGAAAGTTATCAAGAGAGGGGCAGATAGAGAGGGTGATTGCATAAACCTTCTATCCCTTTGGAAAATAGGCTAAAAATGGTTTCCAATGAATGGACTGCTCTTGCAACACTCAGAAAGCAGCCCATTGCTGTTACCACCCGACTCTCTGGGCTTCAGACTCTGGCCTAAGCTAGTTGTCTTGCTCTAGATATTGGCATGGTATTCCAGGAGCTGCGATCCTCCTCCGACTCCAACAGCAGAGCACGCTGGCATCCTTCTGACTCACTTAACGTTCTATCTTCTTCTTGGAATTATTTGTTTTCGTGTTTCAGCCGTGCTGTGGGAGAAATGCAGAGATATAGCTAAAGGAGATTTCGGGCTGGCACAGTAGCTCAGGGCTGTACCATGCACAGCCATATGAAAACGATCCTGGGTTTGATCCCTGAATCAGCATTTACAGCCCCTGGAGAGGGGGGAAGGGGTAGGTAAAAGTCACGATCATTGCTGAAGGGAGATTCTGGGGTTCGATTCAAGGCCCATGATTGCAGGATTGTGAAAGTAGCACTGGTACATGACCCCCATCCAGGACTATCACTGCAAAGACCAATGGCTGAAGAGGATGGGGGAATGTGATAAAATAGGGGGAAACGGTCACAGGTAGTTGTGAATGAAGGCTGATGGTGACTCTCGTGCCAGTTTTTATTTGCATTGTGCTCGCACCTTGCCGACAGTAGCTCAAGGCAAGTTCTAGCCAGGCACTGGATTTCCCCTGTGCTCTGAGGGCTGCCAATCTAAAGGTGAAGTGACTAGCCCAAGATCACATGATGCAGCAGCAGCAAGAAGCAAAATTTGAACCTTCACTTTCTTACCACTCCTCCGCTCACTTTGAGCTGAAGGTTCCGAAGGACTAGGGAGAAATTGCTGGATCAAACATTTTGCATAGTTAACAGCTGATAAAGCACAAAGATAGAGACCAGTTGTTGATGTAGAAACTACTTTTAGGAGCCATCCTTGCGACTATATTAATACTGTGCACTGTCGAAGGGAAGACCTGGGTTCAATTAATAGGCCACATCAGCCAGGGTTAGGGATACCCTACTTCTTCCCATTTCCTCCAAAGATAGGAAACTTCCCTTCACCTCCCCACCTCTCTTTACAGATCTTTTGGCCATTCCTTGTGCCAAGGCTCAGCAGGGCGTGCGTGCTTTGAAGGAGGAGGCAGAGCAACCGGGGACTGAGTCACACACTATTGCTTGTGTCCATACTCTGGGTCTCCTGGGCACAGACCAGGGAAGGAGACGGAATTGAAAGCGAGCCTCAGCGTGGTTGAGACTCTCCAGTAGTGGCAAAGAGATATGTGCCACCCCCTCCAAGGCCTTGTTGCAATTCCAGTGCTCATTACAGCCAGGAGTGGAAAAATATTTAGGAAACATGGGGGCCAGACAATTTTTAGGAGCTAGGGAAGTGTTTTACTTTAATCATTTTTGCATTCGTCACCTGTTTCGATTCTGCTCTCCCCCTTTTTTCCTTTTCTGAAAGTCCTCTTTAGTGCTTCCCTCTCCAAAAATGGAGGGATTTAGCTTTTACTCGAACTGCATTATAATGTCTGCTTTGATGCATTAACTGCAGCACATCTTGCCCCCCCTCCCTCCCTCCCTCCCCTAGTTTGAGAACTACAGACCAGGGCTTGCTTTGCTAAGGCTCTTCTCCCATGTTATGCCTATGAAGATAAAGGCTTTGTTAAAACCAGGCCCCTGAACTGCAGACCACCTCTTACCCCTGCTCTATACTAACCTAACAGATGGGTGTTCAAAGTCTTAACAATGCTCTTTTGTGCACCATAACATATAAGAAAAAAAAACTCAGTAATTCATTAACTACAGGAAGTTTCACTTAAAAAAGGTTGATACTATTACCAACCCATTAATATTGTATGAGAACATGGGAGGAAAGCCCCATTTTCAGAGTGAGGCTTGATTTATGAGGGGTTTCTCGGTTCTGCGCCTGCGACCAGAGCCTTTCACTTTTAGCAGGTCTAATGAACCAAAGTTCGGTCCCAGTGGTTTCTGTTGGGGCAGTTTTCCCAAACGGCTTAGCTTTGCACATACCAGCAATGAACCTCACGAGTATGATCTGTCTCTCAATTTGCTGCTAATGTCTCTGCATTGGGTCACCTCTGATGGATAAATCTAGGTCTTCATCGACTGAATTACCTTCCAGGGCTTCTGTCTATAATACTAGCGAGCAAATCATATCAAGTTATAGAGATAAGAAGGTGGGCATTATAGTCTACAATTAAATATACAGCCTTCAAGGTGAAAGCTTAATTGACCTGCGGGGACTCATGATAGGGCAGAATTGGCCTTTCAGTACTGGGAATTCACAAGGCTTTAAACGTCTGTGCTTATGACGAGTCATTTTTATGTCCACTTAGTAACCTCCTTAAACGTCAAGTTTATTTACGATGTATTAACCATCTTTACGAAAGGTTTTACTCAATACCCTCCATTAGTTAGGGGACAGGCCACAGGAGAATCAAGCAGGGGTTATAGTAACTGTAATCATCATTAAATATCCTGTTTCAGAAGAGTGGCCACAAAACCACCAACAAGCCTACTAAACCAGTTCTCTGAGGCGGGAGCTTTGGAAGACAAGAGTCAATTCCGCCAAATGCAGAAACCTCCATAATAACCTCCCATCAGACGGCAAACCGCCTATAAAGAACGTTCAGTAAAAACGTGTGTCTTTAAAATGCAGCCCCGTTCACATCATTCATCAAGAGCTTTTAAAGAATTGCTCCTAAGGGCGTCATGCATTAAATCAAACTTCTTTCTTCCAACAAAAAGCTGACATCGGGATACCTAACACGGTTAGAGTGGTTTCCAAGCCACATTCGGGGCAAATCAACTCAGATCACCTAGTGTTATTCAAATATTCTCAAGTCTCGGTAAACTGTGATCAGGGATAGAGAGTGGAAAAGACGACATTTACCCACTACACGGGGGGAGGGGGGGCAGTGCGAGTGTGACCTGAAGGGGGCACACAAACTGCTTTGTTTACACACACAGACACAAAGCAAGAATGGAGGAGGACAGAGACTGACTGCAAGATCAGTTGCACCAGAAACCCTCAGACCGAGGAGCACAGGTAAGGCAGCTCCGACCAGGTTATCCTCCTTTAACTTTCTGGGTTGAAGAGGGGCAAGTAATGTGAAACACCCAGGCTAATGTACAACCACGCAGAAAACAACCGAAATAAAAGGGCGCTAGTGGAACTACTAAGCACGCCAACTCCTTAATGGAGATGCCCAGAAACCTCATCCGGTTCTTTAAAGATCAGCGTTATACCGGTTCCAGCACCATACAAATCATTGTATAGAATCTAGTAGATTCCTTCCTGCGTCTTGCATTTTTCAACTAATGAGCTAAAAAAACAAACAACCCTGTTTTGCGAAAGTCCCTTGTCTGGGAAAAACTTTGCAGTTGTACTGAACTTTTCCTCTTCCCCCGGTGCCTTACCCGCACTCATGATTGCCATGCAGCTCTGCTTCCTCCAGCTCCACGATCCGTGACAAATCTACGGTAATTCCCTCAAGTTCCGCGGCGGCGGCAGCTTGAGCAGAAATGGCCCCTGCATAGGTCAGAGCCGAGCGAAGGCTGCCCAAAACTGTGCGTTCTACAGGCGATGTAGTGGGCTTTGCTAGATATTTGGATTTTCCTGCTTGCTTCAGAACTGTGTCCGATTCCCCACGCTCAAATCCAGACGGGAGCCATCTAGCGGGCACAAACTGAATATGTTCCCAGCGGGGAACACTGGATGGACATAGGATCTTTATGACGTCACAAACACACAAACAAACAAAAGGAAGACAAACTGTGCATAAACGAACATGCGCAGCAGTTGGAGCTTCACTGGCTTTCCCTGCACCCTCGGAAGAAGACGCCGCCGGGGTGCCTGGGAGTTGTAGTCTTTAGCTCGCTCAGTTATAGTTTTCCCGCTGGTTTAACATCGTGAAGACTTCATCTCCCATAGTGCTGAGCCGGGTGGCATGGCGGAGAGCAATGACTGCGGAGTTTGATGAAGAAGTGGTATTTGAGGTTGGTGTGCTGGTTGTCTGTGAGCAGTTCTTTGTTTTCTGAGGTTTTTTTTTACAGTATTCTGCGTGTACCGAGAGGCCTGGGGGTTTTTTTGGCAAGGTTTGGTGAGGTGGGTCACTTTGCTCTGGGGAAACCGCCCGAGTCTGACTGTGATCGGGTGTTGAAGGCAATACCGTGGCTTTTTATCACATCTCAGACAAATAGATTAGGATTAAATGACGTGGGATCTAGCGTTAACGTAACTAAGAGAAAACGCTGCTGTAAGAAATGTGCAGCGTTGTATTTTTAAAATAATGATGGCTGAAGTATTTTGACATGATGCTAATATTTATATAGCATAGGCATAGCAGTATTACTAGATTCCTTCAATCATCAACTTTGCCCTTTTTTACTGGATTGTTCTATCTTTTAGTCATAGTTTTAAGTCTTCTCTTTGTTATCCGTTCTGTTGTATTCTTTCATTGCTCCATCATAGCATAAGTGCCGTTCTTGGGGCTGCACCCTTTATTACGCGGCTCCGAGTACCACTGTGCAGCTGTGATTATGCTCTTCTAGACACTTTTCCCCATGAACAAAGAGGGAGAGAAAGAGAAAAACAATAGCAATAGCACATCTAGTCCAGTGTGTTACCTGTTGGGATGAGAAGCAGCATAGATAGACCACTACTTTTAACCGTTTATATAGTGCTACAAAGTGTATGCAGCGCTTTCCGGAGATGCACCGTGAGAATAAAATGAGGGTCGAAGACATGCACATACGTTTATAACGATGGGGTTGGCTAAGGAGAGACATTTAGAATTTTAAGTATTTATACCAGCTGATAAATGGAATATAAATCAGAACAAAGGATGTGATTGTAATGATAGTTGGATAATCACATGACCAAATATTTTTATTTTTTCTAGTGCTGCTGAATTAGGAACTGGGAGGATTCAGGGCTGTTTTGGAAAGCAACCTGAGCTTTAGGGAACAGGCTTTAGAATTTAATGATTTTGTATGAACGGCACCTAGCTAGGTGGTACTAAATACAAATAACTTCTTAAAAGAAGAAATGTAAACAGATTTGAAGTATCTCTTTAAAACAATACAAAGTGCTATGGCCTAGCTGATGAGGTAGGAGAGAGAGAACTTTAAAAAAAAAAATAGGTGTAAATGAATAAAATTGAATCTTCACCAAAATTGCAAGGATAAAGAAAGACTCTATTCCATTAATATAAGCTATTGCATTGCTAGAAATTATTGTGTCTGAATTATACCCGAGTGCGTCTGTTCTGTTTGAGTAAGATAAGTACTGCAGAACCTTTTTTGAGACATTTTGGTGATATCCAATGACAGGTTTTTTTTTTAAAGTCCATCTAAGAGCAATGATTATATTGAAGAAAGGGGGAAACACAGAAATAAAAAATTATCTAAGGAAACGAAACGGCTGCGATTGGAAGTAGGCCAGTTATAGTGGAAATGATGTAAATCGAAATCTTGAGATTAAAAAGACAGATTTTGCTTACATTATAGAGAGATTGTTTTACTAACTTAATTCTAGGAATTCCTCTCTGGCATAGTTTATGATTATTAAGGAATTGTCCGAGGGGGGAAAAATAAAGATGAGGTTAAGTCAAACTGAGTAGTGAAATTCTTATAAAAGTGTTTGTAGATAAAACTTGTATTATCCAAAAAGAATGTGTTTGCAGGATTTGGAAGAAGGGCAAGTAGTTTTGCCAAAGAATGGTTAGTACATTTTTATATTTCTAATGATGATCAATTGAGAAAGTTAGTAAGTCATGTTATGATAGGATACGGTCTGCTTGATCCTTGTCTAGCTCAGTTGCTCTGTTCTTTATCTATGATAGCTTAATCTTTACAAGAAGGTATTTTATCTTTAGCTTTCAAAGGAACTAAAGAAATCTCTGGCAGTGGATGATGTGAATAATTATCAATCTATATCAAATCTACCTTGTGTGGCCAAGATTATTGCGTCGGTTGTGACCTCTCACAATAAGAGGGTTGCATGAATGCCCATCAGATTTCCAGCTGCTTTTAGTACAGAGACTGTAATAGTGGCATTGGTTGATGAAATGGAAAGATGAGGGGCCTTGTGTTTTTTTTAAAATTCTATTGGATTTATCATCTGCATTTGCAGTGATTTGTTACTGAAAAGACTTTGATTGATGGGCATTGATGACTATGCCTTAAAATAGTATGAGTCCTTTTTGACTAATACGTCATTTAGGGTGGAATTGTTTGGACAGAGTTCTAAAGATTATGCATGTAGGACAGGTGTGCCTCAAGGGTTGCCATGCTCCTAACACCCCACCTAGATTACGGCAACATACTGTACCAAGGGCTACCAAAGCAAGCCCTCTATACGCTGCAACCAGTTCAAAGTACTGCTGCTGGAATCTTAACAGGCAGGCACGCACACATGTATAGCAAAATCAGTCCAGATTCTAGGACGGATGGTAGATGTTTTCATATGACGTATGCAGCTTGGGAGCAGGGCCGGCCCATCCACTAGGTGACTTCCTAGGGCGGCAGATCTCTGTGGGTGCCAGGCCATGCGCTTCGGCACACATGGTCTGCCGCTTCTATCCCTCCTCTGACATAACTTCGGGGGTTCAGAAGTGGCAGGCCGCGTGTGCCGAAGCACATGGCCTGCCACTGAGCCGCGTCCCCCATCGACCCTGCTGCTGGAAATCGGCGGTAGGATGGCTCAGCGCGGGGTGGGGGAGGAGCAGCTGAGGCTTCCACCTAGGACAGCAGAAACCTTTGGGCCAGCCCTGCTTGGTAGCTATTATTGACCTGGATTAACCTTTGAATCATATGTGCAAGGTATACAAATGAAAGCTTGGGATAAGTTAACATTAGACCACTGAGGTCAGTTTTAAGAGCTTAAGATTTTCGGACTGTGGTCCAGATGACCTGTGTCTGGATTACTGCAATGCTTTGTGTGTGGGAATGGTGAAGAAATTAGTATACAAATGAGTGTATTCAATATGGCAACAAAATTATTACTTATAATAGGTGTATGGAAAGAGGAACTCCTCTGCTATTTAATCTTCATTGAGTGCAAATTTTAAGATATGTCTCGCTTTCAAAGCTAGTCATAGTATTGGACCTATGTATTTGTCAAATAGATTAAAGAGAGCTGCTTCTGTAAGGTCTTTAAGATCTGCCCCTCATTGTTCTTTGTTACCATCTGTCTTTTTTTTTTTCTCCAATCAGAATCGGGGATAGATGTTTTTCAGGAGCTGATTATGGAACAATTTACCAATAGAGATTAGGGCTCTTACAACTATCTTTTAAAGAATGTATAGCATAATTACTGATTTCATGTTTCTGTGTGAATCTTTGATGTTAGTGTACTCCACTTTGTATGTCTTATTTATTTTTATTTATTTATCTTATTTAGACAGATTTTGTATGCCACCTTTTCTGTCAATCAAGGTGGTCACGTCACAACACAATTGGAGGGTTACATTTAATACTAGGGTACGTGTAAACATTTAGACAGTACAGTTATGCGACAGTATTTAGACAGGACAGTTGAGGTAACATATACCATAAAGGTATTTACTAACGTGGTGTGATGAATTTGTTCGTGTGAATGGGGTGGGTGGGTGTTTAGTTGGCAGTGATGTTAGTATTGCTGTTTGGGAAGGGATGTTGCTTGAATGCTCATAGGTTTCTATGAATAACCATGTTTTGAGGTCTTTGCGGAAGTCTGTGAGGTCTTCTAAAGCTCTCAGGCTCATTGGTAGGGAGTTCCATATTGTGGATGCCAGTAGTGATGGTGCTGTCTTTGATGTTTGTTTGGTTTTGTGATAGCCTGCAGGGGTGCCGGTCATGTTGTTGTTATTGGTTCTTCTTGGTCTGTTGTTGATGTCTCTTGTTATAACGCTTTGGAGTGCGTCCGCTGAGAGATGGTGAATGACTTTGAAGATTATCATGATTGTTTTGTATTTAGCTCTTGCCACCATTGGGAGCCAGTGTAGTTGTAGGACGGGAGTGATGTGCTCGGTCCTTGGGGTGTCTGTAATGATGCGTGCTGTGGCGTTTTGTACCATCTGTAGTGGGTGTAGTGTCTGGTGAGGAAGGCCTTGATATAGTGAGTTTCCATAATCCAGCAGTGGTGTGATGAGTGCTTGACATACTGTGCGGAAGTGGTCTTGGCGGAGCATTGGTTTGATTTGTCTGTTTTCAGTCGATGATATGCCTTGTTTTGCAGTTTTGTTGATGTGAGATTTTAAGTTCAGAGCTCTGTCTAGTGTTATGTCTTATTTATTTATTTATTTGCAGTCTCTTTTATACCGCGCTATTCGACATCAGTGCGGTTTACAATGAACATAAGAGTTGCACATCTCAATTTCATGATTTGTGCTTACAGTGAAACAGGTATAATAACTTGGGTATACATTAAACAGGAAAATTAAACTTGGGTATGCATTAAGCAGGTATAACAGGTAAAATAGGGTATAAATAACCAGTCCCTTAACAAGGAGACACGATGAATAAATACAGTCTACTTTATGCAACAATATAATGAGTTATGCGGCACTGCATAAGTTTCTCATGGTGGTTGGAGGGGAAGGTGTGATTGCGAGTGATCAGTCTGGGAATGTGACGTGCATGAGTTTGAGGTGCTGCATTGAGATGTGAGAGTGGGTGAGTGTGGGGAGAAGACTGCATCATCGTAGTGATGAAGAAAGAGGTGCCGTTTCAGTGCCTTCCTAAATTTGGGAGAGTTCACTGATGGTTCTGATAGTTGCTGGTAGTGCGTTCCAGCAGGATGGAGCAAAGAAGGAGAAGGCTCTGGATCTAGTGATTTATGATTTATAATCTGCTTTTACAGTGATATTAAATTGTTGGCATGATGTTTCTAGTGTGCCATTAGATTTTTGAGCTCTGATGGTGAACTGTAGAGCTTGACTGGTATAACATAGACACAATAATGTCTAAAAATGCAATAGTTTATATTAATTGAATTGAATTTTTACCCTCGCAGTTTTGGTAGATATTTGATATTCTTTTCTGTGAGGTTAAGCATGCACATATAAAGATTTGAATTGTTACTGGTATTTCCATAATGAATAAAATTGTAAATTTGTTTCATGGAGCAAGTTCTCTGAAACTTATTTTAAATTGCACTTAATTTATAAGCATTCTGTTACAGGTTTTAACAAAAATTATGATCATCTTGGTTCAAAATAAGAATACAATGTGCTACTTGGGCTTTTTAAAAACAATGATGATTATTATTTTGGTATTACATATAGGTGAAATACTTCCTAACTAAGGGGCATGTTAACCTATAGTAAATGTGTAGTAACGCCTATTAATGTGTATTAAGTGCCGCCACAGCTATAGAAATAATGTGGACCGTGGTAGCATTTAATATGCACTGCCAGACATTAACTTTATGAAAAGTTAAAGTGCAGCAAGGTGATTTACCTGTGGTCACACACACTTTCTGTATCTGAGGCAGGATCTGAGTCTCAATTCTTTCATCTAACTCACCGGGCCATTTATTTCCTTTTTCTGAAGGTCTAAGGATATCAGCATTTTATAGATGGGAGCTGAGCGATATAAAATGCAACTCTGCGGTGTCCTATTTACTGTTTTTTTTTTTTTGTTTTTTTCTAAAGAGCATGACTATGGGTAGACCCGAATAGCCAATAGCCCAACTGTGGGGGATGCTCAAGTTCATTTCCCGCACATGAACGTTACCAGTTCAAGTATCTGCCATGAAATCGTCACTTGTAGGAACTCAAGTTATTTTATTAACCTCTTTTTCCTAATCTGAGCTAAAGGCGCGTTACCGTCAGATAAATAAATGGTTTCCCTGCTTAAGTGAACTGAGCGCTCTGTTGCACCTGAGGCAATGGGGGATGAAGTGACTTACCAAGGTGACAGAGTGGTGTTGGGAGAAGCAGGGTTTTACTGATACGCTTCCCTGTTCACAGCCTGCATCTCTAACCATCGGGCTACTCCCCCACTCCGATGGAGAAGCAGTTTCTCAGACTGCATGTCGCCGCTTCTGTATTTTAAGTCATGTGCAGAAGGCAGGCTGTTGCTCTTTCAGCAGGGTATAATGATATCGTAGTATTATGTTGCTTTTCAGCCTGGGCACTTTTCTTATTTTACTAATTGACATTCTGCCCAAAGCAGATTGCATCGGTTTATGTTTACATGAGTTGACTCCCAGCCGTGTTTTGTCACCTAGAAGTATCATCTAGTTATGTGCAGTTTTTCATAAATCCTGGATTACAATTGGTTTTGTTCTGTGCTGTAAAAAAGCGTGCAACCCACGGCTTGAAATGTGTTCACTGCAAAGTTTTTAACCATGCTTATATCCACAAGACTACTATTTTTAAGGTCCTGGATTCTGCTCTGATTTCTTATACAGTTACAAAGTAAGTGCAGCCCTGAACTGAGTATTCCTAAGCGCCTCCCTTCCCAGTTCTCATGCACTTACTGGGTTTGTTTGCTGCAGGGAGTATCTGTAGATGACCAGACCTTTGGTACTGTATCCATGGCAGAATACCTTAGCAAAGAGCTCCTTCCCATCAAGCATCACAAAGCAGCAGACCTAAGTGACTAAACAAAGACATGGGGAGGGGTGGCCTGCACGGAGCGGCAGGTGCACCTACTCTTGTCATCTTACTGGGCAGACTAGATGGACCATACTTGTCTTTATCTGCCGTCATTTACTATGTTACTATGAGCTGTGTCCCACCATTCCCTACATTCCACTGGAAAGCTATTAACGGATCCAGGCCAAGACACGGAACCTTAAATTATTCCCACTAACCCCCTAATCCCATCCAGCACCCCCCACTTCTACCCAGAATCACAGCTTTCAATACTCCCCAGGACCATTTAGCATTCCCTTTCATTTTCCTCTAGCAAACATTCAAAATATCACTTTGAGCCCTTGGAGACAGCAGTTGGATGTATTCTTCCATATTTGCAAATAATGTGATCATCGCTGTGGATTCTCTCGTGCCCAAAGATGATGCATAGCCCCCTTCCACTGCCGGTAACGGAGAACATCCGCAGATACTCAGGCCTGCAGTATGGCCTTTTTTCTCACGAACCAGGCCCTTTTCAACAAAAGCTTCCTACCGGGATCCGAAATACCCTATCCAGCCAGATTGTCAGATAAAACCGCCTTTGAACATAACAAGAATTGGCAATCCACCACCTTCTCGGAGATGTTACCAGCCTTCTTCCAAAAGCCCATAACCTTGGAGAAATTTCCAAAACGTGGCCCTAGGGTTGCTTTCTGTTTACAAAGTTTCAGTTAATCCGGTGAATTAGCACAACCCACTTTATAAGTGTGATATCTCCGTAAATCACCACCGTCATCTGTTTAGGAACCGTTTGCTAGAACGTTTAGTAGGTCCTTACCTGCAAGTCGTGAACCCAGATGTTGACCTGCATTGCTTTTAAATCCAGAAATCATCACCGACTTCCTACAGTTACTGATGTGCACTTGCTCTGTGGTTGCATCCTTTTAGCAGGGAACAGAGGGGGGAGGGGAGACCTGTACGATTAGTCAAGAAGTGAAATAGCTCGGCTCTTTCCTTTTTTACATTTTTTTTTATTTTTCCTGCAGCTAGACTTGTGGGTGTCTCATTAGAGTATGACAAGGTTTTTTTCCACTTACAAGACAACTGCAATGATTCACTTTCCGTGGCTTTCCTAAAATCATAGCAAAATCCTGTATTATTGTGCAAACTTAAAAGCCCCACAATTACTCAGTCTTACCTTGTTGCTGATGCATGACTTAGGTAATTTTACCAACGCTGGAGGTGTGTGTGTATTGGAGGTTTAGTGCTTGTAGCGATCTATTAATTTACCAGAAGTGGATGCTTCAGGCTTTTGAAACATTTAGTCCAAGGATGTCCTCGAGTGTCCCAAACAAGTCTGGTTTTCTGGTTTTTACATTAATATTTATGAGAGAGATTTGATCAGGTTCATTTTCACAGTTTGGCTATCTTGGGAAAACAGATGTTTGCAGCACTGATGTGGAGCGGAGCTCACCATCCCTGAGCTGTTCACTAGTGATTTGTCCATAGATATCTCATTGGGAGAAACCCTTTTTGAACGGACTCATTTCTCTTGTAGAAAGTAGGAGAGGCTGGAGAGGGCAGAGCATTGCATCTCTCATGACTGAGGACACTGTGGCAATTCATCCAGAGGATCTGAGTCTGCTTCTTGGATCAGGTGTCCCCCTGGTTGGTCAGAAATGCTCTTGACGGCACATTTGTAGAGGAGAGGGAATCTTCATTACATGATGGTGATGTGTAGGGACTAAATTTGGGTCCACGTTAGAAAAGGTCTGCAATGAGCCATGGCTTCTGGCCCCCACGTGAGAACTGTGGCTGCAATGATATGGCTGAGGAGAGGGGACAGGGTACAAAAGGCCTCTGATGCTGTGACCCAACAGAGGCTGGTTCCAGTTGACCTGGAGGCCCAAAGACGCAGAAAGACCCTGCTGGGCAAAAACAGAAATCACACTTGGGGAAGGGGGTCTTCCTTTCCATTTGCTGAAAATAGGATGTGGAAGGGTAGGGCTGGGTTACAAATGGATAAACAAAGCAATACAAACCTTAGAGGTAAAGGCCTTCAGTTTCATTCCATTGGCCACGCACCGTACCGTGAATCCATCTTCAGCTTTGCCTGTACCATCACTAGGGAACATCTGTAACATTTTAGAGTTCCTTTTACTAAAGTGCAGTGAAACTTTGCACGCACTTCATGGTATTTGCCCAAATTACGGCTTGGTAACTAAAGCCTGCGTGCTGTTGAGGGTATTCCAGCATCTGCCCATGTAGTTTAATGCAGAGACACCTAACATCACCTTAACCAGATCATTTAATGTTACTTATAGTTGTGGCAACATTACTGGCACCCTTGCAGTCAAACCCCTTAATGACCAATATCTTTAAAAAAAAAAAAATAGATATTGGACATTAAGGGGTTGAACTGCAAGGGTGCCAATAATGTTGACCACAACTGTATCTGTAATGCACATAATATGCATTATCTGGTACAGTAACGGTTAACTCATGATAAGTTAACCGTTACTGCAAGGTGCAGTAAATGTCCCTTCACCCACCCCTTCCTCCGCTATGCAGCTAAGTCCATTAGTAGTCCTAACGTGTCAAGCCACCGGGTTATCTATTAGTACACACTAATTCATGTATTAACTGCTTAGTGCTCTTAGGGAAACGGCCCTCTAGTTTTTGCCTGTGAACCAAACCCAGGCAGACGAGATGCTATTACCGGATATGTCCAGCTGAACTCTGTGAGCTTCCAGCCCCAGATATCTGGCAGTGCCTGAATTATGCTTTCAAGAGAACACTTAAAAAAAATTTAGGAAATCTCCAAACCTTATTGAACTATAATTTTTGTTTTTAGGCTGACGCTCCTGACCTGTAAACTAAGCCTCCTTCCCCTCTTCTTACCCGCCGTCCTCTTGTCTTATACTGTTCTTTCGCCTTCATTATTTTATTTTATTATTGATTTTTACTATTGTTAACCGCCTAGCTGCCTTTGGTCATAGTTAGTTGTGGTTTATCAAATAAACTCAAACTGTTACCACAACTATCACCACAAGTTGCACAAACCATTGAACACCCAGATGTTCTGTTTTCACAAAACTTTTCCCAAATGAGGTTGTGCTTCTTTTAATACTGGGAATTGAAATCTTATTGACAAGTTCTGAGTTCTCCCAGAAAAATGCTTCATTGTACAACTCCATGGCACACACAGGCACTGTATAGCCCACGCTCCATCCACACGGCCACTACACCACTACTGAGACCAAGACCCCCACAGCAAGTTTCGAGAATAAATCATCTATTTATCTGGTTTTAATATACCGTTTTTCTACCGGTCAAATCAGTGCATCAAACAAGGGGGCATGCAGGTTACATCGAACCTCTTGAACGTAGAACAGAGTGTAACTGGGGGATCGAGGGAGTGTGAAGGATCATTATAACATTAGAACTTATACAATGAACAAGGCCTAAAAGAAAATACTTAGTGTAAGACAAAACAATATGTTGGCTGGCTGATTAGGGAGGGAGGGATAGGGGGATGATCTGTGAGAGTGGCAGGTGTTCCTGCTGGGATTCAGTTGGAGAGGGTGTGCTCTTTAGAGGTATGTCTTGAGGTGTCTTTTGAAGACTTGGTGTGACTGGATGCTCCGTAGTGTAGGAGGTAGAGTGTTCCAGAGGGTGGGAGCATAGAGTTCAAAAGCTCTCGTGTGGGCGTGTTGTGTGCTCTTACGTACTTGAGATGTCAGATGAAGAAGGTTGAGCGTTCTTTGTCTGCATGGTCGAGTGGAGTTGGGGCATCTTATGAGCATCTGAAGGTGCTCTGATGTGGTGGTGTTATGTGCCTTGTGGATAATAGTGAGAACTTTTGTGTTTTGATTCTTGATGCTATGGGATGCCAGTGGAGGGATTTCAATATGGGAGTGATGTGGGTATGTCTGGAGGCTCTGACAATGGTGCGTGCTGCTGTGGTGGAATGTGGTAGTTTTGGAAAGTCCTTGAAGGATGGAGTTGCAGTAATCAAGGAGGGGAGTAATGGAAGCCTGGCAAACTGCGTGGAAGCTCTCAGGGGAGAGGAGGGGTTGTAAGTTGAGGAGGGTTCTGATCATGAGAGAGAAAACTGTAAATAATATTTGCAGTAAAATTAAAGTCTTCATCCATACGATAAATGTCAACTAGTTATCCTTCATATCACTATCCCCATTCCAAAGTCTTGCAGATCATGTCAAGGCACAATTTAAGGCGATTGTCATGTATGATTAGCACTAGGGGAAATGAAAAGCATACTTTACATGTGGAAAATGCTTTACAAAATTGCCCCTTTTAGCTGTGACCAAAACGTCAATGCTAACCAAAGGGAGCAAGCCAGACGCATGCACATAGGGGTCTGCGTTAATTCTGGCAATGACATTGGGGACTACACCGAGAGTCCTCGGGGCCTGCCAGCAGTCTGTGGGCCTTGCATCAAAGATCACCGATCTGAGCAATCACCAGAGTTGGCAATGCTGAGCTCGAACATTGAGTCTTCTAGGTCCCTGCAGCATTGCTTGATGGCACCCATCTAACGTCAACCTGCTGGTACTGATCCACTTGTTTACTGGGATTTGTTGCTTGGCCAGCAGTATTGCTCGGTCATGATTTCTTTTTTTCCACTCTTTTTATGTCCTTATCGCCTTTCCCCTTGCTTCTGCTCTGGAAGAAGTGAAGGGTTTTGAATACAGCAACCTCCTAATCCAGTTTCAGGGATGTAACTGCTGTTGAACGAGCAGGAAGTAGCTGGATGGACCACACAGAAGGGCCCGAGGCAATGGTGGCAGTGTTGAGAAGAGGCGAGTGTGGCATGCATTGTAGTGATGTTGCCAATGCCACCACGATCCCATTTTTCAATCACCCTCATGCAGCTGGTAAAGAGCTTAAGTTCTCATTTCCTGCTGCTGCTGGCTGAAAACCCACAGCCATGAGATCTCACGGCTTATACCGAATTCGTGTCTCCACAGCAACAGGAATTGAGATGCTTAAGCACTTTACTCACTGCTCAACCTCGGAGAGAGAGAGTGAAAAATTTGGGATACGGATGTGACGTGGCACGGCAACCCTTGTGTAGGCAAGTGCAATGTGTGCCCCGCTTGTCTCCATTTAAAAACAAAAATCATTTATCTACCTAGAGGGAAGGGGTGAGAGTCTGTGCAGCCCCACCATGGAGAATCCCCACCAGCTGCACTCCTGACTCTTTCCCCCCCCCCCCCAATGCGCCATCACTCAAAAGTCCATCTGAGACCAGGTATTGCTCCTCCCCCCCCCCCCCTACATCCAATGTGCACCCATTTCTTTGATCCCTTACACACTCGCACATGCACCCCTACCCCACCCACCACACTGTACCACTGCCCCAGATACCCCTCGGTAGGGTTGCCAACTGGCTCCAGATGTGCCCGACAGACGTGATCCAGTCCTGGGTTTACTCCATTGCATGCAGGGACATGTAGTTCTGATTTCTCCATTGCACTCCATAAGAAAAGCAAGACTACAAGTCCCTGCAAGCAATGGGGTAAACCCAGGACTGGATCAAGTCTGTCGAGTGCATCTGGAGCCAGTTGGCAACCCTACCCCTCGCATACACATACTACCACAACTGACGTATCATCTATGGCACAGCAGACTCTTTCCCCCCCCCCCCACCCCCACTGTATTAGGCCCCTCCTGCTTAAGCCAGGCCGCCACAACTATGCTGCTTCTGCTGATACTTATCCAGGCACATTGTGTGGAAACCTCAGAGTATCTGAGATGCATACGCCACCTCCTACTTTCTAGAGCTCTGAAGGGGATCCCTTCAGCCCCCCACTATTTTGGAAACATGTTAGAGAGTCCTATCTTAATTTTTTCACTGGGGCTCATTAATCCTAGCTATGACACTGCTCTGCTCCACCCACCGGCATTAAATATAGCTAATGAGAACTGGTTAGATTTATCCAGTCTGCAAAGCTCTAGGCTTCTGCTATCTCTAGTCTTCTCATTTATATTATCCTATCATTTGTGAAATGTATCTGTGGCCAAACAGTGCATTCAGCATTAAGAGCCATTTACAAGAGAGAATGGTATAAATTTTGCTAAGCAACCCCTACAATTGGGGGGGGGGGGGGGAGTGGCAGCCCACAAAGCGGAGGTGAAGGCATAACATCAGACTTATTTTAAAATATTTGCCGTTTTGCCTCTTGCTCTTCTGTATCCCTTTGAAAGTTGCCGTCACGGCAGTGCTGTTGGGCCAAAGTTTCATCATAACAGCCACGGTTCATGACTGTTATCATGAGACTTTGCCGGGACGGCAACCTTCAAGGTAGACAGAAGAGTGGGGGACAGTGCAGTAAGTACTTTAAAGTAAGGTATTTTTAGGTTTTTTTTTGTCTGGGGGAAGGGCCCATCCTCCCAACAATGGGGTACCCTCAGCAAAGGTTTGCTTGGGGAGGGCCCCTCAGAACCTATGCCATTAACAAGAGAATTATCCTGCTGTCCCAAATTTATAGAAGGAAGCAAGGGGAAGGTGCATGGAAGAGACGAGGGCGGGGAACCATGAGTCACCCTATACCTGCCCTAACTCTGCATCAGACTACAGCTGACGAAGCACCAGCCTCACATACGGAAACCTAGCTGTCTAGCCAGAGGTAGAAAACTAAGAAAAACAGAGAAGCCCGTCCTGCATTCACAACTGTCAGAAGAAAACCCTTAAACCCCTATGGAGCAAAAAAAAAAAGAGAAATCACTGTCCATGTAATATGACTTTAAAAAAAAAATATATATATATATATATTTATGCAGTTTTCAAGCTGTGCAGACGGATATTGCTGCAGAAACTTGCTACAGAAAATGAGGTTACCTGGTGTCCCTACCAAAGACTGATTTCAAGAAATTTCGGAAGATGTAGAATTAGCTTTTGATGCAGGACATCTAACACACACACAAAAATTCCCTTTTTTTTAGCAAATAAACACCCTAAAATATCTATCTATTTCCTAAGATGCACCCCCTCCTAGCAGATTGATTGATTGTCTCAAGCCATGACTCTCTGTTTTTGAATCTTTATCAATTTTTATGGATTTATTTTTGAAGCTGATGACTATGGTTCCCAAATCTTACATTTTGGGATTCAACTCATATGCTGAATATTCTGTCTGATATTGAAAATTTTCTTATTCTGGCTTGGTTGGTGATACTAGATGTGACTTCATTGTACACAAATATTGATTAGGTGGAGTTTTTGAATTTGAGACGGTCAACTTTTGGATGAATACCTACCCCCTTGAATAACTAAATGCTTGGCATTATCGCTCTTACAGAAAGTTTTGATGAATAGTTACCACTGTTTTAATGGGGAGTCATTTTTAGCAGCTGTTTGGGGTAGAAGTGGGGGACTATGGTAGTCCCATCTGTGGCCACCATCTATATGCCAGGGTTACAGGAGAAATATTTTGTATACCTCGACTTGGATGGCTAAAAATTTGCTTTGGAAACTATTGTTAGACAATATATTTCATATCCAGCTTGGAACCTACTGTATATGGAATTGATGCAGCTTCATCAATGGATCAATTCCTGGGATACACTGTCATCAACGACACATGGATTTTTCTGTCTGATGGGAGGATCCATATTTCATTGTTTAGAAAGACAGACAGTAGAACACAGTAATTTCTTGGGTTATCATAGTCGTCTACTTCATTTCAAACAAGGATATCCAATCAGCCAGTTTCTTCACTTATGTTGCCTGAGTTCAGAAATGGAACAATCCCAAATTTTGGGAGAGATTCCTATAACATATAGAGGGAGGAGTGGCTCAGTGGTTGGGACAGGTTACCTCAGGCCGGAGGGCCGGGGGTTCAATTCCCGCATGGGGACAAGCAACCTCAGGCCGGAGGGACTGGGGTCTCTAGTCCCATGGCCACTCCTTGTGGCCTTGGGCAAGCCACTTAACCCTCCATTGCCTCAGGTACACTTAGATTGTGAGCCCTTCAGGGACAAGGGATTAAAAAGTACCTGTTAGTATACATGTAAACCGCACTGATTCTAAAGAGCGCGGTATAAAAATAAAATAAAAACATGGTTATCCAAGGACATGCATTGAGAGAGCCTATAAACGGGCAAAATTATACACAAAGGGATCTCCTCACACATAGTTTAACAGAGGTTTCTTTCTTCCTGACTTGTGTTTTTTACCTTTTTCAGCAAAGTCCAGTTAAGTGGTACAGTTGATTCATAAATGTGTTTTGAACATCATCCTATTACTATATGGTTAGAACTGTTGGGGCTTTCGGATGAACCAAGGAAATTGTGGTCATGCCTGTCAAAAATGTGTATTATAAGCACAGACCAGTACTACAACGACACATGCAAGGAAATAGAAGCAGAAACTATTAGAGAAAAAACAAGATCGGCTTTCCTAAAGCTACGAGAGTTAAAGAAAAAGTTCCAGCCTCGAATTGGAATGTTACAAGATGCTCAAGGTTCTATGTTGAATGATGCTGAGAAGATCAAGAAAAGGTGGAAGGAATATACAGAGTTTTTATATGATAAAGATCAAGTGGACCAACAGTCGTTTCAACCTGTACCTTATGATCGGGAACCATTGGTGATGAAAGAAGACGTTGAAGCAGTATTGAAAGCCTTATCAAAGAACAAAGCACCAGGCATTGATAGCATTCCCATAGAAGTATTACAGCAATCTGATGCAGCTGTTACCGTACTTACAAGGCTCTGCCAAGAAATATGGAAGACAACATCATGGCCAACTGACTGGAAAAGATCTGTGTTTATACCAATACTAAAGAAAGGTGATCTAACTGACTGTGGAAATTATCGCACAATCACTCTGATCCCACATGCCAGCAAGATTCTACTGAAGATTATTCAAAAGAGACTACAACCATACCTGGAACAAGAACTACCTGAAGTGCAAGCAGGGTTCAGGAAAGGGCGAGGAACAAGAGACATCATTGCGGATCTGAGATGGATCCTTGAAAAGACTAAAGAATGCTAAAAGGATATCTATTTGTGCTTTATCGACTATAGCATGGTGTAAACCATGAGAAACTCTGGGCCACATTAAGAAGCATGGGTATACCAGAATACCTGATCGTACTCTTGCACATTGATCAAGAAGCAGCAGTTCGAACGGAACAAGGAGAAACAGAATGGTTTAAAATAAGCAAAGGTGTAAGACAAGGCTGCATACTTTCCCCCTACCTGTTTAATTTTATATGCAGAACCAAATCATCAGAGAAGCAGGATTGTATGAAGACAACAGAGGTGTGAAGATTGGTGGAAGACTCATCAACAACCTTCGCTATGCTGATGATACCACATTACTGGCTGAAAGTGAAGATGATCTGAAACATTTTGCTTCTCACAATCAAAGAACATAGTCTCAAAATGGGCCTGCACCTTTAATGTAAAGAAGACAAAGATCATGACAACTGGCATAATCAACAGGTTCATCGTTGAAGGAGAAGACATTGAAATCATGAACAACTTTAACCTGCTTGGATCAACTATCAATAAAGAAGCAACAAGCAGTCAAGAAATCAGACAACGCATTGCTCTTGGCAGAATGGGTATGAAAGACCTAGATAAGATTCTCAAGAGCAGAGATGTCTCTCTTCATACAAAGATTTAACTTGTTCAAAGCCATGGTATTTTCAATAACTTCATATGGATGTGAAAGCTGGACAGTGAAAAAGATAGACAGGAAGAAAAGTGATGCCTTTGAATTATGGTGCTGGAGGCGAATACTGTGTATACCATGGACTGCCCGAAGAACAAACCAGTCGGTACTATAGGAGATCAAACCTAAGCTTTCTTTAGAAGCTCAGATGACAAGACTTTGACTTTCATACTTTGGACACATCATGCGAAGAGAGAGATCATTAGAGAAAGACATCATGCTTGGCAAGATAGAAGGTCAGCGCAAAAGAGGAAGGCCAGCAATGAGATGGATCAATACAATAGCAGCAGCTACGGGTACCAGTCTGTCAACAATGAGCCGCCTGACTCAAGACCGAACACAATTTAGGATAGCTATCCAGAGGGTCGCCATGAGTCGACTGAGACTCGATGGCACTTAACAACAAGCACAGACCATTGAAGGGAGTCCATTGCAGTCGCAATGAAGATAATTAATTAAAACCAGAACACATACACTTGTAATTCTCAATATGTGATAGATGTGTTGGCTTGTCCATGTTCTTTGGTGCATGTGGGTCGCTCAAGGAGGAAGATAGACGCATTTCAGTCAGAACATAAATCTCGACTACCTACGTGGACTTTATCTACTCCAGTAGTGGAACACTGCTTGGCTGAGCCCATAGTTTTGAACAAATCAGGTGGTGGATTATTAACTAGATATGCCCTTCTGTACGGGGAGGTAATTTGGATGTTTTGCTGAACAAATGGGAGCAGTTTTGGATTTATTCATTGCAATCTATCCAGCTGAGAGGACTGAATAATGAGCTGGACTGATACTCGCTGGTCTGAGGTCCGATGGTTTTGCTATCAAATTGATACTAGGCTTTAAGGAGCCTCTGTTGCATATCAAAAAAGCCATTGTCATGATAAGTGATTTGAAATAAAGGTGCTGAAATAACCTGGTTGTTTACTAAGATGAGAAGTTTTTGGCAAATTTTGAAGAATGGTTGAAGATACAAATTAGTGAATTTTTGTTAGGAAAAAAACAAACACAGAACTGTTATTGTTAATGATTCAAAACTTTGGTGCAGCGTCGAGAGGGTAAATTTTGAAAGGAAGAATTTTTTTTTAATACTCATTAATGGACATTGTTAGAATAGAGTAAGATGGGCCATATGGGTTGACGCTACAATAATAAGGTTTGAAAATGTGGTCTGACCAAAAAATCTTTCATCATTTTAATAGCTTTTTTTGAGCTCAACTTATTTTTGGATGTATGCTTTGGTTATATCATGGTACCAGCTTTTAAAGTATTCCAGAAGTGTGTGTATATCTGAGTAATATTTTCTCTGTTTTTCCATGTATCAGTATCTACAATAGTTTGTTTACATGCCTTTGGAAGTTTTTGCTTATCCAAATGAGGTATTTTTCCATTCATGGTTCTATTGCTGAAATGCAGTCCTGACCAGACCCTGCTAACGCTGCCCTTCTCTGTCTGCAGAGCTAAAAGCGTGCCTCTGTTTATTACCCAGGTTAATATTTGGTATTGGTTTTGCTCTTTCAGAATTCTCCACTGTATCAGTACTTGCAGGATTTGGGGCATACAGACTTTGAAATATGTCAGACTGTATCGCGGGAGGCAGAACAGTGTGTGGAAGGGGAGGAGCAAAGTCAAGATGCAGACGCTCTGCCAAAAGTGAGTATATTCTCTCGCACCCATACGCATGCGCACCCTACCTCTCGTAGCATCACATCCAGGGCAGGCATTACCTGGTCAGCTAGATAAGCACGGTAGGGGGCTGCCAGAGTAAAGGGGTGCCAAAGCTGCAGCAATGTTGTGTGTCTGCAGGCCAAAGAGGAAATCGGTGGTGTGTGTGCCCACGGGAGCTGCCTGTCCCATGGGCACACTACAGTACTACTGGAAGCGATCGCAGCCTTTCTCTCCTCTTCGGCCCCCGGGATAGGCTGTTCCCGTGGGCCAAAGAGGAGTGAAAAGCCGCGATTGGCAGTGCTGCATCTGCCTGTGGGACAGGTTGCTTCCGAAGAGAGGAGAGAGGCAGCGCCGCATGTGCTCGCGGGAGCAGCCTGTCCCGGGAGCTGCAAGAGCTGGGCCCAGAGATGCACAGGAGGCAGGGAAAATTTTAAAGGGGCAGTGGTTTGGGGAAATAAAGCTGGGTGGAGGGGGGGAGGCAGCAGGAGAGAGCCTGCAGGGAGGGATGAAAGAGTGCAAAAGGGGTTGACGATAGACGAGAGGGGAGAAAAGGGCACATGAATATATGCTACAAGGCGCAGCGTCTCAATGACCCCCCACCGAAAGGCACATAGGCATACCATCCCCACACCACCCAGACATACACATAGAGGCAGCCCAACCTTGACACACTCTTACAGGCATTTGATCAGTGCAGCAAACACACAGACACGCACCCCACATAGGCATCACACCCACTGTCCGAAGAGAGAAACATGCCGCCAGTTATAAAGTTTCCTCATACAGCCTTTGCTACCATAACGAGCCGCATTTTATCTTCACTTTGAATCTTCTTTCACACACACCTCTACTCCAGCTTTGCAAATGAAGGAAAGGGAAATGCATCGCATTGTCGCACTGTAAGTCTGCTGTTTTCACATGCACATACAGTCCCTGACATATTAGCATACACAGCCCCACACGTACACACACACGCATGCATACAGCCCTGAGAGTCCCAAAGAGTTACACACGTGCGCACCCGCACGAACTGTGGGTAGCGCCTGACAGTCCCCATGGCGTGCGCACGTAGTCTCCGGCAGTCTTCATGACACACACACACCTGCCTGCGCCCCCTCCCCCAACACCTCCTATGACACACAGAGATGAAGCCCCCAAAGTCTGGTCCTGTGAGTGAGGGAAACATGCTGTTGTGTCACTATAGAAACGTGACGGCAGACAAAGACCGCATGGCCTATCAGTCTGCCCTTCCATATCAACTACTACAGTCCCCTTTTTTCCTTTAGAGATGTCCTGTGTCTGTCTCATGCTTTCTTGAATTCAGATACTGTCCTCATCTCTAGTATCTCTGCTGGGAGTCTATTCCACACATCTACCACTCTTTCCGTAAAGAAATATTTCCACAAATTACTCCTGAGCCTAATCTCTCTCACCTTCATCCTATGTGCCTTATTGCAGGGCTTTCCTTCAACTGAAAGAGGCCCTCCTCCTGTGCATTTATTCTATGGAGGTATTTAAACATCTCTATCATATCTCCTCTCTCCTGCCTTTTCTCCAAAATGGGCATATTGAGATCTTTAAGCCTGTCCCAGGTCTCGCTGTTCTTTTGTGGACAGAAGTATTTCACCCCCTGTACTATACTGCTCCCTTGGCATTTTGCAGCCCAAATGTATTGCACTGCCTTTTTTTTTTTTTTAGCATTAAATCCCAGCTGATGAACTCTTAACCGTTTTTAAACCTTTTCTGGATCCCCCCTCATGTTATTTACATCTTCCTGGGTGTTTACCCTATTGCAAATTTTGGCATCATCTGCAAAGAGGCAAACCTTACCTGTGAGGATCAGTGCAAAGGCTTTACTCTGTAAAGTGAGCACTTTTCAACTTGTTTCAGCTTTCCTGCGGGGCACCAAACATGCGCTGCTAGGATGGTATTTACCTCTGTTGCAGCCAGCCACAGAGAATACAGGCAGTGAGGGGAGCTTTGGGTGCAGCGCATTGGTTGGTCAGAGTTGGACACAGGTGCATCACTGTCCTTCCACTACAAGGAGCAACACCGCTGGATCTCGTGGGAGCCTATGGAATGATCTTTCCGCTTTCGTCCAGCCTGGCTGCAATGCTAGCAAAGTCGCTGCATGTTTCACAATTGCAACAGCTCCAACAGGCAGCAGTGAAGCAGCACTCTCGAAGAAATCTCAAAAGTTCAACCAAGTGGTGGTTCTCACATCGATGCTGCCACCATCGACTATCTGGACTGCTGACATCAGCTCTGGGATTGAGTCCTACCTCTTAATGCTCACCCTGGCTTCTATTCTGCTTATACCCAGGGATAGCAATGGCTTTCCTCGGGTCTGTCTTAATAAGTCTATTGACTTTTTCTCCAGGAACTTGTCCAAACCTTTTTTCAACCCAGCTACACTATCCGCTTTTGTCATCGCCTCCTTAATTTGTTAGATTTATAAAAGACCTGGGCAACCGTGCATGCAGAGAGAGAGCAGCAACAGTATCTGTAGCAACCGTAACAGGCGGGAGAAGAGGCAGGAAGAGCTAAGTGGTTGTAACCTTTTGTAGATCTTTTTTTGATTAAATAGACACATTGATTGTGTTTGCTTCGCAGCCTGTTCATATGATGTTAAATATCTACTCGGCAGTACTTATTTTTATTCCAGCTATGCATTTGCCCCTTCGTTGCAATTTACTTGCTACAATATTTGATTTGAAGGAGAAATACTAACATCACATGAACAGAGTTCACAAAAAATTTTTGGGAAAGGAGGAGGTGCAGCTTACCATTAATAGTAATGGAGGAGGTGGGGGTGTCGGAGACCCTAGCACACTTCTGACCTGGCAGGGTGGAGAGGAAGCGAAGGACATTTCTGTGGGTCTGGGAAGACGACGTACCTTTACTGGGCTGTCTGACCTTATCAGCAAGAGTGTGCTGATGTGTGAGCTAGAGTCAGCACTACATCAGGAAACGGCAGTCAGAAATGAGGTAGGATTTGTAATCTTTGGCTCTGTGATTACTATCATTTCCCCTCCACCACAAGACTGTAAGAGATTGAATTGTAGCTCACCAAATACGTTGGTGTCATCTCCGGTTCTTTGCAGGGCTAGCTGGGAGATTTTGTGTAGAGACACTTTTTCAGTCAAGAAATGAGGCTGAACGATAGTGGAGCAAGCTTGGCATCTGTTTCTCCCCTAGGTAAAGTTTTTAGAAGAAACAATTCGATAGCAAGCGATGATAGTTAAAGGTGTTTGCTGTATTGCTCTTTGCCGCGTTAGCTGTAGTGATGTTGAAAGTCTTATTTTCATCCCAGGAGCTCAGTGCTTCATTTATGAGACAGGTGGCTTTAGCTTGTGTAATGAGAAGTAACTCGGGGCTGCTGGAATGTTCCTTCCTTCCTTCTGCCGCTGGAGAAGGGCCAGAATCGTTCACTTCCTCGGTTTGCAGTGCAGTCATAACTCCATCCCACAGCTGCAGGACTTCAGAGAGAGGGATTTGCTTTATTTTTTTTCCATAACTCGTGCTAGAAATGTGTCTTGGTGGGTTCTTGTTTGTAGTTTTGTAGCATCAGTTCTGATGTGTGCAGATAAATAGCAAATTATCGCTCCTCTGCAACGAAGCTTGGAAATTCAGCACTTGATTGCAAGTCTGATTTTGTGCTGCCCATAGCAGCCGTCTAGTTGTCTGGTCCATACTTTCCATGCCTTCATCTTATCCAAGGCAGTGCATTCCACATCCTTCCATACAGATGCTCCGGTCTTGCTGTCCTGACTTAGATCACATAGGGGGAACTATTAAATTGTGTTTTTATTATTCACCTCTAAAGACAATCACACTGCACAAAAGGTCTATGACCAATGCATTATTTATTTAGACAGTTTTGTATACCACCTTATCCTTCAATCAAAGTGGTCGCAACACAATTGGGGGATACATTTAACACGAGGTGATATGAGACACATACACTAATACTTACAGGGAACATGGGCAATGGAAGGTTAAGTGGCTTGCCCAAGACCACAAGGAGCACCTGTGGGACTAGAAACCCCAGTCCTTCTGGCCCAAGGTTGCCGTCCTCTAGTGAGATTTGAACCCCCGACCTTCCGGCCTGAGGTACCTTGCCCCAACCACTAGGCCACTCCTCCCTATTATTGCGCAACTTGCCTGAGGATGATGCTCTTCTTCTGCCTTTTCTGAAATGTCCCTTTACATTCATCAATATCTGCACAACAGGAAATGAATTCATACTTCATTGGTATAACCCATGTATCATAGGTAGAATACAGAGCGGACGTGCACTCATGCAGGCTTCCTGGCATTGGTCCAAATCATTATCTACCTACTTTAGGACGGAGAAGGAGAATACTGCAGGTATCAAGATCTTCCTCCTCTCTCAAGTTAAAAATAAACGGTCCATAAATGGTCTGCACAGTCCTAGTAGCCCTCCAATAAGGTACCACATTGCAACTCTTCCAGGCAGAAGAATGACTGGGTAGTTTAGCCAAATTAACATTGTCATCCGATATTTCTGTAAATTTACCAATAGAATAGGAGGTTTGGGTTCACGGAGGTAGTTTAAAAATGCTAATAATGGCATTCTTTTAAAAATAGGGGTAGGGGGGAGGAAGGTGGTATAAATGTTGTTTTACTGCGGCATGTCGACATTCCACAAAGCAGTGAAGCAAGATCTGTTAGCTTAAGTAGGCTGAGCGTGGAGCAGTGGGTCAGGGACTTTTTTTCTGAGAGGTAATCCTCCATGCCACACAGGTACAAAGAAGTGACTTTAGGCAGCAGTTGCACACAAGTATAACTTCTTTCCGAGATAAGAACTAGAAACTTTTATCTTGGAAACCAAAGGCATAGTTGTCTGAGCTAAGACATGGGTGCTGATAAGGTGCTAAAGATGACCCCTGACGCTTGTTGGCTAGCAGGAGCCTGGGTGTAAGGGCTTTTGTGACATGCAATCCAGATTCCGTGGCTTGTGTTTATTTTTAGTATGGTAGGGAAATGCACGTGTTCTACCTAAGAGTGGTAATTTGTGTAGTAGTTTTTAGGGTTGTTCTGAAATGAGAGAATTCTGTCTCTGAGGTATATGTTTGGTATACATGTGTTATTTTACAGTGTGGTGATCCTCATTGGTCAGAATATTTTAGGAGAAATGTGGTAGAAGATACATGCAGGCCATTTACCTGAATCCCAGTAGCTGAGTGAGATAGGATAGGATGGAGTCCGTTGGCCTCATTTACTAAGCCCTGCAAGTTTTGTTCAGAATAGTCTCAAAACTTAAATGTAGAGAGTTTTCCAAAATTAACAAGTAGCAACCGCAATTGATAATTGGAGTGGAGGAGTGGCCTAGTGGTTGGGGCAAGGTACTTCAGGCCGGAAGGTCGGGGGTTCAAATCCCACTAGAGGACAGCAACCTTGGGCCGGAAGGACTGGGGTTTCTAGTCCCACAGGTGCTCCTTGTGGTCTTGGGCAAGCCACTTAACCCTCCATAGCCCATGTTCCCTGTAAAATAGTTATCTCCAAGTTATAATGCCCTGTTCAATGTAATTTCAGTTTGTTCGATGTAAACCGCACTGATGCAGAATAGCGCGGTATATAAGAGAATGTAAATAAAAAATAAATAAATAAAATAAAATAAATAAATAAATAAAATAAAAGAGTTTAGCAGTAGGCTCCTAAAATGCAATAATAAGCAGGGTTATATGTATTCATTTTCTTCTTCGCTGTGAAAAAAATTGGCTTAGATATTATGCACTATATTGGTGCAGTATCCAAAGAAAATCCCATGGCGTGGAGCTTAAGTAATGTTGAACTTTAAACTAAGAAATGTAAACGTAAGAGAGGGTTCAAATAATTTGTGATCCTGTCTCTGCTTACAGTGAAGAAATGTGTCCTGGTAAAATGGAAAGAACCTGAGGCTTCAAAATGTGGAAATCACTTTTGATTTTGACTGTCTGTATAGGCGGGAATGAGGGAGAATGTATGGTCAGGGAACACACGTTTTATGTTTACATGTTTTATAATCTGTACATAGTTTCAAAAATACGTTATATGTAACTCAACATGTATATAGTTAAAATATTGTTCCATGTAAAGTATACGGAAATATACTCATTTTTGTTCAATGTAAACCGCCCCTGATCTCTGGAAGGGGCGGTATAGAAGAAACTGTTATAAATAAACATGCAGGAGTGTAAACGTTTTATTAATGCATGAAAATTATCTGACCAAATTTACAGCAAGCATTTAGAGAGTAAATTTTATATAGCTCTTTCCGTGTGGGTAGACGGCACATTTAAAGGGGTAATTTTACGAGGGGGCACATACTTTAAATGGCAAAGTACGTGTCTATTTTGCTGATATTTTAGTAATTAACTCATATATGTGACCACATAGACATGCATCATTGACACGCATTGATATAATGGCGCATGCTTTGCTGGGGGGCGTGCACATGGGAAGTTTGGCCAGCGTGCACAAGTACACAGATTATACAATGCTCTTGTGTGCTTGAAGAACATAGGTGCAGTCATCTACACCAGTTTATGGCTTTTGTAAATGTCCATGCCTTAACTTTAAGCAGTCTCTACCATTTGCACTAGTATTTTCTAAAGACAAGTAGATGTCTACTTGTCTTTATACAATGGGTTTAACATAGACACCTTAAAACACACTTTAATTAGGCACCCCCTTTTAAAATTACCCTAGTGGAGGGTAATTTTAGAACAGAGTGCCTATATGAGAAGGCCTAAAGGGTGCCTATTTGTTTTGTATAGGCAACATAGGCACCTTTTATAAAACACTCTCGGAACCATCCTCAGTAGTGCAGTGATGCTGGTGCAGACATTGACATCTACTCCGAAGTTGGTGTAAAGCATGCTTGTACCCTACATGTATGCTCGCCCATTTTCTAAAATCTTGGCACACATTGCAACTCCTCGCCTGCTTTGCCCATACTACTTCCCCTGGAAAGCCTACACACGATATTGTAGGCATGCATACATTACGTACAGCCATCTCTATGTGCACTTCTAAAGTCCTTTCTTAGATTTCAGTGGCTGGAACCGGCCAGGTCAAAGCAGTATGACTGTGAGAGCGAGAAAGTAGGGCTGCATGTCTACCTGTTGTGTACCTGCAGTGTACTGTTGAATAACGGACAAACCAGAGATATTGCCAAGGCTAAAATCATTAATTATGTCAATCAATGCGTCACTGTAGGAAAGCATGTGGAGCCCAGAGTCCAAGGGTTGCAGACTGCAGGGTGATGAACTCGTACGGTTTAACATCTGGAAGGAATGCTGGTATGAATAAATGTTACCTGTACACTAGGTCAACTAAAATTGACTTACGTGTACAGATACTATTTACAACAGCAAAAAGAAGTTTCTGCCAAGATTAGCTTTTGATTGCTCATTAAGTACACAAATACTAATGTTAAGTGGGCTGACAGCAGATTGAGCTCACAATAATAGTACTTTGCAAACGGAAGTGACACTGTAAAATTACTCCAGCTGCTTTAAAATTTGTTTACTAAAAGCTGCACCAGGACCGAAAGAACCTGTCAAACGTTAGCAAGGATGCAAATTCGCATTAGGCTGCTTGAAAGTTGATTTGTAGGCCTACTTGCAATCCCATTTCATTAGAACTGAGGCTACTGTGAACATAGACTAGCATGTAAAAATCGCGGCGTCGTTCAAAAAATGGATTTTGAGAATTGCCCTAGCACTGACTACATTTCTTAAGCAGAAACAAGAGTAAGCCAAAGAAGTACAGTTTTTCTGTCATTTCTGAGTGGTCCATGAGGTTTCTTGTTAAAAAGAGAAACACATTATAAACTGCAATGAAAACTTAATTAAAATACTCCGTTAGCAAATTTAAAGAAGCTAAACCTGTTTGGCTATTCTACGAGTGTGATTCTGCAGAACCAGTGTTGTTGTTTGTGAATTGTCTCAGACGTGCTTTGCTGGCTTTGAATTTTTTGTCTCTGTTCAAGCTCTCATTGAATTTTGTTGCCTGCGCCTTGACAATCGGGTCGTTGAGTAGAATTCTATCTTGCTATTCCTGTGTTAATCACTTAATCGTGGCCCTGTTCAACGTTGTATGCTTTCGCTCTAGACCTTCGGTGGAATTGACATCCTTCTCGAAGTCCGTAATCCGTAGTGTTGACTCAGAAACGCCAAACTTCTGAGAAACGGAGGCCTGGATGTCATCACCGTTCTCCTTATCTACAGCCGCCAACTTATTGTTGATAGTGTCAGCGCATTGGTGTTTTGAAGCTAACTGTTGTACCCATTATAACTCGATGCAGTTTATTGCTGAAAAACGCTTCACTACTATCTTCCAGGAATTACACAGATGGGAAGTTCTTTAAACTGCAAATGTGACAAAACAGTAAAGGAAATTCACCTGGTTTTGTATCTATTTAGGTGACGACATCTTCAAAATAATACCTGACCACGTGACTCCACACAGTGATTACCACGTGCTAAATATGCATGTTTACAGTTGCCACGTGTTAATAAGTCCGCATTTTATATGCATAAATATAGAAATGTTCTTTATTTGATTGCTGTGGAGATGTAATGCCGAGTGAGTTTTGCATTTATCATAGAATTTTTGCACTCTTCAGTAAAAAGTGTTGAATGTGGAATCTGCCTTTCTGTGAGAGAGAATCTTGCCATGAGGCTTTTGCACCTGATGAACTTGTTATACTGACACTTCTCATGCCATTGTTCTACGTTGCATTGCCTTGGGAGCTGAACTCTGGGCCAAATACCGAATTCTGTTTTACAGACGAGGGACAGACGTGTGAAGATCTCCAGGGATTTAGATTTTTGTGCCCTCTTCAGGGCTGTGCTGTTCGTTATTCCATGCAAGTAGGAATACGTTGTATTTCGAAGCTCAATAAGTCTTTTGACATTTTAAATAACAAATGACTGGAGTGAAGAGCCTGTCGGAGGTAATTTGAGCTGGCTTACATGTTGGTGCAGGCTGCCGGCTGGCTTGTTGATTCATTTCCCCCACGTGTGAGTGGGAAGTCTAGACGTCCTTCTTGGATTCATGAATACTTTCATGGGTTACCAGACACTGCTCGTTTCCAGCCTAAACTTGCATGACCAACTTCTTTTTGTTAACAGCGTTATGCTTTTCTTGCAGTTATGCAACCGCCGTTCCTCCTTTCGAGGCCAAAGTGAAGAATAAACATTACCAGATTAACAATCCCCTTGACTAAACTACTGTACAGAGTGCTGTGGCATAGGGGATTCAATATTTCCTGCCTGTTGGAGTTTCTAGTAGGGGTGTGCAGGCCAAAAATATTTGTTTTTAGTTTCCTGTGTTTGTGTTATGAAATTTTTCATTTTATTCTGTTTTTGAATTTCATGGGGAGGAATTGGGGGGGGGTAGTGTCATCCACAGTGCACAATATTACCAAATAGTAGCAGAGGGTAACTCAAGTAACTGTGGTTTCAGTGCCTGATCACAAAGCCAACCTTTCAACCAAATATCACAAAAAGTTTAAGAGTTTTGATTAGGGTTTCTTTTACGAATGTATCCTTATGTACATTGATACTAACATCAGCGATTTAAATGACTTACTATCTACCTGGAACTCAACTATTGCTAGAGCAACCGCACTACAAACACCTTAGCATAACAAAAGACAAAATAAAGCAAAACAACGGTATTCATAAGAAATAAGAAGCTTGAAAAGACATTTGAGGAAGTTAGAACGCACACCGAGAATCTCTAACTCTCCTGAGGATCGAATAATATACATGAACACACTCCATGCTTACTGTGATTCCATAAATAATAATAAGAGGGAACACCACACAAATATCCTATTGAAATCTCTAAATCGGCCAAGAGAACTATTCGAAATAGTGAAATCTTTGACCAATCCCCCAAAGGACAGTACTAATAACTAGATAATAAATCCTCAAGTTTTGCCAAACTACTATATGAACAAACTGAAACCATTGAATAATCATTCCTCTGACTGCACCTACCAACACAATATGCACCAAGATACGGTCAGAGTTTTATCAAGTATCTCTAAACTACTTACACAAATCATAACAAATATCAATACAACAACATCCAGCTTAGACCCATGCCCAGTGCGCTAGTTGAAAGTCGCATGTGAGGAGCTTGCACTAGTTATACTTAATATGGTTAGCATGTGAGGAGCTTGCACTAGTTATACTTAATATGGTTAGAATGTCACTCACTCAGGTCTCATGCCTAAAGACCTAAAACAAGCTATCATGCGTCCTATATTAAAACAAAAATAATCTGCATTATGGATTGGAGCCTCAACACTAAATATCATAGTGAAGAAGTGTGTCTCTAAGCCCAGCTTGCATTTTTGTGGGAGTGTTCTACTTGAAGATGAGCAGGTAGAGACTATGAAGAAAAAAGCTGACTGTGTTGCGGACTTTAAGTATCACATGCAACACAAGCGGTATAAACAGAAGGCATCCATGCATTGATTGCGGAGAACAGGACGATGCATGATGAGTGAACACAGTGGATAAATATCATGGTGTTCCTAATTTTAGTGCCTTTTTTTTATATGCTAGCAGAGGATTTTGTAATGAATTTTAAAAAAATGGGAGCAAGTGATCCTTGAATAGTAAGGGGGTGATGTGGTCAAATCTTCAAGCAGAACACAAAAGCCAGATAGCAGTGTTCTGGATAACTTGCAAGCGTTTTAATGTTTGAAGCTCTTAAGTCCAGAATAGATGATATTGCAGTAATCCAGTTGTGATGTCATGAGAGCATGGATTAAAGTCAAGCTTGTCTAAATAAGAACATAAGGGGTGGAATTATTGCAAAGTTTAAAAGGCAATCTTGATGCAGAAATTTGGGCCTCAGATGTTTGTTTGTGGTCAGTACCGATACCGAAATACTGAAGGTCTCAACCAGAATAACTGAGATGTCCTGTATTGATAGAATAGACGGGCAAACAGGTTACCTGGATTACAAGTCGTAAATTTAAGATTTGCTAGAATTTAATTTGAGACAGTTATTTTGTAGCCAAGTATAGACAGCATCAAGGCATTGATTCATCTCTGTTAAATCCGGGACAAGCAGTATAAAGGAACAAAAGAATTATCATCGGCATAATAGAAGCTGCTAACACCTTAATGTTGAACCAAAGCAGCTAGGGGACTAAAAGATATAAACAAGAGGGGGCAAGAACCAAGCATGTATTTTGATACTGTACATGTGAATATTTGCACCTACTCTTCAGTAGGCATAACGCCCATGTCTGCAATGTAGGTAAAACTTTTAGACTAGTATTTTATAAAAGCAAACTAGGTGCCTTTTAGCCCACTTAATATAGGCACCCTGTTATAAAATAACCCTCCACCAGCCCACAGAAGCTCCCTTCTTAAGGCTCACTCAGGACAGACATTTCTTTACAGAATGTCATATGCTTATGTGAACTGCAGTCCATTTTTATTTGAACATGTTTTGGATTCGAGTGGCCTTCGTACTACACACACTTTAGTGCAGCTTCTTATGAAGAGAGGTAAACGATCGGTGATTTCTTTGAGGAAGGAGGGCAGGAGATGTGCATTTTTCTGGTTAGGGGCTCTTAACTCCTAGACTCTTACTCCAGTGCAGTCCCTCCCACTTCCCCAAGACTTCTGTTCACCCAGCTGAACCTAGGGTATCAAGAAGAGGGTTTTTTTTGGGGAGGGTGTTCTGCTGCTCTTCTCCATAGGACTTATCGGTGTCCTGTTCCCAGAAAGCTGCACTGTGACTGCGTATCCAATTTCTTCCTGAAGAATGATGATGATAAATAATTGCAGAGGTTCTCTTATTATGAAAATCTGTCACAGCTTTGTAACAACCATAAAGAATATAACAACCTATGCAGCAAAGCTCAAAAAGACTAGAATCACAACCATACTTAGGAAATGGCTCAACCGTCCTAGAGAATTTATTCTCGATGGTGTCCCAAATGACCAATGAACCCACCTCAGCCAACACAGCATTCAACAAAATGCAAATTAATCCCCAAGTTATGGCCGACTTCCTCTACAACAAGCAGAGCACATCTATATTACAGCACTGTACAACTGCAGCAACAGAACAGCACAGCAAAAAGTCACCTATGGAACAAATTCAATCATAATCCACCATAGCCACACCCCTCCTCTAGAAACCTTCGTATCCTAGTGCCTATCCGTAGATTGTTCATAAGCTATTCCTCAAAGCTTACTGTTATATATGTAAATAGTTGTTTTGCATGTTTCCCTAAGTTATCCAAGTTGTACTTCCCTGTTCTCTGTAAAAACTGATATTGTTACTTATGGTTCCTTGTTCCATGTAAACCGCGCTGATACTAAAGAGTGCGGTATATAAGAAAGTAAAATAAATAAATAAAATAAATAATAATCAAAAGAGAATTACTGGATATCATCAACAATATAAATACCACATCACCACCTCTGGACCTATGCCCTGTAATATGGTTAAAAATCCTATGCAGTCAATTTGCTCAGACCATCCTAAAGATAGTACACACTTGAGCAAGCCTCAATACGCCCCATCCTAAAAAAGGCTTCACTAGAAGCAACAAGCCCCAGTTCATACCGACCAATTGTCAGCATCCTGTTTTTGGCCAAAATAATGCAAAAAGTTATACAACAGCAGCTTCAAGACCATATTGACCTGCACGCCCCTCTGGACCCACAGTAACATGGCTTCCGCCTTCACCATGGCATTGAAACATTGTTAACGGAGCTCTTCAGTAGACTCATCATCGGCTTAGATAAGCCTTGGCAGTGCTCATCTACCTATAAGATCTGCCATACTGGGTCAGACCAAGGTCCATCAAACCCAGTATTCTGTTTCCAACAGTGGCCAATCTAGGTCATGTGTCTCTTGGGGAAACTGCTAGGTACATAAGTTCCACAATGCTTGTACTGGATATCGGTACTGCATTTGACTCAGTAGCACATCACATCATGCTAGACAGATTCACCAGCATCGGTTTAACAGAAGGCACATTAAAATGGTTCTCATATTATCTCCTGGACAGAACTATGCAAGTAAAGATCAGTACCACCAACTCAAAACCCTTTAAATTAACCCAAGGTATCCCTCAAGGATCAGCTCTCTCTGGATTATTATTCAACTTATACATTCAACCCATCTGCAACCTACTAAGAAATTGGAACATGCACTTTCAGCTCTACGCAGATGATATCATGTTTTACATGCCATTCCATACCACCAACCTGATTTTCATGATCATATCTGACGCCTTCATCACAGTTACAAACTTCCTTGCAGACATAAACCTTACAGTAAACAAAAACCAAACAGAAGCCCTACTCATTTTCAGAGATCAAGAATTTAAGCCCCCACAGAAGATCATTATACATGCATTGGAAATTTTAATAAAGCAAGAAATAAAGTACCTAGGTATAACCATTCATAGCAGCCTCAACATGTGTGAACGCATTAAAAATACAGCAAGAATATCGTACTGGAAGATTCTCAAGCCCTATGACACTTGCTAGAGTACAATGATTTCAGATCTGTAGTGCAAGCCGCCATCACACTCCACCTGGACTACGTAAACATTACCAAGGAATCCCCAAACATGCTCTATATCCACTACAGCTAGTAGAAAATACTGCCGCCAGAATATTAACAGCCAGTGCAAACCGACAACACAACACAGCGACAACAATCCTGAAAAGTCTACATTGGCTTCCAATATCGCAACAGACAAAACACTACAAAATCCTCCACAATCTCTCAGCTCCCTGCCTCAATGCTCAGATCACAAAAGCATCCTCTACAAGACCAAGACGGGCTATAAACCAGAATCTCCTGATCATCCCCCCTATCAAGACCAAGACTACACAATGGACAAGTAGCAGGGCGTTCTCACTGTATGCTCCCACAATGTGGAACTCCCTGTCTGAAGCCATCGGAGCTGCAGAATCAACTAAAGATCTGAAAAAAACTATTAAAAACGCACCTATTCAAGGAACACTATGGACCTTATAAAAATACCTAACTACAGTGTCCCCATAATATCATGATCATATCAAATCAACCCCCCACAATTATCCCCCTCTGTAATATAAATGTTCCACCCACATATTTGACCCTCTGTTGAACCGTGACCTACTCCTCTCCCCCTTGTTAACCCAATATTTATCTCCAAGTTATTTCTCCCTTATTGTAAAACAAATCCATTGAGATTATGTTGTGGTGATTGATGTAAAACCGCCTTGGACAAAGGCGGTATAGAAAAACTGTTAAATAAAAAGGAAAGTTTATTACCTGTGGGCAAAAATGAAAGCAGAGCTCAGAAAATGGGATAAGAACTGGTGCCTCAAGTATGAATTTGACTATATGATGTACTTTACCCATGATATTATTATAGAATTTTTTGTGGCTATTTTTTCTTCTTTTTTTTTGTTTTTTTTTGTTTTAATTTCAAGTATAGAAACTTACTCAGGCTGGGGGAAAAAAATGATTTTCTTTTCTCTCTAGTTTCTAATTACGATTATTTATTTTAGCAAGGAATTTTCTCAAAACTGGCTGAAATTCTGAAAAGCTCCCTTTTACCTTGTGGGCAGAAAGATGACCAAGTTCATCAGTTGGTAAGTATCTAAATCCCCTTTTTACGTTCCTCTTGTTTCATGTGTTTCACAGTGAGGCTAGACACTGATATATATCCCAATAATTAAACAAAGGAGCTTTTTCTTGTCAAGTTTTGCTGGGTGCCATTATTGTATAACACCTAGATGGCTCTCACAAGATGCCCACTACTATTGAACCACAGAAGGAGGAAAAATTAAATATTCACTCTGGGTATCTTGATCTTCTAGACTGTGTGCATTCTTAGCCTCAGAATTAGGACTAATGATGGTGGTAGTGATAGTGCGGTATCTTCAGGTGTAGGCCACAGAAGCTAATGGGGAAAACCTTTGTCTGTTATGTAGATCCCTGGAAATAATGTACTGCTATGTATTCACCATAAACTCTGCATTTTAAATCAAGAGGGCTGACTGTGATCATGTGAAAAATTAAAAGAAAGACGAATCCCTGACTTACAAATAAGGTTAATTCCTACCATGTTATGCACAAAACTAACCTGTGTCGAGACCCTGCACCAAGAGAGCAGTTTCTTGGAGAGGTCTATTGCAGGCAACTAGTTTTCACCAGAACTTGTAGGTGGATTGGGCCTGTGCTTGGCGGTCTTGGAAATCCAATTTTACTGCTTGCTACTCTAAAATTCATTAACGTCAGCATAGAATGCACTGAGGGGTCTCTTCCTGGTGGTGATAGATTTTTGAGCAACCTGCATTCTTTGTGGGGTCTTTGAGCAGATGCACACCCTTAGAGCTCATGATCAAACCCCCCAGGTGCACGGTTCTCAGTCTCAGGACCATCCTACAATGAACATACTAGGAAGAGTTTGGGGGGAGGGGATGGCAGTTCTGTTACACTTTGGGAATGAAGGCTTGGGTGGCCAGGATCCCAGCCTTGGTTCCAACTGATCTAGAAGAAGGAGGAATTGCTGGGCCAGAAAAAGAAAATGTAAGGAACCTCCTTCCCCTGCCGTTACTGAAGGGCTTCCATCACTATCCTTTAATTTTCAAATTTGCTCCTTCGGCTAGATCATGGTTGCTCTGCGTGTGCTTTATATGTACTGTAATGCCTGTAAGTTGTCGTCTTTGCATTTATTTGATGTAATTTTGGCATTTATCTGTAGTCTTTTTAGAACCGTCTAATCATTGACTTCAGGATGGAGTTTGCCCTTTACATTTTAGTTAATTCTTTAAGTTTGTTGCATACGTCAAATTTTTTTTAATGTTCTATATTTTGGACCAATTCCTGGTTTGCTCGCAAGAAGCGAGCACATTTGTTTATAAAAATGGTGGCTTTTTCCCTGTTAAAGGAATAGACAGCTTTGACAGCAAATATGCATTGTCAACCCCTTCGCTAAGCACAATGTGCAGGCGCTCCCACACTCCGCCCCTATCCTGCCCAATTTCCTCCCTGTCATGTGTTAAGCAGATAGCATGGAATTAATTCCACGCTGTCTATTTAGTACGCTTGATATCTACTATTGCAGCACATTAGAGCATCCTCAAGCCTGTGTTAGGAGCTAGCGCAGTTTAGTAAACATACCGCTAAGGCTGGTATATGCCACCATGATCTTGAAGAAGCCACTAGGTAAGGAAAGTAAGGGCTAAATAAAGAAACACAGTTAAAGCCAGGTACAGTGGCCTGACTGATCCGGTCACCTGGGGAGACATTGTGGCAAACGAGTTAGAAAATGCAGGGCTGGTGTTGCTCAGATTGACCAGCAAAGGATGAATGCGTCTGGAAATGCTGTGGGGATCGTCAACAAGTAGCGATAGTAAAAGCAGAAAGGTTCAGGCACTACTGAAAAGGAAAAACATTTAAACAGCCCTTACATAAACCAATGTTGCAGTTAGCATGGGGGCACTTAACGCTACCTCAATGGGTGGGGTTAAGTGCATCCGTATTGCCGCCACTGCGGTATCTGCTGGGTCCATGCTATACATGTCCCCAACAGGTAACGCATGATTTTTGCACGTATCGCATGTTGATTTCTACAGTAAATGTGTGAAATCTGCAAAAGCCTAACACACTTTCGTAAACATACCCCTTAATCTCATTTCTAACATCTTTCCAGTGATTTGTGGTGATTAAAGTTAATGTGCTTTTCAGCGGTGGGGAAGGAGTCATATTAAAAAGGAACTTAAAAAAAATCAGTCTTCTCATTTTCATTTTTGCATGTCCTACGCTGATCAGTTGCTTTTGTTTGTTTTTCTTGCCTTCCCCCTCTTCCTACGGTAAGGATGTTGGATTTCGGCTCGACTCTCTCTCTACCATCCTGCAACAGGAAGCTCTCCTGCAAGAGGATGTGGAACTGATCGAGCTACTCAACCCCAGTATCCTGTCAGCTGGGCAGGCCCAGCAACCGGAAAGTGGACACCTTCCGACCCTACGCTCCCTAGCAACCCCTAATATTTGGTACTGTCCAGAGAGTGCCTGTTCTATTGCTGTTTGCACAGATGCTCATCGTGCTTTCTCATCTTGGGGGGGCACTGCGGAGAGATTTCGCCAGACACCTGCACTCGCAGGTCCCTGATTGTTGGGTTGGTACGCGGGTACAATGCATTGAAGGCTAGCATTTTCAGGGACCTGTCTTTTCATTTTTCATCGCCACTAGGAAGCATCAGTAACAAGGCAGGAGAAGTGACATGAAAGGGAGAAAGAGGGCAGGTGTAAAATTAGGAAAACCAACTAATTTGGGAGACCTACCAAATGCTGTGTTTTGTTTTTAACGAAGGTGTGATTGCAGGTGCAAAGCGGCTGAGGCAGCAGCTGCAGCATTAGCTACTGTGAATGGGGCCGGGGAAGTGATGAAATGTGCACAAAGTGAACGCAGTTGTCACACTTCCGACAGCAGTTTGGTTTTAAACGTACTGTTCTAGTTGCCATTGAGGAACTGTCACATAGGTGTCGTTTTCTATTGCCCCTGAGTAACCATGTGTTTACTACCGCTCGTAGGTAATAGAAGCCTTCGCTCCTTGGCCATCATGGGGTCTCTGGGGCACACCATGTGAATAGTTGGTTCCTGTTTCATTTCCAAGATTGAGTCTTCCGTAGCCCAGGTCATTTGGTTCTGCTGCGGAGGCTGTCACAAGCTCTACGCTCAAGTGCGTTATAGTCACTGTTAAGAGTGGCACCTAATAGCTGAATTTGAAGTCCATGATGCAGGGGTCCAGTTCAAGCCTGATGCGTGGTTCTCAATTTCGGGACCATTGCTACAGTGACTAGATTAGGAAGAGTTCAGGGGGAGAGGGGCAGGGAAAGAGGTAACAGTATTAAACTAGGGGAAGATCCCCAGGTAGTTGTGAATGCAGGCTTGTAGCACCACGATTTCAGCTCTGGTTCCATGTGAACTGGAAAGAGACTGAGGAGGAACTACTGGGCCAGAAAAAAGTAAGAAACTTCACCCACCCAGTCCCATCTCTTTAGCCTTCTGGTATATCCTGTCATTAGTTAAAGGTTTCCGGAATTATCCTTTAAAGTATGATATGTGCTTCAGGAAAGATCATGAATTGGTAGTTACAGTTGTTGTCAACATTATTGGCACCCTTACATTTTAGATATGTTGTGTATGGTATCTTGAGAAATAAGTGGAAATGTGCCAACTGTAGGCCGTATACAACAAAAAAAAAGATGTCTGCAACTTAGATGCAGTAATTTCTGAGAAAAGAAATATGACTTGGGCAGGATTAGTGGCACCCTTTGCTAATATTTGGTTGCACAATTCTTGGCAATGATGACAGTCTCCAAACGTTTCTTGTAGCCTTCTATAAGTTGCGTACATCTGTCTGCCGATTAGTTTCTCCCACTCTTCAACTGCAGTTTGTTCCAGCTCATGAATGTTTCCAGGATTCCTTTTACCAGTGGCAGATTTGAGCTTTTTCCAAAGGTTTTCAATTGGATTGAGATCAGGACTCATTACTGACCAGTTTAAAATGGTGCATTTGTTTTCTTTTAACGATTCTTTTGTACTTTTGGATTTATTTATTTATTTGCAGTCTCTTTTATACCGCGCTATTCGACATCAGTGCAGTTTACAATGAACATAAGAGTTGCACATCTCAATTTCGTGATTTATGCTTACAGTGAAACAGGTATAATAACTTGGGTATACATTAAACAGGAAAATTAAACTTGGGTATGCATTAAGCAGGTATAACAGGTAAAATAGGATATAAATAACCAGTCCCTTAATAAGGAGACACGATGAATAAATACAGTCTACTTTATGCAACAATATAATGAGTTATGCGGCACTGCATAAATTTCTCATGGTGGTTGGAGGGGAAGGTGTGATTGCGAGTGATCAGTCTGGGAATGTGACGTGCATGAGTTTGAGGTGCTGCATTGAGATGTGAGAGTGGGTGGGTGTGGGGGGAAGACTGCAACATCGTAGTGATGAAGAAAGAGGTGACATTTCAGTGCCTTCCTAAATTGGGAGAGTTCACTGATGGTTCTGATAGTTGCTGGTAGTGCGTTCCAGTAGGATGGAGCAAAGAAGGAGAAGACTCTGGATCTAGTGAATTGAGAACACTTTGTGCTTGCCTTAGGTAATATGAGAGTATTTGCGGCATTCGATCTCCTTGCTCGATTGGGAGGTGTGATTGAAATTAGGTCAGTAATGGCAGTAGCAGGGTATTTCTTGATGGCTTTATGGGTCATAATTAGGATCTTGAATGAGATCCTGGCTTGTATGGGTAGCCAGTGCAATTGTTTTAGTATTGGGGTAATATGAGAACTTCTTGAGGCTCCATGAAGGATTCTTGCAGCTGAATTCATTGCAAGTTGTAAGGGGTTAGTCGTGCACTTAGGTAGACCATACAAGATCGCATTGGCATAGTCAAAGTGAGGCATTATTAGAGCCTGAAAGACAGTTCGGAAGTCATCAGGCTCTAACAGTTGACGCAGATTGCGGAGGGTCCGGATTTTATGGTAGACCGACTTTGTTATGTTTTTGATATGAGCCTTCATATTAAGTTGCTGATCAAGCGTTACACCTAGGTATCTTACTGTAGTCTTGCATATGATCTCTGCGTCGCGAACCTTGATAGACAGGGGTGGAGTAAAAGCCGGATTCCTGGTGACGAAGAGGGCTTCTGTCTTTTTGAAATTTAACTTAAGCATTTGTGCATTTAGCCAGTCTGTGACAGCATCAAAGCACCTTATAAGTGGGGATAGTTCAAGATGTTCTGTCGAAATTGGCATGTACATCAAGACGTCGTCAGCATAGACCAGGCAGTTGATATTAAATGATTGGATGAGATCACAAATGGGTTGCATATAGACATTGAATAGCAAGGCGGATAGAGATGAGCCCTGTGGAACACCTTTAGTTTGGGGGAAGGAATCTGAGTTGGAGGGGCCAGAACGGACATGTTGCCAGCGATCAGTGAGGTATGAAGCGCACCATGACAAAGCTGAAGCGTGAACTCCCTTCTCTCTGAGGCGTAGCAGGAGAACTTCGTGGTCTACGGTGTCGAATGCGTCGGCAATGTCCATGAAGATTAGTGCAAAGCCTTGTCTGATGTTATCGAGACCTAAGGTTATGGTGTTGAATAAGGTTGTGAGTAATGTTTCAACACCATGTGCTTCGCGAAATCCATGCTGGCAGGGATGCAGGGGTGCATTAGTATCTATGTGATCTTGTAATTGGCGTTGGGTAATCTTTTCAATGATTTTCGATAGGAGAGGTATGCCTGTAGGATTCCATCATCGAAGGGTCCAACATACTGTTTTTTAGGAGTGGTCTGATAGCCGTCTGTTTCAGGCTTCGAGGGAATGTTCCAGTAGAGAACGATACATCAATCAATTTGGATAGGAATGGGCTGAGCTCGGCACTCAGGGCCTTTATCCAGGGAGCTGGACACTTGTCCTGTTGGAGGACCCATGGCCTTCAATCCAGACCTAGCTTTCTGACACTAGGTAGCACATTTCATTCCAAAATACCTTTGTAGTCCTCTGACTTCATGATTCCTTTAATACGTTCCAGGCCTCCAGTTCCTGAGGCAGCAAAACAACCTCACAACATTTTGGAACTTCCACTATATTTAACTGTAGGACAGGTGTTTTTTTTCCTTATAAGCTTCATTTCTTTGCCTGTAAATGTATCGCTGGTCTGCATTGCTAAAGAGCTCGAGTTTGGTTTCATCTGTTCACAGAGCATTTTCCAAGAATGTGGTTTCTCATGATGGGTTTAGGCAACAATCAGGTGTGCCTTTTTATGTCTGTCTTTGAGCAGTGGGGTCTTCCTTGGCCTTCACCCATGAAGTCCTTCTTTGTTTAGTGTGCGGTTATGGTGCGGGTTGAAACCAGATTGCTCCAGGTCAGCCTTAAGCTCTTTGGATGTTGTACGTGGTGTTTTTCCAACAGTTCACACTAGCATTTGAAGACTTCTTGGATTCATTTTCCTCTCTCCACCGTGCCCTGAGAGGTTCTTGACAGTTCCATGAGCAGAAAATGTCTTAATAACATTGGCACAGGAATTTCAGAGTCTTTGGAGATGGCTTTGTACCCCTTTGAAGTTAGATGTTTGATAATGGCTTTTCTGACTGTCTTGGGTAACTCTCTCTCTCTTGTCTTCACCATTGTGAAAATGGTTCAGGGAATGAACGTGACGATTTTAAGCATTAGAGCCTCATTCATTGGTTGATTCAAGTCATGTGAGCACTGACAATCACAGGTGCATCTAATTTTACTGCAATGGGAATGCGCTTCTTTTGTTCAAACTGATTTGCATTGTTTGTAAGGGTGCCAATAATCAGGTCCCAATTTTTATACTATTTTCTTTTTTAATTGGTCTTGATTTGATTCTTTTATGTCTCTAATATGTGTGCATATATAGTCCAAAGCCATTTCACTGGCCACTTTATTTTAGGAGATATTGGACATTAAGGGGTTACTGCAAGGGTGCCAATAATGTTGACCACAACTGAACACGATGAGTTGCTAAGCACCAATTGAAGGCTCTAGTAACCTAGTGATGGCAGGAAGGAGGTATGGGTTGTGGGTTTTGTTTGTTTTGTCTTTTGGTTGGACTTTTTTTACATATAAATAAACTACCTTAAAACAAATTCTCAAAGTAGAGAAAATTTTCTAGATAGTTTTAAGGAAGTTGCTCCCAAAGCACCGCACCACTGTTCTGTCGACAGGTAAGTCTCGTCTCCTAATAGCTGCTAATTCAGTTCAAGTCTCTGAATAAAAATATATGGTAACTAAAAGAACAATGCGGTTTAAAAATACTGAGTGGAATCTGTGTCATTACTTTAATAATGTCCATCTTGGCCAACCATAGCAGCCCATCTTCATAGTCTCTACCTGCTCATCTTCTGCTTTGGTTTAATAAGTGCAGATTAAGGCCCCCGGGCCTGTTACCATCCTCCTTCAGTGTAATAATCACAGGAATCTTCTCCCTTTTACGCAGGGATGTATCGGTGCTGCTACCCTTAGTCAGCACATTAGTCCTTCTCGAGTATTGGAATATTTCTTCCTGGTTGACGTGCGCTCCAAGCCTGCTTGCCTTAGCTGTCTTTGTGGTCTTGCGAGCTATGAAAACATGGCAGTTGGCCAAGTTGCAGGTGACTCTGCGAAAGTATAGCATCCAGCTAGAAGAGACTGTAGCAAGCAGTCGATCATTCACAAATCTTGTGAGAAAGGCTCTGCGCCTCATTCAGGAGACGGAGGTCATTTCCAGAGGCTTCACCCTGTGAGTTATTGAGGATGTTGTGTCCTCCTCTTGTGCTCTGTATTCTCTCATTGCTTGTAGATCGAGTCATAGGAGGTGAAAGAGTGATGTGTTTTGTGACTATGGACATATAGACCATAGCTCGACGTCACTAGAAAATGTGCTTTTTAAGATGCTGATATTTAACCAGCTGTTTTCAGCTAGCTTTATGCATATGTTCAACTTGAATCTGCAGAGGTTGACTATCTGGTCTAAAGTTAATCGGATAAGGTGTCCAGTTATCCGAATATCAGTGCTGACCAGTCAAACTTAAACTGCACCCTGGGAAGATACCCATCATCGTGTCACTATTTGAGCCTAATTTTTTGCATGCTATAATTTTGACAACATAAAATTTAGGAGCTTGGCATAGTGGGTATGAAATTTTAACTGTGACAATCTGTGCAGTTAACTCTTAAGTTATCAAGATAAACCTTTTGAATATGGACCTCTGTGTTTATAACTTGTTTTGCATATTGTATTGGACCTTGTTACTGCTATCATTTGATGATGTGAATGGAGTACTGAATTAGCTAACCATTTTCAGAATCCGTTACAGAAATTACTTTGCTGCGTAGTTGAATATTGTCTTTTTAGGTTTATTTCATATCACGGGGGAAAAAATCTATACTTATTTTATTATGTTTGGCAGAGTGTTTAAGTATAGCAAATTTTTGAAGCCTTCATGAGGCTAATAAACTTTGCTTTTTCCAAAGAGAGCGACAGCAGACCTGACATACAGCTTATTAACCTGTTCTAGGAGGGTGTTTGGGGAGGGGAGAGGAGTAGAGTAGCAGCAGCAACAATGGGAAACCACTCACAAGTTTAGGAAGCCTTTTTTTGGATCCAGCGGAAGGCCAATATATCTGCAAAATGTCAGCCAAATATCTTTCCACTTGAGGATATTTATTTCCGACCTTAGAAGACAGGCTATATCTCAGGATCAGCAGTTACCTGACGTGTGAAATCCAATAACGCCACAGACATCTTGGTATTTTAGCAGTTTAATATATCTGCTTTTCCTGAGTTGATTGCAACTGTGACTAGATAATGGTTTTCATAACCAATTGCTGGGTAGATGAATGTCCTCTGAATGACCTTAAATCTCTTTTTAGCTAACCTAGTGTTTCTCAAGCTAGTCCTGGTATATCTCCTAGTGAGTCTGGTTTTCAGGATGCCCACAATGAAAATGCATGAGATAGATTTGCACATGCATATTGGGAGGACAGTCTTAAAAGAAAAAAAGAAAAAAAAAGCGTATTTGTTTGCATATAACACCATTTAACCCAAGAAAATGGCTTTATAAATTCCTTTCCCTCCCTCTTTTCCCCCTTCCCCATCTCATGGTGGGAGCTCCTATGTGAAAAGTCCAAAGAACCAGCTATTTTAAGCCTGTTTTATAAAGGCAACAGAGGTGCCTCTGTACCTCTTTTTTATAAACTAGGCAGTCGGAAATGGCCCAATAGTGTGAAAATGCCACACACACACTTACACCGCTCCAAGACGGCTATAAACGTAGGCGTGTACTCCGTGCGTGTATATTTTAGAAAATATGTGCATCTATCGCAACTCCACCTTTGTTCCTCCCAAACTCGCCCCTCCCCCTGGGAATGCCTATCTAGAGATTACAAAAAAAGTGGGTGTATGCTTCCCGTGCACTAACATTTTATGTGAGTGTGCAGCTATGCGACTTTATAAAAGACCTTTTGCTCATGTACAATAAGTTTTCATGTGGAAAATCTTTTATAAAATTATACCCCATAAAGTGGCTTTTTAGAAGGGACTTCTAGGAAAATTCTGGGACATCCAGAGCAGAATGTCCAAATACCAGGGGAGTGGCAGCAGGGCCTTCTGAAATCGCTCAGTCTCCACCATGAAAAATTCACATCCCAGTAACCGGGTCTGGAGACGAGCCCTGCACAAATAGCAAGGCTGAGTACGTGTGTGAGTGAAACCCATTTTTTTATTTTTATTTGATTTTGATGAAAACTTACACCGAATTAGCAAAAGAAAATCACAACACAATATACAATAGGAATACAACATCATGAGAAAATAAAAATGATATAGTCCACATTATGGGGTACGGCCAGAAAATAACAAGGGAATGAGAAAACATACAGATTAGTAAACAAGGCTCTAGAGCCTACAATAACGGGGAAATATCTATCTAAGAACCAGAATTATCCCCATCTGCTGTGCCTGAGCGATCAAGAACAAATTTCTCTGAGTTACATCCATGAAAACATATGTAGCACCCTCAAAGTTGACAACACACTTACATGGGAAACGTAGAAAGAAAGTAGCACCAATTGCCAAAACCTTGGGTTTCAATACCAAAAATTGCCTCCGCCGAAGCTGAGTCTCGCGAGAGACATCAGGGAATATGTTGATAGTCTGACCACAAAACATGGCAGACTTCACTTTGAAAAAAGCCCGCAAAATACGCTGCTTAGCTTCGAGAGAGGCAAGTGTGACCAATAAGGTAGAGCGAGAAGGGATATTATCCGTGGAATCTTCCAAAAAAGCAGTTAAGTTTGCAACAGTAGGGACAATTTCGTCAAGGGCACCCTCAACGGGACTAACCTTTTTGACACTAGAAAAAAAGTAATAAGTTTGCAATACTGCAATAGGATCCGATATTTCCAATATTTCCTTAAAGTATTTCTCAAGTAATATTCTAGGTGACAGCAAAGGGGTTTGCGGAAAATTCAGGAATCTGAGATTGCAGGAACATGATGAATTCTCTAAGGCCTCCAACCGAGAGTATAATACCAAGGAATCCTTGATCCTGGCCGTATGAGCCACAAGAAGTGATGGCACCTGAGAGCTTATTTTAGCTACAGCCTGATCGACAGAACTAACTCTCTCATCTAGCTGTTGAAAAGAAACAACAGCTTCCTGGGAGAATGTACAAAGGGCATTTAGAGTAGAAGACATTTTCTTGTCGATAGCCAGCAAAGCAGACCAAATATCTCTTAAAGTAATCTCAGCACCGGGGGGTCCCGGCGAAACGTCAATTAAACTATTAACAGAAACAGCTTGAACAGGCTTAGGAAAAAACAATAGGAAATATTTTACTTGCTGTTTCTGGAGACTCCACGGATATCCCAGACAGATGCAAAGGCACAGGCAATGGGGGAGGGGATCTCCCACTAGAATTTAGGGAGACCCCATCTGGAGAGGACTGCGCAACAGGAACAGGCAAAAAAATTCACCATGAAAAATTCACATCCCAGTAACCGGGTCTGGAGACGAGCCCTGCACAAATAGCAAGGCTGAGTACGTGTGTGAGTGAAACCCATTTTAAAAACGTGACCGTCCCTGAATTGCATGCCCACAGAACCATATATCGCAGTCTGGGTAGTTGTTATAGTATAGAAGTTCAAAGGGGGCATCTATGTCTGAGAGCAGCACATTCTGCCCTGACATTTCAGATACTCGGACGTGTGGCGGCAGACTTTGGGGTATGTATTTACGGGCAGGTTTTTTCAGCCAGGAAATAGTAACGGTAGCAATGTTAGCTCCCCCTGGAAGCATTGCAGCCATGAAACGAGCACTTTTTTTGTACCTTATTCATGGTCAGGAGCAGGTAGAGGTTTAGACACATCAGCAAGCAGGGTCTGACATGCTTGTGCCATTGTGAAATTGCACAGTAACGAGCAATCCCTTGTTCCTCTAATGCACACCTCCAACATGCCCCTGTGCTATTTGGATGTTCTCACGCTGGGGGTGTCTATATACCCGGCTTTCTAAAATGACTCCGGGGACGTCTCCATGATTTGCAGGTCTGTGTACCTCTTCTCAGATGTCTAGCTAAAAGAGCTTCTAAACTACCCCACTAAGTGTCTATTTTGATAGGTTTTAAACTTTTCAACACGGCTGACCAGAAGTTCACTATGCTAAAATGTCCAAGTACAGGTGGCAGTATGGTATGTTACGTGTTGATCAGAGGTTAAATATTTTTTATCCGCCTAGTTTTTTTTGTTATTGGGGCTTTGTTCACATCCTGCTCTCTGGTGTTATAGGTCATTGAGGACTGTTAACTTGATGGGGTCCAAAGAACCACAGAGAAGCATAACCGTGTTTCCTGTAATATGCTAATACCACCGAACAGTAAAAACAAACTATTGGTATCGTCCGAGATGGTGATTATAATCACACCTGGACATTTTGCTTCACAGCCATGCCTGAACTTTTTGAAGTAGGCCACGGTTTGGCTCGCTGTGCTGGAATACCACTGCAGATAGCCAGTATTTCTGTATCTCCAGGAACAAGCAGGAATGAGTCTTCACATATGGGTACGTCGGTACTGACGGAGTCTGCGCGGGAACGCTTCCCAGCGTCCAATCAGAAAGCCTTTGGAAGCATCCCACCATGCCTGCGTGCTGCCTTCCCGCCTTCCCAACTGTCTCTCCTCACCGCAGAAAATTCTTCTTTTATATTTTAGTTTTCTTGTGGTCGCGGCTGCCTTCCTCGACGCCACCGGTACCGCCGGTGTTTCTTTTTCCTTTCTTGTAAAATTTTTTCCTTTCTAAGGAATATTTTTTCTCCGTAGTGTCTCACGGTTTCTTAGGCCTCTCCATTTTTCCTTCATGGAACCGCCAGCCACTCTCCTCAAGAAATGTAAAAACTGTGGCGGTACAACCTTATTTTTAGACACTCACAATTGGTGTCTAACCTGCTTGGGTCCTGACCATTTTCCTCCGGAGCCCTCGGGCAATAGTATTGTGGGAAGAAGTTCTCAACATCGAGTTCCCCTCGACACGCCGTTCCCATCCAACTTCAGGGTACCGACCATATCTTCTTCTACACAGGATCAGGTAACCCAAAAACAGTTTGTTAAAACTAGCCAGTCCTCGAGCGGCAGTTCTCATGCATGGCATGGAGATGCCTATGGCCTTGCCCTCGAGAATCCACTGGCTTCAAAACCCCGGTGGGAGTCTTCGGCCTCCAAAACCTGTGTGGGGTTTCAGGTTGTTCCTGGGGTTCACCCCTCACAGAACATACCTGAGCCATGCCCGGTGGTGGCATCCGCTTTGAGCGGTACCGATACCCTGGAATCGGCAATGGTATTGGATGAAACACTCCTCACCAAGGATCGTCGTCTAGCGTCCTCGGTACCTACGGGGCCGGTGGATACACTCCAGACCGTCCTTCCAGTATCGGTACCGATATTACTACCGACGTCGGTACCCTCCAGACGTGCATCGATAGACTCGCTTCCTTCGATGCCGAGTCTGGAATCGATCTCCAGTCTGGAGAACTGGGTACCGATTCGCCTTGGTACTGACACCCATCGGTACCGAAGGCTCGGTTTCGATGATTCGGTACCACAACTTTTGGTTCCTTCGATACCGTTAGAGTTGCCGCCGGCTGGCCTTCATCCACCGGTATCGGATACGGTACCGAAACCGGTACCGAGGTCCACTTTAACATTGCAGTCGGTGCCTTCCATGCTTCTCTCGTCAGGATCGCTTCCCTCGATACCGAGTTTGGAATCGATCCCTAGCATGGTCGATCTGCTACCGACTGGCGCTGGTCCCGTCATTCCACAGTACCAGCGATCATTCTATAAGGATTCTATACTGCACCATCCAGGATCTTCTATTCCTAAAAGCTTGGATAGATCCCTCGGTGCCAGTGCTAGTTCTGCATCAGCTCTAGCCTATCCAAGGGAAGTTCCCTCTGTGGATCCTTCTTTTCAGGTTTTCATCCTGGATATGGCAAAATCCCTTGCCATTTCTATTCCTGGTCAGGGTCCTACACAAGGCAATACAGGATTCCTTTATAGTCCTGAAAGAGCAAAGGAAAACATCAAGCTACCTTTGCATCATTCCTTGCAGGACCTCCTTCTACGAATGTGGGAAGCTCCTTTGAAGGTACCCCCACTTTCCAGAGCAACTGATCTTCTATATCAGGTGCCCCCTTCTCCAGGATTTCAAAAGACTCAACTTCCTCATAATTCCATTGTTGTAGAATCAGCAATGAGGCAGGTGAAGAGTACTAAAAAGCACTCTTCTTATCCGCCAGGTCGTGAGTCTAAGACTTTAGATGCCTTTGGACGTCAAACCTTCCAGGCATCCATGCTTTCAGCAAGAATTCTCTCATATATCTTTTATATGGGTTTATCTCTTGAGGAAGTCGCAAAGAAATTACATCTTTTGACTCCTTTTCTTCAAGAGCCCAAGAGTGCAGACTATTCCTCACTGGTTAGTCATGCTCAGAATATCTCTAGGTTTCTTACTCGTGCTTCCCTAGACTCCTTTGAGTCTGTTAGCAGGACTTCTGCTATAGCTATAGGAGCACAACATAAAGCCTGGCTTCAAGCTTCAGACTTGGACAAATGGGCACAAGTTAGACTGGGAAATACTCCTTGCACTGGAGAAAATCTCTTTAACAAGGAGTCTTTATTCTAGGTTGCTCAGTTAACAACTGACTATCCTGTTTCCAGGGGCTGTTCTACGCCTTCTCCTTTCCCAGTTGGTAGGAAAGGTCCTGCCAAAATTTCTTCCCCTAGGAGAAGAAAATTTTATCCATCTTCTGCCCATCATACAGATGTTCCCAAACAGGGGAAACATCACCCTGGGTTGATGAATCCGCAACCTCAGCAGGGTCAGCAAACCCAGCAATCGCAGGGCTTCAAATAGTTCATCATTGCAATTCTTGATTGGGGGTTAGAGTAGCAGTCTGCTTCTTTTTATTTGCAGTGTCTGCACTAACTTATTTGAACCTTCCTTCATATCTCTTGTGGAGATATTTTCTCTTCAACTTTAAAGGTCTTTATGATGATCATGCTCATACTTAACAGGGTTTTCCTCTTCCTCTTGGAGGAAAGAGAACTAACAACTATTAATAGACAGTTTTCCCTGTACTGGCATGTATCATCTCACCTGTCAGAGACTTCCTCCATAGTTAGTCTTTTTCAACATTGGCTTACCCCACTCTTACTATACCAGTTGGTCTGTGAGAGGGACCCCTTTTACGCTGGTAAGCTCCTATAGTCCTTTACTTCTACAGGGGGACCCTCCCTTCTGGTGTTGTCTCCCCCCCCTTGTTACCTTAGGGCAGCCCATCAGACAATAGGAAATCCTACGATGGTCTGTTTGTTTTTCCACATCCAAAAGAGGGAGAGGAAAGAGAGATGTTCTCCGCTGCCCTGGTACATTGCTGCAGATACTGCAATTCCTAGTGTTAAGCCACTGGTTATGTCCACCACACAACCAGGGATTCTCCTCCACTAGCAATCCTTCTAGCCTCACTGCTAGGTCCCAAACAGGTTATCAATCTCGTTTGGGAAACCCTCTTATCACAGCCTGGTTGGTTAACTTCTATTCTTCCCCCCCTTGTCCTGGGCAGAATAGTTGGTTCTCTGCTGGCTTCCCACAGCCACTGTTTCTTCTAACCAACCTGCAGCATGCTCTCTGCAACTCTACAGAGTAGCTTTGCACTATGGGCCCTTGCTAGAGAGCATTAATATTCTGCCTAGCAGATAACCCCAGAGGGTTAGGAGGGGTTTCCCCAGTTATGTTTCCATGACTGGTAGGTATTCCTACCCTTACCATCTCATCTAAAATCTCTTTTGAGACATTAGTCTCGGGCCTTTCATCACGTGAAAACCTAAAGAAGGGCCAGTTCCCTAGCCACATCTCCTCAGAGATAATTTTCTTCACTGGCAATTAGGGAATGCCTAATACCCTTCTTGCCCTCAAGGGCAAGTCACTAGGGTATCTTCCTCCAGTGACATCCTTTATTCATTCTCCATATGGCAATTCTGGAGAAATCTGGCCTTCCTGCTTACAGACTGAAATTATCCTCTGCCTTTTTCACGTAGGCCATCCTGGTTATTCAAAGCTTCTTCTTGTCAGGGAGGCCTCTCCTCTTACTGCCAATCATATACAGAGAATTCTCTTTTCCTGGTTATCTATTCAAGCAGGTATTTACCTTCTTGCTGTTAAATGAATCTTCCTCCTAGGGGGGATCAGTTTCTATAGATCTCTCTCTTTCAACATACCTGGAGATATGTGTCTATAGGTCTACATATATAGATAGATAGATATACACATCCCATATGTGTATATGTTCAATGTAAAAATATATCTATGCATATATATATATCTACTGAGATATATTTTCAGATAAGTATATGGATACATATCTATCTGTCCTGGCAGGTTCAAATGTCCTTTCATTTCTATATGATCCTGACAGATGGGCAATACCCCTATCAATGTTATGCCAGCATACTTAGGGGTCTACACTTATAACCACTTCCTGTGGTAGTTAACACCTGCCATGTAGGTTAGGTACTCCTGAAGTTCTCCTTATACCTTTCTTCTTTCCAAATTGACCCCATTTAGGAAAGACATTGTGGAGCTTCAGTCAATCTAAAGCTTAGCGCTCCTGAGTCTATCCTTACTACTTGTCAGATACAGGGGTCTCCATACCCTTTTCTTCCTACATGGACTGATTCCATTCCCAGTCCAGTTAGGTCAGACTCAATTTTCCTGTTGGTCCTAAATTTGTACTGTTTTTGGACCTGATCAGCTTAAGCTTTCTGTCATTCTACCTTCTGCATCTCCGCTGAAGTTCTACCTCTTATACTACCCCAGTTTTTTCCCCTGGGGCTATTTCTCACCCTAAATAGTTCTGACCTCCACTGTTTTTCTCTAATTTTACTACCTCCACTTCTCAGTGAGGTACCCCTTTAGCACATTCACTGGCTATTTTAACAGATCCATATGTACCTCAGTGAACTTGTGCAAGATCAACAGGGGAGGCCCAGATTACAAAATATTCTCTATACAGGGTCTTTTTCTTTAGAAACCCTGTTCTGCCAGCTGTTCCACAGCTCCTCTTCTGTTTTCAACTCCTACCCGCCATCCCTAGCATGCCTGAGGTTTTAAGCAATGGCATGGCTCGTTCTAGACTTGCAACATGCTAGGACTCCCTCTAGGCATCTGAGCTTGGGAGTCCCCATATGTGAAGACTCATTCCTGCTTGTTCCTGGAGATAGCACAGTTACTTACCTGTAACGGGTGATCTCTGGGAACAGCAGGAATAAGTCTTCACAACCCACCCACCTCCCCTAGGAGTTGCTTTTTCTCTATCTCTATCTTTCTCTTCCTTGCTCTCTCTCTCTCTCTTTGTCTCAGCTTTCAAACTTAACTGAGGAGAGACAGTTGGGAAGGCGGGAAGGCAGCATGCAGGCGTGGTGGGATGCTTCCAAAGGCTTTCTGATTGGACGCTGGGAAGCGTTCCCGCGCAGACTCCATCGGTACCGACGTACCCATATGTGAAGACTTATTCCTGCTGTTCCCAGAGATCACCTGTTACAGGTAAGTAACTGTGCTATTCCAGACTGCAATTGGTTATGGAATCGTAGCATATTACTTAAACTAGATGCATCGGCTCACGGGGTGTTTGTGTGAGTTAGATGCAGAATTTTCTTAAACACAGACATGCACATCAGACCCGTGACAGTATCACAATCAAAGAGGGTCGGGGAGAAGTTACAATATTTACCTTATTTTTCTTTTCTCCTGTATTTCCTCCCCGTCACTCTGTCCTGTGGTATTTCAGGCACAGATCACCAAAATTGTATTTATTGAACATGTGGGGGGGGGGGGGGGGGTGGGGCGGTTCTATAATTGGAGGGATGGAATAAGTTTGGAGTTGATCAAAGTTAAAACATAAGCTAAGACAGCTGACTAAACACAGACATGCTCAATGGTCCAGGCCAACCATTAAGCAAGACTAAGTGGTTACCCAGGGCAGCAGCTTTTGGGGGGGGCTGGAAAGAGCAGCAGTAGTCGAAGCAAAACTATAGACCCTGAAAGCCAGACAAACCCATCAGTGCCTACCTATTACCTGCAGCAGGAGCAGACTCATGAATACATTACTTCTACTACTATTTAGCATTCATATAGCGCTACACACGCAGCACTGTATGCAAAGGAAAGCTTAATATTTAAAAGTATGATGTCCGATTATGCATTTTTATAGGATTGTTGTTGGAAAGGGGATGGTCAGATGATCATGGTTGTCGGGTTTAATTATTAGGGGGGAGGCTGACGGTTTAGGCTAGGTGCCCACTACCTAGGGTTGCCAACTGGCTCCAGATGCGCCTGACAGGCTTGATCCAGTCCTGAGTTTACCCCATTGCATGCAGGGACATGTAGTTCTGACTTCTCCATTGCAGTTCTTAGGAAAAGTAAGACTACAAGTCCCTGCATGCAATGGGGTAAACCAGGACTGGATCAAGCCTGTCGGGCACATCTGGAGCCAGTTGGCAACCTTACCACTACCTTGCACCAGCAGTGGGGCCAGTCCTGCATGCTCAAACCCTTTAAGAAAGAAAAATGTCTTTAATTTCTTCCTAAAAGGGAAGATCAGTTGGTAAAACATTCTGTAACTTGGGGCCAGCCATAAACAAAAAGTGGTTCCATATCTGAGCAAAGTGTTAACAGCTGACAGCATTTTCTTCTAGTAACACAGTATTCAAAGATCTCAAAGTTCATACGGGAGTAATGAATCTAATAATGTTCCTAATATAACTAGGTCCATTCATCTGTAGAACCTTAAAATGCAAGATAGCATTTTTGAAACAAATACGCCAAACATAATCAGTGAAGACCCTTCATGAGTTTCAAGTGCTTATATCTCAACTCTGTTCTGGGGAGACTTATATGACCATTTCTTGTCCAAATTCAGAGAAAAGGCTCACCTCTAACATTAAAAGGAAGCCTTTCAAGGTTATCCAAGGTGAATTCTTTCCATTTCAAATGGGTGTTCCCTGAAGTTAACGGGCACACTCCCTATATGATTGCCGACAGCATTAGATGGTGACCTAATTCTTAATCCTCTATCCATATGCGTTGGCAGTGCAGATAATTGCAGCCCACTGACACATTTCATTTTATTTCTTTAATAGGTCACCTGCCTTTTCAAACAGCCCAAGGCAGGATACAATAAAGCATACACAATTATTCATATAAAAACAGTACACGACAGTATCAGCAGCCACAAACAGAGAGTAACATTCCAGGAATCATCACTGGAATTAAATATAAAATTGAGCACCTTCCTTTTGAAGGAAGTGCACTTTGAAGCGCCCTTCTAAAACTCAGTACATCATAGTAAGTGACAGCAGATAAAGACCAGCATGGTGCACTTAATCCACCCCATAAGATGCCAGAGTTCCACATGTCGCTCCAGGCAGGTGACCCCTCTCCATTTAGAAGTTATTTACGTCTGCTCTGACTCCATCGGCTTGCTATGTAGTGGTCCTCTGTGCCTGTCCCATGCCTTTTTGAATTCCGTTACGTTTTTTGCTCCCACCACCTCTGGGAGGGCGTTTAAGACATCCGCCACCCTTTCTGTGAAAAAGTATTTCCTTATGTTGCTTTTACGTTTACCTCCTTGCAGCTTCATTTTATGTCCTCTAGTTTTACAGCTTTCTCATCGTTGGAAAAGGTTTGTTTCTTCATTAATACCCTTCAAGTATTTAAATGTCTATATCGTATCCCCCTGTCTCTCCTCGTCTAGAGTATACATATTTAGGTCTTCAAGTCTTTTCTCATATTCCTTCTGGTGCAGGTCTCAAATCATCTTTGTCGCCTTCCTCTCAACTATTTCAAGTTTGTTTATATCCTTTGTAAGGTACAGTCTCCAAAACTGAACACAGTACTCCAAGTGAGGCTTCACCAACGACCTGTACAAGGGCATTAAAACCTCCTCCTTCCTCCTGGTTATTCCTCTCTGTATACAGTCTATCATCCTTGCACACCAGCCTCTCATCCGCAATCACGTATAGTTCCTTTTGGGTTTCTGCATCCCAGGTGTATCACTCTGCACTTTTTTGCATTAAATCTGAATTGCCAAGCATTTGACCATTCTTTGTTTTCTCATGTTGTCTATGCCCTCCGTAGTGTCCACTCTGTGGTATATTTTCATATCATCTGCAAAAAGGCAAACTTTACCTTTTTAACCTTTCAGCAACATCACCCATAAAGACATTGAACAGTAGTGTTTCCAGGACCGATCCCTGTTGAGCTCCACTATTCACCCTCCTTTCTTCAGAGTGAGTTTCATTCACCACTACCCTCTATATTCTGTCAGTCAGCGAATTCTTGATCCAGTTCACCACTTTGAGATGCATCCTAGGCTTTTCAGTTTATTCGCAAGCCTCCTATGAGGAACAGTATCAAAGACTTTGCTGAAATCTAAGTAGACCACATCCCTCACATGCCTTTGATCTAGTTCTCTGGTCACCCAGTCAAGCAATGTAAGAGGTAAATTATTCCACAAAAATGGAAGAGAACGGGACAAAGCCATAGCCCTAAGCCAAACCAAATGAAAGAGAGTAATCCATGAAAGTGTTAAAAAAAAAAATAAATAAAAAAAACAAAGCCTAGCATATTGAGAATGTGTCCCCCATAAGGTAGTATAAACCAGTAAATAAAATAAATATGATGGGCTTAACTGATTGGAGACTAAAAACCATCACTGACAACTTAAAATGTATTCATTGAACTTTCAATGTAAAGCATGCAGAATAAGGGTAACATATTCTCTTAGTCAGATTCCCACCTCCCTCCCCCAACATATCGGCTGCATTTTGGATTCTCTGTAAGTGACTTAAGTCTTTACTAGAAGACCAGAGTATAAAGATTTACAATAATCTAACCTAGTAAGTATTTAAGACTATGGGGTATGTTTACTAAACCGGGCTAACGGTTAACCCCAGCTATCTGCAACTAGGACCCATTGAATAATATGGGACCTAGTGGCAGATAGCCCAGGTTAACCGTTAGCCCGGTTTAGTAAACATACCCCTATGTATCAAAGTGGCAAAATCCTTTAAAAAAAAAAAACAGCTGAACCTTTCTCAACTGCCAAAGGTAGAGAAAACACATCACCACCTTCGAAACCTGAGGTTTCAGTGTCAGACTTCCATCCGAATCAAATTCTAAACTGCGCATCTGATCCATCACCTCCAACTGGAGCCCATTTCAGCATTCAGATGATTGGCTCAACAGACAAACTGATTGAGGAACCGACAGGACCTCTGTCTTCTATCAGTTCAACATCAGTCTGTTTTCCCTCATCCACTGTTTGGAATCTACTCTCCCAAGACCAGCAAGAAAATAACTTCATGTTGCACTATAATAACATATAAATTCTGGAGATTGCAAAATCTGAAAAGCGTATTTAAGTAATTCTGTGCGAGGTCATCTTTCTTTGCACAAAAAAAAAAACGCTTTTCTTGGCGTAATATTACTGTGATTAACCGATTTACAAAAGCAGACTTTAGCAGGGAAACATAGAAAAAGGAAGACTGGTTAGAAATTTTATTCCCAACATGTCGATACTTAAATATGTCTACTAATTCTCAAAGGAGTTTGCCATGGGAATTTAAATAAGGTTATCCTGAATTTAAGAAGGTTCAGAAACTCGACTGGTATCATCGTTTCGAAATGTCTATTTGTCCCTGTCGCCCATCAGTGCTATAATACTGTGCATACTTCAGGATCCATTCACGAAAGTAAATATTAACCCAGAAAGGTCCCGCTCTGTACCAGATAAGTAGATGTTGCCATATGGTGTGCCTTCCTGTTTTTCAAGAGGGTTTTTTTTTCTGTCTGGCATTTATCCAGTTTTCCTGAGACACTTTTTCCTTCCCCAACTGCATGTTTTTCAGACACACACTGATCAGAGGATTGATAAAGATCAGTCTACATTGGGAGCTCAGTTCTCCTAGAATTACTCAAGTCTCTGTAGGTCAAATAGCGAGCCATATTTGGATTTTGTCGTATAGCTGTTCTAGTGAAAAGCAGAATAGTTCAGGGCAGCCTTGTAAGATTTCAGGATGTGTTGGAAGTAGCTCTCATAATGCACTCCACTGCATCCAGACAACAGATTCATCCTAATACATGTATGACCTTTCTTTGCCCTTGACTAAAATGCATTTACTAGTGTCTGAAGAAGGCATAAGTCTGGGGCAAAGCGCTGCTGCAGCCAATGCGTCCTTCAGAAGCGATGGTGACACTTTCAAAACTTAAATTCAGCAACACAAAAGGCATTTTAAGACTCTCCCCCATACCTTTTATAAAGAGTAGCTAAAGTTTGCCAAACAAAATCCATTTACCCAAGCCAGGCTTGTTTAGTTTAGATTATGATTTGATAACCCGCTTATGTCTCCCCTAGGGAGTCTTGAAGCAGAGAACAGTAAAACTAAAAACAGCTTTACGTAATACAATTTCAAAATCCCATCGGCCCCTGGATTTTAACTCCCATTAATTACAAAACAAAACAGGTTTCAAAATATTTCCTAAAAACCTTATATAAAGTTTCACTGTGAAGAAACAATGGGAGCAAATTCTGTAATTTTGGACTCGTATGCGGTTTAAAACTGCACTGGACGTTCCTGTTGTCTGCGTTCTCATAGATATGACACTGCAGATATCATCATGTTCCATGTCAATTTCCTTGCATTCTTATCGTTAAATTAAATTTTACAACAGAAAAATAATTTTAAATGTGCCGTAGATGGTATTCACTTAAGGAGGTAATTTTATAACCATCCGCACAGATATAGTACGCACAGACTTTGCCAAATTTTCAGTGTGAAAGTTTGCACATGTTTCTACTTTGAGAATTTCCCAGAAAGACTCTGCTTATGTTTTGTTTGTTTTCATTATATTTTAGACCTCCTCCTACCAAAATGGTCAGTGGGCTTTGTCATAAGGCATATGGGGACAGACTTAAAGATCTCAATATGTATACTTTGGAGGAAAGGCGGGATAGAGGAGATATGATAGAGAGGTTTAAACACCCCTGTGGCATAAATGCACATGAGGAGAACCTCTTTCAGTTGAAAGAAAGATTTGCAACAAGGGGGCATGGGATGAGAGTGAAAAGGGATAGACTCGAGAGTAAAATGCGGAAATATTTCTTTACGGAAAGAGTGGTAGATGCGTGGAATACTCTCCCAGTGGAGGCGGTAGAGACAAGGATAGTATTTGAATACAAGAAAGCATGGGATAAAGACAGAAGATCTCTAAAGGGGGGGAAAATAGGACTGTAGTAGGTGGTATGGAAGGATGGGCCGTATGGGGGGGGGGGGGTTTCCCCTGCTCTCATGTTTCTGTGTTCCTGTGTTTCTTTGGAGTGCACAAAACTTTGTTAAAAAACACATACACCATTTCTCCACACACACCACTGCTTTACCTATGGAAATTTGTTATGAAAACTGTTCTACAAAACTTTCCCAGGGAACATTTATATACAGTAAATATGGAATTTGAATTTTGGAAATCATTTTATAGTGTAAGACGAGTTCCTTAGCGTTTCTCTAGTCCAGTCCCGGAACCATAGAGTTGTGAACCTCCACCAGCAGCTTTGGAGACTGAATATCTTCATCTCTTTGATCATCCAGCTATATGCAGCCCCAAGGACCGCCCACACATCAGTATCTCAGTCTCCAAGCAGCTTGGAAGTCAGAGCCCAGAACTGGGCTCCTTAGGAACAAATAAGCAGAGCTTTAGTGTTTTATTATTTTCTAGGTTTAGGTGCTGGGCTGCTGCTGTGGAGGAATTCTTTGGCTGTGTCCCTTCTGCCTTTATCTGATCTGTTTTTTTTCTCTCTTTCTCTCTCTGTCAGTCTCCCCATAGGTCAAACAAGCAGGGGAGCTGCAAAGGACACAGGTCTCCTTTCTACCGAACCCCCTTGGTGGGTGGAGAAGGTTGAAGGCAATTAACTGCAGCAATTAAATACAGCAGTAGGCTCTGAGGGTCCCCTAACTGATTTAGGGGTTCCCCGAGCTGCCCTGAGCGGTTATTAACGCTGATATTGATTCTGATAACTGCTACTCAGAGCTTGTGGCAGGCACGCTGGACAGCACTCACAGAGTTTTGACCCCCCCCTCCTCTCCTGTGTGTGGGTGAGTAGAGTTTGGGGCTTTTTATTTCTAAAGGCAGTGATAGAGGCCTTGGGGTAGCCTGGAATCAGCTCTGGGGAGTTTGTTTAGACCTTTTGGGTACTTTTTATAGTCCTTTTTTTGGCGGGATCGGGTCCGGCGGCCATTTTGGATTTTCAACATCATTTTTTCTTCGTGTTTTTTTTAAGGGATAGGAGCTTCGTTTTTGATTTTTTTTTTTGTCAGATATCAGCTAATTGACCCCAGCTCTATCTAATCCTGCGATTTGGAGCGTTTTTGAGCACTTTTAAAATCGCGATTTTTTTTTTTTCTGCTCTGTTTACTTCAGCAAGGTGTCTCTGCTTTGCTGGTAGAGGGCTGTGTGCATAGGCATGCCTCCTAGTCCTCGGTGTCTGGTTTGTGGCATTTGTAGAAGTACTAATTTGGAAGCCAGAGTCTGTGCCACTTGTTCTGCTGTGGGTGCTGTCATGGAGGATCCTCTGGAGGGCTCCAGTGCGGATCTCCCTCCTGTCTCTACTGAAGGGACATCAAGGCAGGCAGAGACGGTCCTTGATCCGGGGATTTCTGAGGTGCCAGAGCGCCTGTTGGCGGGGGGCGTCCAGGAGGGATCCCTGGGAATTTTTCTCTCTCATGCAGGAGGCTCTGGCTCTCTTGCAGCCGGCGGGTGGAGGTTCGGTCCCGCCCCGCCGTGGGCTAAAGCGCCCACTTTCAGTAGAGGGAGACACCGGTCCACAAAAGAAGAGCTGGCCCCCGAGTGTTGTGGATTCTGCGCCTCCTGGGGATGAGTTCCACGAGGGGCTGGGGGAGGCTCTCGGGCTAGAGTCTGCGGAAGATTTAGAAGACGGCGAGTTGTTTGACGACGAGCAGAGTAGTAGAATAGTGCGTGTATTTCGTAAAGAGGAACTTCCGGCACTGATTGCCGAAACCCTCAAAGTATTGAACATACCCGTGGAAGATTCCGCTGCGGAGGACCAGTTGGAGGATCCCTTGATGCAGGCGGTGCGCACTTCCCACAGAGTCTTTCCGCTCCATAGGGTTTTTAAGGCTATGATCCAGGAGGAGTGGAACAGTCCAGAATCCGCCTTGCACGGGGCTAGACTGTTGCCTAAGTTGTATCCTCTATCGGAGGCTGATAGAGAGCTTTTTCGTTCGCCGAAGGTGGACGCGGCAGTTTCCGCGGTTACTAAACTGACTACTATCCCGGTGGAAGGTGCTGCGGCGTTGAAGGACGCGCAGGATAGAAAGGTCGAGAGCTTGTTGAGACAGGCGTTTGATGTTTCTGCCCTGTCAATGCAGGCGGCGGTGGCCGGGGCCTGGGTGGCGCGCGGCTGCCTCCGCTGGTCTCAGCAGTTGCAGAGGCCCCAGTCGGCGGAACAGGAGGCCGCGGTATCCAGATTGGAGTCTGGTGCCGCTTATTTGGCGGATATCCACTATGACCTCATTAGGGGGTTGGCTAACGGCATGGCGTCGGTGGTAGCAGCGCGTCATTCTCTTTGGTTACGCAATTGGGCGGCTGATGGTTCTTCTAAAGCTCGCCTTAGTAAGCTGCCGTTTAAAGGCAGGCAGTTATTTGGAGAGGACTTGGATAGGTTGGTAAAAGATCTCGGGGATTCTAAGGGGGGTCGGCTTCCGGAGGATAAGCCCAAGCAGGGGAAGCCGACCTTCACCTTCCGGGGGTCTCAGTCCTTTCGGAGATTTCGTGCCTCCCGCTTTGGTCAGTCCCAGCGTTCCAGATACCCGGAGCGTGGACAGAGTTTCCGCGGATTTCGGGGGGCAGGTAGAGGTTTTGGCTCCTTCCAGGCGCAGGTCCCCAAAAAGTCACAATGAAGCGAGGCCGGCTCCGGTGGCGGTGATCCCTGTAGGGGGCAGACTACGGGATTTCTACCCTGCCTGGGCCGCTATCACATCCGATCAGTGGGTGTTAGAAGTGATACGAGAGGGATATGCGCTTGAGCTGCATCGACCGGTGCTAGATTCCTTCGTTATGTCCCCGTGCAGCGCTCCCTGGAAACGAAGAGCCGTATCAGATACACTTCCCGGCTGCTTCGGCTCCGGGCAGTCGCCCCCGTGCCGGAGGGGCACTTAGAGTCCAGTCGATACTCCATCTACTTCGTGGTGCCGAAAAAGGGGGCACCTTTCGACCAATCCTGGATTTAAAGAGAGTGAATCGGTGCCTCCGGGTGTCGCATTTTCGCATGGAAACGCTGCGCTCGGTCATAGCGGCGGTCCGCGAGGGGGAATTCCTAACGTCCCTAGACCTTACGGAGGCCTATTTGCACATTCCCATTCGTCGGGAACATCAAAGATTTCTGCGGTTTGCACTGCCGATGGGCCATTTTCAGTTTCAAGCCATGCCCTTCGGCCTCGCAAGGCGCCACGGGTCTTCACGAAGATCATGGTGGTGGTAGCGGCATTCCTGCGGAAGGAGGGTGTCCTCGTGCATCGCTATCTCGATGACTGGTTGATCCGGGCGAAGTCGAGGGAGGAGAGTCTCCGAGCGACGGCGCGGGTCGTACAGATTTTGCAGTCGTTAGGCTGGGTGGTCAATCGGGCGAAGAGCAGCCTTCTTCCCTCGCAGACCTTGGAGTATTTGGGGGTGCGTTTCGAGACCGGCAACGGGAAGGTTTTTCTCCCAGTGCACAGAGCGCGGGCCCTGAGGCGGCTGGTGGAGCAGTTTCTAGTGAGACGGTCATCCTCGGCTTGGCAATACCTTCAGCTTCTCGGCACGATGGCGGCGACCATCGAGGTAGTTACGTGGGCAAGGGCGCACATGCAGCCCCTGCAGCGAGCGCTGCTGCGTCGATGGTGTCATCAGTCCGACTCGCTAGCTCGTCAGTTAGTTTGCCCCTTGGGGGTTCGGCGCAGCCTTCGCTGGTGGTTGCGTCGGTGCTCTCTGGCAAACGGTATACCCTTGGAGTCTCCCGTCTGGCGTCTGCTGATGACGGATGCCAGTTTGAGCGGCTGGGGGGCTCATTGCGAGGGTCAGATTGCTCAGGGCCAGTGGTCCTCGCGGGAGAGCCAGTGGTCCATCAACCGTCTGGAAATGAGAGCCGTGTGGTTGGCTCTGACTGCGTTTCAGCCTTGGCTGCAGGGAGCGGCGGTCAGGGTGCTGTCCTACAATGCCTCCACGGTAGCCTACATAAATCGCCAGGGAGGCACAGGCAGCGCGGCGTTGGAAGCGGAGGCGGATCTGCTTCTAGAATGGGCAGAGCGGCATCTTCAATGTCTGTCGGCCCAGCATGTCGCGGGGGTTCACAATGTGGAGGCGGACTTTCTGAGTCGTGGCAGAGTAGACCCCGGAGAGTGGTCTCTACATCCCGAGGTATTTGCGTTGCTGGTCCGTCGTTGGGGTCTGCCGATAATGGACCTTATGGCGACCTTCGAGTCCGCGCAGGTCGAACGTTTCTTCAGCAGGCGTCGGGAACGCATGTCGGAAGGCCTCGATGCATTGGCACAAAGGTGGCCAAGGTACGGGCTGCTCTATGTCTTTCCTCCGTGGGCTCTGGTGGGTCGCCTGGTGCAGCGGATCGAGTGGCATCCGGGTCCCGTGGTTCTGATTGCCCCGGACTGGCCTCGTCGGCCTTGGTATGCGGATCTGGTGCGGTTGAGTGTGGCCGATCCGTGGCTGCTTCCTCCTCGGCCGGATCTCCTTCAGCAGGGGCCGCTGCAGATGCCTCAGGTGGCTCGATTCTCGCTTACGGCATGGCTATTGAGAGGGCGCGAATGAGAGCCAAAGGTTATTCTCCGGTGGTCATTGCTACCTTGTTGCGGGCACGGCGTCGGTCCACGTCGCTAGCGTATGTCCGGGTCTGGCGTATTTTTGAGAGCTGGTGTGCGGATCCGAATTGCGGCCTTTGCGGACCTCCGTTCCTCAGATCCTCTCCTTCTTGCAAGCAGGGGTGGACAAGGGCCTGGCAGCCAGTTCCTTGAGGGTACAACTTGCAGCTCTTGCGTGTTTTCGAGGCAAGGTTCAGGGCCAGCTATTGGGGTCCCATGCTGATGTGAAGCGCTTCTTGCGAGCGGTGTTGCTTATGCGTCCTCCGTGCAGGGCTTTAGTTCCCTCGTGGGACTTGAATTTGGTGTTGAGGTCTCTGGTGGCTTCGCCGTTTGAACCCTTGGCGCAAGCTTCGTTGAAGGACTTGACGTTGAAGACGGTGTTTCTGGTGGCGATCTCGTCAGCTCGCAGGCTCTTTCGTGTAGGGAACCCTATCTGTCTTTCTCGGCCGACAAGGTGGTATTGCGACCGGTTCCCGCGTATTTGCCTAAGGTAGTTTCGGCGTTTCACATGAATCAAGTGGTGTCTCTCCCGGTGTTTGCCAAGGAACGCGGTAAGCACGCGGATAACTCCTTGCACGCGTTGGATGTCCGTCGAGCGCTTCGCCGGTATTTGCGGGAAACGGCGTCCTTCCGTAAGTCCGATCGCTTATTTGTCGCCTTTGGCGGTCCGCGCAAGGGGGAAGCGGCGTCTAAGTCTTCCATTTCCCGCTGGTTGAAAGAGGCGATTTCGTCGGCATACCTTTTACACGGCAAGGTGGTTCCTGCCGGGCTTCGGGCTCACTCGACTAGGGCGCAGGCGGCGTCTTGGGCAGAAGTTAGCTTGGTGCCGGCGGTGGATATTTGTCGGGCGGCGACGTGGTCGTCCTTGCACACCTTTGCTAAGCACTATCGTCTGGATGTGCAGGCAGCGTCGGATGCGCGGTTTGGCTCTCGGGTGCTTCAGGCTGGACTAGCGAGGCCCTCCTGTTGAGATATACTGCTCTGTTACATCCTCTATGGTTCCGGGACTGGACTAGAGAGACGCTAAGGAAGAGTAAATTAGACTTACCTGCTAATTGTTGTTCCTTGCGGAACTCTAGTCCAGTCCCGGATCCCTCCCTGTCTCTCGGTTCTCGCTGCCAGCCAAGAAGATACAGTCATTATAGGAGTCTGCCAGGGTTTCTGTTCTCTATGCTTTCGGTCAGAGCTCCTCTGCTTGCAGCATGCCTTAGTTCCCTTTCGGGGCCAATTTGGAGGGTGAGCGGTGGCGCCTCTTGTTGCTTGTGTTTGCGCAGGGGTCGCCACGGCTGTTCTGGTCCGCCTTCCCGTAGGCGGGAGATTGTTCATAAGAAATACAAAAAAAACCCAAAAAACTTTTCGCTAGTAGTGGGATCTTTAGGGTCAGGATCCTTTTTTCCACTGTATGGTTATATCTACTTATTTGTTGCTCTGCTTAGTATGCTTTGTCAATAGGTACTGATGTGTGGGCGGTCCTTGGGGCTGCATATAGCTGGATGATCAAAGAGATGAAGATATTCAGTCTCCAAAGCTGCTGGTGGAGGTTCACAACTCTATGGTTCCGGGACTGGACTAGAGTTCCGCAAGGAACAACAATTAGCAGGTAAGTCTAATTTACTCTTTATTCATGCATGTCATTGTTTTAAATCATTTTTGTATGGACATTACATCTTATCTGCTATAGGTCATATAATGAAAGTAATATTTATACATTTTTAGGCTCTGTGATTAGTTTAAAAAGCCTTCTACTGTTTCAGCTAATGATTAGTTATAATCACATTGAGAAGAAAATGTTGACTTTGGATTTATGATGCTTTAGGACATCTGTACAGATGTATCACATTTTACTTTTCAAGTTTGCTTGACAGGGTCAGTGCTGCTTGCCCATATGATAAATCTGGCCAGCATCACGGCCAGCATCTCATCGGGTTGCGGAAAGCTGTCTACAGGTCTGTGAGAGCCAACTTTCGAGCTTCAAGATTTGCCACCCTCTACATGCTGAAAAAATATCCTTTGCAGTGGGGGCGCTCATAACTTTATATGCTCGGCAGTGAAGAATGATCGCATGAAGCGTAGCGATTGCATTCGAAGAGTGATTTTTCATTATATTTTAAGTGAGGACCACTTTTGATAGACACTTCTGTGCGAGAGCAAGAACCATATTTGGACAAAGCGCCATGGGCAAGGAGTGTGGAGCTGCCCCTCCATTGAGGTGACTGGCCCCGTAACTCAGGTGCATTCAAAGTGACTGAAACAAAAGCAAAAAGCGAAGTCCACGCTTTCTCCCATCTGCCTGTCTCCTCACACACACCGCTCCCTGACTTGTCTCCCTCCTTTCCCCAACATTCCCTTTCTCCCCAGCTCTTCTCTCTCCTTCAACCCGTCCCAACCATTCTGAACCGCTATTGTCTCTTCTACCGTTCAGCCTCCGTCATTCCATCTTCATCCCCTCCCCCGTTAATCCCTCTTGCACCTTCTCCAGAGGCTTGCTGCCAGTGCTGTGTATGGCCCTCTGGAAGTTTGTCATAAGGTACCCAAACTCTTACGCTGTTCTAGTGGAGGTATTGCAGCATCATGCAAGCGCCAGTGAGCTTAAGCTTCATGGTACCCATAGAAGACAAGCCTCTAGTGAAGGTGATGGGGGAAGAGAGTTTAGGAGCCGCTGCCCAGTTAGCGATTGGCCTGTGCGACTAACCCAGATATCCAATGCCTTGGCTAGATATGACCCCGACATTGAATATCTAGGTTTAATGTTCGGCGCCAGGGGCTAGCCACCGTAGCAGCACTAGCCACCAGCACTGAATATTGGGCCGTTATTGTCCACTTTTTTCCCGCAAATCTGTAGCTGCAGAGAAAGTGGGTGCAAGTGACCTCATGTGCTTTGTGCCCCTGGTAGGTTTCAAAAGAAAAATGTGTATATATTTGCTCTGACAAGTTATGCATAGCCTACAGGTAAAAAGTCTGTACAGTCTGTTTCCCAGTGCAGAGAGTTTGAAAATTAGCCTCACTCTCACGTAAAATGCATTTTATTAATCAACATAGGAAAAAAATAACTATAAACAAAAGTTACCTCCAAACAAGTAGAGAAAGCATGCAGAGCATGGCTCATGGAATTCTTTCCATCGGCTCTGTGTGTATATACATGCACACAACTGTCTATCTGCACTTCCTATCTACCGTCACTCCTGGTTGCACTCTTCATTTTCTTCGTTATGCTATGAAATTGTAAGTTGATTCCTTGATAGTATTTGTAATACCCTTTAGATATGCTGTGGGGATAAACCTGAGGAAGATGGCTCCCAAAAGTCCTGTTTTCACAATGTGTTACCAGAAAAAAATTAAGAGAAACCATTTTCACATTAGAATCTGTTGTGGCTACTCGTTCCGAAGATGATGATGATGATATCAAAAATGTAGAAGGGCAGGTCGAGTCTATTGCATGAATGGTTGACGTTTTAACTTCCTCACTTGGAAAAACAGCATTGTAATGAGACAGAAAAGAGGTTGAAGGCTTCATATGTGTCATCTGTTTTCAGATTTCTTAATACAGTTTGATGGCATGCATTGTTCAGAAAGATATAAAACAAGAGGAGTTGATCCAGAGAGCACCTACTACAATACTCGGTCTTCATCCCAGACTTAAAGATCCAAACATGTATACAGTAGAGATGTGGGATGGGGTTACACAATAATAGAAACATTTAAAGACCTCCAAGGTATTAATATGCAGTTGTGAGGGCTTTTTCAGTAGGAGAGGTCATAGGATGGGGGTGAAAGGGGGCAGACTTGGGATTAAGGAACATTGTTCTTTACAGAAGGGGAGTGGATATATGGGGCAACCTCCCAATAGAAGTAGTGAAGATAAGGGTGATGGATGCCTCTCAGAGGAGGAGATGGTGAAGATAAGGATAGTTTCGGACAAACGCTGAAGATTTCTCAGGGAGAAGAAGAGGTTGTAGGGATTGGGCTGTAGGCTTCCATGGGCAGACTGTGTTTCATAGCAGTAGAGACCACATATTTGTCAGCTTCAGTAATCTCAACAAAGTTCCATTTTGGACTGGTTTCCGTAAAAGAACGAACTCTGATGTTTGGAGCCTATGATTCCTTTGTGTGCACACGATGGGATCAGCTTCTATGCACATTTGCCCTTCCAGAGCATCTGAAGTTCAGCTTATACAAAATTGCTCAATTTTCTAGATGGATTATGTTTAAAATGTATTTTTGTAATTAACAAACAAAAAATAAGTAACATATGTTGGACAAAAATGTGGAGGATAATCTGAAAATAACTGAGTTGTATTCACTCTCGTGTTCATATTTGGAGATTTTAACTTAATGCACTGTATGTTAACTTTTCGTTCTTGCCACCAGAGTAACATTGATCTGCTCCCATCCCTGTACCTAAACCTGTGTGTTTCATAGAGATCTTGAGTTGAGTGATGCTGTTAAATTACGCATCAAAGAAAAATTGTCCATATTTAGCAGGGCTCTTTGTTAGTGGCCTTAACCCTGGTTGAACCTACCCTTTGACCTTGGAGATTGACAATGTGACCAACTATATCTGTGTGGTTCCTCTGAAGGAGCTAGGCCTGGGTCTGAGCAAGCAGCAAGTGTCCGAGGAGGAGGCTCACAACCTCACAGATGGCTTCAGCTTACCCGCACTGAAGGTAATTCATATAGGTGCATCTTCATTTCAACAGTGAGGACAGATTGTTTCATTTGAAGCATTTTTATACTTCATTGGGCAATAACTGAACAGTATTGTGTCTGATTTGTTATTTCTAAATTCCAGTGCTCAGGGATGATAGGCTGAGTTAAAAACGTCAGAATCATGAAGTTCCTTCTTATACATTGAGGGGGTAATTTTTAAAAGGACCCCCTTATGTGCCTTATGCGCGCTGAGTGTATCTTTATTTTCAATGACTTAACACTTGTCGATGGCCCTTTACTCATACTTCAGCCAGTTGCTATTCTGTACGTACGTGCACTAGGCCGACAACATGTACTGTCACTGTGTGTATATTTACATAGGCATTTAGACACATATTTCATAAAATATGGATGTACGTGTGTAAGATGCTTGCGGTCATTTATGCTAAACATAGGGCCGTCTACATGAACATGGCTAGATTGAACATGTGTTTCCTACTACTTACACTTCTGTTTTTCTGAAGTATGTGCGTACTTGACTTTAGAAAATATGCGTGATGGACATGCGTAAAAATGTGCATTAAATTGGGCATGTCTTTTTTTTATAAAATTACCCTTGTGCGTAGGACAGGCATGACCAGCAAAAGAAATGGCCTTATTCCATATCAGATGAGCAGTAATTTGGGTTTCAGTGTTCATTCCAAATGTGAAATAGACAGAAGATGATTAATTTTGATTTTTTTAATAATAGTGCTTATTCCAAATTGTATTAAAGCAGTTTGGATAAAAAGCGAAAGCGTGTGCCGTTGAGTCGATGCTTACTCCAGGTGACCTAACTCCTATGTTTTTTTGGCAAGATGCACCTGGAAGTGGCTTGCCAGACCTTTCTTCCATTCCAAGGTGGTCTTCAATCCAAGTACTAGCCAGGCCCAACCCAGCTTAGCTTCTGAGATCAGCCAAGATCAGGCTCGTAGTGAAGCCATATTTACAATAACAAAATTAAACTACATTAATCTTACAATGTGGAGGAGTAGCCTTGTGGTTAGAGCAACTGCCTAATACCCAGAAGATCAAGGGTTCGATTCCCACTGGCACTCCTTGTGACCTTGGGCAAGTCACTTTACCCTCCATTTGCCTCAGAAGAAAAGGCCTGGCAATCTACATCCAGAGATACATTGCCAAGAAAACCCAGAGGCGGCTGGGTCGCCAGGAGTCAGCACTGACTTGACGGCACTAAAAATACAAACAAAAAAATCTTACTTCACTGAGATTTGTTTTTACTGTAAGACTCCAGAAAAAGAGCCAGCGCAAATGAACAAATGCAAATGCTGACTCCTGGCGACCCAGAAGCTCCTGGGTTTTCTTGGCAGTGTGACCGGAAGTAGATTGCCAGGCCTTTCTTCCGAGGCAGTGGAGGGTTAAGTGACTTGCCCAAGGCCACAAGGAGTGCTAGTGGGAATTGAACCCTGGTTGTTTGGTTACCAAGCCAGTGTTCTAACCACTAGGCTACTCAAATAGCTAGTGTTTATAGACAATAACTGCCCTGCTTTCAAAAGCTTTTCCCAGTGGGCCCATATGTACAGAAACCCTGTGAAAAGTTGTAGATGTTAAGCCATATGACTAGAAAACACACCCACCCCTCCCTGACTTTTGACTCAGAAAATCAATTCCAACTTCACAGTCCTCTGTCGGTTTGATCAGGGAGTCCATTGTAGGAATATGTAGAGTGTGTTCCAGCTAGATCCTGCCCCCATCAGAGCTGGGAATGTTTAGAGCTAAGCCATTTTCCGCAATTAGTTGATTTGTGCTTGCTTAACTATACAGTAATTGCGTTTGGGGGGAGGGGAGTGTTGAAGGGATTACTGCCTCTGACCCAGTGGGGAATTTATTAACCAGAAGATGCTGTTTTTAAGTTGTGATACAACCAGTTTCTTTTCTAGGGATGAGGTAGATTCAGGGCCAATGCTACCGTTAGGCAAACCGGGTGTCTCCTAGAGTACAAAACTTTGGAGAAAGTTCCCCCAAAAAAGCCCTTGTAGCAGCAGCCTTTCACTTCCCACATCTCTCCACGACTAGCAGTGACGGCAGCAGCAGTAAAGCGGAAGGAAGCTTTGGAGCCCCAGCGCTCTGAAAGTACAGCCCGTCCTGCATCAGAAGGGGGTGGGACCAGGTGCAGTTTCAGAGGGTATCCTGCAGGGGTTCATAAGCGTCATTGCCCCTCAGAGAGACGCAGGGGCAGCAAGCATGAGAGCTGCCGTCTTTGTGCCATCTCTGGGTAGGTTTTATATTAGGAGCTTACAGTAATTATCAGTCTGTCATGTTACGTTATGCTGTCCTCGTGTACAGCGCCTTGTAAACGTTTGTGCATTTTTGACATTCTGTCTTTAAAAAAAAATGCATTAAAGGAGGAGATTGTTTCACTGACCTGTGCAACATATTCTACACTTTTAACGTGAAATAATTGTTGTAGTAATATTCAAACACAATTAAGAATAAGAAAAAGGTCTTGACTTCATAAGTCTTCTCATACCAGTTGGTATTTTGTGGAATCTCTTTCACAATATTAACAGCCATGAGTCGTTTAAGGTTAAGAGTCTGCCGACTTTGCACATGGAGATGCTCTTAAAATCTTACGTTGCATCTTTTAGTCTTCACGTTTCTGCTGTTGTGAAGTCTTCTGCTCTGGAACTACATCATATCTTTGTTCCATTAGGAAATATTTTAACTCCACAGCCCCTCCATAAGTTTAATCTTGGCACTGATGATCTCACTTACAACAGAATCTATAATGAGATTAAGAGTTTTTATATTACCAGATTACAAAATTATTCAAATACAGCAATGGCGTAAACTCAAATGAGGGGCTCGCAAGCAGGGCCGGCCTGTCCACTAGGTGGGCTTGGTGGCCACCTAGCGTGGTAGATCTCTGTTGGCGCAGGCCATGTGCTTTGGCACACATGGCCTGCTGCTTCTTTCCCCCGAAGGTATGTCGGGGAGGGGGGTTCAGAAGTGGCATGCCATGTGTGCTGAAGCATATGGCCTACCACCAAGCTGAGCTGTGCCCCCCCGACCCCACCACAGGAATCAGCAGCAGCAGGGGGCTGATAGCGCGGCTCAGCACATGGAGGGGGTGGGGGAGGCATGGCCGGGGCTTCTGCCTAGGATGGCAGAAACCCTTGGGCCAGCCCTGCACCCAAGCAAAATGTACTTAGGGCCCCTAAGGAACCCCTCCTCTCCCATTCCTTCCTCCTCCTCCTGTCCCCAACCCCCACTCGGAGAACAGAAAACAGAAGTGGCAGCTGAAAAAATCACACTCGCTTTAAGAGAAGTTTGCTATGTCGTGCCGCCTCCACTGCCTTTTTCTCTCTGCGGCAGCTGGAGGCCTGAGAAAGCATTTCCCATTGAGGATATTGCGAGATTTCAGCCCCATAACGAGAAATACTTTCCTGGGCCCCCGTCAGCCATGGAGCAGCACTTTCCAGAGAAAGAGGCGGCGGAGATGGCGCATAAAACTTCTTTTAAAGTAAGTTTGCCGCTACTGTGTTGGGTTCGCTGGCCCACACATACACATTGAAGGGACTGCTTGGTCGGTATTTACCCCACTGAAATATAATCATTAAGCATCTTTAGGCAGCAAAAAAATATGATCACATCACACTTTCATTGATAGACCAGCAGTAGTTCCTTGTTTTCTACAGGATAAAATTCAAAATTCTTATCGCATAAGATTTATTACTCTAGTCTGCCCCAAGACCTTTCTACTCGCTTCTCTTGCTCCCCCCTCCCCCCTTTCCAGCCTTTTTCTCTCTGGCCCTTTCTCCCCCTCCTCTCTCTCCTCTGTGTTCCTTCTTGGGTGTCCAGCCTCTCTTCTCTAGGGCACGGAAGAGACCTGGGCTGCAGTAACTCCACCTGACCCAGGCCCATTACTGGCAGCAGGAGCCGTCTTCCCTCTCCCACTGTGCCTCCCCTTGCTGCTTCCCCTGCAACCAGTCCTAGATTGTAAGAGAAGGAGCAGACCGAGGCCTTGCTTCGGGTTGTTTCAAATGACTAAGCAGAGATCAGCAGTAGTGAGAAGAGGAAAGAGGCCATTTTTGCTGCTGTGACTAGTAGGCAGGGCCGACCCATCCATTGTATGGGAATGTTGATGTGCGGGGCCGTGCCTGACTGACTGCAGAGGGAGCCAGGGAGGCCCGAAGCCCCGGCTGACCTCTGAATAGCTGCAGGAGTAAAGAGCGGCGTTTACCTTCTCTTTCGCAGCTGTGATAAAAAGGAGCCCAAATGCAAATGCTGTTCTTTACTACCATAGCTATTCAGAGGTCAGCCAGGGCTTCGGGCCTCCCTGGCTCCTTCTGCAGGTGGTCAGGCGTGGGGCCATGTGCAGGCAACATTCCCACTGTGCCAGCTCTGTTATGTTTTCCAATCTTTTTGTGCCCCCTGTCAGTCTGGGCTGATTTAGGGTATGGAGGACTGGGACTGGAAGGGAGCTGATGCTGTGAGGGACTGGAGGAAGACTGATACTGGGGGGTTAGGACTTGAAATGGCCTGGGGATAGGGAACTAGGACTGGAAGGGAACTGATACTGGGGGATTAGGACTGGAAATGGATTGATGCTGGGGGACTGGAGGAGGACTGATATTGGGGAGCTAGGACTGGAAATGGGCTGATGTTGGTGGATGGGGGACTGGGATTGGTGGGGAGCGGATGTTGGAAGAGACTGGAGGAGGACTGATATTAGGGAGCTAGGACTGGAAATGGACTGATGAGGGAGGATTGGCGGATGGGACTGGAAGAGAGTGGATGCTGGGAGGGGCTAGAACTAGAAGGGAGCAGCTGATCCTGGGGGAGGACCAGAAGGGGGTGGGGCTGAGACTGGCTGGAGAAAAATAGAAGTTGGAGGAGTGAGGATGGAGAGGGGAACAGATATTGTGTGGGAGGGAAGAAAAATCTGATTGGCTGAGTATTGGGAGATTAAGGGGGATTGAAGATAGAGGGGTGAAATTTTGAGTGAATGAAAAGGGAGTAAAGAGAGAAATGGAAGAGAGCAAAAGGGGAAAGATCAGTAATTTAGAGGCAGATGTAGAGAAAATGGGGAAAAAAACTAGAAGAGAGAAAAAAGAACAAATGGACAGCAGACAATGGAGAGTTAGAAGAAGAAACCAGAAGAAAGTGACTGGAGCAATTGCAACTGAAAATTAAAATGCTCAGACAACAAAAGGTAGAAAAAAACTATTTTATTTTGAATTTATTAACTGGAATATGTCAGCTCTGAGAAGTGTGCATCACTAACATTTTACGCTTTGTTTACTACAAGAGGAAATTTTATAGTTTTATTTCTCCAGTGTTGCACATTCCAAGTTTGGCTTTTGGCATTCCAAATTTAAGTACTGCCTTCATATTTCTAAATTGTGATCCCTTGTTCTTTGTTTAGTGACGGTCTTTATTCTGCATGTGTAACTGAGCTGAGGTATTCTGTTCATGTAGTTTCTATTTGACCGTGTCACTTGTTCTCTTTCCCCAGTAGGAGATGTATTGGTATTCTCAGATGTATTGGTTTAATATTTGCAGTGTTGCCTTTTGATAGGTAGGGTTTGGTGCTTATAAGTGAAACACATTTTTTTGATCGAGAGGCAGCTTGATGAGAACTTGAAAGATGTGAGGAATTAAACGTAAGAACATAAAAAAAGCCAGGCTGAGTCAGCACAAGGTTCATGGAGTCCAGATCACAAGTACCTAGGAGATGCCAAAAAGCAGATTAAATTTCTTGTATATTTTTTTTATTCTTTATTTCTAATTTTAAACAATACATCAAGCAATAATAACATACTTGAAAGAATTGGAAAGGTGCAAAATTAAGAAATGTTACATAGGAAAATCAACTAAACATAACAATTACAACATTGCACCTAACACTGCAAGCCCTAAATTAAGAGAGAGGGAGAATCCTAGAAAGGAGGCCATGATTACAAACATAACATCAAAGAAATATAGTTCCTAGGAAAAAGCGACCATGCGACGCAAATCTAAATAAGTGTCCAAGATGAGTCGATCTAAGAGGGCTCCACTGTGACTGACTGAAACAGTTCCAGGTACAGCTCCGGCATCCAAAAACGTGCATAAATGTGTTGGATCATAAAAGATTAAGTCTGCATCATCCAGCTTTATAACAGGTTTACAAGGAAACCTTAATACATAGGAAAAACCCAATAGGACTACCTCAGGGCACATACACAAAAATAATCTCCTTTTTTCTTGAGTGACATAGGAAACATTCGGGAACACCCAGACTTTCTGACCAAAAAACAATTTATCAGCATTCCTGAAAAATATTTTTAAAGCCCAAGCCCGATCCGGCTCCAACACAAACACCACGAAATGAGTTGCTCTCCTCGTTATTTCTTCAGTAGAGGCCTCCAATACTTGAGACAAATTCAGGATGTCAAAACTATCCATCTGAACACCCACTCCATTAGGAGCAATACTACTAGAGCTAAAGCGTTTCTTCATAGGCAAATAATAAACCTTAGAAGTAGGTGGAAGGGCATTCTCTGGCATCCCTAAAACTTTCAATAAATACTTTTTAAATAACTCAACTGGAGGAACAGCAGAGGATACAGGAAAATTGACAAAACGTAAGTTTAATCTCTTGGAAAAGTTCTCCAAATTTTCCAACTTAACATGGAGTACAGCGCTATCCTTAATAAAGGTAGAGCACTGTGCTTGTAAAGTAGTCACTTGAGAGGACAAAGATTCTACGGTTTGAGCAGAGTCTCTACTGACTTGGTCTTGTCGATTTGATCTTGAGTAGTCTGTTCTACTAAATTCAAACGATTAGCGACAGAACGCTCCAATGAGACTGTTGCAGTCCAGATAGAATCCAAAGTTACCACCGCTGGTTTCACCAGGGTGGAACTGCTGGCTGGAGTTCCAGGGTTCCCTGTAGCCCCCCGAGCAAGGTAGAATCACCGCAGTGGATGTCGAGGGAACCAGCGCTCCAGTCCAGAGCAATCAGGGTAGCTTCCCTGGCTCCTCCAGGAGCGTTCGGCAGTGACACTGTGCTCGGCATTACCCTTGAAGACGGCAAAACAGCAACCGCCTCATCTGGGTGTGACTGCAGCCAGGAAGCCTATCCAGCGGAAAGCAAAAGAGGCTCATCAGGTAGAACACGCTGCTCAGGGCTCAGACTCGCATCTGAGGTTGAAAGGACTGCCTTCAAATCAGCTCCGACGCTAACCCCAGCAGTACTTTGCATGTCTCCTACGGCAACAAACTTAGTTATGGACTGCTGCTTAGGCGGAAGATCAACTTCGGGGTATTTGACTTTCCCCTTCCTTTTCCCCATCACAAAGGTAAGAAATTCAGCAAAAAAGGCAATAAACGTAAGGACAGAGTCCAAATCGCCAGCCAGCAGCCGGAGCGCATCTGTTCAGTCACCATCTTGGATCCTCCCTTTCTTGTATCGTATTGCCATGAATAAGCAATAACTTTCCCAAGTCTTCCCGGCTAACTTTTTATAGGCTTGTTTTTCCTTCAGGAACTTGTTCAAACATCTTTTGAACTCCAGTATGTTAGACGCCAGTCCTCTGGCAACGGATTTTCACACAGCGTAAATATGCGCCGCAAGAAAAAAGAAGGGCATGCTTGAAAATGGGGAAAAAATATTTACAACTAGCAGAAAGGTGGTTTGAATAATAGTTAAGGAGATTGTGACCTTGTAAATTTCTGCTGCTCATCTTATTAATGCTTTGAAGTGAGTGGAGATGTAGCCTAGAACTGAGAATTAGGGACGCAGGGTGCTGGGTGCAAATCATGCTGCTCTCACTGGCTTTGCTCGTCATCCTGGACAAGTCACTTCACACTTCACTGCCCCAGGTACAAACTCAGAGGCTGATGCGACAAAATGCACTGCCATCAGGGCAGGCGATAGCACAGTATTTTGCTTACAATTTTCTGCACTAGTGTGGATGCAAAATGCAGGAAGGGCTCTAACGTGAGCCTAATTGATGCACTGTCTCCTGTGCTAATGACAGTGCACAGTGCATTTACACCTATTAAATAGATGCTAATGAAGCAATTAGCCACTACTGCTACCTGCTTATCATTTGTATAGCACTAGAAGGCATCCGCAGCACATACAGATGCAAGAGACAGTCCCTGCTCATCAGAGCTTACAGTCTAATCAAGACAAACAACATCACAAAACTGGAGACTAGAATATGGTGAAAAGAGAGTGAGGGGCGTCAGGATCCAAAAGTAGCGCAGAGGCAGAGAAAGGCACAGAATACCAGAAGGCTGGGATTTTAACGTGAGGTCTAAATTGCGGGTGAGGAATTTATGCCTCTTGAGCGCACAGCCCCCACAACTTTTTCTTTTCTGGTTTTGCTGAAGAAGAGCTAAAAAAAAAAAAAACCGGCAGGGGGAAGTTTGCTGGGACAATGTGAAGCACGTGTGCTGGAAGGCTATGTAGCACATAACAGCAATATTATTCTGTGCAGAATTTTGGTGCAGAGTAATATCAGTGCCTTTGAACTTCTTTGCCAAACTGTGTGGGGTTTATTGGTTCACACGATAGATGCACAGTTCATGCAGACTCCTGTGTGCATGTCTGGCTTGCTGTCCTTGTTTAGCGCAGGCGTTTTGCACACGGCTCATTTGCATCGTTGAGCAAAACGTCTGCACTAAACTTCAATTAGGAAACCTAGTGCTACAGCTTTAGCCCTGAGCTCTAGTGCAGACTTTGTACATCAAGTCCTTCAATGGTAAGCCAGAAAAACCTCTAGTTACCTGTGTGTAACCGAGTCTTCAGCTCGGATATGAAAAGACAAGTCATCACATCTAAATGCCAGAACCAGTTGGCTTTCAGCTGTCCGCATTAGCAAGTCAGCTTAAATCTGAAATCCCTTCTCCCCCTCCCCCTTTTCCTTGGTAGGATTTTGCAAGATAGGTTAGAGTAGTCCATCTTTTCAGTAGTGGTTAGTTTCATGCCTCTTGGGCTCTCTGGGAGTGTAGATATTGCCCATAACACATTTTGTTTTAATTTTATATTTACATTAGAAAATCCTTTATTGTCTGACTTAAAATACCAGTAGGTTTTTTTTGTTTTTTCTATTTAGTCTGAAAATACATTTTTAAGATGGGAAGAAGCCGCTAGTGTGTTTTCAGTCCTTTTCACGTGTCTTAGAATAACAGTGAGAGTTGGAGGTGAATTTGTCTGCTTCGAGGCTCTTTTTAGTACCCTCATTTCGTTAGAGTAGCAAGTGCCATTTGGTACCAGCTTTTAGTTCCCAGAAATTAATGGCAGCCATACTGATTGAATTACTCTCTCCTAGCAAATTGAATTTTTTAAATTTCCACCCTAGCAGCCCTTTAATATACAGAACTGAAACAAAAACACACTGGTTGGATGCTGTTCGGGCTTCTTGAAGACTCTTTTGGGAAGCAGCCATTAGCTAGTCTCTGCCTAAAAGGAAGCAGAAAATCTAGCGGATTGAAATAGAAGTGTCAGCAATAAATGAATTCTGGCGACTACTAGAATGTTTAGGAGGATGTTTTCTGTGGACAAAATCGAGGATAAATACTGACCCTGGAATACTTCCAGGAAAGGAGTCGTATTAAATCATCCTGCTGTGTATTCATTTATTTATTTATTTTATTTGGCTGCATTTATATCCCGCTTTTCACCGGGTCAAAGCGGTTGGGGGATACATTTAACACGAGGGGATATGAAACACATACACTAATACTTACAGGGAACATGGGCAATGGAGGGTTAAGTGGCTTGCCCAAGACCACAAGGAGCACCTGTGGGACTAGAAACCCAAGTCCTTCCGGCCCAAGGTTGCTGTCCTCTAGTGGGATTTGAACCCCTGACCTTCTGGCCTGAAGTACCTTGCCCCAACCACTAGGCCACTCCTCCTCCCTCTTATTATTATGATCTTTATATTACTGTGAGCAGCCTAATAATATGATTGCAAAGCCTGTCGTGTTGCTCACCACCCCACCCACCCTACTATGGAAACTGTCCCTTCATGCAGGGAGGAAGCGGTTTCTGTTCAGTACTCGATGACCAATGAGGATATTGTTTCCTTAAGAGCCGGTATTCAGAATCCTTAGCTGGACAGCCAATGGGAGGCCATCCGGATAAGGGTACTGGCTACGATATTCAGCAACACTCCCCAGATAGTAGTGCTGAACATCTTCACAGACTTCCCCGGCACGATGCAGTTCGTGCAGGAGGGGCCCATGAGTGGAGCGAGGGCAGCGTCAGCTCGATCCGGATAAAGTGATTTTCACTCGGCGCTTATCCAGCTCACTTAGGGTGCATGAAAAGTTGCTGTACGGATAAGAACCGGCTGAAAATCGCTGCTATTCGGATACAGTCGTCACTTATCCACATAGCTTTACCCAACCCAAATAGCCGGCGGCGGCTACAATCCAGGGAGTGTTGCTGAATATCCCATTAATATGTAAATGCTGCGGCCATCTGCTGTGACATTTGGAAATCATCCTTTTTGACAAGTGGGCCCTTAGTTTTTTAATTTGTATTTTTACCTTTCTAAAGTGCTTAGGAATCCAATATTCACAGATGCTCTACTTCTTGCAGTATTAAAATGTTTTTGGGCAGATGAATTGTCCATTTCGCATAGCTTACGGTGCTTGCAGTCAAATTTGGTTGAACTGATGCTGAGAGAGTTACTGTTGGCACACCGTTTTTCTAATAATTACATTATTATGTACTGATTCCTGAAAATATTCCAGAAAGTAAAAGCATCTGACTGAGTAAAGCTGTGTAATCACAGCCTGCAGTTTTTTTCTCCAGGAGTGAACTGTGTGATAAAGGCTGCTTTGTTATTCCAACAGGTCCTGTTCCAGCTTTGGATAGGGCAGAGTTCAGAGTTCTTCAGGCGATTAGCTCTGTTGCTTTCTCCAGAGAACGAATCTTCTCACGAGCTTGGGGTCGTTCAGGAGCGCTTGGCTCACCACGTATGGTGTGACGTAACTCAGGACCTGCCTCGCACCCATGCCACCTGTTTGGCAGAGCTCAGACGGAGCTATGAATTCTACCGATACTTTGAAACCCAGCACCAGACTGGCTCGGAACGCCCAATGAAGTCTAAACCAAAATCGGGAGAGCTGAATGGCCTCCACCAAGCCGTGCGCAGTCTGCAGCTTCATCTGAAAGCCCTGCTTAACGAGTATGTCCTCAAAGGCCTTTTGGATTGGAGATAGAAATAGAACACAACATTCAAGACTTCTAGCTCTAAGAATAACCTGCAAACATGTTAAGATGTTTAACGTTGCAAGTGGAAGAATGTTTTAATGATGTGTGTTCAGCTATTGAACTTATGGATTAATATGTTAAGAGATGCTGTTCTAATATTTCCATTTTCCTGTAGCCTTGCTTCCATCAAGCAGAGTTGTTTGTGCATCCCTTTCTCTCTTGCAGAAAACATACCCTTAAACTTACCCAGAAAACTGTTCATTCTTCAGCTTAGCTGAGACTAGGAATGCCGCAGTGATAGTGTTCACATCCCCTGGGATGGAAGGAGAAAGTCCTAGTGGCCAGATTTCAGTACTGTAAATACAATGTTCCTGACGGAGCCCTAGTGCATGGTCTGCAGCCTGGAGCCATTACTCTGATAACTATATGAGTTGGGAGGCAGAAAACCCTGGTCATTGCAAATGAAGGCTCATGGCACCTTAGCCAAGCCAAGGCCAGTTACAGTTCTGTTTTGCATAAGCCAGTAACTTTTTCCTGCTACAGTATGTTACTTGCTTGTGTTAGGGGTTGTAGGCTCAAGTCTTTCAGAGAATTTCCTCCACATGACACCATATGTTGTGTCGCATGAATATTTAGATCTGCTCTGGGATAGATGTAACTGGGATCATTTTACAAAAGGCACCCGAGTGCATAAGCTGTCTTTTATATCACAGAGACAATATATGCCCCTATGTCCCTTTCTTGCCCACGTGTCCTGTTTAAAAATGGTTCTCTAGAAGGTAATTTTATAAGCGTTATATGGGGAATGAGAGGAGACATTCCTAAGGGCATGTTTAGGTCAGGAAAAGAAAAGTATGTGCGTTGCTTGCATTTGCAGACCTTAGCCAAAGATGTCACAGAAGCAATAGGTGCAGGTGACCACGAGTACATTGTACCCACAGCAAATTTATAAGCAAAAGTACACGTGTTTCCTATTCATACATATGGGTAATCTCTGCCCTCCAGCAGCTGGGAACTGAGCATGTCAAAAATCAGACCTCACCAGTTTAAGATCCACCCCTCCACTCCAGAGATCCAGTATCTCCATTCCCAGCAGCTGGAGAGCTCCCTTCTGGTGGTAGATTCACTGGAAGGTCTTTTTTGTTTTGAAGCTGAGGATTGACTAAATTCGGAAAAAAAAAACCATTGGGCTGGTTTAACGCTGAACCCTGTCCTGAATAGGTCTGGCAGACATAGGTTTCAGGGCATAGGACAGGGGTTTCCTCTTTGAGGGAACCCCCCACCCCCAAAAGGAACAAAGTATGAGTCTCCGGTGCAGTGGTGGGCTTAGGGAGGAGAGAGCCTCCACAACTGGGTCCTCGCAGGGCAGGGTGTAGCCTGGGGTTAAAGTTGCCTGGTGGGCCAGGGCCCTTTCCTCCCAGCCAGACAGCCGACACCACGTGAGATGGGGTTCGTGCTTCAGTCCTGTTTGCCTTCAGTCGGTGTGCCGGTAAGTGCTTGTGGCTCGAGTTGGTTGCTCAGGTTCTTGTCTTCCTTCTTCCTCATGTCAGATCAGCAAAAGGGGGAGGGGGTAATCGCAGTGTGCTGCTGAGTTTTTCCCGCTAACTTCATTATCATCTTTGCCCGGGCTGTGTTGGCAGACGGTGCATGCGTGGCCCAGCGCTTTCCTCCGTGGTGTGCTCGGGGAACTGCAGGCTTTCTTCGGCTGGAGTTTGCAGAGGTTGCCTGCACCAGGGAGTAGCGGCAGAGATGGCAGTAGCAGCAGAGCAGGATAACAGCTGCTCTCACGGAAGAGCAGGTACCTCTGGTTTTGGTAGGAAGGGCGGACATCACAAGGGATCCGGTCATCTTAGCTAGGGCTGAGCCCAGGAAAGCAAAACGCAGAAAAGCATGTTACTTCTATGGGGGCGATCTCTGGGGGAATGGTAACTCCCACAGGGAGCTTTTTCTCACCGGAGTTTATTTTGACTGTGCATAAGGCTTATTGCCTTAAAGAGCAGGCAGGCAAGGGTAAGCTCCACATAGGGCCAGCTGGAGGTGTCCCTGAGAGAGGAGCAGCAGCAGGCCTGGGGATTCTCGCTCATTTCAGCCGTGCTAAGCATGAGTGAGGATGCTCCATTTGGTCCCAGGGTTCCCGGAGTCAGAGGGGCTGGAGGAAGGTCCCTCAGGGGAGGGGGGTTGCTGGTGAGCTGGAGCAGGGCGAGATTCCACAAGGAGAGGATGCAGGCATTTTTTGGGTGTTCCACCAGAAGGAGCTACCTGCGCTAATTTCGCACTCTCTGGCGGCATTGAACATGGTACTTGTGCCAGAAGTATCGGAGAAGGCTATGGAAGATCCGTTGCCGCAGAGCTCTAAGGGGTCTCAGCCTTGTTTTCCCATCCATAGAGTGATCAAGAGGATGATAGAATCAGTGTGGGAAGTACTGGAGGCCATCCTCCAGGGGGCTAGGGCGATGAGTCGTCTTTGCCCTATTCAATTCAAGGACTTTTGATGATTTAGGGGGGGCTTGTTTTTCCCCCTATCAGCGGGGACGATTCCCTCAGAGACGGCAGTCCTTTTGTGGGTTTAGGGGCGCCAGTCGTGGCTCTTACTCCCCCTCTAGCAGCCCCTCTTAGACACAATGAAGTCATTCAGGTCCAGGCAGAGCTCTCACTGATGGGAGGTCGATTGTAGTCCTTTCTCGCTGCTTGGGCCACTATTAGTACAGATCGGTGGGTGTTAGAAATGATTTGCAAAGGCTACGCGCTGGAGTTCACTTGTCCCCTCACCGAAGCACTTGTGCAGTCCCTGTGCAAGGCCCCATTAAAGCGTCAGGCTGTCCAGGAGACCTTGCAATGACTCCTGGACTTGGGGACAGTAGTGCCTTTGACACCAGACCAGTGCGGGGGTGGACGCTACTCCATCTACTTCGTGGTCCCCAAGAAGGAAGGCTCTTTTCGGCCTATTCTGGACCTCAAGCAGGTAGACAGAGCACTGAAGGTGGTGCATTTCCAGATGGAGACTTTGCGGTCGGTCATCAGGGCAGTGAAACAGGGCAAGTTTTTGATGGCTCAAGACTTTTGTGAGGTCCAATCTACACATACTGATTCGGCCAGATCATCAAACGTTTTCCGGTTTTCAGTACCCATGGGGCACTATCTGTTCCGACTCTACCATTTGGTTTGGCTATAGCACCCTGGACCTTCACAAAGGTAATGGTGGTGGTGGTAGCCCTGCGGAAGGAGGGCATTCTTGTCCACCAATACTTAGACGACTGGTTGATCAAAGCGAAGTTTGTGGACGAGAGTTGGGCTGCGGCACAAAGGGTTACATGGCTATTGGAGAGTTTAGGTTGCGTGTTCAATGTCTCCAAGAGTTGTCTCCTTCCTGTCCAGCAATTGGTCTACTTAGGGTGCCAGGTTCGACACCAGCGTGGGCCATGTCTTTCTGCCCGAGGAGAGGCTAGTGAAGTTACGACAGTTTGTAAGGATGCCGGTTCCAACAGCTTGGTATTCTCCAGGACCAAGCAGGAAGTCAGTCCTCACTTATGGGTGACGTCGGCGCCGACGGAGCCCTCGCGGAGCAATTTTCCCCAGCTTTCAAAGAAAGCCTTTGGGAATTGCAGCGCGCATGCGCGGTCCCCTTCCCGCCCAAGGGTGCCATCTTAGCCAGTCTTCTTTTTTCCGCGGAGCCCTACAGACGTACCCGTCGTGTCCCCGCGAAAAAGTTGATTTTCTTTAGAATTACTCTTTTTTTCCATTCGGTTCGACGCCGGTCTTTTTCCCGCCCGGACTCGCGACGCCGGTCACGAGTCCTCTTCTTATTTTTCGGTTTTTCTGACTTAGTCAGTTTTCGTTTCGGTTTTTCCCTGGCAGCCCGGTCCTTTGACCTCGCCGGGGCCCTTTTTCCCCCGATGGCTGCCAGTGGTTTCAAGCGGTGTGGTCAGTGTGACCGAAATATGTCACTAACTGACACACACGACAATTGCCTCCGCTGCCTGGGCCCGGATCATGAAGAAATGATCTGTGGGCCTTGTGGCAAGCTATCCTCCAAAGCGTTGAGAAGTCGGCGGCATCAGCGGGATAGAATCTTCGCTGACCCCAGCCGTACCCGGACCTCGTCGGAGGCCTCCGCGTCCAGGGGTTCCAGCTCGGACCGTCGCCGGAGTTCCTCCGACAGGGGTTTTCCCTCCGGGGACCATCGACGGAAGGTGAAACCCGCGAGGGCGGCGTCGGTGGACGCTCCTGGCTCCGCGAGGGCCAGGTCGCATAGCCCCGATAGCCGCCCCGGGTCCTTGGAGAAGGAGCACCTCATGAAGCGACCTCGCCTGGAGTCGGAGCTGCCTGCTCGGGTAAGTCCTGTGGTCCTTCTGGACTCGCCTCCGCGACAGCCGACATCGGGCCCGACGGGTCACCTGAGCTCGGACTCAGGTTGACGGCCTTGGAGAGCAGACTGTCTGCCTTCATGGACCAGCAGCGGGCACTGCTCGCTGGCTTCGCTGGCGCCGCTGCCCCGACCGCCGGGACGTCGACGTCTAAGTCGACCCCGGAGACCGAGCCGATCCTCGAGTCGATGCGAACTCGAGTCGATCCTCCGTCGAGGTCGCCCTCGGCCTCCCGTTCGGGACCGAGGTCGCCGACGCCGACTCCCTCGGCGTCGGGGCGGCAGGCGCCGCGCCCTGCCCGGGCCGACCCCACCGAGTCCTCGTCGGAGTCGGTCTGGGAGTCTGAAGAGGAAGAGTCGCCTGATTCTTTTCGGACTCGGTGTGTCCCCTCGGACTCACCTGAGTCCGAACCTCGGAAGCAGTCCCCCCCGGAGGATGCCCGGTTCTCGGACTTCGTCAGGGATATGGCCAAGGCTTTGGCCTTCCCTGCGGACCCCGAGGAGGAGCCTCGAGCCGAAGAGCTCGACGCCCTCCAGTATGACTCTCCCGCCAGGGAGCACTTTACTGTACCGGTTCCTCCCATGCTGGAACGACTACTCTTCCGCATGTGGGAGAGTCCGGCCACCTCGCCGGTCCTGAGCAAGCGGGTCGATTCTATCTATCGAGTCCGCAAGAGCCCTGGCTTCCAAAAAGCACAGCTACCACACCATTCCATGGTAGTGGAATCGACCATGCATCGTCTTAAGAGCCAGAAGATGCACTCCTCGGTGCCTCCTGGCAGGGAGGCCCGTAACCTGGATGGCCTTGGTAAGAAGTGTTTCCAGGGCTCTATGCTCGCATGTCGTGTCCAGACCTACCAGCTGTACATGGGCATGTATCTCCGAGACCTGGCTAAAGAGCTAGCCGGCTTCTCCGCTGGTTTGTCCGAGGAACCCTTGCGGAGGTTCCTGGCCTTGTCCACTGGCATTCGGGAATGCTCAAAATTCATGTCCCGAGCAGCCTATGATGGCTTTGAAGCATCGGCTCGAGTGGCCGCAGCCGGCATCGGTGCCCGCCGACAGGCTTGGCTTCAGTCGTCTGACCTTGAGCCCTGGGTGCAGGACAAGTTGGTCGATGTCCCTTGCCGAGGCGAAAACCTCTTTGGCAAACCCATGGCTGATAAGGCTGCACAAATTGAGACAGACTCTCACCAGGACTAGGCTTTCTAGGAAGACCTCCGCCCCTTCCCAGAAAAAGAAGGGCTCGGGAAAGAAGTCCTTTTACCCGAGGAAGGCGGCTGCCTACAAACAATACCCCCACTATCAGGCCCCTGCAGCTCCCCAACAGGGCCAGCAGGCCAAGGGACGGGGTAACGGGTCCCGTAGGCAGCAAGCCCCCAAGCCTGCACCACAGCCCCTGCTCCGCAGGGTGGGGGATTTTGACTCCTTAAGCATAGCCTCTCCCCCCCCGCTGGTTCCTCCCAGCACCGGAGGCCGGCTGGTTCACTTCGCCCACAGGTGGTCCAGCATCACCTCAGATGCCTGGGTGCTTCAAGTCGTGCGAGAAGGCTATCTCCTCCACTTCCACCAGGTCCCTCCCTCCTATTTTCCGGGAGAACCTCCACGACCCCCTCTGCACAGGGAATTACTCCTTCAGGAGTTAGCAGGTCTTCTACGGGATCAGGCGGTGGAACCGGTGCCCCACCACCTGAAAGGTCAAGGCTTTTATTCCAGGTATTTTCTAATACCAAAAAACAGGAGGCCTCAGACCCATCCTGGACTTGCGCAACCTCAACAAGTTCCTCATGCGGGAGAAGTTCAAGATGCTTACCCTTGGAATCCTTCTGCCCTACCTCCAGCAGGGAGATTGGCTATGCTCCTTGGATCTAAAGGATGCCTACACGCACATCCTCATCCACCCAAGCCACCGCCAATACCTAAGGCTTGTGGTGGCAGGAAATCATTACCAATACAGAGTACTACCCTTTGGCCTGTCCTCCGCACCGCGAGTCTTCACAAAATGTCTCGCGGTGGTGGCGGCCCATCTCCGGCTTCACGGCCTCTATGTCTTTCCGTACCTCGACGACTGGCTCATCAGAGCAGCGTCCGCTCTGGAGGTCACCAACGCCACGCGCCGCACGGTGACTCTTCTGCAGTACTTGGGCTTTGTTATAAACTTCGCAAAGTCCACTTTGCTCCCCTCACAGGATCTCGAGTTCATCGGCGCAAGGCTGCACACTCCTCAGGCACGAGCGTACCTACCGCTCGACAGGGCTCAACGGCTCATGGACCTAGCCGACCGTTTTCGCAGCCAGCCCCTGGTCTCCGCCAGGCGCTTCCTGAGACTACTCGGCCATATGGCTTCCACCGTCTATGTGACCCCCAATGCCCGCCTGAATATGCGGCCTGCTCAATGGTGTCTCCGCCGGCAGTGGCGACAAGCCACAGGCGGCCTAGCAGACCTAGTGCGCGTCTCCGAGCCGCTGGTCTCGTCTCTCCGGTGGTGGCTTCAGCGGCCGAACCTGATATTCGGCATGCCTTTCCAGTCACCTCAGCCGGCCCGGGTGCTGACAACAGATGCATCCCTCCTGGGCTGGGGAGCACATTGCCAAGGGGCACGTACTCAGGGCCTCTGGACCACGTGGGAGTCTGCTCAGCAGATCAACTTCCTGGAGCTCAGGGCGATCCGCCTGGCTCTCAAGGCCTTCTCCCACCTGACTTCTCACCAGTCCGTCCTTGTCCAGACGGACAATCAAGTTGCCATGTTCTACGTGAACAAGCAGGGGGGCACGGGCTCCTTCCTCCTCTGCCGGGAGGCACAGAAGCTCTGCTCTTGGGCCGTCAGTCACGGCGTTCTCCTCAAGGCAGTTTATCTCCCAGGCCAAGAGAATTGCCTGGCGGACAAACTCAGCAGGGTCCTCCAGCCGCACGAGTGGCGTCTGGATCCCTTGATAGTTCAGAAGCTCTTTCTAAAGTGGGGCCTCCCCACGGTGGATCTCTTTGCCAGTCCTCACAACCGGCAACTTCCTCGCTCTGCTCTCGTCAGCCACACCCCCTTCGGGTTACGGCGGACGCTTTTCTACTCTCATGGTCGGGGAGCCTTCTGTACGCTTTCCCTCCCATCCCGCTAGTCTCTCGGACTCTTTTCAAGGTTCTCCGAGACAAGGCCTTCATGATCCTGGTGGCTCCTCGCTGGCCCAGACAGCCGTGGTTTCCACTCCTGCTGCAATTAGCGGTGGAGGATCCGTTCCCTCTGGGGTTCCAACCGGATCTCCTCACTCAGGATCAGGGGTCTCTGCTACACCCCAACCTCAGGTCTCTCAATCTAATGGCCTGGCTGCTGAGAGGGTAGTCCTTGCTCCCCTTCTCCTGCCGGCAGAGGTGGAAGAGGTCGTCCTAGCTTCTCGGCGACCTTCTACCCGCAAATGCTACGCCCTTAAATGGCGTCGCTTTTCCGTTTGGTGTACCCAACAGTCTCAGGATCCCTTCTCCTGCCCGGTGTCGGTGATCCTGCAGTACTTGCTATACCTCTCTAATCTGGGACTTAAGTCCAACTCCGTCAAAGTTCACCTCAGTGCTCTTTCAGCACATCATGTGCCGGTGGACGGCAGACCTCTTTCCAGCGACCCTCTTGTAGCGAGGTTTCTCCGAGGTCTCCTTCTACTTAAACCACCTCTGCGCCCGCCAGCGCCTGACTGGGATCTGAATGTGGTTTTACAGCGGATCACCTGTCCGCCTTTTGAACCTATGGCTACCTGTTCTCTCCGTTTTCTTTCTTGGAAAACATTGTTCTTGATAGCCCTCACTTCCGCTAGACGCGTAAGTGAATTGCAGGCCCTCGTGTCTGATCCCCCCTACACTCGGTTCTACAAAAATAGGGTAGTCCTCCGGACTCACCCAAAATTTCTTCCAAAAGTGGTCTCCCCCTTTCACATCAATCAGGAGGTGGTACTTCCAACCTTCTTTCCCAGACCACACTCCAGCCGAGCTGAAACGGTCCTCCATACCCTGGACTGTAGAAGGGCTCTGAACTTCTACCTTGACCGTACGCGGGAGCACCGTAAAACTGCTCAGCTTTTTGTGTCTTTTGACCCCAATAAATTGGGACTCCCGGTCTCCAAGCGTACTCTGTCCATCTGGGTTGCGGACTGTATCTCTTGGGCTTATGGGGCAGCCGGACTCTCCTTGGAAGGTCGAGTCACGGCTCACTGCGTTCGGGCAAAGGCTACGTCAGTGGCTTACCTCCGCTCTGTTCCGCTGGCAGACATCTGCCGGGCCGCTACTTGGTCTTCGAGCCAGACTTTTGCGGTCCATTACTGTCTCGAGAGGGAGTCCCGCAGGGACAGTGCTTTCGGACAGGCAGTCCTCCGTAATCTCTTCGAGGTCTGAGCAACTCCTACCCTCCATCCCGGATGTGGGCTACCGGTGGGTAATAATTCAGCGAAGATTCTTTCCTTCTGTGCTGCTGAGCTAGAGGGAGCTCATTTTTGTGCTTAGGGTCTCCGGTAGCCTTGAGCTTGGGAGTCCCATAAGTGAGGACTGACTTCCTGCTTGGTCCTGGAGAAAGCGTAGTTACTCACCTGTAACAGGTGTTCTCCAGGAGCAGCAGGAATCAGTCCTCACAACTCTCCCTCCTCCCCGTGGAGTTGCAATCATCTGCTTTAATTTTTTGCAAATTTTTATGCTGTCTTTTTTAGCTATGTCATCTGACTGGCTAAGATGGCACCCTTGGGCGGGAAGGGGACCGCGCATGCGCGCTGCAATTCCCAAAGGCTTTCTTTGAAAGCTGGGGAAAATTGCTCCGCGAGGGCTCCGTCGGCGCCGACGTCACCCATAAATGAGGACTGATTCCTGCTGCTCCTGGAGAACACCTGTTACAGGTGAGTAACTACGCTTTACATGCAGCTATTGGGGTCCATGGCGGCGGTCTTGGAGTTGGTCCCATGGGGGCAGGCCCACATGAAACCGCTAAAGACGGCTCTGCTTTTGTGCTGGTCTCCACAGGTCCATCCTCTCTCCAAGAAACTCATCTGCGCAGCTGAAGTGAAAGCATAGTTGGAATGGTGGTTTTAGTTGGACCACTTGGCAGTAGGAATGCCCCGGAGCCGCCGGAGTGGGTATTACTTATAACGGATGTGAGTCTCTTTGGTTGGGGGGCGCATTGCATCGGTGCAGTTGCTCAGGGAGTATGGGTGGTAGAGGAGAGTCGCTGGTCCATCAGCCGCCTCAAGATAAGAGTCTTCAAGCATTCTTGAGTCTTCAAGCATTCCAGAGACAACTGCAGGGTCTAGTGGTCCGTTTTTGTTTGGACAATGCCACCACAGTGGCCTACAGAAGCAGTCAGGGGGGCATGGGCAGTGCGATCTTGGTGGAGGAGATCAATCTGGTGGATCTCTCTGCACCGCATGTGGCAGGCAAGGACAATTTCCAGTCTAATTTCCTAAGCTGTCACTGGTTGAATTCGGGAGAGTGGTCTCTCAATCTGAAGATGTTCCACGACATCGCCCTAGGTTGGGGCACACCAATTCTGTACTTGATGGCCACATTCCATGATGCCAAAGCAAGCAGGTTTTTCAGCAGATGCAGAGAACACATGCCCGAGGGGCTCAATTCTCTGGCACAGCGGTGGCCGTGTAATGGAGTGTTGTACGCGGTCCCTCCATGGATGCTTATCGGGTGCCATCTTCAGCAGATCGAGGCACACAAGGGGACAGTAATTCTCGTAGCACTGGGTTGGCCATGCAGGCCCTGGTATGCCGATCTGGTAAGGCCTGTAAACCTTCATCAGCATGGCTACCACTGCCTCCGAATAACTCAGATGGGTCAGTTGTGCCCGCTCAAGAGCAAAGTCGTAAGCGAGACTCGATCCACTTGAGGCATGAGCACCGGTGCCTGGAATAACAGGTCCACCCTATCCGGAAGCCACCAGGAGCCTTAGGGTGGACCTGTTATTCCAGGCACCGGTGCTCATGCCTCAAGTGGATCAAGTCTCGCTTACGACTTTGCTCTTAAGCGGGCACAGCTGACCCATCTGAGTTATTCGGAGGCAGTGGTAGCCATGCTGCTGAAGGTTTACAGGCCTTCCACCTCCTTAGCCTACATCCATGTTCGGCAGATTTTTGAGGCATGGTGTGAGAGCAGGGGCTTTAGGGCTCTGGCTGCTTCGGTGCCAGACATTTCGTCATATTTACAGGTTGATCTGGAGAAAGGGCTGTCCTTGAATTCCCTCAAGGTTCAGGTGGCTGCCTTGGCCTGCTACAGAGGCCGCATCAGAGGGGGTGTTTTGATGACACACCCAGACGTGGTTTGTTTCTTGAAGGCAGTTTAGCAGTGTGGCTGGCGATTAGAGTGCTGCTTTCTTCTTGGGACCTTAATTTGGTCTTGACAGCTCTGACGGGGGTGCTTTTTGAGCCTTTGAAGGATCTTACACTGAAAACAGTCTTTTTAGTGTCCATCTGCTCGGCAAGGTGGATTTTGAAGCTATAGGCTCTGTCTTGTTGGCCTCCATTTCTCGTGTTTTCTAAGGAGAAGGTGGTGTTATAGCCAGTTCCCCTTTTCTTACCAAAGATGGCCTCTCCATTCCATATGAATCAGGTGGTCTCCCTCCCCATGTTTTCACATGTGCACTCAGGGCAACAGGGGGATCGTTTGTGCTTTCTGGACGTTCACAGGGTGCTTCGGCATTATTTGCACGTTTCATAGTCCTTTCAAAAGTCATATAGGCTATTTGTTCTGTTTGGAGGAGCACGGAAAGGGGAAGCAGCTTCTAAAGCTTCCGTGGCCCGGTGGATAAAGGAGGCAATGGCCTCAGCCTATTTGCTCAGCGGGCATGAGGTCCCGCAGAGTCTGAGGGTGCATTCGACCAGAGCCTGGGTGTCCTCTTGAACGGAGCATCACTTGGTGCCACTGGGAGATATCTGCCGGCCAGCTACTTGGTTGACCCTTCATTCCTTTATGTGCCATTATCGACTCAATGATCATGCAAGACTGGATGGGGGAGTTTGGGGACTCAGTGCTTCAGGCCAGACTTGCTGGTCCCTTTTGAATGTGAGTACTGCTTTGGTACATCCCATAGGTGGAGGACTGGCCTGGAGGTATAAATAGGAAGGTGAAATTAGATCTTACCTACTAATTGTCTTTCTTTGAATACCTCCAGTCCAGTCCAACTCCCTTCCCTGTCATGATCTATTGTGTTTTCCGTTGGCTAGTTGGATTGCAGGTCAGATATGTTGGCGAGTCCAGCTGGCTGGAAACGGTAATAATAGGAATTCAGGAATATAAGATACGTAGTTAAGTCCGCGGCTTTAAGTTTATGGCGGAGGTCAGTGGAGCCTCTGTCCTTCAGACTAAGCCTGCCGGGTGTACATAGTTCTGGTTCAGGGAAGTTTTTGTTCCTTTGGGGAGTGTCTGCTTTGTCAATAGGATACTTGTAGTGGAGGGGGCGGATTTTAACTGGTGAGGTCAGGAGTTTGACATGCTCATTTCCCAGCTGCTGGAGGGTAGAGATTACCCATAGGTGGAGGACTGGACTGGAGGTATTGAAGGAAAGACAATTAGCAGGTAAGATCTAATTTCACCTTTCACTTTGAGAATTTGTGCAAAGCCCTCTGGTAAAAACGACGTATGGTCTTTGTGTCAGTGTGCGTAGTTTTTGAAAGTAGTCCCCACAACACTCATTTGGTTGGGAAACTTTTTAGTTTCGATGGTTCTGATGTGTAGAAGAGCCTAATAGGAAGGGGTAGGGAAAGGAAGAAACTGCATCCCTCCATTGCACCACTCAGGAATTTGAGCTATTGTAGGACTGTAAATATGCCCAGCACTACCTGATGACATAAAGCTTTGGTCGCATTTTGCAGCGAGACATTTGGGAATGGTTATAGGGAGTGAGAGTAAACCAAGACCATTGCTTGGGGTCCCAACACTGCAAAGGGCCCTCTTAGTGAAATTGAGTAATGTCAGTGAGGCCGAGATTCAGGGCACTTAGCACTAGGTGACCCCACTCCTTAGTTTCTGCCCTGGTAAATCTGATCCTAGCCCTAGAGACATTCCCCTAGCGGAATGAATCTGGATAAGGTTACACATGTCTCTGCTCTTATTCTATCTGCATAATGAGTGCAGTCCTTTATTGGAATTTGGACTTAATGACTCGTTTTTCAAAACCTGTACTCGGTGTGATGAATAGCGTTTAGTCTCTTCATTTTCCTGTGCCGTGCTGCTGTCTGATATTCTGTTTTCTGTGCCCAGGTTAATAATTTTCGAAGATGAACTGGAGAAACTTGCTGGCCCTAAAGAGCCCCAGGAACTGACAGCAGAGGCTTATGAAGCTCTAGAAAGGCAGCTAAAATTGATTCAGCCTCACATCCAGGCAAGTAACAGCTGCTGGGAAGAGGCCATTTGTCAGGTGGAGAGAATGGTTCGAAGGCGCCCAGAAAGCAAAGGTACACTTGAAAAGCTCTTGTTGCATTCATCCAGCATGACCTAATTCTTCATTGCCACTGCTTCGCTTGCTACATTCCCATCTGTGTTTAAACCTGTTCTTCCTGAATGGGGCTTGTCTTGCGCACAGTCCTCCGAGCTTTCCAAACATTTACCTTGTACATTTTCCAGCTGGTCTGTCAAAAGCTTGTGCTCTGCCTGGTCTAGGAATCCAAGTGAGATTGAGTCTTGCATGTGAGAGCCACTTTCTTATTGTATGCTTGACAGTAGAAGGTCCTGGATGATTGGATGTTCTATACACTGAGCATGTGCAGTAGGTTTTATGGAAGGAGAGGTTAGGTTGCGCAGCAAGCTAAACAGGTTAAGATTACACGAGTTGCAGAGCTGGACTGTTTTGTCTCCAAGAGGATGTTAAGTTTATTAATGCTGTAATCATCAGCACTGCATGCTGGAAAGGGAGAACCAACAAATAAATTCAATTAGAAAATTCCTAAGACGTGTCGTCTAAAACCACTGGAATCTGAAACAAGGGCCATTAAATATTTCTGTAAACTAAACTTTCAGGAGCTAATTTGTAACAGGCATCTGTGTTGAAAATTGAAGAAGGCACTTATTTACCTTTATAAAATAGATTCCCAGAACCAGTCCCAAACACACACGTTCAAATGTACAAATTTACACCTATTCCCAAGGTGGTGTAAACGTGTGTGTGTGTGTTTATTTATTTATTTAACAATTCTTATATACCGCCCTATTTATCAGTGCGGTTTACAATTAACAAAGAATACTCAGATCAGAGAAGACTGATAGAGTTTACATCATAACAGGGAATAGAACTTGGAGAACATGGGTAACTATTTACATATTGACATAGGCAGTATACTAGAAACTATATACATAAAGATATGGCATAATAGATGATACTTTATAAGAAAGTACTTAAGAAGGTTCAGGCTAGCGTGAGAGTGCTTGGAGCTTGAGTGTTATGTTGTGTAGGGGACTCTGTTAGGGGAAGGGGATGTTTTCTTAGAGTCGGGGAAGCAGATTGAGAGAAATGGAGCAGGAAGAGTTGGTGTTTTATTGCTTTACGAAATTGTAGAAGGTCTCGGATCGCTCTGATTTCTGGAGGGAGGTCATTCCAACCTTTTGGTGCGTAGTGGGCAAAGGTGGTTCTTCTGGTTGTTTGTGAGCACTTTATGGAGTCTTTAGGGATAGATAGAGTGTTTGTTGCTGTCCTGGATCTGGTTTTTGGAGTAGGTGTGATGAGTTCGTTGAGAGAATTGGGAGCGATGTTGTTGATAATCTTGAATGTTATTAGAAGAATCTTATATGTAAGCCTGGAGTGTATCGGTAGCCAATGGAGATCCTTGAGTATTGGTGTGATATGGTCTGATCTGGCTCGACCGCAGAGGACACGGGCGGTGGGCGTTCATGGCTTGTTGGAGAGGATTGAGAGTGCTCTTTGGTAGGCCATACAAGATTAAATTTGCGTAATCTAGATGTGGTAGTATGAGGGCCTGGAAGATGGTTCGGAAGCAGTCAGCAGGTAGCATAGGTTTAAGATGTCTCAGTGTTTTAATTTTGTTATAGATGGACCTGGTGATGTTTTTTACATGTTCCTTGAAATCGTGTGTGTGTGTGTGCGCGCCCCCCTCCTCCATTGTATGTTCTTGTGTATTTTATACACATGTACCTTTGCAGCTCTCCCTCCACTCCACCTAAGCTACGCCCTGGAAATGCCTACAAGCGGTGCAGTTTTTCACCGAATGCTTTTTATGTGTGTTTATCGCCACAGAATTGTTTAAAAACTCCTTTTCTGTGTCCTTTTATAAAATTATCTCCTTAGAATGTAATTTTTATAGAGCTTTTTGCACAGATAAGCCAGCATATGCAAGTAAAAGATTTCTTATAAAATTACCTCACACATAAAATTATGAGCGATGTACTTAGGCACATACCTGTTTGCATCTTCAGAGGAGACATATTTGGGCGAGGTGTTTGGATGGAGCTTGGGTGGAATTGCCATTTATGCTTGTATTTTACATGCTAACATTTATGCCTCCTTGGGAACGGGCATATATTCGTGACTTCAGTCTAGCTGCTATTTCTGCCAGTGTTTATAAAAGCATGTAGGCAGATGGTACGGTAGCCCCATGCAGGCCACTTCTGATTTGAACTAGAAACCCAAAGGAGCAAGTGGAACCTCTCAGGCCATGGACTGGTGTGATACTAAGTGATAAAGACGCATATATGTGCGTTCCTTACAGATGTTGTCCATGTGAAAATATATAACCAATGACCAGCCCTTTGGTTTATGGTACTTCAAAATTCCACCAAATTTTCAGAAGTTTAAAACCAAGGTGGTTCAGCATTCTTTACCAGCCTAATTCAGATTGTTTCCTGGAAAACAGATACACATGGATATTTTTTATTTTATTTTTTTTTTAGTTTTAGTTTCCTACCGCTTCCTCTCTTTTGTATACATATCAGATGAGAATTAAGCAAAACTCCCCTCTGCAAGTCAGTTATGTCTTCCTCATTTTGCATTGGATGCATTCTTACTCTTTCCAACCCAATGTAATGTTGGAAACATATTATATATATATATATATATATATATATTATATATATATTATAGGCAAAATTCAGCAAGACCAAATTTGATGCGAGTGGAAAACCGGGAAAAAGTTGTTTTAAGTTTTATTGTAAACCGCTCAGGTGCCTATGGTGTTGGGCAGTATAACAAGTTTTAATAAACATAAACGAGTTTGAAAATGGGCCAGATCAGACTGGGGTTTCCAAAGAAATAAAGTCCTCAAAAAATTTGGCCCAGTGCATTTCTATGGGAGAGGGAGTTTCAACAGCTACAATCTAGAAACATTGATACTTTGAAATATAGTGGTTAAGAAATTGCTTCTTTCAAACTGCCCTCCCCTTCCCTCTCTTCTGTCCTAATCACAGACATAGCAGAGTTAGGGGTATGAGTCAGACATGTGTTTCGTTTTCTTAATTGTAAATTCTGCTGTGAATCCTAGTGACTGACTGGCATAGCTTTCATAATTATTGTGTGGTGACTGAATTATGTAATTTCCTATTGGTGGTTCTGTGTACTGCCACCTAGTGTTGGAGAAGCACGACTAGACTTCTTGCCTTGGTTCAGTGGTACCTTGTGGTTAAAATGTTAAATGCATCATTTGAAATCTGTTGGCAGTGACATCTGATGGTTAGATATATTACATGATTTTATTTTTATTATTCTTTCTGAACCGAAGGAATGTTTGGAAACCTCTGCATGCCAATTGCCACCTCTTCCAGGTCAGACACACATACATCAAGGCAAACGTGCGCACACTCGAGTTGCATAGAGCAGGGTTCTCAACCCAGTCCTGGGGACACACCTAGCCAGTCAGGTTTTCAGGATAACCACAATGAATATGTATGAAGAGATTTACATGCACTGCCTCCATTGATGCTCCGATATCGCATGGAGTCCGCTACCGCCAGTTAGTAAACAGACCCGATGGTTGTTAAACAGGAGAATAAAGGGGTCAGGATCGAAATGCAGCCTCAAAGAGGTGGGTTTTTAGCCTTGATTTGAATAAGATCAAAGATGGAGCCTGATGTGTACCGACTCAAGTTGTTGGTTCCAGGCATATGGTATATCGAGGTGTTAAATTCAGAGTCTGGAGTTGGCAGTAGAAGAGGTGACGCCTAATTCCTGGCTTTTCCCTTAGCGGTATCTATTTTTCTGTAGATCTCACTTCATACGCATTGTTTGGAGTGGGTATGCCAGGGTGGATCTTAGATTAAATTATTTAAACTCTATTATTATTATTATTAGTCTTAGATTATCTTTTATGCTGGACAGATAAAGGCGGGAGTGCTGTGGCGTTGATTGATTTAGCTGCATTCAATACAATTAGTCATAAACTATTGCTAAATCGATTAGAAGTAGTAGGAATGGGGGGGGGGGTCGTTTTATCTTGTTTTCAGTCTTGGTTGGAGCATAGATAACCAAGACTAATATTGAGTAGGGGTGTCCCCCCCCCCCCATCTGTTTTATCACCATACTTATTCACTGTACAGATAGATCCTCTGAGCTGATTCAAGAAACTGGATGTAAATATATATATTCTGGCCAGCGATATCCAGATATTTCCTGTAGGAGAAGGGAGGGATAATCTAGACCAGATCAATAACTGCCAAAAAAGTGTTGATATGGGCTTCATAGGTTTCATTTTGTTTCCAAAACCAGCATTCTGGTCTGGGGGATCTGGCCCCAGAAGTGGGCAGGCGATATGTTTGTTTAGATGGCGGCCGGAATTCCTCGGCTCAATCAAGTGTGGAATCTTGGGGTGTGGCTAGATTCTTCATTAAATTTAAGTTGGCAGGTTTCAGCTGTGAGTCTCTCATTTTAGCCGCTCAGGCTGTTACACCAGTTTCAACCATATGAATCTTTCACTGATTTAGTAACTTGCACTTGCAACAATCCTCACTAAAATATATTAATGCAGTTAAGAATACGTAGGATCCTCATAGAGAACTTTGAGGAGACTGCAAAGTTTTACAAAACAAAGCAGCAAGGATCATTGGGGGATTACAGACTTGTGATCATGTATCTCCTATATTTCAACAAATCCACTGTCTGCCGTCATATTTTGCATGCAGTCAAAATGATTGATTTTTTTTAAGGTTTACATGGATTAAAGACTGCTTATTTATTTGTCCCTGGATAAATACTGCGGTCAGAAGGCAGAGTTATTGGTGATTCAAATGGTTAGCTAAGGCCCATTTGAAAGGACGAATGGAGAGCTGCTTCTATCCTCGGTACAAGTTGGTGGAACACTGTACCTGACAATATAAGGCTCTGTTCGGATTATTTGCAATTTGGACAACTTGTAAAGACCTGGCTTTTAGACATGAAGCCAAATTTTAGATAGGACGTGGAGAAGGGAATTAAGATGCCCAACATGTTTTACAAGAGGCTCTGGCAAACACAAAGCCTCTTGTAAAATACTTGTAAGGACGTGCAGAACCGTACATCTGTCTCCCCATTTCGAGCTGGAGCAGCAGTTTTAAAAGCTGCACGTGGAAGGAAATATGCGCAGCTTTAGCTCCCATCTGCATAACTCCATCTTTTTAAAATCACTACTCTTGATCCACTTGCGCACCCTGACCTAGCAGCACAAGTTTCTCCCCTCCTCCCAGTAAAAAAAAAAAAAAAAAATCCTTCATCAGTATCTGATTATCCCCCTGACCCATCCCTCCCAACCATCCGATTCCAACACCCTCCCCCCCTTCCCGACATCTGCTCCCTCACTATGAAAACCCCCCTTAGTCACATCAGGAAAGGCACGCACTTTCATAGAGAAAAGCCGAGATTCCCGATGCCCAAAAAATAATTTTAATAGCCAAGGACACAAAGTAGAGGAAATAGCCACCATATGTTTAGAACAGGGGTGGCCAACTCCAGTCCTACTGCACCACAATCCAACCTGGTTTTCAGGATGTCCCTAATGAATATTCATGAGATATATTTGCATACAGTGGGAGGTAGTGGGATCATTAGGGACATCCTGAAAAGCAGGCTGGATTGTAGTGCACCAGGATTGGAGTTGGCTACCCCTGGTTTAAAGATACCAAAAATGCTGTGAGCTCCAAGCTGTCCTCGGGTATTCAGGAAAACACGTCTTGTACCACGCCACTTGTTCTTTTGTCTTAACGGAGGGAGACAGTAACATAGTAAAATAGTATATGATGGCAGGTAAAGACCAGTATGGTCCAACTAGTCTGCCCAGTAAGGCGGCTAGAGTGGTTTGTACCTGCTGCCCTGTGTAGGTTGGACCCCCCTCTGTCTATTGAAGTATAAAAGATATTTAAGTTTGCTTTGTTTTCATTCTACTATTACTAACTACTGAGCATTTGTATAGCGCTCCCAGTCGTACGCAGCACTGCACAGACATGTAAGAGACAGTCCCTGCTCATCAGAGCTTACAATCTAGTCAAGACAGACACAGAACGTGAAGGCAGGGATAAAACAAGGGGAAAGAAAAAGGAGAATCAGGTGAGTCAAGATCCAAAAGCAGCAGCGAAAAGGTGAGTTTTCAGCCTGGATTTGAAGAGGGTTAGAGAAGGCGCCTGGCGTACAGACACAGGTAGTTTGTTCCAGGCGTAAGGCGCAGCAAGGTGAAAGGAGCGAAGTCTGAAGTTAGCAGTAGAAGAGAAGGGCACAGATAGAAGCAGTTTGCTAGAAGAGCAGAGTTCCCGAGGGGGGTTGTAAGGAGAGATAACAGAAGAAAGGTAGTGAGGAGACGCAGAGTGAATGCATTCTCTTGATATAAAGGGATCCAATGTGGCTGTCCCATGGCATTTTGAATTCTGTTACTATATTTGTCCCCACCACCTCTGTAAGGAGGGCATTCCAAGCATCCACCACCTTTTTCAGTGAAAAAGTATTTCCTGATGATGATAAGTTTTTATAGTATGGAGAAATGGATTGAGGAGAAACCTTCATGTCGTCAAAATTTGTTTGTTGTATTTTTTTTGCATGTATGATGCTATGCGTTAGTCAGTTATGTGCATATTTCAGATGTTTAATTGTAACCTGCCAAGAATATGTATATTGGTGAGATATAAATGTTTTTAGATGTTTAAACACCTCCTTAGCTGAGTTACCAGGAATTTGTGAAAAAATTAATCAGGCGCTGGCCATATTTTCAGGGTCCCCACCTTTGCAGAAAGATACAGATTATACTGGACAATAGTATCTCCAAGCCTCTCTAATTTCTCAGAAACAGTATCAATTCTCCCACTCGTTAAAGCTTTTAGCTTAACCTGAATCAGTTGGAGCGATAGGTTGCCTTAAATTCATCACCACTTTCTAGATATCGTCAAAGGTAAATTTGTATAGGTCACTCTGGATGGAACCCTTCAAGCATATTCCATTGCAATGGGAAGTTTAGTGAGGTCAACAGCCTCTCCAAAATCGTCTCAGCCTTCAAGGATGGACTCCCTTTGCCAGAGTACGTTTTCATGGAGACTTTGCTCCTGCCACTCTTCTTGCAACAGCTAAAGCTATGGTAACGTCAAACTCCATGGTGGATTCACCATCTACAGCATGGACACTTGCTGAATCTATCAGAGGGCCCTGTGCCTTCGGTGAGCAAATTGTTCCGTTCAGGAGGGGATGTTGGCACTTCACCACCACACAAACCCATCACCCAACCAGCCCTGGTTGAAGGCAGTCTGCACATGGCAAAGACATCCATTGAACCAGTGACACACTGAGTAGCAAGAGTTGCAGAATAAGGCCTAACTCTGCCTCTGGGTTTATCAAGCGTGCTGCTTCCGTCGCTGGCATTCCAGAGCTTAGATCTACGCATCTTCCTCTAGAGCAGCGTTTTTCAACCACTGTGCCGCGGCACACTAGTGTGCCGTGAGATATTGTCTGGTGTGCCGTGGGAAAAATTCCAATTTCATCCGTAACATGTGGCCTCGGCTCACAAATTAGGGTTGCCAACCGGCCGGTTTTTCCATGGCCAGGCCGGCTGCCAGCACAGTTGTAAAACCGGCCATTGAAAAGCCGGTTTTTTGCTCTGGCCGCAAGATTGGGAGCGGCCAGAGCAAAAAACCGGCTTTTGTGCCGAAGTCCGCGGCGCGAACGCGATCGCGATTCCCTATAGCAGTGCAGCCGCTGGTTCTGCTTTGTACAGAGCAGCGGCTGCACTACACTTACATTGAAAAGTAAAGAGAAACTGTGTCAGGAGCCCTCTGATCATGCAGAGCCCGAGGAAGTGATGTCATGGGGGCGGGCTCCTCACAGGCTGTCTTTCCTTTTCAAATTAACTTTAGCTGCAATAAAGTTAATTTGAAAAGGAAAGACAGCCTGTGAGGAGCCCGCCCCCATGTCATCACTTCCTCGGGCTCTGCGATGACTGGAGGGCTCCTGACACAGTTTCTCTTTACTTTTCAATGTAAGTGTAGTGCAGCCGCTGCTCTGTACAAAGCAGAAGCAGTGGCTTGGGCAGAGGGGGGTGTGTGTGTGTGTGTGAGTGAACCAGCAAAGGGGGGGGGGGAGTGCGAGTGAACCAGCAAGGGGGGGGGGGAATGTGAGTGAACCAGCAAGGGGGGGGGGGGGGCGATGGTGTGAGTGAACCAGCAGGGGAGGGGGGGGTAAGTGAGTTAGTGACCCACCAGGAGGGGTGAGTAAGTGACAGGGGGGTGGGTGAGTGAACCAGCAGTGGAGGGGGGGGGGGTGGTGTGAGTGAACCAGCAGGGGAGGGGGGTTGGTGTGAGTGTTTGATTCCTATTCAAGAGAATTACTTTATATATAGTCAATATAGGCACAGAGGTAAATTTTTTTAACATTTTCTAATGGTGGTGTGCCTCGTGATTTTTTTCATGAAAAAAGTGTGCCTTTGCACAAAAAAGGTTGAAAAACACTGCTCTAGAGAACCACTTTAGATCTCGCATAAACCCTAATTTATGTGTATAAATTAGAGAAAAATGTGTATGTTTACATCGCCTGCATATAGGCATGTTCAGAAGAGTTTAGGCAGAGCATGGTCTGAGTCGTAAAGTATGCGTCTAGTTTATAAAATACATACCTGTGCTTATACATCACCCACGTACGTTTATAGCTCTTCTTGAGCAGGTATTTATATACGTGGGCGCATTTTAGCTGCGATTTCTGCAGGTTTTTGGAGGGTAGTTTATTTATTTATTTACATTCTCTTATATACTGTGCTATTCTGCATCAGTGCGGTTTACATTGAACAAACTGAAATTACATTGAACAGGGAATTATAACTTGGAGATAAATATTTTACAGGGAACATGGGCTATGGAGGGTTAAGTGGCTTGCCCAAGACCACAAGGAGCACCTGTGGAACTAGAAACCCCAGTCCTTCCGGCCCAAGGTTGCTGTCCTCTAGTGGGATTTGAACCCCTGACCTTCCGACCTGAAGTACCTTGTCCCAACCACTAGGCCACTCCTCCACTCCACTCCACTTTATAACAGGGTGCCTAAGTTTGGCGAGTAAGAAGGTGCCTATTTTGGCCCAGTTTTATAAAGGCGCATAAGTGCCTATGTGTCTCCCATAAAATACGAGTGGAAATCCAGCAGCAGTCGTACAATAGTTACAGCAAGGTCACAGACATGTACAGCTGCTGTGCTTATTGTACACATGTCCCACATAGTTTTAGTGTATTTTATAGTCGCTGCGCATACTGCGCAACGCAGCCCACATTGCGTAGGCCATGGCCCCTGCAGTGCGTACAGTAAAAGGAGCGTTTTTATGTGCGTATATTGCCATATATGTGCTAAAAACATTATCTAATGGTTTTTATAGACCACATTTAACCATAATACTTCTAAAATTACACTGGATACTTAGCAAACCAACACATTTAAACAGATCAGCAGGGGTTACATTAGAACCAGATACATTTACATATTATCAAAAATGTATTATGTTCTATGTCTTAACATTAGTGTAGGGCTATGTGAGGAGCCGAGTTGTGTTACTAAAGGTTCATTACCCCATAATGGTCAAAAAGATGGATTCTGTATCATCCAGACTTATGGGGTAGAAATGGATAATGTCCCATCTTTGGATTTCAAAGCAAGGTGGTCATGGCAAGCGGCCCTGCACCTGAATTGGGCTTCCCGTGGAAGTTGTTGGAATCGAAGCAGAGATGGAATTCCAACATCCTTTTTTGCAAAATCTAAAGGAGCCTCAGATGGGAAAGGAGGAGACTAGACATAGAGTAGGTGGACCGAGTGTTTTTTGGCTGCCAAACTGGCTCTTTTTTTTTTCTTTCTGTTTCTGCTTCTGCTTGCAAAATCCTGGAGGAGCACCGTGGATGCTGTCATCCTGGATGCAGATTTTGTAGATGTTTTGTGAAAACCATCCCTTCTCCGCTAGGTGTGTTCTTTGGTAAATGTCAGTCTGTGACACCCATACTATTTCATTTTATGCCACTTAATATCATTTATAGATCACCAATCCACAAATTAGTTCTCAGCAGTTTACAGAATGCACACTTGCTCGTTTAGGTAGCAGATGCTGAAATTCAGTGCAAGGCAAATTGTCAATTAATTTCCTCTGTTCATATTTTCTTTTCTGTTTCTCATAAGACATGCCTAAACCATCTTGTATGAATTCACACTGCACCAGTAAGCCTTTGTCACCCCCTGCGTTACTTATTGAGGACAAGGATCCAATCCCCGAAGAGCAGGTAAGAAAAACGGTATAGCGGCCTTTAAGATGGGATATCATGGGCACTGGCATCCCCATGAGTCTGTACTCCCTTTTCACATGCCAGTACAAAAACCTTATTAAAACAAACGACTAGATAAATGCCAGCGGCAAACTATTTCATGTATTGGTCCTCAACAGAAAGGCTAATAGAGCATCCGGGGATATGTGCCACTGGTTTGCATTTGATTGTAAATCTTTATATATTGTATAATGGCATTATCCCACTGGAATGCATCAAGTTAATGCCTTCATGGTATTTTATGATGAGATTTTCTGGACATTCACCAGCTACCCCACTGACAGTTTTGTCTTTGCATCATGCTGAGTGGAGGAGTAGCCTGTGGTTAGAGCAGGGGACTGAGAATCGGGGAAGCCAGGGTTCACATCCACTGATGCTCCCTGTGATTTGGATCAAGTCACTTCACCGTCCATTGCGCCCGGTACAGCTTAGATTGATTATTATGATTTATTGCTCACTTTTTTTGAAAGATTTCACCCACAGCGAGTATAAAAGTTCAGATAAGTCGAACAGCAGGAAAGTTTATGTAGTCGGAGGCTCTATTTTATTTTGTCCTCTTTCTTTGTAAGCCGCTTAGCATTTATAGATTGGTGGCATGTACATAATTTTAAATTAATAAATACATACTGATGGCACATGGGATAGTTAATCCCCATAGCAAAATTATAATCCTTAAGCACGAGTTTGGAAAGTAGATAACGTTATAAAATACAAACTGAACCCATGCTTCATCTCTCGGAGAAAGAAGTAACTGGAGCACTAGAGAAAGTATTCTCTGAACACCCATCCAGTACATTGTTTCATAAATTAGGTAGAGTAACATGGAAGACAGGCTTAAGAGATCCAGACTTTTACCATATTAAACACAATCATGCTTTGAAATGATGTATTCAGGAAAGCAGGATTCAGGGCTGGCTTGACGGTCCGGTGAATAGAGTGGTTGCCTGTGGCACTATATGATAAGGGGTGCCACCAGGAATTCAGCATGGGGACCCCTGATGACCCAACCAACCCCTTCGCTTGGGGGGGGGGCATGCACTCTGCTTCTCTCTGCCTAGGGTGTCGGCCACCTCGGAACTGGCTCTAGCAAGATTGCCTGAATTTATTGAAGTTAGGTGTTAAGATCTTTCATTTCACAAGTGCTGCAGAGAGTCATTTCACAGTTCTAAGAAGGTACACCATGAACGTATGGTGTTTTTTTGAGATCATCAGAGTGCTGGTGCTTAAAGACATATGTTCTATTTTATTATTATAAAGCCAGAATTAAGACCTGGAGGGTGCGTAGTGGTGAGATTTAAAAAATGTGCAACAGTCTTAGCAGAAATTCCCCTGAGAAACGTGTCACAAACTGCTTGTGGGTCCTGCCCTATTTCTTGCTGTGCATTCAGTACTTTGTCCAGCCCAGAGACATTATTCAGTCAAGGATATGGGAAGTGACTAACAGCAGCAAAGGCCAAGAAAACAGCTCTCCAGGATGTATAGATAAGGGTTTGATCATAAATAGATTTCAGAAGCAGTAATAACCACACCTGATGCTGAGGCCTTTGGTGTCCTCTGTTTGCATTGAAGTGCATGATTATTTGTGAGAAAGTATGATGGCTAATAAATGCTTTCAATACGTTTTAGCAGCACCCAACCCTGCCACACAGATCTCTTATACAAATGGTGTGAAGGCCCACGATTATTACATACTCAAACAGGAAAGTACAACACATTGTTTTCTGAAGGACAGTTCTTCTAAACTAAAACGACAATGTGTAATCCATAAAATGCCTGAGAATAAACTCTCTTTATAAAATGTTCTCTTATCTACAGAAACAAAATCAGGCAAAGCCAAGAATACAGTGTCTTGCATTTCTGACTTCCCCATATCGCTGTACTCCGGGTGAGTTAGAATAGCGTACAAATACAATGGAATAGCAAAACGCTGCCCAAGCAATCACAACTTTACTATCTGAGTAGTCTCCATATAACCAATTAAAAACGCCTGCATAAATGCACTGGGCCCTATAGAAACCAGTTCTGCTTCTGACACACCTACCTTAGAACCTCCGATTCATAAACCTGAGAAATCTCGGTTATTCACAGAGGAACATTGTTTCCAGAGCGCCTCTGCTAGACTAGTCCAGACCATAGGGTTGTCTCCCCCAACCAGCAGATATGAGACAGAGGAAAGGCCAGAAGAATGTGATGACGACATCCCTGCTACTATATCCAGTACACTTAGGGGCACTCTTCGTTTTTTTTTCTCTGACTTCGTACAGCTCTTGTTTGGACTGTCCTAGGCCATGAGAGCCTGAGGGATTTTTTCCTGCAGACCCGTGGGCATGTAGGAGAACACCCCTGGTGGGCTGAGTCTGGTGGAATAACTGCTTAGCAGCGGATCAGTTCTGCAAGGGGCCAAGAGAATGTCACTCTGCTGGAGGGAACAGCCTGAACTGCGGGTTCAGCATTTAAAAAAAAAAAGGTAAAGAACAAACAATGATTCAGGCATCGAGGTTTCTCCACTACAGGCCTCCACCCCCTGACTCGGAGCTGCGCCCGAAGGCCGGAGGTCAGGAAGACAGGCAGCACTGTTCTACACTGGCGCAACTACCTGGTAGGAGTTTTTCCTCGGGGGCTTGTGGGGCGCTGCCAGACTTTGGAGGCTTTCAGTGACAGCATTTCTAGGCGGTCGGGCCCATGTGGTAGTTGAATGTGGGCACGCTACAGACCACCTCGTAATCGGACAGGGCAGCTTCAGAGTGTCCGGCCAGCGTGTGGTGAGCGCTGAGCTAGGCTGACACGTGCTCAGGCCGGAGGCCTAGTTCCCGCCCACGACGCGCTTCCCACTCCGACGGTCAGGGGCCCATCAGTCAGTCCAGGCTGCTTCACGTTCTGCGTCAGTATTCCTGGTTGAAGTGGGGATGTCTAGCACAGCACCACGATGCTTGGGCTGTGGCAGGCAGCGCTGGGTTCTGGTTGACCAAATGTGTTCCTCCTGCTCTGCAAATCAGTCAGGCCTCCGGATCCAGCGAATTACCACCCTAGCAGCCACTAAGTCCCTCTTCACAGACACTGTCGGCGCAGGCAGTAGATGGCCAAAGAGGCCGCACTGTATGATACTCAGAGTTTGCAGCGCTGTTTAGGCAGGCCTGGGATATTTGGCAGGGCTGACAAACTGGGGCTGTCCCATCCTCCTTGCTGGCAGCTGCGGAGCCACAGGAGGTATCAAAGATGGCAGGGAAGGCCGCCTCACAGTTCAAGTACTCAGGGGCTACTAGGGAGGCTTGTGGAGCCAAACATCACCGCAAGGCACTGCTCTGGGTGCTCGGGGTCCTCGATTCCCCTGAATATGCAGACCACGACAGCGAGGACTCGCTCTCATCCGGCTCAAGTCTTGAAGGAGAATATGCACCCTCTGAGGAGGAGGAATCGTCCCGGGTGATACACCTGTTCCGTAAGGAGGAACTAGCAGCCCTTATTGAGCAGGTCACTGCGGAGCTTCACATTTAGGAAGTAGTGGAGCCTTCGGAGCAGTCTGCTTCTGACCCTATTCTCAGAGGGGTCCGTCCGCTGTCAAAAGTCTTTCCCTTTCCTCTGGAGCTATAACAGCTGGTCATTGAAGAGTGGGAATCGCCGGATGCCTTGGTAAGATCTATGCTTGGCCCCAAGACGCTTTGCAGCGCTGGTTGCAGTATCCTAAGGGTAGATTCCCTGGTCATGGGTGTGACTAAGAAAACTACCATTACGGTCGAGGGTGGCATGGCCCTTTAAAGATCTGCAGGACCGCAAAGTGGAAAAATTATTAAAAAATGACATTCTCCATGTCCACATTGGTCCTACAAGTGGTGGCCTGCAGCAGTTTCGCAGCTTGGGCCTTGCTTCGCTGGATCCAGCTGTTGCCGGAGGATGCGACTTTAGCCCACAACATCCTTTGTTTAGCGGCTTGGGCCGCAGCAGCAGCGAATGTTGCTCAGCGATGGCTGTGGCTTCGCAATTGGTCAGCGGATACCGCCTCAAAAGCCTGGTTGGCTGGCCTGCCATTTTATTTATTTATTTAGACAGATTTGTATGCCACCTTTTCCTTCAATCAGGGTGGTCACGTCACGTCACGTCACATCACATTTGGAGGGTTACATTTAACATTAGGGTACATGCAAACATTTAGACAGTACAGTTACTTAACAGTATTTAAACAGTACAATTGAGGTAACATTTAACATAAAGGTATTTAATAATGTGGTATGATATATTTGTGTGGATAGGATGGGGGTGTGTTTAGTTGGCGTAGGTAGTAGTGTTACTGTTTGGGTAGGGTATGTTGCCTGAATGCTCATAGGTTTCTATAAATAACCATGTTTTGAGGTCTTTGCTGAAGTCTGCAAGGTCACCTAAAGCTCTCAGGCTAGTTGGTAGGGAGTTCCATAGTGTGGATGCCAGTAGTGATGGTGCTCTTTTTGAGGCTGATTGTTTGGTTTTGTGATAGCCTGCAGGTATGCTGATCATGTTGTTGGTGGTTCTTGGTCTGTTGCTGCTGTCCCTTATAACGTTTTGGAGTACGTCTGCTGAGAGATGGTGAATGATTTTGAAGATGATCATGATTGTTTTGTATTTAGATCTTGCCACCATTGGGAGCCAGTGTAGTTGTTGTAGGACGGGAGTGATGTGCTCGGTCCTTGGAGTGTTTGTAATGATGCGTGCTGTGGTGTTTTGTACCATCTGTAGTGGGTGGAGTGTCTGCTGAGGAAGGCCTTGATATAGTGAGTTTCCATAATCAAGCAGTGGTGTAATGAGTGCTTGACACACTGTGCGGAAATGGTCTTGTCGGAGCATTGGTTTGATTTGTCTGATTGTTTTCAATCGGTGATATGCCTTGTTTGCGGTTTTGGTGATGTGGGATTTTAGGTTAAGAGCTCTGTCTAGTGTTATGCCCAGATACTTAACTATTTCTTTGACTACTATGTGTTTGTCTAGAATGCTGATAGTTTGCGGAGGTATGAAGGTGGGGTTCCTGGTGATGAGCATTGCCTCAGTTTTGTCGTAGTTGACTGTTAAGTTGTTGGCTATGAGCCAGTCATTCATGTCTTCAAGGCATTTTGTTATTGTTGTAGTATTTAGTGCTAGTAAGTTGATTGGGGCGTACACCATGATGTCGTCAGCATAAATGTGGTGGTGTAGTTTGTGGTGCTTGATGATGCTGCATATGGGCTGTATGTAGATGTTGAAGAGCATTGAAGATAGGGCTGAGCCTTGAGGTATACCCTGCGTGAGAGGGAATTGTAGTGATTTCTTTTGGTCGCATTTGACTTGTTGCGTTCGCCCTTCCAGGTATGATGTAAACCACTTCAGGGTATTCTTGCATAGACCTATCTGTTGTAAGCGTTGCAATAGCTTAGCATGTGACACCGTTTTGAAGGCCGCCAAGATGTCCATGAACACTAGCAGGAATCCGTTTTTTATGTTGTCCATGCCTCTTAGGAGATTGTCAAAGAGGGAGGTGAGTAGTGTTTCTACACCGTGTTGGGGCTTGAATCCATGCTGATGTATGTTCAGTGGGACATTGATATCTATATGGGCCTGAAGTTGCCTTTTGACTGCTTTTTCCATGATTTTGGCAAGGAATGGCAGGCTGGAGATGGGACGGTATGATTTTGGTTCGGATGGGCTCAGATTACTACTTTTAAGTATTGGTCGTATCATCACGTGCTTTAGGGGTTGCAGCATGTATCCTTGTTGGAGCGAATCTTTGACGATTTTTTGAATGTGATGAGAGAGCTGGCTTTTTGTGGCTTTGACCCAAGATACTGGGCATGGGTCTGATGGTGAAGTTGTTGTGTTTAGTCCAGATATAATGTCTTCTACTTGCTGTTTTGTTGGTACGTTGAAGCTCTCCCATACTTGATGTTGCTCTTTTATCGTGTTGGTGTTTTTTGACGTCATGTAGTCTGCATATATTTGTGGGTCAAGATGGTGGGTGCTTTGTTGCGTGTCGTCCTTGGTGAGCTTTTGGACAATGCTAAAAAGTTCTCTTGGTCTGTTAGTAGATTTCATGATTAGGTTGGTATGGTGTTGCTGTTTACGCTCATTTATTAGATTGTTATATTCCAGTTGTTTGTCTATGTATTGCGTTAGGAAGTTGTGTGATTGGTACCGTCTCCATTTTCTTTCCAGTTTTCTGCGTGTGCACTTTGCAACTCTGATTTCGTGTGAATACCATAGGGCGTTGGATCCTCTTGTGTGTTTGTGGTTCTTTGATGGCTGGGGCAGACGCTGCGTTGGATATTATTGTGTTCCATTCTTCTATGTTAAGATCCAGGGTGTCGTATTCCTGTTGAAGTTGTGGGGTGATTTTGTTTATGAATGAGTCTCTGTTAAATCATCTAGTTATTCTTTCATCTTCTTTGCGTTGGGCAGGGTTATTCAGGGTAATGGTGAATTCAATTACATAGTGGTCTGACCAAGGGACTGGGGTGATTGTTGGTTTTGTGGTCTTGTTCTGTTCCACTAGTTGTATTGGCATGAAGACCATGTACGGAGTTGTACCATGTTGGGGCGTTAATTGTCTGGCAGTATTTTAGTGACTCCATGGCTTTTAAGAACGTTGTGGTTTCTCTGGTGGGTGCGGATGTTAGGTTGTAGTCTCCTAGTGCAACCAGGGGTTTGTGTCTTCTGTTATGTGCGCATATTGTTTCAATTACTGTGGATAGGTGTTCAGTTGTGGTTCCGGGTGGTCTGTATGTGAGGGAGATGGTTAGGTATTTGTTGTCTATGGTGAGTGTGTTGGATTTGATTGTGTTAGTGGTGGCGATTGTTTTGAATCTGTATTCCTTTCTGGTAAGTATTTGTACTCCACCGCCTCTCTTTTGTACTCTGATGCAGTTAAATGCTGAGTATCCTGTTGGGGTTACTTGATATAATATGACCTGGTCGGAGTCATCTAGCCAGGTCTCGGTGATGCATATTATATCAAGCTTCTTATCGTAGATTAGGTCAAGGATAATATTTGGTTTGTTCCTGATAGATCTGGCGTTTAGTAGAGCACACCTCATGTTTGTTGATATGATTGGGTTTGTGTGTTTGTTATTTGTGTGGTGAGAGGGTGTATTACGTGTGGTGTTGTATGGTTTGTGGGCTGTATTCTTTGTTGGCGTTCTTTGGATATGTGTGATGCTGGTGTGCATCTGGGTTGGATGGTATGTGGGTTTATCAAGGGGATTTGTTTGTTGAGTCTGATGCTATGTGTGCAGAGTGCAAACATGTGGAGGAGTGTGAGGTAGGCCATGAAGTAGTGGGTGATGGCGTGCATATTTTATAAGTTGTATTTATTGACCTGGGACTGGGTTTGTGGTTTACTAGCCTGGGCTCGACTTAAGTTGTCCTCTAGGTGTAGTTTTGTATTACTAGTGGTATCTTTGCTCTGTGTGTTGTATTATTTGTGGTTAGTTTGCAGACTAGCTATGAGGTGGTAGTTGAATTGATGGAGTTAATAGGCTTATGCAGCGTGAGTTGTTTTAGAAAGCAAGCAATGTAAAAATGGGTAGCAAGTTCTATGCAGTTAATCTACAAGCACTGGATTGCCCAGTCAAGGTAACAGCATTAACTTATGCAAGCAATGGATTGTCCAGGCAAGGTCATGCAGCAACCTTAACTTATAATTAGTGGGTTGTCCATGCAAGGCAAGGCAGCAGACTTATCTTAGATGAGGGCTTGAGACGCGGATCTTTGGCCGCTACTTGGTCCGCCCCTAAGGGCCACGCCAAAGGACCCTCTGGTGAGGCCCGCCCAGCATGGGCCCGCCCGGCGGCGGCGGCGGCCCTTTGAAGTAGTGTTGACTCCTCCCACAGCCCCGATTGGGCTGGAGTCCTTGAGCGGGAGGGCTTGCCGGCCCCGCTCAGGTTCTCGACCACGATCGGGGGAGCCTAGTGATGGCCGCGTTCGTGGTGTTTTCCCGCCGCCGGCGGCATCCCTTTGAAGTAGTGTTGCCTTTGCTCTTTGGGGAAAACCTAGAGAAGTTGGTTAAGATCATGGACAAGATCAAGCCTCAGTGCCTGCCCGAGAATAAGCCTAGGGGCTTGACATGCAGGACCCAAGCCCGTGCATGCAGTGTTCTGGACGCCGTGAAGCACAACGCTATCATGCAAGTCGACAGTCGGCACCTTACTATGCCGCCGTCTCCCGTGGACGTCCCTTTCGAGGTGCCCGGAGTCCGCAGTGCTCGACAGCCAGTTCTCACAGATCTGGGCTGCTCAATTCCCACTTCTCCCACTGACAGGCCCAGGGCTCATTCCGCGGTGGCGCGGGTCAGGTACGACTATGTCTGTTTCACCGGGAGTGGGCTCAAATTACTGCGGATGCCTGGGTTCTCAAGATCATATGGCATGGCTATGCTCTCGACTTCATAAGGCCCATTCACAATGCCTTTTTATTATCGCCTTGCGGCACCAGAGCCAAGCGCATAGCTGTCGCAGCAATGCTGCTTCAGCTCTGACAGCTTGGGACGCTGGTGCTTGTTCCTGCCCACGAACGTGGACAGGAATGGTATTCCATTTACTTTGTGGTACCAAAGAAGGATGGAGCCTTTCGACCGATCCTCAATCTCCAGGGCGTCAATTGCAGTTTGCATGTCCCGCACTTACGCATGGAAATACTGTGGGCCGTCATACAAGCAGTGTGGCCTGGCGAGTTCCTCGCCACCCTAGACTTCACGGAGGCCTACTTACACATTCCCATTCGTGCAGACCACCAATGCTACCTTCGCTTTGCAGTCTTAGGGCAGCATTGCCAGTTCTGCACACTGCCCTTTGACCTAGTGACTGCACCTCGATTATGGTGGTGGTGGTGGTGGCGGCGGCACTGCATTGTGAAGGAATTCGGGTGCATCCGTATCTCCACGACTGGCTCATTCGGGGCCCGCTCATATACGGCGGCGCTGCAAGCCGTACAGAGAGTTCTACAGGTGCTGGAGCAACTTGGGTGGTAAATTACAGCAAGAGCTCCTTGGATCCGTCCCAGACACTGGACTTCCTCGGGGTGCATTTAGACACCACCAAGGGTACAGTGTCACTCACGGAGGACCGCTACAACAAGTTTCAATCTCAACTAGTCAGTTTCCAGGACTGTGCAACGCCCCGCGCCTGGGACTACTTGCGGATTCTTGGCACCATGGTAGTGTCCTTGGACATGGTTCTTTGGGCCAAGGCACACATGCGCACCCTCGAACAAGTGTTGCTCAGCCAGTGGTCACAATTGTCAGAGGACTACGACTGCCGGCTCCCCCTGTCGTCAGATGTTTGCTCAAGTCTGCAGTGGTGGGTGACATGCAAAAATCTTTGCAGGGTGTTACACTGGATCACCTGCCCAGCATGGTGGTGATGACTGATGCCAGTTTGTCGGGTTGGGGAGCCCACTGTCTTCATCACACAGCTCAGGGCACATGGTCTCGGCATGGCCCATCAATTGTCTGGAAACTTGTGCCATTCACTTAGCTCTCTTGCGCTTTCGTGCATTGCTTCAAAGCAGTCTTTGCGAGTCCTGTCTGACAATGTGATGGCAGTGGCCTACCTCAATCATCAAGGGGGCAGCAAATGTACAGGTGTGGCGAAGGAGATGGCCCTCTTGTTTCCTTGGGCCAAGCGACATCTCCAAGCAGTGTCGGACAATGCAGAGGCAGATTACTTTAGCCGACATCGCTTGGACCCCAGCGAATGGGAGCTTGCACCTTGGGCATTCCAATGCATAGTCAACTGGTGGCGACAACCAGAGATGGATCTCATGGCCAGCTCAAACACAAAGGTGGTGGCACTCTTCTCCCAGCAGTGGATCCCGGGTTCCAGAGGATAGGACACATTGGTACAGCCGTGGCCTCCGGCGTCGCTCCTTTACGTCTTCCCACCATGGCCCATGATTCCCCACGTGCTGCAGAGGATAAAGCATCATTCCCACCGTGTAGTCATGGTGGCTCCAGATTGGCCTCAGTGTCCGTGGTATGCGGATCTGGTTCAGTTACAGACCCAGCCTCTGTCTGTCAGAGTCCACAGGGGTCTCTTGAGACAAGGGCCAGTGTGTTTGGATGAACTGGCTCGCTTCTCGCTTATGGCATGGCTCTTGAGAGGAGGTGCCTAACACGAAAGGGCTACTCAGCAGAAGTGGTTGCCATGCTGTTACAGACCAGGAGCCATTCCACCTCCTTGACCTACATTCACACCTGCACAAGTTTAAGGTTTGGTGTTCGCAGATCGGGCAAGTTGGGGTTGCACATGTCTTAGACTTCCTGCAGGCCGGTTTCCAGAAGGGCTTGGCGTGCAGTTGGTTACGGGTACAGTTGGCCGCCCTCTCGGCCTTTCAGGGATCATGGATGCTCATTGGCCAAATATAGGGATGTTGATCACTTCCTAAAGGGTGTCTGAGCCCTTCAACCACTGGTCCGTACCGTGGTGCCCACTTGGCGCCTCTCGATAGTCCTGAGGGCATTAGTGCGGGAACCATTTGAACCCGCACGCCACGCTACCCTTAAGGACATGACCTCAAAGGCAGTATTTCTGATGGCTATTACTTTGGCTAGGCGCATTTCTGAACTACAGGCATTGTCCTGCAGAGATCCATTTCTCTCTCCTTTCCCCAGCAGGAGTAACCTTGCGCCATTATTTCTGCCTAAGATGCTTTTGGCATTTTATGTCAAGAAATTTCTTTGCCATCCTTTTCTCCAGAGCAATGTGCTGGAACTGATGCATCCTTGCATAAGCTGGATGTTCGCAGGATTTTATTACGGTATCGGGAGGTGACTAATCCTTTCTCTGATCTGTTTGTCCTGTTAGGAGGCCCTCAAAGGCCGAACAGCCTTCAAGGAGACTCTGGGTCATTGGATACGGGACGCCATCTCTTCGGCCTACCTTGTTGAGTGGTAGACCTGTTGGCCGGTAGACAGGTGCCAGCATGTTTGCATGTGCACTCTATGCGGGCGCAGGCTGCGTCTTGGGCGGAGGTTGCTGCGGTGGCTCCTGTGGATATTTGTAAGGTGACTATGTGGTCCTCTGTCCACATATGCTCGTCATTACCACTTGGATGTTCAGGCTGGTGCGGCAGCCCAATTTGGTTAGTAGGTGTTAGCTGCTGCACTGTCGTCCCGCCCTCAGGGATTTTAGCTTTGGCACTTACCTGTGGTCTGGACTGGTCTAGCAGAGGCGCTCTGGAAGGGGACATTTTACTTAGTTTTAATTTCCTTTCCTGGAGCTCTGCTAGACCAGTCCAGGACCCTCCTTCTGGAGCGGGCATGCTGCGGGTGATTACTCCATATGCCTGAATCTCCGCTACTCTGAGCCCTGTCTCTATAAATTGTATAAGAAAGAAGTACGATTGGATCTGTAAATTGGATTAGGATGGGGGTACGAGTGTATATAGTTTTTCCAATTCAGTTGTTGTTGTTGCGGATCAAGGGCCCTCTTGGAAAACTCATCTGCTAGCTACATAGCTGAAGAGTGCCCCTAACTGTACTGGATATAGTACCAGGGATGATGTCGTTGCACTCTTCTGGACTTTTCTCTGTCTCACATCTGCTGGTTGGGGGCGGCAACTCTATGGTCTGGACTGGTCTAGCAGAGCTCCTGGAGAGGAAATTAATGTAAAGTAAAATTTCTCCTTGTGCATCAAACAGGAGGTGCAGGTCAATAAGCCTCAAATCCCGCTTTAGCCTATAACCAGCAAAAAATGTTCTGCCGAATAAATAGCCTCTCATCATTCAGCATAAAACTATAGTCTGTTTCACTTCTTTAAGTGAGCTCTTTCAGAAGGGTGGATGTTCTTTGTCTCAAGGACCTCTTGAAGTAGAGTTTATCCCAGAGAAGGGAAACCCAGCACAAATAGGCTCTATTTCTGGTCAATGCCTGTGTAACTTCTTAACGACCAGTACTACCAGTAAAACGTCTCCTGTGATCACAGCACTCATCAAGGGATTTTGTGGAAACAGTGTTCCCTGATACAGGAACGTAAGAAATGCCATACTGGGTCAGACCAAAGGTCCATCAAGCCCAGTAGCCTATTTCCGACAGTGGCCAATCCAGGTCACAAGTATCTGGCAGGTTCCCAAAAGGTAGACAGACTCCATGCTGTTTATCTCACTTTAATAATGGTTTATGGACTTCTCCAGGAACAAGCAGGAAGTCAGTCCTCATATGGGTGATGTTGGTGCCAACAGAGCCCGGGCGGAGCATTTCCCCAGCTTTCAACGAAAGCCTTTGGGAATGCTACCACGCATGTGTGGTTCCCTTCTCACCCAAGGGTGCCATCTTGCTCAGTCTCCTTTTTTCTATGGAGCCCAACAGACGCATATCCTATTTCCCCAGAAAAATTCCTTTAAAAAATTATCCTTAGTTGAATTTTTCCTAGTTTCTTACCGGTTCCTCTTCCCACCTTGAGCCGGTGCCATCCGCGCACTGTTCTTGGCTTCCTTTCTCTTTTTTTTTTTTTTCCATCGAGGTCTGTCTCGACTGGTTTTCGTGCCCTTTTTCACCGGGAGTTGTTGACCCCATCTGGGTGGCTTTAAAAAGTGTGGTCCACCCATGACTGCTGCTTGCACTACCTTGGCCCGGAGCATGACAGTACCTCCTGCAACCTATGTCAGGCAGTGACCCTTTGGACCAACAAGAAAAAATTGGAGTTGCAGGAGATGTTTCCACGATCCGACTCAGTCCAGCTTCCCCAACACTGAGCCCTAAGCCGAGTACCTCCCGTGAGGCCCAGGTATCTTTGGAGTCCTGCAGCAGCGGCTCCTCCGGAAAGATGCTGGACCCTGGCAAGAAAAAGAAAAAATCCTTGAAGCCAGTCGAGGTTCCACCAGGGAAACTCGGTAAGGTCCCGCAGAGGGTCTTGGGTGACTCCGAGCAGCGCCCCCCTAAGGTCTCTGAGGAGTCCTCTGTCAGTGATGACCGCACGAGGTTCCCTGAGGCCACGCTTGCTAGAGTGCCGGCCCCGAAATCCTCGGTGCCCACGCCAAAAGCTGCGGAGCCTTCTGGCATTGAGGCCTGAATGGCGGCCCTGGAACAGAGTATCTCTGCCATCCTGACCATACAGCAGAGGATGATGTCAGGTTCGTCTGCATCATCTGCTCCGACAACCAGGCCCACGACTTTGATGGCATCCCAGGGCGTCAAGCCAGGTCCCGAGCACTGTCACCTCTGGCTAGCCCTTGGCACCGATCAAGGTCCCGATCCTTGGGTGTCCGGTCCTCCCCAGCTAGTTTCCGGGAGTCTGACCTGGGACCAGTCGGGAGATCTCGGTTCCCCAACACAGGCCTTGCAGCGTGGGAGCTCTGAGCCTCAGGCTCCTCGATGCCCTCGGAGTCAGACTGGGAGACCAATATCGACACCGACATCCCCTCAGAGCTGTCTCCCCCAGAACTCCGATGCCATTCCCCACCTGAGGACATGGAATTCCACGACTTCGTCTGGGACATGGTCCGAGTCCTCTTGGTCCCAACCAAGTCCGAGGGGGGACCCATGCACCGAAGAATTGGAGATCCTCCAGTATGATTCTCCACCAAAGAGGCTCTGTTGGTGCCGATGCAACCCATTCTCAAACGGCTGCTCCTACATATGTGGGAGACTCTGGCCTCGGTACCAGTGGTCAACTGACGCCTCAAGAGGAGTCCAGACTTCGAGTAGACCCAACTCCCTCACAATTCCATGGTGGTGGAATCTTTGATGCAAAAGCTCAAGAGCCAGAAGACTTATTCTTCTGTACCCCTGGGTAGAGAGGCCAGAGCCCTTGACGTCCTAGGGCGCAAGTGTTTCCAGGGGTCCATGCTGGGCTGCCGAATACAAACCTATAAGCTCTACATAGGGATGTATCTTAAGACCCTCATTCAGGAGTTCACGGGCTTCTTAGCAGAGCTCGCCAGGGAACCCCTGCAGCGGTTCCAGACCTTGGTGGCCACCATCCAGGACTGCTCTAAGTTCCTGTCCCAGACTGCCTACAATGGGTTCAAGGCAGCAGCCTCAGGCATCTGTGCTTGGGGCCAGGCCTGGCTACAACCTCTGACCTCAAGCAATGGGTCCAGAAAAAGCCTCTGCACTGGGGAGAATCTGTTTGGGAAACTATGGCTGACCAGGCAGAGGCTTCTCAAAGAAGACCTCTACCCTTCCCCGTAAGAGAGCCTCGGGGGGAAAAAAGGCCAGCTTTCTCGAGGAAGAAGGGCCCTTTGCTCCAGAGTCACCACTACTAAGCCTTCCCAAGCCAGCAGCAGCAGGGATCCCAAGCCTAAGGGCCAGGAACACGAAAGGCTCCCAAGCCATATAAACAAGCTCCGGCTCAACTTGGTGAGAGCTTTTGACTCCAAGGGCGGGGCCTTCCTCCCCCTGGGAGACCCTCACCAGCCTACAGGGAACCGCCTGGCACTCTTTGCCCACAGGTAGCCCGAGGTCAGCTCGGTCCAGGGGGCGCTCCGGGTGGTGAAGGAGGGTTACCACCTCTGCTTCCAGTTTGCCACCTCTGGGGCATTTTCCAGGAGAGCCAGTGTGACCCTCTCCTTCACCAGACCTTCTTGCTCTGAGCTAGCAGGCCTACTAAGGGACAGGGCAGTAGAGCCTGTTCCCCAGCACCTTTGGGGCTTCTATTCAAGGTACTTTCTTGTCCCCAAAAGAACCAGGGGTCTCAGGCCCATCCTGGACCTCCGAGACCTGAACAAGTTTCTGGTGAGGGAGAAGTTCAAAATGTTCTCCCTTGGGATACTGCAGCTCTACTTCCACCGCTTTGCTCCTTGGCGTCCCCACCGCAGAGTACCCTGACCACAGATGGGTCTTTCCAGGGCTGGGGAGCTCATTGCCAAGTTCACTGCACTCAAGGTTGCTGGTCCAGGGAGGAGTCTCTACTACAGATTAACCTCCTGGAACTCCGAGCAGTGTCCCTCGCCCTATGTGCATTCTGTTCCCTCTTGCAGAACAGACCTGTGCTGGTCCATATGGACAACCAGGTCACAATGCTCTATATAAACAAGCAGGGGGGGGGGGCATGGGCTCATACTCCCTCTGCCAGGAGGCTGTAGCCCTCCTCTGCTTTGCAGTACGCAGTGACATGCTCCTGTGAGCAGTCTACCTCCCAGACCAGGACAACTACCTGCGGACAGACTCGGCAGAGTCCTGTGCCCTCACGAGTGGCATCTCACCCCTGCAATGACGGAGAGGCTCTTCCGCCTTTGGGACTGGCCCAAGATGGACCTCTCTGCCTCTCCAGACAATACACAGCTGGCTTGCTTCAGCTCCAAGCAGCTGCACTCACAGAGGGTAGCAGCAGACGCATTCCTGATCTCATGATCCGAGGGACTGCTGTATGCATTCCTGCCGACTCTCCTGGCCACCAAGACTCTGTTCAAAATTCAGAATGAGAGGCATCGGTGATACTGATTGCCCCCAGATGGCCCGGGCAACCCTGGTCCCCACTACTGCTCTCGCTGGCGGCAACACTCCCAGTACCCCGGGTTGAGCCCCGGACTTCCTGACTCAGGATGAGGGCTCCCTTATGCACCCCAATGTGGGGTCATTGACTCTAACAGCCTGGCTGCTGAGAGGATAGCCTTGGCCCCGCTCAACCTACCTCAAGAGGTTGAGGAGATTCTGCAAGCCTCCAGGAAGTCTTCCACGAGGAGAGCTTGCATCTTTAAGTGGCTCAGGTTCATTCATAAACCTGTGGTGCGCAGATAGGAAGGAGAAATCCGGTCTCCTGCCACTCCAGCACCTAGTGCATCTGTCGCACGCAGGGCTCAAATCTAACTCAGTTCGAGTGCATCTGAGTGCCATAGCTGCTCACCACCACCCAGTAGGTGCCAGCCCTTGGCTTCCAGGTTCCTACGGGGCCTTCTGCTTTCCAAGCCCCCCATCCGCCCCTCCCCCCCCCCCCGGCAGCATAATGGGACCTCAACGTGGTACTCTCCCAGCAGACTAGGCCACCGTTTGAGTCCCTGGCCACCTGCCATCTCAGTTACCTATCCTGGAAGGTGGCCTTCTTGGTGGTCCTGACTTCAGTTCACAGAGTCGGCAAGCTTTACGTGCTAGTGGTGGACCCCCCCCCCCCCTGTACACCAGGTTCTTCAAGAACAGGGTAGTGCTTTGCACTCACCCTAAGTTCCTCCCGAAGGTGGTATCCCTGTTTCACCTCAACCTGGAAGTGGTACTTCCCACCTTTCCCACCTTCTACCCGCGGCCTCATGCTGGCAGGGAGGAGCTCATACTCCATACACTGGTCTGTAAACGGGCTCTGTCCTTCTATCTGCAGTGGACGCGGGGCCACCGCAAAGCATCTCGGCGCTTTGTGTCCAATGACCCCAGCAAACTGGGGCGCCCTGTAACTAAGCGTGCCCTATCCTCTTGGGTGGAGGACTGCATTGCCCTTGCCTATGAGTGGGCAGGCCTCTCTGGAGTACTGGATCACAGTGCATCACGTGAGGGTGATGGCTACGACGGTGGCCCATCTCCTTTCTGTGCCAGTGACAGAAATTTGCAGAGCTGCCACTTGGTCATCCATTCACACGTTCGTAGCACACTACTGTCTGGAAAGCGAATCCCACAGGGACAGTGCCTTTGGTCAGGCAGTGCTGCGTAATATTCTTAGAGTGTAGGCAACTCCTGCCCTCCGACCCTTCTGTGTTCAGACTACCGGAGTGCTAGTGTTGCTGGACGCTAGGTCTTGCAGAGTCTCTTTAGCAGGGACTCACCTTCTGCAATTCACGGCCACCCGTCCGATCACCGTTGGTACTGTCGTGGTTCAGTCCGCTCGTTTAAAATGAACACAGGGGTGAAGATTTTAAAGAAAGTCCTCTAATAAAGATGTTATTTTTTAATAATATGAAATTCCTGAGCACTGGGGTCGGTGGAGATAAAATTTTTTTTTAATATAAAGAAGATGTAAAATGAGTATAAAAAGAATGGCAACTGATTTTGAGACCTCTTGAAGTGCTTTAAAGTATTCTTCTAACTTGCATTGAATTTGAAATTGAACGATCAATTGGAACTGTAGTGGTTCAGTCCTCGGCAGCCAGGAGCTAGGGAGTCCCATATGTGAAGATTGACTTCCTGTTTGTTCCTGGAGAAAGCATAGTTACTCACCTGTAACAGGTGTTCTCCGGGAACAGCAGGAATCGGTCCTCACAACCCTCCCTCCTCCCCTTGGAGTTGCCGCCCTTCTGTTTTTTGTTTGACTGCCGTCTTAGCTATGTCATCTGACTGAGCAAGATGGCACCCTTGGGCGGGAAGGGGAATACGCATGCGTGGTAGCATTCCCAAAGGCTTTCTTTGAAAGCTAGGGAAATGCTCCACACAGGCTCCGTCGGCGCCAACGTCACCCATATGTGAGGACTGATTCCTGCTGTTCCCGGAGAACACCTGTTACAGTTGAGTAACTATGCTTTCTCCTCCAGGAACTTGTCCAAGTCTCTCTTAAACCCAGCTACACTAACAGCTTTTGCTACATCCTCCGGCAATGAATTCCAGAGTTTGATTATGCATTGAGTGAAAAAATATTTTTTCTGATTACTCTTAAATGTGTTGCAGTACAGCTTTATTGCGAGTTCCCTAGTCCTATTTTTTTTGAAGGAATAAACCAATCTATGCTTACCTGTTCCATTCCATTCATTATTTTATAGACCTCTATCGTATCTCCCCTCATCAGTCTCTTTTCTAAGCTGAAGCGCCCTTTTAAGCCTTTCCTCATTGGAGTATCCTTCCATCTCCTTTATCAGTTTGGTGGTTCTTCTCTGTATCTTTTCTAATTCTGTTTTATCTTTTTTTTAAGATCTGGTGACCAGAATTGCACAATATTCAAGGTGCAGTTGCACCATGGAATGATACAAACAAATTATAATATCCTTGGTTTTATTTTCCAGTCCTTTCCTTATGACTCCTAGCATTCTGTTTGCTTTCTTGGCTGCCCCTGCACACTGAACAGAGGGTTTCAACATATTATCCACGATGACACCTTGATCCTTTTCCTGGGTGGTGGTTCCTAATGTTGGAATCTTGCATCATGTAGGCCTTAACCCATAAATCACTTTAAATGAAAAGCATTGAATCTTAAACTGTAACCAGCTTGCAATAGGCAGCCAAGACTAGAGTTGTGGCATGAGGGATCATGTAACGCAACAGGACACGGGCTGCTGCATTTTGGACTACATGCAAATGATTTGTCCGCTTTCCCAGTAAGCTGTAGTAGTCTCAACAGGTGGTGATCAAAGCTTGTAAAAGGATGGCCAAGTCTGCCTTACCAAAAAAAACCCCTGGTTTCAGTTTCTGAATTATTTGAGGTTACCAATAATTTTACCACAAGCATGCAGAGAGAGTCCAAGCTATTCTTTGTTCACACATTTATGATGAACTTCCAAAGCAACTGAAAGGAGCAGACTCGTATCCCTTCCCCCCCTTGCAAGGATGTACCGGTAGCAGCAGGGTGAGTAGGGTAGGCTGTTTTGCACAGTGGTTTGTAAGGGCAAAAACTGCAAACCACTCATCTTAGCCCGTAACACATGTTGTTAAATCATGCTGCTGCTCTGAAGAAAACTAGTGCAGAGTTTGAAAAATAAAAGGCACATTTTATAAAGGACATAGAGAGGGGAATTCACACATCCATGTCAGGACATGCAGGATTATGACAGCACCTTGTAAAGAAGGTGCAGAACCGCACGGGTATGCCACACACATTTGGCAGGAGCAGAGGTTTTTAGAGAAGCAGGAAGGGGGGGGGAGGAGGGGAAGATGTGGAAAACCCCTCTGGCTAGACATGGAGGCAGCTTTTTAAAATTGCTGCTTCAGCCAGACGGCGTACCCAGTTAAGTACCACAGGTCACACACATCCTCCATACCTGATTGCTGCCCCGACTTTGGAAGCCCCAGAGGTGCTCCCAGACCCTACCACACCCCCAACCCAGTGCCCAAGCCCCCTCCCTCCCGAAGCAGCCCCCATCTCCCAACACCCCCTCAAAGCAGCCCCGACCCCCCCCACTCCCACCCTCCTCCCCCCTCTCCCACTGTCCACCAGTGACCCCCAGTAAGCCCAGTTTGGGAAGGCGGTTGGGGGGGATCAGGAAGTGTGTCATGTATTGCAGGGGGGTATTTGGGGGTCTTAGAATTGCCTGGGGAGAGGGCTTGGTTGTGCTGCTTGAGGAGAGGGCTGCTTTGGGGGGAGGTTGTTGGGGAATGGAAACTGCTTTGTGAGGAGGGGGACTTGGACACTGGGTAGGGAAGAAGGTAATATTTAGGGGCAGCATTGGGGAATTTGTGAGGTCAGGACAGCCATTGGAGGGGGGAGGTGACATCGGCATTCACAGATGCTCCTGACAGCAAGCACTTGTTCATGCCTGGGGGAGGTGTAAATTTACAGTGAAACATGGATTCCCTTTATGAAATGGGGGAATCCACGTCTGACTTGTAGGCCCATGCAAATCCTACTCCCTCTCCCTGCCCGTCCCACTCCCCCAGGGAAGGTAGATGATATGAACATTCCCATGTCTGCAAAAAGCCTGTTTTGAAATGGCATTCATATGTGTATTCCAGTCTAGACGTATGAGTGCTGCTTTTTAGACATGTGACTACTTCTAAAATCCCCCCTTAAATATCCAGGTCCCAAACGTGATCATGCCTTTGAAGATCTAATGAACAGCTATCCACAGGGTTGCCAGGAATAGACATAGACAACAAACGTGAAGTGTTTTTTTATTTCCAAAATGAGCTGAGTTGAAGGTTCAGTAATGTCTTTTCTGTAGCTGAGATGTTAGGCGCCAACTTTTCATAATGATTGGGGTGCTAAACACAGCACAGATTACCCCTCCTGAACACACTGAAGGAGATTGCTCAATAACAGGAGTGCTCGGCACCCACAGAGCTGACACCTATGGCTCCTCCTCTTTGTCAAAGGAGGATTAGATCCCTTGACTGTCACCTGCTTCATTTCTACATAGTAACATAGTAAATGACGGCAGATAAAGACCAGTATGGTCCATCTATGCCCAGTACGATGCCAAGAGTAGGTACACCTGCCACTCCGTGCAGGCCTCCCCCTACTCATGTCTTTGTCCAGGGGTAATCCCACCACTCCATGTAGGATACCCCTATTTGTTAAGGAATTAGATGGTTCAGATTATTTTGATATTTTCTTGTTGCTGTAAAGGGATCCACTGTGTCTGTCCCATGCCCCTTTGAACTCCGTCACCGTATTTGCCCCCACCATCTCCATCGGGAGGGCATTCCAAGCATCCACCACCCTTTCAGTGAAAAAGTATTTCCTGACATTACCTTTCAATTTACCACCTTGTAGCTTCATTTTATGCCCTCTAGTTTTGCAGCTTCCCCGTCTTTGGAAGAGGTTTGTTTGTTTGTTATTTCTCTTTAAGTATTTAAAGGTCTGAATCATATCTCCCCTGTCCCTCCTCTCCTCCAAAGTGTACATGTTTAGGTCTTCAAGTCTCTTCTCATAAGGCTTCTGACGCAGGCTCCAAATAATTTTGGTCGCCTTCCTCTGAACCGTTTCCAGTCTTTTTACATCCTTTACAAGATATGGTCTCCAAAACTGAACACAGTATTCCAACTGAGGCCTCACCAGTGACTTGTACAGTGGCATAAGTACCTCTTCCTTTCTGCTGGTAATACCTCTTCGTATGCAGCCCAACATCCTCCTGGCTTTTGCCACCGCCTTCTCACACTGTTTTGCCACCTTGAGATCTTCAGAAATAATCACTCCAAGGTCTTTCTCCTGATCGGTACACACCAATCTCTCGCCCCCTATCACGTACATGTCCCTTGGATTTCTGCTTCCCAAGTGCATGACTCTGCACTTCTTCGCATTAAATCTTAATTGCCAAGCATTAGACCATTCTTCCAGCTTTTGTAGATCATTCCTCATGTTAAACACTCCCTCGAGGGAGTCCACTCTGTTGCAAATTTTCGTGTCATCCGCAAAAAGGCAGACTTTTCCATACAGTCCTTCAGCAGTATCACTCACAAATACATTGAACAGTGCCGGGCCCAGGACCGACCCCTGGGGCACCCCGCTTCCTTTCATCCGAGTGAGCTCCTTGTACCATCACCTTCTGTCATCTGTCAGTCAACCAATTTCTGATCCAATTTACCATCTTGGGATCTATCCCCAAGCTACTGACTTTATTGATAACCCTTCTATGAGGAAGAGTATCAAAGACTTTGCTGAAATCCAGGTAGATGACATCCATCGCATGCCCCTGATCTAGTTCCCTGGTCACCCAGTCAAAGAACTCAATCAGATTTGTTTGGCAAGATCGTCCTTCGGTAAAACCATGTTGCCTCGGATCTTGCAACCTGTTGGCTTTGAGAAAGTTCACAATTCGCTCTTTCAGGAGCGCCTCCATTACTTTTCCCGCCATGAGGTAAGGCTCACAGGCCTGTAGTTTGACACTTCTTCCCTGTCACCACTTTTGTGTAGAGGTACGACATCAGCCATTCTCCAGTCCTGAGGAACCTCTCCTGTTTCCAAGGATCTGTTGAAAACATCCTTTAATGGCCTTGCAAGAACCTCTCTGAGCTCTTTCAGTATCCTGGGATGTATCCCATCCAATCCCATGGCCTTGTTCACTTTCAGTTTTGCAAGTTGTTCTAACACATCTTCTGTGAATGGTGTGGTATCTACTTCATTCCCAGTTTTATATTTGGGAGTCACAGGTGGTCCTTTTCCAGGACTTTCCTTTAGTAAAAACAGAACAGAAGTATTCGTTTAGCAATTTCGCTTTTTCAATGTCACTTTCCACGAGTGCGTTCCCAGCACTTCTGAGTCCTACAATTCTACCTCTGATCTTCCTTTCCCAAATATATCTGAAGAAAGTTTTTGTTGCCACACTTCACATCTTTAGCCATCTTTTCCTCGGTCTTTGATTTTGCTATCCTTATTTCTCTCTGTCTCTTTGAGTTTGATCCTGTATTCATTTCTGTGTTCCCCTGTTTGCAAGCTTTTGAATTTTGCGAAAGCTGTGTTTTTTGCCTTTATTTGAGCAGCCACTTCTTTGGAAAACCAAATAGGTTTTCTTCTCCTCTTGTTTTTGTTTACTTTTCTTACATATTTATCTGTTGCCCCTTTTATTGCCACCTTTAGTTTAGCCCATTGCAATTCCACTTCCCTTATCTCCTTCCACCCTGTCAGCTCCTCCTTTAGGTACTCAGCCATTTTATTGAAGTCTGTGTTTTTGAAGTTTAGGACTTTGAGCTTGCTATGATTGGCCTGTACCATGGCTTTTATCTCAAACCACACCGTGTGATGATCGCTGCTGCTCACAGGGCACTCACGCAGACATTCGACACACTATCACCGTTGGTGAGCACTAAATCCAGCGTTGAGCTTTCCCTAGTTGGTTCCATCACCACTTGTCTAAGTAATGCGTCTTGGAGAGCATCCACAATTTTTTTGCTTCTTTACAGATTTGCAGAAGGAGTAATCCAATCTACATCAGGTAGATTAAAGTCACCCAATATGATTGTTTCTCTCTTTGGTGGCTATCTTGGCAATATCTATAATCAATTTGTTATCTATCGCTTCAGTTTGTGTCGGAGGTCTGTATACTACAGCGGTATGGATGACGGTGCCATCTCCTCTTTCCAACACAATCCAGAGTGCTTTTTCTTTTCCCCATGCCCCCTGCATCTCAGTAGCTTTAATATTGCCCTTAACATACAAGGCTACTCCTCCTCCTCCTTTTCCATTTCCTCTGTCTCTTCTGAATAGATTATAGCCAGTTATGGCTATATCCCAATCATGCGATTCGTTTAGCCATGTTTCTGTAATGGCCACAATGTCCAAATCCATTTCCACCATTAGGGCTTCTAGGTCTGGAATTTTGTTGACTAAGCTTCAAGCATTAGTGCTCATTGCTTTCCATGATTTAACTGGGTTGTGTGTATTTTGCATTGTTTTTGTTCTGCCCACATCTTCCCACTTGTTTTTGATGTGTGGTTTAAAAGTGTGGCTGTTTCTGATGTTCTGCTTTTGCAGAGGGTGACGTCCAGAGCTTGACCGTCCACATCTGTGTTCACTTCCTGCTCTAAGTACTTCAACAACTTGGTTTGTATTTCTGCTGGCTGAAGAGCCTGGGAGGCACTTGACTATCTTCTCCCCCAAGTTGGTGCCTCTGATGATGGAATCCCCAAGTATTAGTAGTTTGCAGTTTGGTGAGGTTTTCTTCATATTTGGTCCTTTAGCAGGAGATTGGGCATTGTCTGTCTCATTTAAGGGCCCTTCATTTCTTTGGATTGGGCATCCTCCTTAGCCAAGGCAGAGAAGGCATTGTGCAGGGATGTTTCCTGATGCATAGGATGTCTTTGTGTCACAGGTCGCAATCTACCAGAACCCACTGTGATCCATTTGTTCCTGGGGTGTTTGATTCTTTGTTGGAGTGGTGGTGGACGTTGTTCAGTTTGTATCTTAGAAGAGGTGTGTTTCATTGCAGCCAATTCCTACCTCAGTTCCACGTCCTCATTAGGCAAGGCAGAGGAGGCATTATGCAGGGATATCTCTTGATGGATAGGATGTCTGTGTGTAACAGGTCGCAATCTACCAGAACCCACTGTGATCCATTTGTCCCTGGGGTGTTTGATTCTTTGTGGGAGCGGTGGTGGACGTTGTACAGTTTGTATCCTAGAAGAGGTGCGCTTCATTGCAGCCAGTTCCTCCCTCAGTAGGGTCTCTTCTTTATGCTTGGCAGCTAGGTCTTCCCATAGTAGAGTAAGTTCTTTATGCATGGCAGCTGACCTGAAGCATAGAGGACAAGCTCTCAGGTTCCAAATGATTTGTCTTGGAATAAATGTACCGCAGTTATTGCACTGAATACACGACATGCTGAATGAGCAGTCCTAGAAGAAGAAAGGAAGACGAAGGGGCGGGCCTTAACCCAAGTTGAAAGGATAGATGGCAACGAATGCGACCACTATATAGGCAATGTAGCCCCTGGGGTGGGTGGGATGAGGGGTAGGGAGGGCGGGAACCTAAGTGTCTCTGGCCAGTAGGCTGTTCCTGAACTGGGGCACCTACAGATATTTTCTCCAAGGTTACACAGGAAAGCAGTCAGTCTGAATATCCCCAAACTTAATGTTTAGCCACATTTCAACCTTATATTTAGGATATCCCCAAAAAACAAACACTTAAACTCTATATTGGTAGCTAGAAACCAGCAGAGATAATAAAGAAATTTATAGTCTTAGCTTTTGGCTTTCTGAGCACTCCAGAGCACATGCAGTCTGCCTTAGACCGGTATTGTATAATAGCAGCTGCTTTCCAGCCTTGCACCTCTTGGTATGAGATGCCTGCGTGACCTCAGTCTGTTTGCTTATACAGTATTTCATTCAGAAGTTTGAATGCCAAGACGGGGTGTTTTTTTACAAGAATGGAGTTTCGTGAAGTCCTTTAACCTTTTGGATGTCAGGGATCCCCTACGTGACGGAAATTTAGCTGCTTCCACCTCTGGATTTGGAGCGACTGCTGGAGAGCAGCTGAAAAACTTCTCCCTTATGAGCTTCCTGGCCTCTGGCTATTCTGCATACCTAGAAGCAGGAGGATGTCGTTCGGAGGGGGAGGGGGGAAGGAAACGTGTTAAAAAGGAAAAAAAAAAGGAGGTTGAATGATGGTATGCAGTCTAAAAGGAGACCTTAATCTAAATGGATGTTTATGAATCCAGAACATGAGCGTATTGATTTGCAATTCCTGTGTTCTGGTTGCTCTGCTACATCTTGTAGCGCTATACAAATGTTCAGTAGTATAGTAGCGCTTTGGCCACTCTGCAGTGCCCGATCAGAGAGAGGAACAGCAGCAAGGGCAGAGACACCTCGGAAGGAAGAGTAGAGCTTGACTGTGTGCCTGAGACATGCTCTTGGATGGCTTTCTACATGGTTCTACTCGTAAAAAATATAGGCCATTCAAAGCGTTTTAGCCAATTAGCAGATCTGCTAGCCAGCTAAAGCTCACTGAGTGTAGTATTCAGCAGCATATCTGGGTAGTGCTGTTGAATATCACCACAGATTGCATAAAAAGGACGCAGTTAAAACTGGTGCGGTTTGTGGGTGGATCTGGGTGTTGCCGGTTGCTATCTGATTAGCAGTGATGTTCAGCTGCTGATTGGATAGCTTAACCGGTTAAAGTTAGGACAGTTATTGAGATGACCTAACTTTTTAACTAGTTTCCGCTGAATATCGCTGCTAACCAGAACCCGGATATTCAGCGCTGGAAACAGGAAGTTGGCATCAGGCGGTCCGAAGGGGCAGAAGCAAACAGTCCCGCAACGCCAAAATTGTAAGTAAGCACCGCGGGGCTGTTTGCGGCCATTGCCGCCGCTGTAAGTCCTGGAGAGAGGTGGCAGCGGACCACCCTTTTACCATTGGTGCTCTAGGCAGCTGCCTGGTTTGCCTGATGGTTGCACCAGCCCTTTTGACAAACTAGACATATGCTTAGGGCCCAAATGTTTACGGGGAGCCTGTCAGATGTGCTCAGGAGGCTATAGGATTGCAGCTGTCTAGCTTTTATTTTTCCAGGATTCTACGGACGTTTGTATTAATGTCAAGAAGCTAGAAGAACGGCTAACATCTGGACATTTTTAAGAGTTTAAAATTTCACCTGCAGTTGTTTAATCCTCCTGCCCTCCTCTGGTGTGAATAAACTCACCTATCTGTTTGTTGGACATCTGGCCTGGTTTGCTGCTTTGTTTTGATCCCTTTTGGACTAGCGGATTTGTTTGTCCACTTTCTTTATTCGTGAACAAGCCTGCCCCTCCTGCTTCCACTATCACTAGCAGCAGAGACTTTGGGGCGGGAGAACTGGGACGTTGCTCTAGTCATAGGAAGGAAAGGGGTGACCACAGCAGCGTCTGCATTGTAGGGGACGAGGAACCTGCTTTGCAAGAAGTACAAGGCTAACCTTGGAGAGATCAAATTAGTATCCTAAGGTATAAATCGCTGAGAAGGGGTAAAATTGGGAGAGAGATAAGGGGAAGGAAGGGCTGCTGCAGGCTGAGGAAAAGCGCTGTCACCAACTGCAAGATAGCAGAAGTATATATGTGTATGAAGAGCAAGAGTGCGTGTGTGTCTGTGTTTTTTCTCTGCTGGGGCCACAGTCATATGAATAGTTTCACTTTGAAAATTTGGGCTGGAGACATCTACCGTTACAAATGTAAAGGTGTGCTTACTAAGTGGAAGGAGGTTTTCAGTCCGGGGAATTGACCCAGTCAATTATTAATTAGCTGGCCAAATTTCTTTGAAAACAGTCCTAATACCGCCCCACTCCGTCTATGTCCTCTCAGATGCACTAAAGACAGCTAAATGTTATTTTCCATTTCTTCCATTTGTGAAGCCTTTTTGACACTTAAATCTTTCTAGATTTATACCTCGCCTTGTAAATCACCGTCACTGACCTTTATTCTCGCTCTTTGGTAATGGTCTACCCTTGGCATCTCTGGCTTGTACTAAAAGCAGTGGAGGAGGAAAATATCTTGCGCAGCTTCCCTGGCTCTTAGCCCCCTGCTCTGACCACTAGGCCACTCCACATGCTCGCTCACAGCCTGCTACTGCACCCAGGAGTAGGCCCCGCAGTCTTCCCTGTGCACCCCCTCTCTCGTCTCCTTTAAGTCAAAGACAGGTAGATGCGCATGCATGCAGAAGGGTCGGAAGGAATTCCTTAAGCCATGTTCTTCATTCTTTCCCCACTTGTTTATTTTTGCTGTTTAGGTTTTACTAAAATGGACCTGCATTCTTTTGCCTACAGCCCTAGCTGCTGTAATTAAACTGGTTTCCCAGCTCCACCCTGACAACATTAACTCGGAGTGAGGATTAGACGGCCTGTTTCCCAGGAAACGTCTGGTTGCAACGTTCTATATCTCGATTGGTCAGGAAGCCATTGCTCTTGGACTATCATTGGTTGTACGGCGCCAGCTCTAGAGGAGACTAGCCCAGAATTCACTAGAACCCAATACAAAGGAAGGAGATGCATTGTATCATAGTACATGACGGCAGATAAAGACCAGTATGGTCCATCTAGTCTATCCAACAAGGTGGTAAGAGTAGGTGCACCTGCTGCTCTGTGCAGGTCACCCCTCCCCGTGCCTTTGTTTAGGGGTGTACCCACCGCTCCGTGTAGGTCAGCCCTATTTGTTGATATATAAGAGATAGGTACGGTTATTTTGATTTTATCCTGTTGCTGTAAAGTAATCCACTGAGTCTGTCCCATGCCATTTTGAATTCTGTCTCTGTATTTACCCCCACCACTTCCATTGGGAGGACATTCCAAGCGTCCACCACCCTTTCAGTGAAAAAGTATATCTCCAGGAACAAGCAGGAATGAGTCTTCACATATGGGTACGTCGGTACCGACGGAGCCTGCGCAGGAACGCTCCCCAGCGTCCAATCAGAAAGCTTTTGGGAGCATCCCTCAGCGCCTGCGTGCTGCCTTTCCAACTGTCTCTCCTCAGTTTTCGTTTTTCTGCGGAGCCGGCAGGATGTCCTCCTGTCACCGCAGAAACTTTTTTCTTTAATTTTTTATTTCTTCTTTTCTTGTGGTCGCGGCTGTTTTCCCGCCGCCACCGGTACCGCCGGTGGGGTTTTTTCTTTTCTTTTTCTCAAACTGAGGGAGAGTTTTCCCTCAGTTTCTGTCTTACAATTTTTTTTCGGCCTATAAGGCTTTTCCATCATGGAGCCTTCTTCTCCTAAGAAGTGCCTTCACTGTGGAAATACAGTTTTCTTTTTAGACTCCAATGACTGGTGTCTAACCTGTTTGGGTCCTGACCCTTTTTCCCCTGAACCGTCAGGCTGCAATACTGTGAGAAGAGATTCTCTCTTTCGAGTTTCCCTCGATACCGTTTTCCCTCCCTATGGCAGGGCACCGGCCATTTCTTCTCTACAAGATCAGGTAACCCACAAACGGTCTGTTAAGACTAGCCAATCCTTGAGTGGTAGTCTCATGCTAAGCATGCTGACGGCCTCGGCCTTGCCCTCAAGACCCCATTGGCATTAAAACCCCGGCGGGAGTCTTCGGGCTCCAAAGCATCTCAGGGGTTTCAGGTTGTTCCTGGGGCTCACCCATCACAGAACATACCTGAGCCATGCTTGGTGGTGGCATCCGCTTCGAGCGGTACCGATACCCCGGCATCGGCACCGGTGTTGAGTGATCCGCTCTTCACCAGGGATCGTCATCTGGCGTTCTCGGTACCTTCGGGACTGACCGAAACGTCCCAGATTGACTTTCCAGTATCGGCAGTACCGCCGATACCACCACCGACGTCGGTACCCTCTAGGCATGCATCGATAGACTCGCTTCCTTCGATGCCGAGTCTAGAATCGATTTCTAGTCTAGAGGACTGGGTACCGACGCGTCTCGGAACCGATGTTTGCCGATTCCGCATGCACGGTACCGAGGATAATTACCAAGGGTTTTCAGTTGCCTTAGTACCGCTTGAGCAGCCTCCGATGACTGCTTCGGTGTCGGTTTCACCTTCGATTCCGGCACAACTACCGGTATCGGTATCGATGCCGGTACCTGCAGTATCATCGGAACCAGCTCCTTCCATGCTTTTTTCACCTGGATCGCTCCTCTCTATACCTAGTTTGGAGTCGATACCTGGCATGGATGATGCACTACTGACTGTCTCAACTCATAACTGCCAGTTCCAGTGTCCATCCATTACAAATCCTGTTCTGCACCGGACAGGTACATCCTCCGGTGCCCAGGCTACCTTTTCAAATTTAGCCTGTCCAGGGATGGTTCCCATCGGAGATCCTTCTTTTCAGAAATTTCTTCTTGACATGGCAACCTTCCTTAATATTCCTATCCCTGGCTATGAGTCTTCTCAGGCTTTTTCTGCAGAAAAGGAAAATATAATGCTTCCTTTACATCACTCTTTGCAGAATCTTCTTCTGAGGGTATGGGAAAAACCTTTAAGGGTTTCTTCACCTCCTACAGCAACTGATCTTCTGTATCAGGTGCCCCCCTCTCCAGGATTTCAAAAGCCTCAACTTCCCCATCATTCCATTGTAGTGGAATCAGCAATGAGGAAGGTAAAAAGCAAGAAAAAACATTCTTCTTTCCCGCCAGGGCGTGCATCTAGAACACTGGATGCCTTTGGACGTCAAACCTTTCAAACATCTATGCTGGCAACAAGGATTCTCTCTTATATTTTTTATGAGTCTATCCCTTCAGGAGGTCACAAGGAGATTATCTCTTTTGACTCCTTTTCTATCAGAGCCCAAGGCTGCAGACTATTCCTTACTTCTTAGTCATAGCCAAAATATCTCTTGGTTTCTTTCTCGTGCTTCCCTAGACTCTTTTGAGTCTGTTAGCAGAACCTCTGCTATAGCCATAGGAGCACGTCGTAAAGCCTGGCTCCAAGCTTCAGACTTGAGTAGATGGGCACAACAAAGACAATAATACTCCTTGTACTGGAGAAAATCTCTTCAATAAGGAGTCCTTACGTCAGGTTGCTCATTGCTCCACTGACTTTCCTGTTTCTGAGGGCCATCCTAAGCCTTCTCCTTCCTCAGCAGGTAGGAAATGCCCTACCAAACCTTCTTTCCCTAAAAGAAAGAGGTTTTCCTCTTCTCCTGCCCATCATTCAGTTGTTCCCAAGCAGGGGAAGTCTCACCCTGGTCCGAAGAATCCAAACTCTAGCCAGGCTGAATAAACACAGTAACCATAGGTTTCTGATTAATCTTTTTATAACTACAGTTAACTTCTTTTCAGCAGAAGTTTTTCACTGTTTTTCCATTCAAAACTCTGCTCAGGGATTCCTATTCTCAGGAAATCCATTTACTCTTCAGTATGCTGAACTGTCAGGATATTCATGTCTATAAGTTACAGGGTTTTCCACCTCTTCCTGACTAGAAGAGAGGTTTAGCAACTATCACATGATAGTTTCTCTGTACCAGCATGAATTTTTTCCTTCCAGGGACTTACCATGTAGTAAGTCCTTCTTCAGCTTTTATCTCTACCCTCTTTGCCAGGGTTTCCCCTGTAAGAGTGGTACCATACCATTGAAAGACTTTTCTTGTCTTTCTTTTCACTGTAGAGTTTCTTCTCCTGAGTAAACTCCCTTCTTTATCTGGGCAGCTCTGCAGACAGAGACAGCTTGTTCTTTTTGTTCAGTCTGTTCTCTCTGTTTGACACAGACCGACTCTCTCTGTTGTCCTATTCAGTAGCTGCCCATGCAGGAGTTCCAGTAATTGACTACTGGTACTTTTCCACAAGTCCCAGTCTTGTCTTCCACCACTTCTGTCTGGGCTTAGTAGTGATTCCAAGACAGTTTTCTACATCTTTCTTGGATAATCCTTCTCACTACAGGCTGCTTACACTATCTCCTACTTGCCATCTCCAATCTCTGGGTTTGGCAACGTAGTGGACGTGGCTGTCAGTTTCCTCCACCAGCCAGTTCTACATCCCAGTTCTCCTGCATAATGCTCTCTGCAATCCTACTGAGAAGCTTTCCACTATGGGCCCTTGCTAGAGAGCATAGAGTTTCTTTAATGGCTATCCATCATGGTTGAAAAAGGCTTCCTCAGTCATCCCCTATGACTGCGAGGGTTCTTCACACCCTACTATCTTCTTTTAAAAAAAAAAAAAAAAAAGAGGGAAAAAGGACATAAGCCTTCTCCACGTGAAAGTCTAAGAGTTCTCCCATTCCTACAGGGAATATACTCTTTTTTTTTTTTTTTTCTTTTTTCTTGCAGCTTGTCCTCATGGTATCCTAATACTTCAAGGACAGCACATATTAATCTGGAAAACGCATGATACCTCCTTGTCCCTCACATAGGTCAACCTGGTATCTCATCCTATGCGTTTCTGTCCTTTTACCATGCTGGAGTTCCACAGGACTCCGGACTTGCTGTTTACAGACTGATATTATCCTCTGTCTTTTCACGTAACCATCCTGGTAATTCACTGGATAGCATTCCTTTACCATCATCTCTGGGGGAATAGATTCTCTATATCTCTCTCAAGTAGGTTTCACCTCCTTGTTCTTAAAGGAATCTTTTCCATTCACATCTCCATGTGAATGTCCAGATATGCATGACTCTGTCTGCTTACTGCAGGCATCTATCTTTAGACCTATATATTAAGGTATCTATATCTATCTATCTATATCTATAGATATAGATATATATAGATATACCTACTTACATCTCTATAGATGTATTTGTCTGTCAGCTAAGTGTGCATATGCTATGCCCTTTAGATCTTATGATATATATATATATATATATATATATATACACATATCTCTACATATATGTATCTGTCCGGATACTTATTATGGATAGATATGTATTTCCATACTTATCTCCTGACTGTCTATGCTCATAAAGGTTTTTACCTTCCTGTATGTTTCTGACAGTGGGCTTGCACAGCTCATACTGTTCCACAGTATGTTTCGGATATTTTGCACACAACCACTGCTGTGGAACTGACAGCCCTACTGTATCCTAGGTTTACGTATCCCTGAAGCTCCATGCTCCAATGTCTTCCTACCTCTCACCAGTTAGGAAAGACATGGTGGATCTTCGGTGGATTTCAGATTCAATTCTTCAAACATCTGTCCTTTCTGGGAGTATGGGTTCTTCTCATACCCTTTCCTCCCTCAAGGACTAGGTCTGTTTGTCCAGATCGGTCAGTCTTCCTCTTTTGCTCCTACCTCTGAATACTTCTGTAGCCAAAAGAGTTTTCAGCTTTCCATGAAGCTTCCCACTGAAGACCTGCCGTGTTTGTGTTACCCTAATTGAATCCTGGGGTCACCTCTCACTTCCAGATGTTGACCTCCACCTTCACTCCAGTGAGGTCACCTTGAACATTATTCTACTGGATCCCCAGTAGACTCCATCAGCCTCTCTACTTCCTGCAATCCAGTAGGTGAGCGTCATATGGTGATTGTTCATTTCAATATTATGGTGCTTGTTCATTTCAATATGTCTTTTGATAATGATCATACATACATACATGGACTCCTTGAAGGTAGTCCTTTCTTAGTTTAGCTGGTTTTTTCTGCAGCTCCTCTCTATGCAACTCCTACCCTCCATCCTCAGGATGCCTGGCCATATGAAATGTAGCATGTTTTCAATCTTCAACATGTTATGGCTCCAGGCATCTTAGCTTGGGAGTCCCCATATGTGAAGACTCATTCCTGCTTGTTCCTGGAGATAGCACAGTTACTTACCTGTAACAGGTGATCTCTGGGAACAGCAGGAATAAGTCTTCACAACCCGCCCACCTCCCCTAGGAGTTGTATTTCTATATCTATCTTTCCTTTCCTCTTTCTCTCTCTTTGTCTCAGCTATGAAACTCAACTGAGGAGAGACAGTTGGAAAGGCGGGAAGGCAGCACGCAGGCGCTGAGGGATGCTCCCAAAAGCTTTCTGATTGGACGCTGGGGAGCGTTCCCGCGCAGGCTCCTTCGGTACCGACGTACCCATATGTGAAGACTTATTCCTGCTGTTCCCAGAGATCACCTGTTACAGGTAAGTAACTGTGCTTTCCTGACATTGCCTTTCAATCTACCCCCTTGCAGCTTCATGTTATACCCTCTAGTTTTACTGCTTCCCTGTCTTTGGAAGAGGTTTGTTTGTTCATTAAAACGCTTTAAGTATTTAAAGATCTGTGCCAGGGCCCTGTCACATCCCTACACACCCTAGGGCCAGATTTAGGATTTTGGCACACAAAGGTAAGATGAAATAGCAGATTGGGGGGGGAGGGTCTGGTAATCCCAAAAGATTGGAGAGCCAGAAGAGGAGTAAAGGTACGCCATACTGCCACAGTGGCACCCCTTTGAAGGAGCGCATACATATTGCCCTAAAGTGGAATTGAGCTTCTCTTTGGTCTGCATATTTAGTGCCTTTAAAATTTGGCACCCTAGATAATTGCCTATTTGTAAATCTGAGCCTGGCACATCCTAGTAAGGACAGCCTATCCCGAACATCCCCAAGCACTGCCTAAATTGCCTAAATCTGTCCAGATAGTGGTATCTGTACAAATCCTTGGTATTTACCCTGTTGGTGGTTAGCAGAATTAAATCTTCTCATTCACTGTTTCCAAACATTTTTTTAACAGGCTTTTCAGTTGATTAGCCCCGTGTCTGTGACTGGTCAATGATTCCAGCTCTTTTTGTTGTTTTGTTTCTGGTATGTAGGTGAATTTTTAGGAGTGGTGTAACCCTTGGGTTTGTGAGGTTCTCAGTGTCCCTAGAAAGCACCAGAGAATAGCTGGCAGGGTGAGAACTTGGTCAGAGGCAAGCAGGAACCCAGTAAAGGCAAATGTGTGGGTGGGGCCTACGTAAGGACCCCGGCGTTATTCCTGGATGGGTATTGGGGGTACACCAAGGTATTACGTGACAGTGATGTTGGCTTTCTTTTCAGGAGTTGGAAGCCTGTGTTGAAGGCGGAGACCTTGAGCAGGAGTTCAGAAGGGATGAGCTGTACTGCTGGTCGCAAGAGGATAAGGAGAGGCGGAAGCGTGAACGGGAAGAGTCCAAGATAGTGCTGCAGGAGCTGAAGTCTGTGCTGGGATTTAAAGCCTCTGAGGAGGAGCGGCAGAAGTGGAAGCAGCTGCTCTTCAGTGAGCATGGTGAGCCTTCACGTGCATCCTGTCCGTGCCGGGCTGGGAGGCAGATGCATGCTTGCTGGTTTCCCTACAAAATGAATTAAAGGACTTTGGAAGGTGCTTATTGACTTTCCTTGGACAGGGGGCACATGTATTGCGGTGCAATAAAATAGAAAAAAAACACACTTTGCCTAAAGTTGCTAAACCTGCTGTGACAATGTGTGCAGTAGGGCCACCAAAAGCTAATGCTTCCTAATCTAAACTAAAATACATTGAGACATATTCAAAGGGTCTAGGGTCCTAATGAGAGTTAGACATCTACGTTGGCCTCTTTGCAAATCTGCTAGGACTGAGTGCTGAGATGTATGCTCCTAGTGTCAATAGTGGCAACGGGGGTGGGTTCAGTGCGGGGAGGAAGGAGCTATGGGGGAGGGGGTGACTGGAACAGGCTGTAGGTAGCATATAAAGAGAAACAGGTAAGGAGGAGGGGGGGCTAAAGAGAAGCTGAGCAACTGTTTTCTGCTGTAATATATCTGTTCCAGGATCGATTCTGATGGATGACACAAGTCCATGCTGGCTTACGGCTTAGCCATGAGAGCGACCAGTTAAGTGGAAAAAGTCATTCATCGGCAGTGATTTCAGCCCGGCGCAAATCCGCCTCCCTCGCTTATGACCTGAAGTGTCACCCTGGCAGGCTGTAATTTATTTATTTATTTAGGCATTTTTCTATACCGCCCCTTCCAGAGATCAGGGACGGTTTACATTATAACAAAACCAAACCTTTACACAGTACAGCATTAATGAGGAGTTTTAACTATTTACATTGAACTATGTACATTTGTCGCATTCTGGAATAGAAAGTAGGCATTCTGCTTGCTAGTTCAAAGGCACATAATCCCTTTGATCTTGGCCTTCTCCAGGGAGGCGTGAACAAAGGATCTGCTGTTAAGTCACTGAAGGTTCCAATGGTTGCATTAGGACGTTTTAGAGAAGCAAGACATACCCCGAGGTTCCGCCCTCTCAGCCATCCTGTTTAATATTTACCTCCAGCCAATCTGTAGCATCTTCCATAATTTTAAAGTGGGATATCACATCTATGCAGATGATATGTTATATCTGCCCTTTAACATTGCAAATCCTATCCTCCATCAGATTACTAACTCCCATAATCTAAAGATTAACTATAAAAAAACTGAGGTACTATATGTAACTAGGAGCCATGAATTTACTCCTCCCTCAATGTTACACCTTAATGAAGCTGACCTAGAGGTAAAAAATGAAGTGAAATATCTTGGGGTTACTCTAGATCAAACTCTTAGCATAGCCCCCCATATAAAATTAACTTCTCCCATGATCTATTAAAATTAAGGATGATTCAGCAACTGCTTTCAAGCTCTGACTTCAGGTCTGTTCTCCAGGCAATGATCACGCCACACTTTGATTATTGTAATAGCATTTTCCAGGCTCTCCCAAGGCAAGCACCAAGTCAGTTACAGATGGCCCATCATGTGGCTGTATTATTTCAAAGGCTAATATTACTGATTACATCACACCTATATTATATGGTTTACACTGGCTGCCAATTCAAAGTTGTATTAAATACAAATCGCTAATGATCACATTCAAGTTTCTAAGGAAGCTAGCTCCATCATACCTCACCTCTGTTATTAGCAAATCTTCAGATGAACGGATAAGGAGAGGATGCGCTCGGAACATTCTGGTAGCTCCCACTGACTTTCGTAAGACTAACCGTTTGGCGAGTAACGGAGCATTTACATATACTGCACCTGTGCTCTGGAATTCCCTCCTTGATGAGCTAAGATCAACAATCTCTCCACATTTCGTAAGGAACTTAAAACGCATCTTTTTTGTTTGAACAATTTGGAAACCCATTGGACCAAGTCAGTCTATCCAACCTAACCTTCCAGCACAATCATTCCTTCCTAGTCGGTGACCTCCTATCTCGCTTAACATACTGTGTTTGGATTTGATTCACTCCTTGTAGATGTGATTATTGTAAATAGTTCATGCTGATTCAGATGGTTATAGAATGTATAAAGTTACACGTCCATATTATGGATTTTTACCTCTATGCTATAGTTGTGTTTGATGTAATTTGCTCTCTGTAAACCGCTTTGATCTCTGGAAAAGGCGGTATAAAATAACCATTCAAGGCAGTTCCCTGGTGGCACACCCTGATGCGTTTAGTTTCTTCAAGGAGTGAATCGTGTGTATCCATCTGTCCCAGGCTTTGGTTCTACAGTGGAGCTTATGCCTGATGCCCCAGGGCTTGATGGGTTCACTTTATGAGCCCTTGAAGTGTGCCGCTTTAATGCGCATGGTCTTAAAGGCAATTCTTCTGATTTCTAGTTGCGTGGTTCGTCGTATTTCAGAATTGCAGGCCTTGCTGTTTAGGAATCCTTACTTTGACGTTCTTGGTCAAAGCGACCTTGATTTGGAGGATACCATCCTTTCTCCCCAAAGTGGTATCGCTTTTCCACATTAATCAGGAAGTTTCTCCCCCTGCATTTGCTCCAAATCGGTGCCAGGACATAGATAAAGATCGTCATCTGGTGGATGTATACAGAGTTCTGCTGAGTTACTTGAACGTGACAAAGTGTTTCTGCAAGTCAGACTGGCTGTACTGTTTGGGGAGAGGGGGAATCGTGACATGTAAAGGTGAGGTAGCTTCTAAAGCCATTTAGGGAAGATGGATTAGAGAAACATGATCTCAGCATATATTCTAAAAGGAAGCCAATTCCAGAGCGATTGTGCGCTTATTCTGTCAAAGTACTGGCTTCATCCTGGGCAGAATCCAGGGCAGTAGCCCTGGGCAATATTTGTAGGATGGCCACTTGGTCATCTCTAGATACTTTTATGAAGCATTATCACCTGGATGTTCAGGCTCAGCCTTTGGGGTGTAGGTTCTTAAAGCAGCCATATTTTCCATCCTCCCAGTTTGAGGCTAGCTTGGGTCACTCATTTGTCTAGACTAGTATAGCAGGATGAGGAGAAAGAAATCATGTTACCTGATAATTTCCTTTCCTAGAATCCTGCTAGACCAGTCTACTACTAAGACTATGACTTATCATTTGTATAGTGCCACAAGACGTACACAGTGCTGTACAGAGACATGTAAGAGAGAGTTCCTTCTCCTCAGAGCTTAACAGTCTAGTCAAGACAGACAACACAACTGGGTCCAGGTCCCACCCATGAAAGATGACAACTGCTTCCTGCCTTATATTCCAGATGATGTTACTGGAAAGTTCTAGCTTTCTTTCTCTCCATCTGCTGGTAGGGGAGCATAAGCAATTTGTATAAATTGGTCTAGCAGGATTCCAGGAAAGGAAATTTATCAGGAAAGGAAAAGTTCTCCATACACATAGATACCTGTCATAGGGGTTTAAGGAAACCCTGGAAATTGTTTTGGGACCTGGTGTCCCTTTAGTGTTTACTTGCATATCTTCATCTCTTATTTGTGTTTACTGATTCCTGCCGCTAATTCCAGTGTCGTGTCTTTTGTACTCCATCACCTCAGGTTGGCGTCCTGTTTGTTTACCTGTATATGGCCTTTTAATACATCTCACTTCATTTTCTTAGACTTTGCTGGTTGGTCCAAGTTACCTCAGGCTGCAGGGCCAGGGTTCAATTCCCACGTAGGGACAAGTAACCTCAGGCCGGAGGGACTGGGGTCTCTAGTCCCATGGCTGCTCCTTGTGGCCTTGGGCAAGCCACTTAACCCTCCATTGCCTCAGGTATGCTTAGATTGTGAACCCTTCGGGGACAAGGGAATAAAAAGTGCCTGTTGGCATATATATCTGTAAACTGCTTTGACCTGGTGAAAAGCGGTTTATAAGCACAGTTAAATAAATAAATCATGTAGGGATAGTTAATGCATTCATTCCTATTTCTGCATATGTAGCTGATTTCCATACAGTCTATGTGTTAACACATTCCAGATTGGATGGGGAGCAGGGAATGCATATTTATCCAGAGGACAAGCCTGATTGCTCTCCTGCACGTATGATGGCTTTAAAGAAACATATGGGTCAATATTTTAAACTCAATGGTCGGCATTAAAAACAAACAAAAAAAAAACCCAGTGACGCTGAATAACCAGTTTCAGCGCTGACCACTGGCAGTATCTGGAGAGGAAATCTCAGAAAATGAGGACTGCCTTTTTTCTAACTTACCTTGATGCAATGTGTGATCCATTCACAGACTGAATATCGCGGCTAATTGGATAACCCCAGGGAACGACCACAAACTACCCCAGCACTATCTGCATAGTGCTGCTGCGGGGGCGGCAGACAGGCAGATATTCATTAGGTGCTGCTAATCGCCCTAATGAATATCTGCCTGTTAAGTCCTAGGCAGGTTCTGGTGAGTGCCAGAGGATCCTATTAGCCTTGTGTAATGACGAGTTCTTCTGGTCAACCTACTTCTTTCCCTGATTCCCACTGACAAAGAGTCAAGAGCCTAGGGTGTCTTCTGCTGTTGCAGATGTGAAAACAAATATTTAAGACACAAAGTCCCTTTCATTGCAGTCTTAGTAGTAAAATGCAGATTTTCTTTTATTTGGATTTTGTTTCCAGTGTGAATTGAAGCTGTCGGCTAAGAACGTTATGAAATCATAATTTACAGAATCATGTCCACAAAGTGATTTTACGTTGTTTCTCTTTTCTTTTATAGCTGTGCTGAAGTCCTTGTCCCCTGTAGAGACAGAAGGCAGCCTAGAACCACCTACAAATATTAGGGTGGAGAGCATAGAACCCAACGAAGTTCATGATGTCCTTCAAGAGAAAACCCAAACCACAGCCAGTGAGAGACTCAGGATTGAATATGGATCAGAGGACACTATAGAACCTGGAAATGCAGACATTTCTACTGATAGTGGGGTTTGTCCAAAATACGAGGAAAGCACATGTTACCAGTGTAAAAGTGAGGGCGGTTCCGAGCAGGCTGCTGGAGATGGAACAGAGGTCTCTGAAGCTGTCCTCAGAGGGGCGTTGCAATCTTCCATCAAAGATAGGCTTGCGCGACTCCAACTCTCCCCAGATTTCAGCTTCACCTCTGGACTGGCTGCAGAGGTTGCCGCAAGATCCTTCACGTTCGCTTCCATGCAAGAGCAGACTTTTGGGGATTCAGAGGACGAGCAGGAGGAGATGCAAGACAATAAAAATCACACGGAGGAGGACAGGAAGGAAGACAGTCATGTGGAAAATAAAGAATTATAAATCTCTGCACCTATAAGCTATGACTGCGTCTCTATAAGGGGTCACAAAAGATCCAAGCTGGCTATGGAAACAGAGGTACAGCTGGGAATGCCAAAAGATGCATTTAAAACTGGTGTCTGTACTGAGTATGCTGCTATCTTCCGTGGGGCTTCCTATTTCATAGAGGTCAGCTGAAGAGAGTACAAGGTTGTGCTCAACAGAATATCCCCTCATTTTCCCCCATCAGCACTGCTGATGCATCTTGGAGATTTATTTTAATGTGTTATGTTATTTATTATGAGCCCTATTTACTAAATCATATTAGCTGTTAACATACCCTAACAGGCAATGTGGGCACGGTGTTAATATGAAAATTACCATGTGTTAACCGTTAACAGCTACAAGGGAATGGTGCGGAGAATGGGCAATGACTGCGCCTTACCGATAAAATGGAAATGGTACTGCGTGTTAACTGTTAACACGATGGCCAGCACATCTCAGTTAGGTGTAGGTAAATGCATTGTGTTAGCTGCAGTGCAGTTGACGCACATTGCAAAACCATTTCTCTGCATTAGCTGAATGGGAACGTGCTGGGAACGCCACCCGCAGTTAACGCAGAGGTTCTGCAGTTACCATGCGATAATTTTGGCAAGTAATGTGCAGCGACTGCAGAATCCTACAGCACTTTCATAAACGGGGCCCTGTATGTGGTTTAGTTTTAAATTGAGTCTTTGTTTTTTGTCAGATACCCACTCTTTCTTAACGATGTGTCATGGCAACCGTGTGTTGATTATAACTGTTATGCTGTGTGAGAGATGTGAACAAGCCTTGTTTGGGCCTTTCTGTCCATTTCCATTACCTTTGGCGCCTATAGGTTAACGACCTTGGTCATTTGTGGGTACCGGGTAATGACATCCTCTTTTGAGTTAAAAAGTGTAGATTTTAAATAAAACGTGAAAGAACATTATAGTTTTTGAGTCTTTGGACCTTGTTGTGCTTTTGGATGCAAGGCCGTTTTACGGTGGCTTTTGTGCTTGTTTGACTACTTCACTTCATTTCATTCGCTGTGTGCCACTGTAAAAAGAGATGGATTTACTGTTCCTGGGACTTCATAAGCCCAAAGCCTGTTAAAATAACAAAGCAGGAAATGATCCTTTTTGCTGGTTGTGTGATGTGTCCAAGTCGTTCATCACAGCCCAAGAGCATTATTCTGCTAATGTTTTTAAGCTGGGAGAAAGAGGCTTCAGCTCTTTATGTCTAAGGCCCCCCTCTCCTGCACTGTAAAAATGTCTTGGCTTTCCACTTCCAGCAATCTCCAGGAGCAAGCAGGAATGTAGTCTTCACATATGGGTATCGTCGGTACCGACAGAGCCTGCGTGGGAATGCTCCCCAGCATCCAGTAGGAAAGCTTTTGGGAGCATCCCACAGCACCTGCGTGCTGCCTTTTCCGTCTTTCCCAACTGTCCCTCTTCAGTTCTTCGTTTTCCGCGGAGCCAACAGGTCGCACATCCTGTCACCGGAGAAAAAATTCCCTTCTTCTTCTTCTTTTTTGTGGTCACGTCTGCCTTCCCTCGACGCTACACCGGTAGCGCCGGTTCTTTCTTTTTTAATAAATGTTTAGGTCCTGACCACTCTATTTCGGAGTGTGTTGCCTGTGGGGGGATGATGAAAAGGGGCCGGCAAAACCAAGCTGCTAAACTTAGCACCCTTTTTCCCTGCGATGCAGCCTCCGTGGCATCGACGTCTTCCAGGGCTTCGTCTTCCTCCCATGGATCTCAGGTAACTAAACATAAATCTAGCCGGTCCTCAAAGGGTAGATCTCCTTCTAAACATCGAGATGCCTCTGGTGTTGCCCTTGAGGGACTTTCACCGGCAAAATTGCCCCGGCAGGAGGCTTCGGCTTCCAAAACACTAATGGGGCTCCAGGATGTTCTCGAGGCTTCAACCTCGACAGAACTACTGGTGCCATGCTCTGGGGTTCCGGCCGCTTTAACCGGTACCGACACCCAAGCATCGGCAGCATCGATAGACCAGAGATTCTTGGCTATTGAACGCAGTCTGGTGGCTCTTCTCATGGCCTCGTTGCCCCTGAAACCGCTTCAGACATTTCAACCGGTACCGGCACTGACTGCATCGACATCGGCAGGTATTCTACTGGGACCGAGTCATGTGTCTCTATCCGGCATCGACAAGTCGGTACTGGTCTACTCCGATACCGACTTCGATAGGTACCGGTACCGTGCCTTGCACGATCACCCGGATCGGAGATACTTCGAATCCTCGGATGAGTCTGAAGACTCCGAAGACTCTGCCGATACCAGAGTACTTCTTCCCGAGGATTCCTCTTCTCCTCAGCGTAGGATGTCTCCACCAGAGGATATGTCCTTTCAGGATTTTATCAGAGATGTGGCCCGAGGTCTTTCCATCACAGTGGCTCCTGAAAAAGAGCCTAGGGCAAAGGAATTAGAAATCCTACAATACCCTAAAGCTCCCAAGGAGGCAGCTACCTTACCTATTCATGAGATCTTGCATGATATTATGTTAAGAATGTGGGAAACACCTCTAACCACATCTCCTCATTCTCATAGACTCGACACCATGTATCGAGTTCCTCCTTGTCCTGGGTTTCAGAAAACTCAATTACCACACCATCCCATGGTGGTGGAATCAGCCATGAGACAGATGAAGAGTGCAAAAAGGCATGCATCTAATCCTCCGGGACGTGAGTGTAGGACTCTTGACGCCTTTGGATGTCGAACCTTCCAGGCTTCCATGCTTTCTGCTAGGATCAGTTCCTATATCTTGTACATGGGGATGTTCCTTAAGGAAGTCACAGGAGACTTAGAGCTTATGAGCCCTCTCCTGCCTGATGATAAAAGGCAAGATTATCTTGCTCTTGTTAAACATGCTCACGATGTTTCCAAGTTTGTGAATCGTGCAGCCTTTGCTTTGAATGCATAAGCAGAACCTCTGCTATTGCCATAGGTGCACGTAGAATTGCCTGGCTCCAGGCATCTGACTTAGAAATTTGGGTACAAGACAACTGGGGAATATACCTTGCACAGGAGAGAATCTCTTTGGCGAGAATTGGCAGGAAAAAGCTAATGAGATAGATGCTGACAATATCACTTTGGATAGGTTGTCCAAATCTACAGCTGATCCTGCGAGGAAAAGATTCTCTAAGAAACAATTTTTCAGCAAGAAGAAAAAGTTTTATCCTTCCTATACCCAGTAGGGACATCGTTCAGGTCAGTCTGCCCTAAAGGGACAGCAGCAACAACCTAGGCAACAAAGGAAGCCAAAAGCAGCTAAGCCTCAACCGGCTCAGCAGACTCAGCCTCCACAGGGGCTTTGACTCCTGTCTAGAGAACTTTGCCTTCCTGGCCCTGAACCCTCCACCATTCCAGGAAGGTTATGTCATTTTGCCCCCAGATGGGGTCAGGTAACAGCAGAAAATTGGACTCTGTCTATTGTAAGAGAGGGGTACAAGCTTCATTTCCTCAGCATGCCCCCTCCTACAATGGTAGAACAGTTCAATTCTCAGACCTCTCTCAACGACCGGTTAGGTCAAGAAATTACTATGCTCCTTGCTCAAGAGGCAATATAAGAGGTACCCATTCCCCAACGGGGTAAAGGGTTAGTACTCCCCCTATTTCCTTATTCCAAAGAAAACAGGAGGACACAGACCCATTCTAGACCTCAGAGAATTGAACAAATTCCTATTCAGAGAGAAGTTCAAAATGATTTCTCTAGGAACTCTGCTGCCATACCTTCAGAGTCAGGATTGGCTTTGTTCTTTAGATCTCAAGGATGCGTGCACTCATGTTCTCATCCATCCAACTAACCGAAAGTTCCTTTGATTCCTGTTTCAAGGGAAGCACTACCAATACAGGGTTCTTCCTTTTGGCCTGGCCTCTGTACCAAGGGTGTTCACAAAATGCATGGCTGTGGTAGCAGCATTTCTCCGCCCCCTGGGAATATTCGTCTTCCCTTACTTAGACGACTGGCTCATTCAAGCCCCTTCAGAGCCAGAGGCCAGGGTTGCTCTGTCTCGCACAACGCGGATCCTTCAGTATTTGGGACTTGTCATAAACTTTCCAAAATCCAACCTTGCTCCCACTCAATCCTTAGAGTTAATAGGAGCTCTTCTGGATACCAGGCAGACAAGGGACTTACTTCCACAGCCCCGCTGCCTTCGCATTGTACAGTTAGCGTCCCAAGCAGTGCTAAAACCTCACTTCACTGCTCGGGAAGTGTTACAGTTGCTAGGCCACATGGTATCCACCGTGCATGTGATTCCTTATGCTCGCTTCCATATGAGGGCAGCCCAGTGGACCCTATCCACTCAGTGGACTCAGGCGTCAGGTTGCCTGTCAGACAAAATAGTAAACTCAGATTGCCTTAGTTTGTCCCTCCAATGGTGGCAGTCAACCAAAAACCTTCTGGTGGGGTCTCCTTTCCAGAAACCCCCACCACAAGCCACTCTAACAGATGCTTCACAGGTGGGTTGGGGAGCCCACCTGTACAGCCTCTCTACCCAGGGTACCTGGACTCCACAGGAGGCCTGTCTTCATATCAACCTCCTGGAGCTCAGAGCAATCTTCCTTGCTCTTCGAGTATTTCACACCCAGCTCAGCTACAAGACAGTCCTAGTTCAAACGGGCAATCAGGTAGCTATGTGAAAAAGCAGGGCGGAACAGGCTCTCTGTCGCTGTGCAACGAAGCTTTGCGACTATGGGCCCTCGCCAGAGAGCATCAGATTCATCTCCTTGCAGTGTATCTGCCAGGCATTCAAAACTCTTGGGCAGACAAACTCAGTCGAGTTTTGCTTCCACATGAATGGTCTCTCCATGCAGACCAGGTGGCCCAAATTTTCCAAATTTGGGGAACCCCGGACATAGACCTCTTTGCAAGTCCGCTAAATGCCAAACTTCCCCGGTTCTGTTCCAGAATTCCGGATCGATGTTGTCAGGCCAAGGATGCTTTCCTCCTTCATTGGGGTCAGCACTTCCTGTGTGCCTTTCCACCCATTCCCCTAATTCCCAAAACCCTGTTCAAGCTTCAGAGAGACAGAGGTCATATGATTCTCATAGCTCCACGTTGGCCAAGGCAAGTGTGGTACCCTCTGCTTCTACATCTCTCTCAAGCTCCGCCTCTGGAGTTAGGATCTACTCCAGATCTTCTCTCTCAAGAGGACGGGATGCTATGGCATCCCAATCCCCAGTCTCTGCATCTCAGAGCCTGGTTGCTGAAAGCCTAGAACTTCAGGGTCTTAACCTTTCCCAGCAGGTAAAGGATATCCTTCATGCTTCCAGGAAACCATCCACAAGATGCGCTTATGTATTTACGTGGAAGAGGTTTACCATATGGTGCTCGCAGAAGACTCTTAACCCTCTTGCAATACCTTGCAGCTTCTTTCAAGCCTCTAAATGGACAACCTATTTCCTCTCATAGCGAGATTTATGAGAGGCCTTCTTTTAACGAAGCCTCCCATTAAGCCATCGCCGGTGGCATGGGACTTGAATTTGGTACTTGGGCAGCTCATGAAACCGCCCTTTGAACCATTAGCCACTACCTCTTTGAAATTCCTTTCCTGGAAAGTTATCTTCCTCATTGCAATCACATCATCACGTCACATCAGTGAATTGCAAGCATTGGTGGCTCTTCCTCCTTATACAAGGTTCCATCATGATAAGGTAGTCCTTAGGACTCATCCACACTTTATGCCAAAGGTGGTTTCACCCTTTCATTTAAACCAAGCGGTTTACCTTCCTGTATTCTTTCCAAGGCCTCAAGCCTCAAATGCAGAAAGGAACCTTCATACTTTGGACTGTAAAAGAGCTTTGGCCTTTTACTTGCAAAGGACACAGCAACATAGAAAATCCTCTGAACTCTTTGTTGCTTTTGATCCTAGTCATTTGGGACTTCCAGTCTCTAAAAGGACATTGTCTAGCTGGATTGCACAGTGTATATCTTTTGCCTATGGGAGGAAGAACCTTCCTCTTGAAGGCCATGTCACAGCTCACAATGTGAGGGCCATGGCAGCCTCAATGGCTCATCTTCACTCTGCGTCTATCAACGACATTTGTCGAGCAGCTACTTGGGCTTCGGTACATACCTTCACAGCCCATTACTGCTTAGACAAGGACTCCCGCCGGGATACCTTGTTTGGTCAGGCTGTTCTTCAACACCTGTTCCATACTTAATCAACTCCTACCCACCATCCCTGGTAGGATGCCAGAGATCCATGGGGGGAAGTGAAGCCCTTTCACAAGGGCACACAACTTCTGGGGTCATCTCCCTGGCATCTGCAGCTAGGGAGTCCCCATATGTGAAGACTACATTCCTGCTTGTTCCTGGAGATAGCATAGTTACTCACCTGTAACAGGTGATCTCCGGGAACAGCAGGGATTTAGTCTTCACAACCCGCCCACCTTCCCTAGGAGTTGTATCTCTCTCTTTCTCTCTTTCCCTCTCTCTTTTGTCTCGGCTATAAACTCAACTGGAGAGGGACAGTTGGGGAAAAACGGGAAGGCAGCACGCAGGCGCTGTGGGATGCTCCCAAAAGCTTTCCTATTGGACGCTGGGGAGCGTTCCCGCGCAGGCTCCGTCAGTACCGATGATACCCATATGTAAAGACTAAATTCCTGATGTTCCCAGAGATCACCTGTTACAGGTGAGTAACTATGCTTTACAAGTGTTTTATTTTCCTGTGTATAAACCAGGGGTCACCAACCTGCGGCCCGCATGCGGCCCACGAGGTCCCTTCGTGCGGCCCGCGAGGCTCTACCCCGGTTAACATTACGTGCGGCCCACCAAGGATTCCCGTCATTGTATCTGCGGCCCTCGGCATGACTGTGACGTGACTTTGCAAAAGTGCACTTTGTGCACAAAATATCTGCATTTAGGAACTTTTACAACGCGACCAATAGCCTATTTTTGAAAAGTACACAACTGCAGCATCTCCGCAATGCCACACACTGCACTTTTTTTCCACCAGCTGCACCAATCTATTTTAAGGACCTGCCTGCAGGTGGAGAGCTACCGAGAAAGGCGGGGCAAACCATGCCGATTGGACCTATGGAGGCGGCTCGTTGACGCCAGGCGCCCTCTGATTGGTCATTCTTCCAGGATGCTCTAGAACTGGCAGCCTCTCCATTCTGGATGGTAGCGGAGGGTGGGGAACAAAGGATATGAAGACGGAGCAAGAGGGGAACGTGGGATAATGCCCCACTGCATTAGGAAAGTCGCTGGTGTGGGCGGTTGTCAGTGCCTGAAAGACGCCTCCCCCCTTTGCTCTTTTCAGCAGCGTTTGCAGGTAGATTTTTCTTCCCTCAATTTCACCCCCCTCCTCCTGCATCTGGGAGCCTCACAGCGGCCGGCGAGTAACCGGCTCCCTCGACTTCCCGCGGCCCCCGCGCTCCTGACATTACAGGCGGAGGTTTGAGTGAGTTACTTGCGCTGCCCTTTTCCCTTCTCATTGTGCGCAGCCTTCCTTCATGGTTGAAGATCATCTCGACCGCTCGTTGGCGCACCCCGCAAAGAAAATGACCACACCGCTTGGAGAACCCAGGTACTCCCACACAGCATGCCACCACTCCTAGCCCCCATCTATCTCCTAACACCCTTCCTAATCCTCCACCCCCACTCAGCAAAACCCTGCAACCCCCTCTGCCCAGACACCACAACAGCTCAACCCACGAGCACCCACAACCATGCACACAAGCACACACACTCACCTTGCACACCAACCTGCACCACTGACCCCACAAACCACCACCACCTCTCCATTTCACTCATAAACGCCCGCTCAGTTAGGAATAAATATCACATGCTCCAGGACCTGATCACAACAGATAAGATTGACATCCTCTGTGTAACGGAAACCTGGCTAACAGACCACGACACCGGTGATGGCCCCCCCCTTGACCCCCCCCCTCCCTTGTTATGTGTTACACAGCTTTGACCCGCTTTGGCCCTGTCACATTTTGGAAGACACAGGCGGCCACCCACCTGTCCATGGCCGCCAACGCACGCAAGGTCGCTGCTCTCTTCGGCTCAACCTACTGCTGCGAACAGCTGTTCAGCCGAATGAAATTGATAAAGTCATCCACGCGCTCGCAGCTCACCGATGACCACCTGCAAGCGTCCCTTCTGTCAGTGTCATCTGTGAAGCCGGACTTTAACCGTTTGTCTGCTAGCATGAATCATCAGCCATCTCATTAAATTCAATAAAGGTGATCAGCCATTGTTTTCATAATTTTGCGTTTGTTGTTTTTTTTCGCGGGGGCGGGGAGAAGGGGGGTGCGGCCCGCGAGGCTCCCGGTAGTCGGCTGTGCGGCCCGCGGCCCTCTGGAGGTTGGTGACCCCAGGTATAAACTAACTAAACAAACGTTAATTTTTGGTTTGTTTTTTAATTTGTATTACTTTTATTAGGGTTTTAAAAGGGTCTGCCAGATTTATTTTTTTTTTTGATCCCTAGGGGGGACCCAACTGAAAACACCTGGATTTAAATTATCTAGATCTACTGTCAAATCTCTAAAATTATTATTATTATTATTATTATTAAGCATCTATAAAGTGCTACCAGGTGTATGCAGCGCTGTATAGACAAAGAAGACAGTCCCTGCTTGCCGAGCTTACAATCTAAAATGACGGACTTACAGTAGTACGAAAGGAGAAGGACAAAAGGGGGCAATAAGGACCTGCAACATAAGGATGGGGATTATGAGCCAAAGGCGGTCTCGAAGAGGTGCGTCTTGAGCCTAGACCTGAAGAGGGTGATGGAAGGGACTTGATGCAGGGAAAGGGGTCGGTTATTCCAAGCAAATGGGGCAGCAAGGTCAAAGGAGCAAAGCCGAGAGTTAGCAGAAGTAGAGTGCGCCATTGAGAGAAGAAAAGCAGAAGATGAACGAAGATTACTGGAGGGGGTGTAGGGAGAGAGGAGAGATAAAGAGCAGCAGAGTGAATGCACCTATGTGTGAGGGTAAGGAGTATGAACTGAATACTGCAATGGATAGGGAGCCATTGAAGGGACTGTAAAAGAGGAGTAATGTGATGGTAACGAGCTTGGCGGAAGATTAGACGCGCAGCTGAGTTGTGAATAGATTGAAGTGGGAAAAGATGAGATTGAGGGAGACCAGCGAGGAAGAGGTTGTAATAATCAAAAATGTCAGCCTTATTCCTAGCAGTCCTTTTTTGTTTGTTTTTTTAATATCTAAATATACTTATTGTAAAAACTGGTTTGACCTCATCACAGTTTTTAATCATCTTTACGCCCAAAATCACGCCAGCTGTGCTTGTGTGTAGCCGTTGGCCATATGTTTTTTATTGGGTGCATTATAGCTTGTAGCATATCATGAAAATTTTGTAGCACTTAGTGAAGTCAAAGAATTGCTCTAGCAGCTAGATGTCGAGGATACTCGTGCTGGTGTCTGATTGGAAGAGACCTCTACCCTTAAGATAAATAAACTCTGAATGCCAAGAGAGGTCCCTTGACTGAGGGAGAAAACAGAATAGATCTTGCTGAAAGAGTGGATAGTGGATAGAACTCAGACAGTCTATGGTCCTTCCATCTGTCTCTGTCCATTCATTCATATGCATGTGTATGTTTTTGTATGCACAAATGAACATATGCATAAGAGAAGGCCTGGGGAAAGCAGGAACCATAAGGGTATCAGTAGCAAAGGAACAAGTGAGATGGTGAGGCAGTCAGGTCCTGCCACTCAGCGGCCAGAGGTGGGGAAGAAGGGGGGCAACCAGGTCCCACCATTCAAAGTGGAGGAATTGGCAGCAGGGTTGGTCAGCTCTTGTCACCTGAGGAATAGAGGACCTGGCAGAAGGAGGTACAGAACCAGTGGGGCAGAGATCAGGCTGTCCGAGCAAGTGATCGGTGGGGGGAGAAAGGGGAAAAATGGAGAATGCAAGGCTGAAGAGATGGAGGGAAGTGTATTCCCTCACAACGCCTCCCCTCAACATGTAAATGCACACACCTGCGTCTTCGTCATAAACATACAGGGAGGAGCGGCTCAGTGGTTGGGACAGGTTACTTCAGGCCAGAAGGCCGGGGGTTCAATTCCCACATGGGGACAAGCAACCTCAGGCAGGAGGGACTGGGGTCTCTAGTCCCATGGCCACTCCTTGTGGCCTTGGGCAAGCCACTTAACCCTCCATTGCCTCAGGTACACTTAGATTGTGAGCCCTTCCGGGATAAGGGAATAAAAAGTACCTGTTAGTATACATGTAAACCGCACTGATTCTAAAGAGTGCGGTATAAAAAAGGAATAAATAAATAAAATACACAACTCGCATTCATCATCACTCACCATACACAACCCCTGCCAGCCAACCAAGGACTGCTTTATGACGCCTCTTTCCACCAGGTCTTCCACAAAGACATACCCGAGTCTCCCAGCAGAGGGCGGGGAATTGTGCACGTTCCAGCTTATTCCTTCTAGCAATTGGCTATCCTTGTTATATTTAAAATAATGACAATGTGATAGCCATCCATTTGAACTCAAGATTTGCTAAACACAGCACTTTATTATCTTTAATAACTTCCTTGGACAATACTAAGCAAAAGCTAGGGCAACTTATTCTTCAACAACCTTACGATTGTGTGACCTTGACAAGAAACGTAGGTGTCTATATTTGTGATTACCCATGAATGTGGGCTTATGGAGATACATTACAGCTCAGGTCTCACTAGGACCTGTACTCTATGCAGTATTCCCGCCAAGCTGTGCAGGACTCCTCTAGCTGTGCTGTTGCTAGGAGGGAGAGGCGCTTGGCAGGGACAACAGCAGGCAACATCTGGGAGCTTGCGATCATTAATGCGACTGGTAGAATGCAGCTCTGCTGCACTTCTGTACAACCAAGGAGAGCAACGTTTTATGCTGCTAATACAAGGATCAGTATAAAAATAGATGGGACACTTAGGTGGTGCTATTTGGCTGTTTTGGATTTGCACCTTACTGTGAAAACCAAACAGTAATTTATGCCAGACTTGCTGTAAAATGTAAAAAAGCTGAAGAAAGGATCTAATGGTAAGTACAGCCTACCATAACATATCGTAAAGAAGAGGCTGTAATAGGCGCATTCAGATACAGCAAGATATAAATTATACATAAGAATCCAATATTTCTACAAATAGAAGTCATAATCTGAGGTTCAGCAGGGAGCAGACTGGGAAGTAACATTAGAAAATGTTTCTTCAAGACCAGCTCAGTGGTTGGGTTGGTCACAGCCATGCAGAAGGTCCTTGTTGAAATGCCAGGCAAAGTCCTCGACACAGGAGGTTGGCTGGAGATGCTGTGAAGGCCCCTGTATGGGGAGGGAGTTGTGGTCGTTCATTAAGAGTGACAGCCGGTGACTGGGTTCAGCGCCCATGAATACAAGTTTCTGGAAGAAGCCCTGGTCCGGTGCACCTGGCTTCAGAACACTTGTGACCATGAACAGACCAGCAACAGTGAGTGGAGCTTTTAAATAGAGGAAAAACATCCCTGGGTGGTGGTTGAATAGTTTATGGTGCCAAGATACCAGTTCCAACTTAAGTGAAAGAAAAAGAACTATTGGACCAAAAAAATATAAACATAAATTACTTCATTGAAAGGACAGTGGATGAATGGAATATCCTGGGTTACAAAAAGATTCCAGCATAAAGCACATGGGATCCTTGGTTGCAATTTAAGAGATTTTATGGGAGCTGAGATCAACAGGCCTTTTGACATTGTTCAAGGCAGCAAACTGGGCATACTTAACAAGCCTTAAGTCCTTAGCCGTTACTATGCAGTTTATAGTTTATTTCAGATTGGCTATATCGTCCTATTGTGACATATCAGGATGGTTTACAATACAAAACCTAAAATCAAGGTTAAAAATATGCAAAGAAAAAGTTAATGAAGAGAGAGGGAATAGAAAGGATTAAAAATTTATAATTAGGAGAAGGGAAACAAAGGGAGGGTGTTGAGGCTGTCTACATTCTAATGGTGATCAATCGGGCTAGCCATAGGCAAGCTTGAAATACTTTCTTAAATTAAAGCTCCTCTCTGAGATATGGGGAAAGGGAGTTCCATAGGTGTGCTGAGTACGGGTGGATTCTAGTTGGTGCAGACTACTAGAAGGTGGGCAATCAGTGAATGGAAAATTTCCCTGGGAGAATAGTAAGCTAAGTAACTAAATAGAATGGGGGGGGGGGTGCCTGTGTAGTAGGCTATTGTCAATACCTTGAATTTTAATCAGTAAGAGATAGAAGGCCAGTGGTTTTCCACCAAGAGGGAGTCGCATCAAATTTGGAAGCCTTATGAAGGAGTTTACCGGCTGTATTTTTAACGCTTTGAAGTTTGGTCAGGTTAACAGAAGTGACGTCCTTAAGGATGCTGTTAATAGTCTGAGACATTACCAGAGTCGGAACGAGTGTGTGAAGTGCAGAGAAGGTGAGGTATGTTTTTGATAGATCAAAGTCTTCCTAAAGTGAAGGAGGATATTGAAGTGTGTTCGGGGAAAGGAGTGACCCTTGCAGAACGATGGATGTGACTGAATTCAAACAGCTGCACTTGACGTGAATCTCTCGTCAAGCAGCTTTCTTTTCCTTGGCCCCTGATTTATAGAACTCTATTCCTCTACATATTAGGCAAGATGACTCATTGAAATCCTCAAATTATATTTTTTTGAGCAAATACTCAGAGGTCCCTGAGTGGGGGATAGTCTGATTCCAAGTCTTCGTTTTTCCTTCTCTCACCTTTTTCTATTCTCTTTGTAACTTTTATTAAGCTGCTTTTTTTTCTCTTTCCTGTCACTTTTATTTCTCCTTTTTCTTCTGCCTTCTATTATTGTGACCTGTATTTTTTAGATTTAACTGTTAAAGGCAGTATATCAAGTTCAGGATATTGGAGTGTGTTAGGGAAAGGAGTGAGCCTTCTGGAATGACACATGTAACTTGTGATAAGGAAGCTTATCATAGCTCAGGAAGGGGCTATAGAAAAGGTGAAGTGTCTCTGAACAAGCAACCTGTCAGTTCTGGTAGAAATAAGAAAACAGAATTTTCCCATAAAAGACTACCAGTCCCAGAATGCACCAGGTTTCCAGCAGCCATTAGAGGAGCTGAAGTGGGGAAACGTGTGTTCAATCAGGAGGGCTATGAGGTAATCCCTAAGCACTCATCTCAAAGGGCAGGGCCTGATTCAGCACAGCTGCGCTGTGTTAGGGAGGAGCACTCATCTAAGCAGAATAAGAGTAGAGTTTATTCTACAGATGACCATCTTCATGATCACCTTGGATATCCAGAGAATTGTCCTCAGTATCCTGAGAATCAGCTTGAGTTTGATCATCAGTTTCATCTGAAGGATCATCAGAAGCAGAAGCCAAACCGGACGGACAGAGAGGGAAAGAGACCCTTTGGAAGAAGGAAGAGAAAAGCCTTTGAGAGGTCTAGAAGAGTCCAAAGCAGTACGTATACTGGGAGGTATTCCAAGGGCCAGCATACACCATTGGACTGGGGAAAGCCAGAGGAATGGTGCTGCAGAGCTAGGAATCACCAGAGGCTACCTGTGAGGGAGATGGCTGCACGTGGAAGGGACCCTAAGACCTGTGCCAGAAGGTATGTGAAGAGAGATCCAGTGTCCAGGGATCTGGATTGGAAGGCTGGACATAAGAACTGGACTACATACTGGCCAGGCTATATAGAGAGGAACTCTAGCAGCAATGGAAGCTCAGGTATGAACACTGATCTATGCCCTAGCTATAACCTTGAAAGACAGCAGGGAAACAAGTATTCTCCTGAAAATGCTCCATTGAGAGATTCATCTGTGCCAATCCATGATATTGAACCCATGCTTGTTGAACAAGGGGGAATAATAGCAGATGAGGATCCTGTTTATATGGACTGCTCTCTATCTAAACTCCGTTGGTAACTTTCTGTTATAAAGTACAGCAACCATCACAAAGAAATACAAATTTGTTCATTAATCTACTCAGAAAAGCTCCTGAAGCAGGATTTGACCCACACAGTGGAAGGCAAGCCAGCTAAGGGGTTTCAGCTGGTGACTGCTAGCAATTAAGCCTTACCTAATTGCTTGTGAGCTAGGAGAGAATCACTTCTGAATTTATGTGGGAAGTAATCAGAAGTTAACCTGAAAAGAACAGTTTGTTTCTTGCTTTGTAGCTTTTCATTTGTTGTTTTCCTGATTTTGACTTTGTTTTTCCAAGTTAACACTGAAAGCAAGTTACCTAATTTATGTGCTACCAAGCATATCTGTGTTGGGAGAAATAACCCCATAAATAAATATCTTATTGGCTTTACCCAAGAGCACAACTAAATTATTGTCAGCAGCTGTGTCTGGTGTGAATGAACTACATTGCCCACAATACCTTGCAAATCATATAGATATATGTACTTGACAAGACTGTGAAGATTCTCACCCAGGCAGCCGTCTGACAAACTATAGATTCAAATTATCACAACAGACTCTGCTTTTTTCATGTGCATAACGTCCTGTTACAAGAGATTCTGGTTGCTCAAAGGATCCCATACTAAAATGGAGTAGTTGGCACCAATACTTACACAATTTGCTGATAGTGAGTAGAAAAAGTAAAATGGCACCTTCAGTGAATGGTCCTGAGTAAGCAGAGTTCATGTGGGCACTCTGATCAGAACCCAGAGTGAGCTATTGAAGAACATAAAATATTCACAGTGGATTTGTAATGCACTATTAGAGGTATCTTTTTCATTAGACAACAGAATTTATTGGACTCATATTAAGGTTCATCTCTCACAAACAAGAGCAATTGCTGTAAAGTATCCTAGAGTGAGTACAAGGGCTTCACGTTATACATAATGTAGAAAACTAAGAGGATGCCACATCGGATTCCCACCAAATCAAATGTTCTCCGGGAACAAGCAGGAAGTCAGCCCTCACATATGGGTGACTTCAGCACCGACTGAGCACATGCAGTAACCTCTCCCCAGCTTTCAAAGAAACCTTTGGGAGATCTACCATGCATGCGTGGTCCCCTTCCTGCCTAAGGGTGCCATCTTGCCTCAGTCTCCTTTTTTTCATTGAGCCCATCGGATTGGCGTCTCTCTCCCCCCCCCCCCCCCCCAAAAAAAAGGTGATTTTTTTTTTCTCCTTAGTTTTCGGTTTTCGGATCTATTCCCTTGTGTACCCAGTACCCTTATTGCCTCCTGGGTCCACTTGTCTTTGGTATCATGATTTTTCCTCTGGTTCTTGTTTTTCTCATGTGCAGGTTTTCATACCCTTTCTGGCTGGGCTAGTAAAGTTTGATTTCACGGGGGCCATATTCCCCGCTATGGCCTAGGTCACTAGCTTCAAGTCCTGTGACCACTTTGCATATAACATGTTATGCATAGACCCGCATGACTGGTGCCTCGGGGCAGACCCTGATGGACCCCCAAGGCCTCCCGAGGCTGTAAGAAGCAGCACAAGTCAATTTTCCATGAGGCTGATGGTCGTCTGTGGGACCAACACCCTTGAGGATCGCCGCAGAGGCTTGGTCTCGCATGGCGACTGTGCTCCATTGGAGCCTTGAGGTCACAAGGCATCGAACTGGAGCTCCCCTGTGGAAATACACCCTTAACCTCCATGGTCAAGGAGTGCTCCAAGTTCATGACTTGAGCGGCCTTTGACAGCTTCGAGTCAGCAGCTAGAATAGCCACAGTGGGTAATATTGTCCATCGCCAGGCCTGGCTACATCTCACGACTTGGAGCTATGGGTGCAGGACAAGTTGGTCTATATCCCTTACCAGGGAGAGATCCTCTTCAGCAAGCCCATGATGGGCAAGGCTGCCGAAGTGGATTCCAAGTTCATGACTAAGACCAGGCTCTCTAAATAGACTGCTGACCCTTCCCGACAGAAGGCTTCAGGCAAAAAGTCCTTCTACCCGAAGAAGAGGCAGGCTTACAGAAACTAAGTACTCAGCCTTCCCAGCTCCCCAACAGGGCCAGCAGCTCAAGGGACAAGGGCACAGCTCATGTAAGCCTAAGACGACCCCCAAACCCCAGACCACGCCCATGGCGCAACCTGGAGGGGCATAGCCTCTCTTCCCCTGAGAGGTCCAGCCCCACAACACATGGAGGCACCGACTGAGCCTGCGCAGTAACCTCTCCCCAGGTGGTGGGGGCATCTGGTGTTTTACGCTGCTCAGTGGTCCCTCATAACCACCAACACCTGGGCCCTGCAGGTGGTGAGGGAGGGCTACCTCCTCCATTTCAAATAGACACCCCCACTGTTTTTCCCAGTGGAGCCCTCGATGACTCCCCTTCACTGGGACCTGCTTCAGCAGGAACTCACAAGTCTTCTGGCTGACAGGATGGTGGAACCCATCCCCTCTCTTCTCAAGGGAAAGGGGTTCTACTCGCGCTATTTTCTGGTCCCAAAAAGAACCAGAGGATTTCAGTCCATTCTAGACCTGCGGGACCTCAACCTGTGTCTTTTGGGGAAACTGCTAGGTACGTATGACCTAGATTGGCCACTGTTGGAAACAGGATACTGGGCTTGATGGACCTCGGTCTGACCCAGTATGGCATTTCTTATGTTCTTATGTTAACCGTTTCCTCCCTTGGGAACACTGCTGCCCTACCTCCAGCAGAGAGATTGGCTATGCTCATTGGATCTCAAAGATGTATACACACACTACCTCATCCATCCCCCACCACAGGCAGTACCTCCTCTTTGTGATAGGAGGCTGTTGTTACCAGTACAGGGTCCTACGCTTCAGGCTGGCTTTTGCCCCAAGGGTGTTCATCAAGTGCCTAGCAGTGGTTGCCGCCTTCCTTGGACTACAGGGGGGTGTTCAACTTTCCCTACCTGGATGACTGGCTCATCAAGGGCAGCACTGCCACCGAAGCCCATTAGGTGGTGATCTGCACTATTCTCGTTATGGACCACCTGGGGTTCATCATAAACTACCCGACAACCCACCTCCAACTATCACAATGCCTGGAGTTCATAGAGGTGCTATTGGACACCATCCAGGTCAAGACCTTCCTCCCTCTGGACAGGGCCCAGTGCCTAATAGTCCTTGCAGGGAACTTCCAGGGCTGCTTCTCTGCGTCAGCCTGCTCCTGCTTTGCCTGCTGGGCCACATGGCCTCTATGGTGCCTATCATTCTGGACACCTGCCTTCACATGTGGCCAAACCAGTGAGCTCTCTGCTCCCAGAGGTCTCAAGCAACAGAGTGCCTATGGGACAGAGTGGTCTTGACCCGCCCTTTGGATGACTCCTTCGACTGGTGGCAGCAGCTCTAGCACCTGCGGGCTGGGATGCCCTTCCAGGCCCCCACCCCTCAGAGGATCCTCACCACAGATGCCTCCAAGCTGGGCTGGGGAGTCCATTGCGACAACCTCTGCACTCAGGTCCATTGGTCGCAAGCAGAGAGCCTCAAGCAGATCAACCTCCTGGAGCTTTGAGTCATAGCTCTAGCTTTCCGGGCCTTTCATCCCCACCTACAGCACAGATTGTGCTGATCCAGACTGACAACTAGGTGGCGATGTTCTACATAAACAAGCAGGGGGGCACAGGGTCATCCCTCCTGTGCCAAGAGATGGTGAACCTTTGCTCCTTTGCCAGCGAAAAGGGGATGCTCCTTTGTGCAGTGTACCTCCCAGGTCAGGACAATGCCTGGCAGACCTGCTCAGCTGGGTCCCTTCAACTGCATGAGTGGCGGCTGGACATCCGGGTAGCCATCCGGCCGTTCAGTCTCTAGGAGCTCCAGCCCTGCCAATGCTCAGCTGCCCCTCTTCTGCTCCAGGGAGGCATATCCCTCTTAGGTAGCGGTGGATGCATTTCTCATCCCGCCACATGGAAAATCTCTGGCACTTAAAGGCGTAGGACTGATGGGTGGAAGCCTTACATGAAGCCAGGAGGACCTCCTCCACCTTGTTCGACAGGTTGAACTGGGCCAAGGCTACCCTTTCAGAGCCAGTCTGTCAAAATCAGGAATCCCAAATTGGGGGACAAAAAAAGAACCATCCTCCTGCGCGAGCAGGCCCATGGTGCACACCAGAGGAACCGAGGGTACCTGAGACAGGCGGAGGAGCAGGGGAAACCATGGCTGCGGGGGCAACGGGGAGCCACCAAGATCAGGGTGACCCTGTTGAGCTGGACCTTGAATAGGGTTTTGGTGATCAGCGGTGTGGATGGGAAGGTGTAGAGGAGGCCTCCCATCCACGGGATGAGAAATGCATCCACCACAACCACCTAAGAGGGATATGACTCCTGTCCGGTCCAGCCCAGCTGGTGCTACAGTACCTGCTTCATCTGTCCCAGTCAGGGCTGAAGTCCAACTCCATTAGGATACACTTGCGCACACTCAGCACACCACCATCTTGTCAAGCGTAAGCCCCTCTCAGCACAGCCCCTTGTGGCTTGCTTCCTGAGGGGCCTGCTGCTATCATGGCTGCCTGTCTGCCCTCTGGCAGTGGCATGGGATCTCAATGTAGTTCTCTCAAAGCTTATCGTGTCACCCTTTGAGCCTCTCTGCTCTTGCCAACTCAAGTAGAAGGCGGTCGTCTTCATGGCGCTCGGTTTCTGCCTAAGATGGTGTGCCTGTTCCACCTCAACCAGGAGGTGGTGCTCCCAACCTTCTTCCTGTTGCCTCATGCTAACAGGGCAGAGGCCACTCCACACTGGACTGTAAGTGAGCCTTGGCCTACTATCTGGAGCATACCAAGGCCTGCTGTCGCTCCTTTCAGCTCTTAATCTCCTACGACCCAAATCAGCTGGGGGTAGAAGTCTCCTGGTGTACCCTGTCCATTTGGGTGGTGAGCTGCATCGCCTTCTCCTATGAGCAGGCTGGTCTCTTGCTGGAGTGCCACATCGCAGCGCGCAGCATCTGTGGCAAACCTGTGCTCTTTCCCCTTGCCAGAGATATGCTGGCTTGCCACCTGGTCCTCAGTCAATACCTGCACGTCACACTACTGCCTGGAGAGGGAGTCCTGCTAGGACAGTGCCTTTGGACATGCAGTACTCCATCATCTGTTTGAGGTGTAAGGCAACTTCTACCCTTCGGTGTGTTCAGGCTACTGGAGAACTAGTTCCTTGCTTGACACTCGGGGTTCTCGTTGTTTTTTGACTCCATTGTGGCTTCTCACAGTTCACCTTTTTTGGTCACCTGTGGCTTTTACAGGTTTTTTTCAGTAGTCTGTAGCTGAGGAGTCCCATATCTGAGGACTGACTTCCTGCTTGTTCTCAGAGAAAGCATGGTTACTTATCTGTAACAGGTGTCCTCTGGGGACAGCTGCAATCAGTCCTCACAACCCTCCCTTCTCCCTGTGGAGTTGCTTTTTGTAATTTTTGCCTAGTGGTTAGGACACAGTACTTCCGGCCAGAGGGCTAGGGGTTCAAGTCCCACCTGGGGGGACAGCAATCTCAGGCTGGAGGGACTGAGGTTTCTAGTCCTATAGGCACTCCTTGTGGCCTTGGGCAAGCCAGTACCCCTCCATTGCCTCAGGTACACATAGATTGTGAGCCCTTTGAGGATAAGGGAATATATCCAGTACCTGTTTTTAGTAATTTACATAATGTAAACCACTTTGATTGAAGGATAAGTCGGTATAGAAAACTAGTTAAATAAATAAATACTGAGGCAAGATGTCACCCTTAGATGGGAAGGGACCACACATGCGTGATAGATATCCCAAAGGCTTTCTTTGAAAGCTGGGGAGAAGTTACTGCATGGGCTCAGTCGGTGCCAATGTTACCCATAATGTGAGGATTGATTCCTGCTGCCCCTGGAGAACACCTGCTACAGGTGAGTAACTACGCTTTCCATACAGATATTTTGACTGTTTATCAAAACATGCTGTAGGATTTCTTGATGTGCTTGGTTCAGGCCTGTTGAGGTGCAGCTCGAGCGGAGTCCCATGGACGTTACTGTTAAGATTAAATAAGACAGGCATCCACAAGCAAACAAATCCTCAGTTATGCTTAGTGGTCTGTTTTCCATTTCTGTTAAACATCTGCACGTGGGAATCACAGCTATGTCTGGTATGATGTAGGACAAGCCATCAGTGCTATTAGGAAAATGGTATCTGACCTTACAAAAACCTTTTTGATCTTTCAGTAATTTATTTATTTTATTTATTTAACAGTTTTTATATACCGTTTTTCTGCGAATCAAGACGGTTTACATAGAACATAAGGCAGTATATTTCAACTGTTTACAAGGGAACAAACAATGCGTGATCCTGGCATGTACCATGCTGGGTGGTACTTGAGCTCTGTTTTCCCCCTTTCCCCTCTTTTATAAAAGCCCTCTCTTCCTCAGCCATGTACAATGTGGTATGCCTAGACATATGTCTTGCCAGACTGGCAGCCCCTACCCCACCCCTTACTGAAGCTGTAGTAACCATATTCCTTTTGAACTCGGTCACTGGGCCAGCACTGTACCGACTACATTACTTCTGTCTTTATTTTGTGACTTCTCCAGGACAATGAAATTGACTAAAAGTTAGAATATTTAATTTATTTATTTAATTTATATATTTAAAAGCTTTTCTTTACCGCACTATTTAAAATCAATGTGGTTTACAAGGAACATTTCTTTGTACAAAGCAGAGGGACCTACTTTGCACTTACATTGACAGGTGTAGCAGCGTGGAAGAATACACTGTAAACAGCTTCATTTATACATGGTGAGTGTTCATTCTATGCTGCTTTTAAAATTTCCTCATCGGATCTTGTAGCTAAAGGTAATTCCTACTGTCCTAACTCAAATACTGAAGTAAACCCAGGGCCAGTGTAAAGATAGGAGGCGCCCTCGGCAAACTCTTTCCTGTGACCTCTCTCCGGGACCTGTAGCCGCAGCGATGACATAAAACATCAATACAGTGCTTGCCCAGAGCCTCCGATGCTGTGTGCTATTGATGCTGCGCTTTGACAAGGCCACTTCCTCTCCCTCCGACTTACACGCCCTTATAAACAGGAAGTCTAAGCGGTTGGTCAACATGTGCCAACAGCATGCATTTGGAGGCTTTGGGGAAGCACTGTGTTGCTGTTTAATGTCATTGCCACGTGTCCCGGAGAGGGGCAGCAGTCTGCCATCTTCAAAGATTGGTGCCCTATGTACTTGCCTATTTGTCTAATGGGTAGCGCTGGCCCTGAGTAAACCTTACATATAGCAGCAATGGCAACTTGGAACAGCCTATACTGTCTGCACATCCATAGCAACAGCTGAGTTCTATAATCCCCCCCCCCTTCTCTCTCTCTGAGATCCCCTCTGCTTGTCTTATCCTTTCTTGAAGTCAGATACCACCCTCAACTCCCACCACCACCACCATTGGTAGACTCTTCCAGCAGCCTTTCTGTAAAGTGATATGGCCTTAGACGACTCCTGAGTCTATTCACTTTCACCCTCCTCTAACAACCCCTCTTTCCAGAGCCTCCTGTTCATTTATAAGTTGCAAGGGTTTAAATATCTCTACCCCATCTCCTTCATCCTGCCTTTCCTCCAGAGTATACCTGTTCAGATCTTTAGGCCCGTGCCCTTCCATGCTCTATTGCAGACTGTTGACCGTTTTAGACGTCGCCCTCTGGGCTGACTCCATCTGGGGCCATCATTTATCTAGGTACAGTAATTACATCCCCAGAAGGCTTACAGTATATGTATGTGCCTGAGGTAAGTGACTTGCTTAAGTTCACAAGGAGTGTCTGTGGAATTCAGACCTGGCTTCCCTTGTTTTCAACCAACTGCTCGAACCATTAGGCCAATCCTCCACTCTACTACTGGTCATTTGTATAGCGCTACAAGGCATATGCAGTGATTTACAGATACATGTAAAAGATGGTCCCTGCTCATCAGAGCTTACCCTGGAGACCATGTCTCAACTGTTGCAGCCCTATCTTATCTAGTAGGCTATTTTGAAACAATTTCAGGTCTTACCGGTTTGAAGCCGTACTCGTTTCCCTTTAAACGGTCACAGTTCATTACCATTCAGCCCTTTGGGTGACAGTCTTAGAGACTGCACAAGCTGTATGCAGCATGTCAATTTTAGAAGTGAATGCCATGATGTCGCAACATATGTGATTGTTAGCCTGAGTTTAATACCACTGCACCTGGCACCGGGTCCCTGATTACGACGATAAATAAGGAAATGTTGAGGGCTTCCTTGCAGTGAAAATGCAGACAGTGCTCCTTTCTGTGCCTATCACTCAGCTCTGGGATCCTGGAGAAAACTTTCCGTTTTGATAGACGAGGAGGAGAGTGAGTCTGCTTGCTTCTGCCTCCCTGTGCAGATGGTGAATTTTACAAAGCCTTGAAGACCTGTAGTTCTGCAATGAGAAAGAGAGCTCTAATGGCCATCTGCATCTCTAATGGTCACTGTACCAAATCAACACAAGTACTTTTAAAAACTCATTTTTGTTCCACACTATTGACAGCAAACTCTATTTCTAAATTTTAGGCATTGAAGCAGAGCATTAATTATTGATTTGTTCTGCAATTTAAATTTGACTAAAAGATCCTACATGAAAAATTAAAATGGCATAAGAAGACTCTGCATTAGATCAATAAGTGTATCTGCTCTTGAAACAATTCTACCCGGTTATGCATGTCATTAAGTCTGAATCAGCATTACTTCCTGAAAGGTATTTATATCTTTATACTTCAAAGGTGTTTGGTTTCCATTTGAAGTTCTTCAGTGTGTTGCAGTTATGACTGACTTCCACGGGTACACTGGCCCATAAATATCACTACCTTAAGAGTCATATCTTTTCCTTTGATTCCATTTCCTTTTAATTTGAGATGATGACCCCTCTCCTTTGGGAGGAGGGGGGGTTTCTCATTTGTTTTGGGGGGTGATGGGGGAGGTTCTCAGGAAAAGCAGTCCTTGGTTTACCAATACATTTGCATAGTATAATTACATCTCCCACCAGCCCCACCAATCGCTTTTCTAATACACGCCGCCCAAGCTTACCTGCCCCCCTTTATTAACCTAATGCCCAGCTTTTTTGTACGGTCTGCCACTCTGTAGCTTTTCTGATGAAAGGTGCACAGAACATATACCCCACTGCAGCTGTGATTTGTTGACAGTATTCCTAGTTGCTATTTTCCTTCAACATCTGCATACCTTTGACCTCTTTGGAGCTTTACCTACTCAGTGATGGGGTTAACTGGTAGCAGTGAGGGAGGGGGAAGGATGTTTGTTGCCTCTCCCCCTCTCCCAAGCCTATGACCATGAATATCGCTCTTGCTTACTAGCTAGTTTCCATTGCCCTTGGTTCTCCTCTTCCACTCCCTATTGGGAAGTGGGGTGGCAGGCTGCAAGCAGCCCATGCTGTCTTTTTTTTTTTTTCTTAAACTTTATCCTGTTTCCCATCAGCACCTCGGGCTCAGCTTTAACAGAGCCGCGGTTAAGGGAAACACTGTCCCTTCGCCACGGCTCTGCAAAGTGGAGCCGGGGAAACCAGCAGGCTCTCTGGGGGGGGGGGCGGGCGGGTGGCTGCAGGGCTCCTCATTCTGCCGCTGCTGCCGCTGGAGCAGCAGTGGCAGCTGCTTCTTGCGCCAAAGTTTTGTTTTTTTCTTTTATTTTGAAGGCTGAGTGAGGCGGTGATGGCGGTCTTTTTGGGGGCAATTTTTCCGCGCCCAAAAAGCTGCCGCCTGAGGCCACCGCCTCACTTGGCCTCATTATAGAGCCGCCTATGCTCCACGTTAATATCAAAGGAAACTCTGGCATTTGTTCCACTTTGGAAGCGAGGCGGTTGTATAAGTCTTGGTCTAACACATTGGGACTGTATTAATCCTGCAATATCACCGATTTCCCTTCCAAAACTCCCTGCAGTAGCACAAACCTCCCATTCGGATCAATAACCTCTCTTTCTGCCACAAATCGCACTCTCTTATGGATCAAGATAGCCACTCCCCCTTTTTTTTTTCCTATCGCAGGAGCTCCCCACACCTGTCCCACCCAGTCCCTACAAAGTTTAAGATGTTCTTCAGCAGTCTGGTGGGTTTCTTTCAACAGCACTATATCGCACTGTTGTCTGTCTAAGACTTTCAAAATTTTATATCGCTTTATTGGATTACCCATTCTGCAAACGTTCCATGAAATTATCTTCAAGGCAATGGGGCAGTGTCAGGCCCAATCCACATGGTGAGTATTATTCCCCCGGAAGAAGCTCTCCCAGTCTGAAGCTTCCCCCCAAACTCTCTACAATAGCTATCGAGTTGCTCCCCTCTGGTCTCTTGAGTGCAATCTTCCTCCCCTATTAAACCGACCCCCCTACAATTATACCCCCCTTCTCTCCCTTCCTCTCCTGCTCTCATCTGCTTCTCTCCCTCTTCCACCAGTATGACCCTGACGTCTAACTACCTAATTTAACAAGGTCTCGCTTAATGCGTACGGTCCCTCGCCCCTCCCCACAGCTGACTGCAAAATAACAACATTCATTGTCCTATAAGAGAATCTGTATAGAGCCAAATACACAAGATAAAAATACAGTTCAGCACATTAGTAACAAGTTAACTTAAACATATTATATGTTATATATATTCTCTAGGCACACTACCAGACGTTACCAACCCAGGCCTCTTAAGGACCAGTCCTTCTGCTCCAAAGCCACTGTGTCCCCAACATTATTCATGTAGCCAGCATTCCTTCTGACTCCCCACTGATGGCTCAGTCACCAAAAATTGATCCCATCGGTACAGCCAGTCAGTTGAGACTCTCATTTCTGTGTCCCCGTAGAGCTAAGGTCCCCTCGCATGATTTTCTCAACGTAGTGACTAGTCTTCTCAGCTGCTTCAAATGTCCGGTGTGTCCCATCATGGATCACATGCAATCTGGCTGGATATTGCACAGAATATTTTATCTTCTATGAGTTTTTGGCAGAGGGGGGCATAGCCTCTCCTTCGTTGGCTTAACGCTGCTGAATAATCCTGAGCAATTCGCAGCTTTAAATTGTCCCACATAATAACCCCTTTCTTCCGCGCTTCCCTCAACACAGCCTCTTTTTGTGGAAACTGCAGGAATTTGGCTAACACCACTCTCGGCCTCTGACCTCGGGCCTGTTTATTCTCCACTTAGTGTGCCCTTTCAATTATCAGCTTACTGCCTTCCTCCAGGCCTTCAAACAGCTGTGGGAGTAATGTTTCCAGGTAATGTTTCAAGTCTCTATCGGCAATACTGTCCGGTATACCTATGAATCTCAGATTATTACGTCGAGACCTGTTCTCCAGGTCCTCAAGTTTGGCCTCGTGCGCTTGCAGCTTCGTTCTCAGACCTTCCACCTCCTGTGTCAGCGCCTTGAGTCCATCTTCTGTGTGCCCAATGTGGTCTTTGGCTTCCTGCAGCCGCGTTCCCAGGGCTCCCACGGAGCTATGCAGGGAGTCCATTTTCTCTTGCAGGGCTTCAAATTGTGCCAAGAGTGCCCCCGCCACTGCTGCCGAGACCTCTTCGAGGAAAGCGGGAGACGTTGGCGAACTCGGCCCTGTTGCTCCATCTGCCATCTTGCTTGGCCCTCCTAAGTGTTCTCTCTCTCTCTCCATCCTGTTTTTACTGCTGCTGCCATCAGCCAAATTGTTCCCTGTGGGTATCGGCAGGTCCAGCAGTTCCTCCAGTTTACTGCTGTTCACTTTTTATGGCGTTTTAGCCCCTCTGATCGTTCTTATTTTCCCGGTTCAGGGGGGGCAGCCGGTGCACGAGCAAGTCACGTCTGCTCGCGCTCACCGCATCACGTGACCTCCCGCCCATGCTGTCTCTTATAGCCTTAGGCATTAGACTAGCTGACATGCATGCTCCTAGGAATGGTCAACTTGCAATGGGCTCCTAGGAAGGATCAGGTTGTGACAGACGCAGCTTCCTCCTCACAGCTAGCGCAGTGGTGCAGGCTCCTGGTTTTCTCATGCATCTGAGGTGCAGCTGCTAAGAGGCTGGGCAATGTGATCAATAGCCTGGTCTCATTGGGCTACTGTGGTTTTTGCACACGGCTCCACTTTTCTGGCTCTACTGACTTATGCAAATGAGGTCCCACGACGGCCCTAGATCCCTCTGCATCCCTCATGGGCCGCCACTGCCCACTGTTCTTTGCACATGTTCCACAAATGGTCTGAAAGCTTCCAGGTCAGTGACCTGGCCCAAAATTACCACTGCTGGTTTACTATAAAGTCATTTGCCTAGGTTTATTTTTCTAGTGTTGCTGGAAGCACTGCACTGAAGTAATAACACCTTATATTTAATGGAGACTCATGATAGATTTTTCTCCTTATATCATAGCATTTGTAGCTTTCGTGTCAGTACGTGTCGTAAAGGATAGCTGCAGAGTGGGGAAAATTCTGCCACAGATTGGGAAAGAATACTCTTTTAAAGCAGGCTCTGATGGCAGGTTCAGTACATTATCAACTTGCCTTTCCTCCCCCACCACGAACACTGCCTACCTCATTACTTTCCCTTCCCCAACCCCCAAGCATCATTGCCTGTGCATTTGCCTCCCTGACATCATTACGTTCCCTTCTCTGCACTGTACCCCGCTGACATCGCCTTCCCGTCTCTTTCCCCCACTCCACCACCTTACTGCAGGTCCCAGTCCCTTTGGCTAACAGGATAAATCAGGTGCACGGCGCTTCTTCCCTGTTGCTGCTCTTTCACCTTCCCTGTCAAACTGGACCCATAAAGCCCCATAGTCTTATGAAACCCACTGGATCCTCATGGTACCAGTTTCAGAGGGAAGATGGCAGAGGAAGAGACCGTAGCAGGTATGGGGCACTGCCCACCTGCTTCTCCTGCCAGGGGGTGGGGAAAGGAAAGAGGAACATTTTGCCAGTAATTGTGGCCTTCTATGGCACACCTAAGATTCCAGTGCAGCACACCAACTGGGAACGTCTATGTTAATGGGGATTCACTGGCCCTACCCACATGCCACTAGCAGCTGTGGTGCCAGATGCTCTCCAAAGATCTAGCCCAAAGTGGTTAGAAAATAGCCCAGAAGGGTGACCCATCCTTGCAGGAGCATGCCAAGCTAGACATGCACTCTGTGATTCATGAACCTGATGCTCCCTCCACCCAAGGGCGTGCAGGAACTCTGTCACGTTGGGCTTCCTGGAAGCTCAGTGATGACATTGATGCCCATTCTCTGCTTGCGCCCTGTGCAGCTGCACCGCTCACACAGCCCTTAGTATGGCCTTGCACGCGTGGCATCATTCTCCCCTTCCCTGATTGGTTAGTGTGGCAGTCCATCAGGTATGGCGAATGCCTATCATGCCACATGGCCCTCCCCTTCCCTTATGGTCAGCTCTTGATTTGCTACTCTGGAACCTGACTAATGAGATGCAGCCCAAGGGCTGTGACCTTTCTGAAGCCAGAGTTTGCTTCTTTTTTTTTTTGCTTTGTTTTTCACAGTTTGTGAAGCATTTGTGGAGCATTTCCTCTTGTCTCCTCTATTCCTTTACCTATCACTGTATCTCTTATTCTGTCCTATCTAATTAATGGCGTTCTTTTCATATTTTCTGTAACTTTTATGTAATATTGTAAACCGCTCTGATGCTTTGGCGGTATATCAAATGTAATAAACATAAACATTTTATTGCTTAAAGTGGTACAGAAAATCGCTCAAAAACCACGACCTGTGACTTTTTCCTGCAGCCCCAGCAGAAGTGTCACCCAATTGGGTGGGAAAACATCAGAAATGGCAACACTGGCTGGTAACCTGTAAGTGTTAGTTTTTGCCATATGGTAAATTCATTAGTCTGAATACCTGAACTTAAAATCATTGGGTAGGCAGTGACCCATGAGGTAGTCGCTCCTGGTTCTTACTATTTGTTTTAGAAGGTCCTTTATCGATTTGCTGTATCCATTGAAAATGTAATTAGCAAACAGTAGCTTGCCCTGAATGTACATCTGCCAGAGAAAAGAATAAAAAGTTATTAGAACATGAAATAAAAGACAAATGGATGGCTTGACTGGGTGCTCAGATTATGCTTCTCTCCTGCTTGTGACCTTGAGCAAGCCACCTTCTCCCTCAGTACCTCGGGCACACATTTAGAAAGTAAGCCCCCAGGATAGAAGGGAGCTGGGCCTGTATATAATTTGTTGACTAGGCAAAGATCCTGGAGGAAAGGATGTGATGTAGCCAGCCTCTTTGCGCATAGGCTACAAGGTGGTTTATGAGTCTTGTATTTATTTGACTTCATTCTGCACTGATCACTCAGATAGTAGTGTCCTAAAGCTTATAATGATATTGTCATATGCTTCAGAATGTAACTTACTTCTAGGAATGCAAAACATATAAACTACTAAAATGTCATCATGCTTTACCTTCAACATAATTAATGCTGTTTACTGCCAGAGTAGCATTTCCGTGGAGGAGGCGGCTAGTGGCTAGAGCAGTGGGCTAGAATCAGGGAAGCCAGGGTTCAAATCCCACTTGCACTAGTTGTGACCTTGGGCAAGTTACTTAACCTTCCATTGCCTCAAGCATAAGCTTAGCTTATAAACCCTCCTGGGATCGGTAGAGACCAATTGTACCTGACTGTAGCGTGTCTTGAACTACTCAAAAAACATGAGCTAAATCCAAAATTCTCCCTGCCCCCAAGCAAGTGGCAAGAGCTGCAGCCTATTGATGGCAGCTGTTTTTTTTTTATGTGAAATATAGTGCTCTTAATTTCATGCACTTCACTAATTTTTGTGTGAATTCTTAAACATGGGATACTGCTGCTACTGCACAATTAGAGTTTCTGGGAAATCCTCTATAAAACTAAATTGCTTGGAGAAGGTTGTTGGAAGCATCCCTATATAAAATGCAAATGGAGCTAGCTTATTTATCATCTAAGCCAAACAAAAGTAGAGGAGTAGCCTAGTGGTTAGAGCGGTGGACTGGGAACCAGGGAAACCAAGCGTCAAATGCTCCTTGTGATCCTGGGCAAGTCACTTAACTTTTCATTGTCTCAGGTACAAACTTGGAGTGTTAAGCCCTCTGTGCATAGGGAAGTAGCTACTGTACCTGAATATAACTCACCTTGAGCTAATTTTGGACAGGGGTGAGCTAAATCCAACAGCAAAGGTAGTAACAGGTAACCCAGTGGCTACAGGGAGGGGGGGGGGGTGAAACATTTTGCTAGATCTCTGGCCAAATCAGTGTGTGGGTCTCATTCAAGCTTCATGGAGTATAACAACTAACGCTGCCTTCCATACATGAGTTGTGATACCAGCAGAGGTTGTTGTATCTTATGGTGTAGAATCTAAGCAATCTAAACCACAGTGGGAGATCAAGATACTCTAATTATGGAAATGTATACAATTAAATAAGATTACAAGATGGTTTGTTGTGATCACATTGGCAAAAATGTTAATCATCTGTTCGGATATGAGGTTGTTGCTGTGATACCACTAGGGGCAGCTCAAGGCAATCTGCTGCCTGAGGCAAAGAATGAGAGGGTGCCCCCCCCCCTTAGAGGGGACGGGGCTTTTTCAGAAATCCAATCAGAGACTGAACCGAACCAAACCAAAAAGCTGATTAGATTATATGGAGGAAATGCAAGATGTTTGCACACAGGGCCGTACCGAGCTGCAATCGCGCCCTGTGCGACTTGCATCTTGGGCGCACGCCCCCCTCTTCCCCCATACCTCCGTTAAGCGCTGCCTGCTCTTTCCCTGCTGCTGACGCCCTCTGTTTTTTTCATGGCAGCGTCAGCAGCAGGGAAAGAGCAGGCAGCACTGGATAGAGGTATGGGGAGGGGGGCATGCGCCCGATCTGAAAGGCGCCGGCACTTTGAGCAGATCTGTCCTTCTCTGCTTTGACATCGCGTTGGAGGAGGGAGGGACCAGACCTGCTTAAAGTGCTGTGAAAAGGCTTGGGGTGCATTTCGGCTGCCTGCTATTGTCCTTCCAGCGGCGGCAGGGCAACAGCAGACAGCCGAAATGCACCCCCCAAGCCTTTGCCCCCTGTGCAGCTGCACTGCTTGCACAGGGCTAGGTACGGTCCTGTTTGCAAACCAAGGAACTAAAAGACAGCAAGAACTAACAGCACAGTTTATAAAGCTAAATTATAACTCATTTTTATTTGGTTATAAACTGTGTTATGGTTCTTGCTTTTTCTTTTTCAACGTATATTTTGCATCCACAGTAGGTGCAGAGCAGAACCAGGACATTCACCCACAGAACTCAATATTTAAAAAAAAAAATCTGATTCTGATCATCTCACTAACAACAACAACAACAACAACCACTATTCTCCAGTACCAGGCATATTGTGAACTTATAAAAAACCTTGCAACAAAGAGCAAACCTACCATATCAGCACAAACTTCCAAAACTCACATAAGGAGCCCATCCAAAAAAAGCGTCACTGTAAATACCTCATTGGGCCCTGGAACATCCATACATCGATTTGAAAAGCTGAACAAGTCAAATTACTACAGTATAGTATAGATCTTTATATATAAACTCCATGTTAACAGAACACCTGACCTCAGTCACACACGCACAACATCGACCCTCACCAAGTACAGAATAAGTAACCACAATCTAAAGTAAAAATAAAAATATGTAGACAAAATTTAAACTGAAACCCCAAGAAGCCAGAGTCCACATGCAGTGCAACATCAGATAAATAAGAGATGCAGTTCCCTAATACTGTGTAAAATATAAAAATAGCACAAAATCCAATCACTAAAATTATTTTTTCTACCTTTTGTTGTCTGACCATTTTATTCTCTGATCATGCTGGTCCCGATCTGAGGCTTCTGCTCTTAGCTCTCTTTCTGTGGTCTATGGTCCATGGTCCATCTGCCATTTCTTATCTCTTCTTTTGTTTTCTTCACTTCTTTCCATCAGCCCAGTTCCAGTAACCCTCTCCAGTATCAGCCCCCTTTCCAGTCCTCCCCTCCCACCCAGTATCTTCCAATGTCAACCACCTTGCATTCCCACGACTGCCACTGGTGTCCATTTCCTTCCAGTCCCCCTCCTTCCCCCTGTCCAGCCCCTTGTAGTCCAAATACCATCCCAGGTATCAGCTCAGGTCCACTCTGTGTCACACTCCAGTCAGCTCCCTTCCAGCTGCTCTCTACCCTCTGTCCATCTCGCTTCCAGTGCCATTCACATGTCAGCTCCCTTCCAGCATCCTCTCCATTACCCAGCCACCTACCACTCCCATCCCCAAGTGTCAGCTCCTTTCCAGTCCCCTTTCAGTACATCCCAGGTGTCAGTTCCTTTCCAGACCCCTCTTTTCCCCCCGTGTCATCTCCCTTCTTGCCCCTGGCAGACCCTCTCAGTATCCACTCCCTTCCAGTCCTATTCTACCATCCCCCCACATCAGCCCATTTGTACCCTAGCCCCTAGTTTTCTTCTAGGGCCAGCAGCACTCTCCTCCCCTCCCCTATTAGCCCATTTCCTGTCCCAGCCCATTTCTAGCCCTATCCCTTTTATCAACCCACTCCAGTTCTAGCCTCCCAATCAGCCCATTACCAGTCTTAACTCATTTCCAGTGCTAGCCCCCCATCTGCCCCTTACCTGTCGTAACCCTCCAATAAGTCAATTTTCAGTCCTAGCACCCCAATCAGCCCATTTCCTCTCCTAGCCCTCCCCTGATAGCCCATTATCAGTCCTAGCCCCCTCCCAATCAGCCCATTTCCAGTCCTAACCTTCCCTCTGCCCATTTCCAGTTCTAACCCTCCCCCCGATAGCCCATTACCAGTTCTAGCTCCCCTCCCGATCAGCCCATTTCCAGTCCTAACCCCCCATCAGCCCATTTCTACCCCCCCCGATAGCCCATTACCAGTCCTAGCCCCCCTCCTGATCAGTCCATTTCTGGTTCTAAGCTCCCATCAGTCCATTTCCAGTCCTAACCCCCCCCCCCCACATCAGCTCATTTCCAGTTCTAACTCCCCCCCCCCAGTTCCAATCCTAGCTCCCCCATCATCCCATTTCCAGTCCTAACACCCCCTCATGTCCATTTCCAGTTCTAACTCCCCCCCCCCCAACCCAGGGAAATTGAAAAACCTAATAAAACCCTCTGGGGTAAGAAGCAGCTGCTGCTGCTGCTCCATCAGCGGCAGCAGCTGAATAAGGAGCCTGCGGCCGCCTGCCTCTCTCCCCCCCCCCCCCCCGGCGAGCCTGCAGTGCTGGTTTACCCTCTGCCCCAGCTCATTTTTGCAGAGCCACAGCGAAGGGAGAGTATTTCCCTTTCGCGCGGCTCTGTTAAAGCTGAGCCCGTGGCACTGATGGGAAACGGGATTTCCTGTTTCCCATCAGCTCAGCTTTAACAGAGCTGCAGTTAAGGGAAACACTCTCCCTTCGCTGTGGCTCTGCAAAACTGAGCTGGGGCGGAGGGGAAACCAGCACTGCAGGCTCTCCGAGGGGCGGGTGGCCGTGGGCTCCTCATTCTGCTGCTGCTGCTGCCAATGCAGCGGCAGCTGCTTCTTACCTCGGAGGGTTTTATTTTGAAGGCCGAGTGAGGCGGTCTTTTTGGGGGCAATTTTTGTTGCCACCTGCGGCCACCGACTCACTCGGCCTAATGATAGACCCGCCCTGGATGCCACTTTTCATAAATAGCTGTTGATGTAGCAAATTGTATTGACAAAATGAACATTGGTCAAGGTAGCTTCAGTCCAAGATTAACATCTCAGATCATGGACTGATATTTAATTCTACAGCTAAAGCGAGGGTGGGGAAGAAGAGATGTGCTAAACAGCAGTGAATCTGATAACAAGCTCAAGTAAATGTTTTGCTATCCTTGCCAGAGAATGTGTGGGGATAACACAAGGAGGAGAGGGAAAATTAAAGTAAAAAGGACCATGAGCGTAGGGGGGGGGGGGGGGGGGGGGGGTGTAAGCCTGAAATCCCTTCCAGGATCCCTAATAGAAAAGACAAAGCTTGCTTGGGTCCTGGGAAACAGGAGCCTAGAGGGACTCAAGGAAAGACAATTAGCAGGTAAAGTCTAATTTTGCCATTAGCTGCCTGAGATCAAGAAGTTCTCATGCAGGATTTGGAAAAGGGAAGAAAAAGCAGGCAGTAATAGACAAGACACTATAACTAATACATTTTGGGATATTAAAAAAGACAACACATGTTTTGTTTTGTCTTTTCAATTCACTTAGAATACCTTAAATAAAGTAGTTTGGAAGTCATGTTGATCTGCTTAGATACTTGGACACAAAGATTAACACAAGTTGTAGGTCTTTGTCTAACACAAAGATATCACCCACAATTGTTAACCTTTATAAGTAGGATTGTGTGAAAGTTTCTGAAGACTTGTACAGCTCACTCTTGTCTGTTAGCAAAGTGTTGGAGATCAGGCAAAGATTCCGCAGTGAGGGGGGGAGGGGACCGGGACAGATTTGCCCATCTGACAGGCAACACATGTCACGATCAGAGACATATTTTCTGGGGGATCAATGGTGCAGCTACATTGCTTCGTAAAACATGGTTTACTCAAAGGCATTCTACCGATTTTGGTGGAAAGGAAACCGTAAACGCTACGTGAGTGCTTGCATTGCATCCATCCAAGTTCACTCCGAATGTAACAGATTCTGAATGCTTCTGAAATGAAGATTTTTACCCCTCAATTTAAGATAAAATACTGAGCAGCAAAACTATAAATTAGTACAAAGTATTTTTACCTTGTTTGAGATTAGTGCAAGAAAAGAAACTATGGCAGGTTTGAAAACCTAAATGGATTTGGTTTAAGAATTTTTGCATCTAGCATTTCACTTTGGCTAGATGAGAAAACTGATAGCTGAATCATAAATGTACTAAGTGAAATGACATGCAGTATTAACACATGAACTACTAGGTGGTTTTCCCCGTGGGGGCTATTGCTTAAGGAATATAAGTTGTGTTAACTGTCTTCACCGCCAGTCTTGCCTTATTACTCACACATCTTCTTGCCTTTTACCCTCAGCCTAACTGTCTCAAAGTTATATGTAATTACGTTGAGCGCACTGAGGTCCCTGTAAACGGTCTTGACTTGTAGAAAGATGGTATAAAAAAGATGTTAAATATATAAATATGGTCACCTGATAGAAGGCATCGCTAGGGAGAACACCCCCTTGCAATTTCTATACATTATAGACATCCACATGTAAATTGAGCCCTTCCTAAAATCACCATTTCCAGTGGATGCCCTCCTCTTTGGATATTTTCCCATAAACATCCTCCATGTTTCCGTGTCATATTCATATCCCAAATTTTAACGTTGTTTGCTGTGGAAAGAATTTTAATCTCATGTAGGACCAGATGTACTAAACTTCTGTCCCAAAGATAGACTGGGAGCAATTTCATAAACTGTACCCACATGTAAAAAGGCATTTAGAACAAAAGGAGCAGCCTAGTGGTTAGAGCAAGTCAATTAACCCTCCATTGCCACGGGTATAAACTTCGATAGTAAGCCCTCTGGGGACAGGGAAATATCTACTGTACCTACTCCTAGTACTACTGAGCATTTGTATAGCGCTACAAGAGGCACGCAGCGTTGCACAGACACATGCAAAAGACGGTCCCTGCTCATCATAGCTTACAATCAAGTCAACACAGACAACGCAGTAGCTGTAGACATGGGATACATCTAGGGGGAAAGGTAAGGAAACACGAAGGAGGTCAGATGAGTCAAGATCCAAAAGCAGCAGCAGCAGCAGCAGCGAGGTGAGTTTTCAGCTTGGATTTGAAAAGGGCCCGAGAAGGCGCCTGACATATAGACTCAGGTAGCTTGTTCCAGGCATAAGGGCGGCAAGGTGAAAGGAGAGAAGGCTGGAGTTAGCAATAGAAGAGAAGGGAACAGATAGAAGTGATTTGCCAGAAGAGCGGCGTACCCGAGGTGGGGTGTAAGGAGAGATAAGAGAAGAAAGGTAGTGAGGAGCTGCAGAGTGAGGGCACTTATAGGTTAGCAGGAGAAGTTTGAACTGGATGTGGAAATGGATAGGGAGCCAATGAAGAGACTTGAGAAGAGGGGTAATATGGCCATGACAAGGTTGGCGGAAGATTAGCCATGCAGCTGACTGTCACTCACCTTGAACAACTACTGGAAAGGTGTGAACTAAATACTAAATTAAAAAAAACATACTCTGTTGATTATACATGTAAAGAGTACATGCAGTGAAATAATGGTGCATACTACTACATGATGCCAGTGCTGGCATGTTCTGTGGAAGACTGGGTGGAGATGGCGTGTACATGTGTTCTTTAGAAAATACACGCAGTCGCACAGAGGGTACAAGTGTATATTTACAGCAACTCCCAAGTTCATGGGAAATGTCAGCAGCTTCCATCCAGCTGCAATTTTTGCTGGTTTACCCCCTTCTATTTATGAAGGCCCAAAGGTGTCTTTATAAATAGAGTAGAAATAGGTGCCTGCTTGCCCTTTCAACCTAGGCAATTTGTTTTATAAAATTACTCCCAAAATAGGAAAATTCTTTAGCACATCTGCAGTGCTGGAATGAGGTTGGGGCAGCTGGGGGGGGGGTCCCTGGGTTCCGTATATTAGAGACTGCCGCAGGGCTGTAACTGGGTGTGTTGACACCCTCAGCCACCCTAACACTTCTAGTTAAAGCATATGTGTGCATAGAGTTGGGAGGGGGCTTAACCCCTGGGCACTGTGTGCTTAGGTCTAGTTCTTAAATATAACCAAAGCGCAAAAATACCAGTGTTTCATTCTTAACTAATATGTAATGAGCTTTGCCGATTTTCCAAAACAAATGAGTAGGGAAAGCTCTTAAATGGTTAAAGATTTGGACTGGGCTACATTTCTTTCATACTCAAGTTACCACTTCCACATGGAAATACAGAAACAGTAACATGGGAGGAAGCCAAAATATTCCCACAGGGCCGGCCAGGATTTCTTTGCAAATCTGTTATGTCAACATGTGTTCCACACAAAGCCACTGCTATTCTGGAAACTACAATGGGGGGAGGGGAAGATGTCCGCAAACTTAGTACGGGGGCTGGTTTTTGCTGCAGATTACTAGTGGCCAAATAATCCACGGAACCTTTTAATGCTTTTACTGTACAGGATGACCAGACTAGAAGATGGCAAACAAATGCACTTGAATACTTCCCTAGAAGTAAAATATTAGACGTTGTCCTGTTTCATACTGGAGGTGCTCCAGAGTGGGGTGTGTGTCCTGCTTGTACTCAGTCTTTGTAGGCATAGTTTTGTTTGCACATGTGTAATAAAGTTATTAACCCTCCATTGCCTCGGAAGAAAGGCCTGGCAATCTACCTCCGGTGACACTGCCAAGAAAACCCAGGAGCTTCTGGGTCGCCAGGAGTCAAGACTGACTCGAAGGCATACAATGCATGCATGAACAGATAGACAGATGGTTTGACACTCATCAATACGGCAATTTCATCTGACATGAAACATACCTAAAAGAAGTGGAAAAGATTACACTTACAGTATGACAAAATGTCATGTTTCCCCTTCCTCCATGTCTGTGAGGAAGGTGGGGCGGGGGGGGGGGAGATTTTGAAGACAGATGATAGTGTATCTCATCACAGTAGCAGAGGCTTTATGAGACATCTTTATAACTGGTGTTATCTTTATATTTGTATCTACCTTCAGTGAGTGTGTGTGGGTGGGGTGTGGTTCTGGGGGCCTTTTTATGGGTGGGATGCAGGACTGAGGGGCACATGTGTGTGTGTGGTGAGGTGAGGTGAGGTGAGGGGAGAGGTGTGGGGTTGTGATGCATCTCTGTGTATGTGGTACGGAGGTAGTGTGTGTAGTGCAGAGGTGCAGTGCCTGAGCGTGGGGGGTTCTGGGGAGAGGGAGGGTGCTCTTTCTGGAATGTACACATAGTGCTTTTTTTGTCCCTATATACTCATCTCTTCCTCCTCCAACCCCTTGTACTCTACCTTTCCCCCTCCAATCCCTCTCCTACTGCTCCCCCTCTATTATCTTCTTCCTCCCCTCTAGTACTCTTCCCCCCTCCTTGCCCTCCATTTCTATTCTTTTTCACAAGCTCACTGCCCCTATCCATTTCTCCTGCCCCCCCCCCCTGCATTTTAACCTTTTTCTGGCTGTGTGTAGACCTAGCTGTCTCTTCCTCTGCCCGTGGGAGGTGGGGTCTTTGTGGGCAGATAGAAGTGGTCTTCACTACAATCTTCTGCCCAAGGAAGACTGGATCCCTATGGGCAACAAACTCCCATAGAGTTCTTTGCAAAAGCACAAGGAAACCTATGTGTATGGACAGACAAAACAAACACACGGTTGGAGCTTCAACAACAGGCGCCATTGCTTTTTGTGACATACACTTAAAAATAGTGCAAGAAAAGTGGTCTTCAGAAAGTAATGATATGGAGCTATATTTTGCTCATCCAGAAAATTTAATATTTTCATGCCAGGTTCCACAGTGCACTTTATAAAAGACCTTGCATGGCACCAAATTTTATGAGAAATTGTTTGCTTATTCCTCACTGTAGCGACATGAAAAAATGTATCACCAGTTTGTCTCTTATATGGCAGAAGTAGGTTCTTAAAGACATTCCTTGCCCCATGTCTAAGACTAGCAATCCTGGAAGAGCTTCACATCCCTGGTGGATTAATGGCTCTGATACAACCACCCCCCCCCCCCCCCCCACCTACTACCACCACCACCACCAACATAGTCCAGGACTCAACGTATTACAAATAAGGATTTCCTTTCTAAGAGCCCTGCAAGCACCAACCCCTTTTAAAAAGTCCTGACTTTCAGGCCCTCGTTCCCTCCCCAAACCTTGGCTCACTACAAAGTGGGCAAATCCAGAAAGGGGCAAGAGCAATGCCCACTCTATCCTGTCCTGGTGTGCCATGTTACAGAATGACATTGCCTGACCCATAGCTGTTAGCTAGAATTTACCACTAGGGGCCAGCCCACAAATAAGGAAATGCTTCCTTATATGGCAGACTAGGCCCTAGTACATTTCAGAATATCTCTAGGGGACCATTTTCGAACATGGTAATACTAGAGCAGTGGACATCACTCCTGCCTTCTAAATTCTGCCATTTTGGGGTGAGTCAGAGCTTGGATGCAGCAGAATCGAAGCTGCAACTTTTTCTAAGAGGGGATGAGACTTGCAGGAAGGGTATCCTCGTTTGTAATTCTTTGAGCCCTGGATCGGGCCTTGGAAGAGACAGTGGGACCAGAGCCAGTAGACTACCATGGATTTGAGGTCCCCTTCTTGGGGTGGGGGCTTTAGCAGGTGTCACTGGCCTTGGGGAACAAAGGCCCCTCAGAAGTGAGTCCTTTAATGTGAACAGAGGGAGGAGAGTGAGGGCTGTTACATTTACATAAACTTTGCTTACTACAAAAATAGTTCCTTTTGCAAATTTTTTCACAATTTTATTTTTTTGTATTTTTATGTGCTTGCTGACATTTTTGCTTTTTTTTTTTTTTTGCTGTTTAACATACAAAGCCACTTTGGCAAAAATATGAAAAAAATGTACATGTCAATACATCACCCCCACAATTCCTGTCACTAGAGTAAAGTTGTGTGGGTTTATTTGGATATGAGAAAATAAAGCCAAACAAATAAAAGGTAGGTAATCTCCATAAAGGTATCACAGACACCTTGGCTGACCATTATTTCTACTACTAAAGAAACACAATAAGAAAATGCCACCTTTTTAATGGAGTAAGACTACATTTCCTGACTAGCTTTGGGGAGCTACAAACAAAATGTTCAGGCAACGTCACCTTGTGCTTTGACCTGCTTGTTTTATTTTGACCTTAAGAAAAGGGCATACACAGTCCAATGCAAAAGCTTTACTTTATATTTTTTATTTACTGACCCCAACTTCCTCACCTTCGAGTTGATTAACTCTGCAAACACACTGCTATTAAAGAAATAATCTTCAAATGTTCTGTGGCTTTAGACTGTCACCTAGTGGATAGACTTTATGTGTCTGTTGCATCTGGAATCTTTCATTGTAAAAACATAGGATCAACCCAATATTCAAAGGCTGCTAAAAATATAAGCCCCTATCCATGAATTTACTGCATCTTCTTACAGAGCACTTTCTGAATAGTGGGGCACAGCATGGGCAAAGTGTGGGCGTTTCACCTAATTCTACAGAAGAGTCTGTTCTAACTTAGCCAGCCACTATCGGTATAGTTGAGTGCTTTATCACAGACTATCAGTATAGCGGCAGCAATCGCCAGCGGATATGTATATTTAGCACCACCACTTCTACAGATACTGGCATTGAATCTATGGAAAATATTTAAAAGACTGACCAGAGGGTTCAAATATAAAGTCCATAATGGTAAATAGATTTAGAGCTGGACTTATTAAAAGGTGCTACCATGTACTAATACGTTGTATTTATCACAGGTCCCATTTTATGCAATGGGCTCTATTTAATAATAACCCACACTGACACCTTTAGCATGCACTAACGCACTTTAGTAAATCTAGCCCTTAATTTGTACGGAGCAGTAGGTATAAAAACATCACACTTCTTTTCTTTTTCTCTCTCAGTTCTTTCACAATTTAATGCCTGGTCTAAGCACTGCTAGTTTCTTTTAGCTTGACTGTGGGATACAGTGAACTATTAATAAAACTAAATTCCTTCCATCATTATTTTTAGTTTCAAGAGTCATTTTATGCTGGGAATATCACTTGAATCTCCTTGCTGCTGAAAAACGCTGTGTTTCATCTGGATTTTGTGAAAAACTAGTACTGAATAATTTGTATGCAATTTTGTCAGGAAGCCCTTCACTGCTGCTCCAAATAAGGATTCACAATACTATAAGTCACTTAATGCTTTCTCATAAGCTCTTTGAAAACAATTATAAATGTTATCATAACTTTTTAAAGACCATCAGATAAAGGTTAAACATAGCAGTATGTTTACTAAAGAGCATTAAGGGAGCAAATGTGCTTTATCGCCTGTTATCACCCTTGCACCCTTAACACTGTGGAAAGTGGCAATAACAGTGCAGTAACGAGCATTAGAGGGGTCTGCAGCGGTAAGGGAAAAAGGAGGTGGGCATTGACAGCGTGTGCTCTCTTATCGCCGGCTTGAGCAATTGTGCGTTAGTGCCCTTAGTGCTGGAAACCCTAATGCCAAGTAAAACCTTGCGGAAAGGGGTACTTTGGAGGTGAGAGAGCCTATTTCAATGTCTGCAATGTGATGCACCCATAGGGGATCCCAAAAAAAGTGATAGTAGTACTCCATTAGCACCACAACATAGTGCCATATCATGATAGGGCCATATTTTAATGGTGCCAATGTGGCAAAGGAGGTGTCGTGGGGCTGGCAGGTCCACAAGGGTGACAAGACAGCTGCCTAGGGAGAACATTTCTAATGGCTTGTATGACCCTGCAGTGATAGCATCAGCACACATACATGCTGCCACAGTCAGAAAGGAATTCTGCCACCCCCACTGCTACCATGCCAGCATTGGGGGGGGGGGCGTGGTGGTGCAGTCTGCAGCTGGAGAGATCTGTGTTCCAGTGATGTGTAACAGGTGCAATGTGGCTTTTGCCACTGTCAGTGGGATGCCAAGCATGTCAGCAGCAAGCACATCCCTTTCCCCCTTCCCGTGGTCTAAGGCAGCAGCACCTGTGCCCACAGCCCCCAGTTGAGGGGGGCAGGAGCGGTATGGTGTGACTATCTACAGGTGGCCTACCTAAATATGACCACTAGCAGCACTGCGGTGGTGGTAGGGGCACACCTGCAGGGAGTGATTGATTGGCTGGCATGCTACCTAGCACTAGCTGTGGACCTTGTGACATGGCTAATGTGCCTATGGGATGTACTGTGCTTGGGATCAGGATGTCCATACCTGCGCATATTGAGTGGATATTTGGCTGTGGTACATAAAGAGTGCACTGAGCCATGAAGAATATGCAATATGAGAGCAGCCCCTATTGGTGGAAAACATGAGCATTCTGCTCCCTTATCTGCCAAATGATGACCTGAATATGTGAATGCTCTGGTGACCCCTCCATAACTCAATACTCAGACGCAACCATGTGACCACATGTAAATCTACATTACTCATTGTGCATGGCAACATATGAGAGTGGTCCATGACTCGTCCACAAGCACACACCATGCAATGGGTATGTAAGTCATTATGCTCGGACACCCATGGGCTGGAATGTGTGTTTTCAGGTACCATGGCCTGCCCCTTTGACTGGACAGATCTCACGTGTACGAGATGTATATCAATTGCACCAGCAGCAAAGCAAGGTTGTGCAACATACAGATCTCACAAGATGTCCCTCTCATACACCTCCCTAACAGACAAGGATGGCACAGTGTCTGCAGAGAGTGAAGCCCACATAGGCAGACCCCCAAGTCATGCCCTCATGCACCCTGACAATGACCATCTAGCTGCCCATGGACTGTGGCTCCAAACACAAGGCCAGTGCATGTATGAGAGAGGAGTCATGGGTTCAAGGCCAGTCTGTGAATCAGGAATGGTAGATCCAAGTGTGTTAACTTTATCATGCCTTCCAGGAACAAAAGCATCAGGTGCAATCCCTCACACTCATATGTCAAACAGATCAAATGCATAATGTAAGGCTGGGTGGCAGAGCATACTAACAGCACTGGCACACTGAGTAGGTGTTGATAGCACCCATAATGTGCAGAAAGTGTTAATAATGCCTACACACAGGGCAGGCATTCATAATGGATGAGCATTACAGGAGGCCTAATGGGCAGGTAACAATGTCAATATGCACCACATTTGAACAGCAGGGTCGTGTGTGTGTGTGTGTGTGTGTGCATGCGCCCGGAGGACTGTGAGCTGCAGCAATGTAGTGTGCATGCATGTGATGCCCAGGCTGTATGTCTGTGCATACAACATGCTGCAGGTCAGCTCTTCATCAACTCTACATACAGTGTGAGGTCCCATGTACAGGCTGCCATGCATCAACGTGCTCATGGAGGGAGTGTTCACCACATTTGCAGTGTGGGTGACTGCATGTGCTATACTGGTCATTTCGGCAGGGTCCATTGCAAGGGATATATCATGATGTGGGTGTAGAATCATGGCACTATGTGCCATGCTCACTGCCACATTCTGTGTAGGGGGGACACAGTGTTTGGGGATGTGTCGGACATAGGCCATTGTGACCCAACATGCACTGACAACCTGTCTGTGGCCCAATATCCAATGCACTTTGCATTGCATTCCTGTTACACAAGTCCAAAATCAAAACGGTATGCAAATGAAGAGAAGAAGATTCTGGGTATTGGCAGAAACAGCGACATTTGCAGAGGATGTATGAGTCAGAGATTAGGTATATGGCAGAGCCAACCTACCAAGTGTCTGCAACAAGCATGACCAGGGTGCACACATCATTTCATGCTGAGAGGCCACTCTCACTCTGACTGAGCTGTGACCATGTCATGGTTTGTAGCCAGTGATTGTCTGCAGTTCCTTTCTTGCCAGTCCAATCACTACCCCAGCTACTGGATGTCCATGCTGTTTGTACAAAGCCAGGATGTATATGGTTGTTCTGTGCACATGCACCATGTGACAATTAGCAGACTGGGCACATTTGGAATGTGAATGGCTGGCACAGCTCTGTAGTGGCCAACACATACAGACTGACTGTGCTTGCTGTAGTAGATGGGACGTCCCAGAAGATCCTGCTAACAGCTGATTTAGGGATGATAACTAGTGGCCTTGCAGACCCATCAGGTAGGTGTCAGCATCCCCCGCATGAAAAAAGTAACTGCATTTGGGATTCTGGGAAACAGCTGCTGCAACCTTGGTGACTGAAAAAGAGATCTGATACAGTCCCTGGCCAAAAGGAGCAGGGCACAAGGCCCAGATATGACTGGACACTCCAGCATGCCTCAATCATACAGACACCCAGGTGACTAGCAACACACACTGGCAGTGATAAAGATCTGCTTGGGGACATGAAGGGTCCAGCTATTGCCATGCACACCCTGTGGACCAGGTGCTATGCACCCCCACTCACATTCAGGGGTGACCCCTACAACCGGTCAGTAGCACAGTTTGCAGACGTTATGTGCTGGGAGCACACAATGTCCCTGTATAATCCTGGCCAGATGTGATGGTTCATAGCATTCTTTCATTACTGATCACTTGCACAAAGAAGTTCAGAATGTGTAATGCATCATGGGTAATGGAAGGGCTAACCTATACCGGCACACAGATCTGGACTTGCAGCCATAGTGGTGTCTGTGCTCACTGGGGTGTTGCCCTGTACGTTGTCACAAGGTAGACCTAGGGCAACCCGAGAAAAGGCAGATCAGCATGAATGATCACAGAAAAAGTGACAAGGTAAACAAAGAAATGTTTGATGGTTGCTATGGACAACCTAGGCACACGTGCACAGAGCCCATGAGGACACACCCAGACAGCAAAGGAAGGGAATTCGCTTTGCCTGATCAGGATCAGCTGGGTGGAGGTGGAGTCAGGAAACATGAAGATAAAATAGGCTCCCAAACAATTAGAAGGGGAGAGGAGTTGAGGCAGCAAAGGTCACAATCCGAGAGGCAGCAGCAAATACAGTTGAAGCCGTGGAAAGCCTGGAGTTGGTGTGAAAGAGAGGAAGAGAGTGAGAATGGGTCATTGAAGCAACAAGGGAGCCAGCGTGAAGGTCGGAGAGAATCCAACGACCTGTGTGAAACAGTGGGAAGGCAGCAGCCTGAGAGAGTGTATGTATATGGAAAACAAGAGAAACGTGGGAAGACTGCAATAGCAGGTACTGGTGCAAGTAGTGAACGTAAGGGCTATTGGCTACATGAGAGGGAAAAACCCTGGAGGTATAGAAACAGCCCCATAAAGCCAAGCTATCTAGAGGCTGAGAATAACTTTTCCCCTGGTTATAGAAAGCCTAGGAGAAGAAGGATTTACTTGCCAGAAGAAGTTGAAGATTTTCCCAATCAGTGTGAGCTCCCAGCTTCTAGAAAATCCTCCTCAAAAGCTTTGCAATCTAGCTCAGCTGAGTTCCGAGGGCTAGCTCTGAACAGGCAGGAAGCCTGCCGTAATTATCCAACTAGCAGAGCAAATAGAGACCTGAGCCATCTGCTAAGATACCAGCAGGGGCAGAGCTCTGAAAGGTTCAGCTCAAAGGTATATGGTAGTTCCCAGAGAGGCATTTCTTCAGAGGGAGAGAGAAACTTCCTGGGTAACGAACTAAGCCAGCCATACTCTCCTTCCATATCTGACGTTAAGAATGATAATGCTAATGAACCTGAATTGATGGAGTGTGAAAGTTCTGAAGTATCTGTAAGTCCAGAATTGATGGATTGTTCTCTAACTGTAACTGAGTCAGAGTTCTCATTAAGATAAACGCTTACTGTGTGACCTTAGCTCCAGGGATAGAAGCTGCATGCTGCATCTCACTCACTCTCCAGCCAAACAGACGTGAGCTGTGCTATAGCTGTGATATCAGCCACGAGAGAAAGGATCTATAATTGAAACAGTTAGGCTGTTTTGTTCTTTTGTTTTGTTTAAAGTTTAAAGCTGAAGGAAGCTGTTTGTGTTGCTCATTTAACTTTTGTTTATGCCAAAGTTGGTTCTTAATTTATGTTTACCTGAAGATAAAGAAACCTCAAGGGACGGGGAATAAAACCCTAAACTTAAAAAGAAGTTTTCTTTGTGATTTGTACAAGTAAAGGCACAACTACCACCCACGCAGGGCCAAGCAATACCAGTTGCCACCGCTTGGGTTCACAGGGTGTGACAACATGCTTGTCGTCTATGATAGTGGGAGACGTGTGCATGGCCCCTCAGGGAGCTCAGTATGGTCTGCATGGGTCACTGATGTGGTCTGCGTTCAGTGTGTGTGCAGGTGTATCTATCTTGGTATGTGTAGCAGGTCACAGGGGTCTGCACACCCTGCACATGTGCTGCCTCTGGTGCGTGCACACTGGGGCACAGCTGCCCATGTGTGTGCATGTTATTTTCCATAGGGGAACAGTGGAGGGATGGCCATCTTGACCCCACACGTGCCTTTGCCTTTGGACAAGAGCTGTATCCTGCAACTGTGTCTGTTGAGCAGCTACAGTACTGTATTTCCTGTTCATTACGTATTGCATGTGTAATACTGTAGGTAGGGTTTATGTGTGGTGTACCACAGTCTCACAATGTGCCAGGCACGTTGTTTCATGTGCCTGATCTCACCCATTGTTGGCAAAGATCTGCAATCTCTTGGAGTCCAGGCATTGGTATGCATGCCTGTGTGGAGATGTAGTCTAATGGTTACAGCACTGGCTCTGTAAGCAATGAACAAAGGTTCAATCCCCATTTGTTTTTTTTGTGACTGTGGGATACACGGTTCATTTTGATGGCAGAAAAAGTGCAGGGTCAGCTTTGAACGGCGGACACACAGTTGTCTGCTTTTTGATGTGTTCCGGAATCACATTGGGTCTATGCACATGCTATTTGAAATCATGGCCTTCTGAGAGCATGTCTTTATTGGCTCAGCTGCAGAGCCATTGCAGAGGGTCAGACATGCTCACACTGCAAATGTATGCCACCTGAGTTGAGGTGTAGTCCAGTGGTTTGGGAGCCAGGAGACAAGGGTTCAATTCCCACTAGCGCTCCCTGTGGGACAAGTAGGAGCATTTTGCAGAGGCATTTTATGTATGTATAATCCTTTGAAACATGACCTCTACTCCTTGTGGCCTTGGGCAAGTCACTTAACCCTCCATTGCCTCAGCGTGATCCAAACTATCACTGCCCCTGTTTGCTAGGTACTTTACCACATTAATGCTACACTGTGAATCGCTCTGACTGGGATGATAAAGCGATATCCCAGACACCATAACTAAATATCTACCATACATAGCAAACATGATCGAAGTCTTTCATCATCACTGTGCTGTCTAGCTTTGGTTGCATAACCTCTATGCATAGCATGCTCCCATATACTACCTCTGGGATGGCCACCTGCAGGGCTATTCACACTCTCTTAAGTGCTCCATATGACCGGTGTGAGCAACTCTTCTTCCACTGTTGTACCCACATTTGTCTGGAGAGTTGTATGGTGGCTGGGTGGCTGTGCCAGTTGGGCGACCGACAGCTGGTCTTGGGAATTCCACTTGGCACATGTTTATCCAACACACTACAATTGCTTTGGTGATGACACATCAGGAACATTGGTGCTACAACCACATAACACCCTCTCCTCTACCACCATCCTTCTTTCAGCCCATCTATCTGCCTCTACCTGCTATGTGCAGTGATGTATTCTCCTGCCAGGACCATGGACTACTCAGGTACTTCTTCCTCATTTCAATGTATCACTCGCACCTCTCCTGTGACTGATCAGCACGTCCCTACTCCAGCTCCATCATCCTATTGATGCACACATCGTGGCATATGGTACTGCAAGGGAACACGCCTTCCCCATGCTATGCTGCACACTGACATTACAGCATTATACAAGGGCACTCCTCAATGCATTGGTACTGCTGCCTCCCACATCTGCATCTCACTTACTGACTGCCACATAGGATGCCCACATATCCGTGAGGTCCATCAGCTCCCACCTGTCCTTCCATCTAGCATTGACTTTCACTGGGGCTCCCTTATCCAGCGTTAAGGTAAGTGCTGTTTTTGGGCGTTAAGGTGCATGCTTGGCACCTTAATTCCCAGTGTCCTGTTAGCATGCACTAAGCAGTCCCTTGGCCCTTACTGCCGGAATGCCTACTACCTGCCCCTAGCCTGTATTGTACGCAAACACCCTTAACGCTGCCATTATCGCTTGAAATCCACTGCTCCCTTAACCCTCTTTTGTAAATATACCCATACTGTAAATACACTTATAACTACAGCCATAAGCACCATCATCTGGTCTCTATAACCCGTACTTTGGTTTTTTGTTTTATATTTGTAACAGCTCTAAGCGAAGTACGCACAATTAGCCAAAAAGTGGCTTAAAAAGAAAACGGAGACACTACTTATCTGCCCTCAAAAATAACAATCCAACATGATCATATTGCAGACCCAAAATTAGCTTTGCTTCAAGGGGTATTTTCAAAAAAAGGAGAGCATGCAGCATTAACAAGACCTTCCCCTGTCAAAGATCAACTGTTATGTGTCTTTTGGAAACAAAATTGTCTTTGATGTGGGAAGGACTTGTTGATGCTACATGTTCCCCTTTTTTAAAAATTATTCCCTGAAGCAAGGCTAATTTTTGTCCTGAAATATGATCATGTCGGATTGTCATTTTTGATAAGTAGTGTCTCTGTTTTCTTTTTAAGCCACTTTTTGGCTAATTGTACATACTTTATTTAGAGTATATGAAACAAAAAAAGGTAAAAGAATAAAAGCACAGGGTGTAGAGACCAAGTGATAGTGCTGGTGCTATAGTTATAAGTGTATTTACACTATGTTTAGCCTTTATCTGATGGTCTTTAAAAAGTTATTCTAATATTTATAATTGTTTTCAAAGAGCATATGAGCAGGTAATAAGTGACTTATACTGTAATAATGGAATCTGCTGGGTTGTGGTGAATGATTGACTTGAGGCTTCCTAATTGAGATCATTTATTGGTTTATGTGCCAACAAATAAGGAAACATCTTCAGAGAAATTGGCAGACTACTAGATGTGTCACAATATTGGAAAACTAACAATAAGTTGGATTTTTCTTCATAACTCTCAGCCAAAAGAGGATCCCAACAAAATTTTACAATTTAGGGCCCTTTTACTAAAGGGTGCAAAGGTGTTGCACCCAATGTGCTAATGTTGCCAAAACCATGGTGCATTAGGTGCAAGACCACTGTGTAGGTTGTCAGGGGTATGGAAAGCATGTGCCTGGCAGTTAAGCCGGAGCCCTGTGCCCTAACATGACATACAAATAGCGCAGGTGCACTCAAATCCACTTATTGAGCTGGTGGTGGGTGAACCCATGCTGGCTGCAAGGGTCACAACGTGTGGTGTTCATCCTGCACTAACTGCAGTGTTCAACTTGCCCACTCTGCCCCTTTGGCATCACAACTTGAGAGATCTCCTGGCTCATAGCTCACTGTTCTCACCACCAAACCAGACATCCTCCTGCTTAGGAGAGAGAGTTACCCTCAGCCAGTGTTAATCTACAGCTGGTTACATGACATACCAGAAACATGCCCGGCGCAATGTTGTGTCTCTGGATCAGAAGGGAGCCTTTGCCACCAGTGAGCTCATCTGCAGTGCTGACATCATACTTGAGCAGGCGGAAGGAATCCAGGCGGCTCTGCATTAACACTAAGAGTCAATGATGGTCTTGCCAAACCAGGTCATGTAATGTAATAAACTACTTGAACATCTCCTTTGACTCTAATGGATTTAGTGGGATTACATAGAACATGGCCGTAACTGTGCCAGAATGTCACATAGGGTCCCTTTTACTAAATGCTGCTAAGGTTTTGCACTTAACGAGTCTTACCAAAGCATGTTAAGTGCAAAGCCTTCACATTAGCTGTTGAGGGTGTGACCAGTATGTTCCTGGCAGCTAATGTGTGAATGGGTACTGTAACAAGTGGCAAAGTAACGTAGGGGCACCTAACGGCAGCCACAGAGGTTCCATTAGGTGAACCTGTGCTAGTGCCACATTAACGTCACTCGCACACTAATGTGTCCACCACACCCATGCTCTGCCTCTAGCACATCCTCTGTCCACATTAGCATGTGAGGGCCAGTTAATGCATTTTTCAGCAATTAGTAGCTGGCATTCCCCTGCATTAGGATTCACTGTGACCAATTACTGCATGCTAAAACACATGTTAACTGTTAATGGTGTTTAGTAAAAGGGCCCTATAGTGGGGGGTTTTCTACATTGCTAATTGAATTCTAGTAAATGATAACAGATATGAAATGTCTCCTCTGTGATAGGACTCCTCTGTAATGGGATAGGACTCTTCAGCTTGCAGAAGAAATAGGGGGTTATAAAAGCATGCGTGGGATGGAACAAGTTATTAGGAAATGGTTATTTACTTTTGCAAATTATCCTAGGGGGACATTCAATGAAACCAACTGGTAGTAGATTGAAAACAAATTTAAGAAAGTATTTTCTCACAGCACACAGTTTACGCTGTGGACTTTGTTATCAGAAGCTATGGTCAAAGCCCATAGTATTTTGGTTTAAGAAAAGGTTAAATGAGTTTTGGGATGAGAGTTCAGGTGATTGCCAGCCCTTCCTCTGAAGCAAGCAACTGGAAACAGATCACCCCATTAGGGTCTGCTGGGTATTTTCAAGTGACCTACCTTATCCATTGTTGGAGACAGGGCTGGCCCAACCATCAGGCAACTAGGCAGTCACCTAGAGTGAAAGCTTCTGGGGGGGGGGGCAGCAAAGGCCATTCAAAGCTAGATTCTGACAGCCAGGGGAGGCATAAGGCTTAAAGTCTTCCTAGGATACCAACACCTTGAACCAACTTTGGGGCTGGCCCTGGTTGGAAACAGAATGCTGGACTTAATGTGCCACTGATCTAACCTAGCACTTCTTATATTCTTAGATGCTGCCTGCAGTAACCTTCAGAAACAACTGAATCTGAATTAATATTGAGTGGAGGAGTAACCTAGTGGTTAGAGTACTGACTCAGTAACCAAGAGACCAGGTTCCATTCCCACTAGCACTCCTTGTGGCCTTGGGCAAGTCACTTAACCCTCCATTGCCTCGGAAGAAATGCCTGGCAATCTACTTCTGGTCACACTGCCAAGAAAAATCAGGAGTCAGCACTGACTCAAAGGCACACATTGCATTTGCAAATCAAACAAAAATGTCACCCACCTGCATACAAGGCATGCTCCTGTACTGGTTCTTTCTTTCATACAGTTGTTCTAACCTGCCTTCACTAGGATCATCTTCTGGATCAAGTGAGGAAATGACAGAGACCACAGTGATTTGTTCTAAGGCAGACATCCGATTCCTGATAAGATGATCATACTCCAAGTCTGTCACATAAGGTATCTGGTGATTGCTGCATCTGCACCTCTTCCCTTCTACCCCCATTGCGATTCTTCGAAGAACAACAGGGCAGGTCACATGGGAATGACACCATAAACTCTGATTGTGCAATGGGCACTCAATAGGCATGGCAGGAACCATTTGGGCCCTTGAATAAAACAAGGAAGCAAGTTTAATACAAGAAATATATCCTATTAAAATGGAAGCAGCATATATTTGTAAAAATATATGTAAAAAATGTACATATGTAAATTCTGAATCTCCTTATGACCTTATTACTGTGTGCCGTGCTTTCCTGTCAAATCAATGTGTTTATACCCCAAAATTTCCGTCATGATTTGACAATTTCCAATCTGTAATCAAACCGCTGCTGATCGCTGGAAGTAGCGGTATACAAATGTATCCTAAATAAATAAATAAATACATATTTACTGCTCAGCTGCTATAAGATTCATCAGGGCCGTACTGGGACATTGTTCTTCACCTTGTCTATATGCCAAAAACTTGTTTTCCATGCCTTCTTATCCACATGACTGCTAATACCAGCCTTGAAACTTGCAAAATTGTCTAGGGCTGCATACCATCTTCTACTGCATTTTATCTCTCATCATGAACCCTACTGTGCATGAGACCACATTGTGATGGCTGTTTCCTGATTTATCCAGACACTCAGAGGAGCCCTGTGTCAACCAATTGGCAAGGTGTGCATGCACCAAGATAAGGATTCAGCATGAGAAATAAGAATGTATGCACAGAGAAGTTTGCACTTTCTTTTGCCAACTAATGTGCTTTGCCAAAGAGGCACTGTGTATCACCTGAAGCTGATCCACTATCACTGTGAGTCAAGCCAAGATTCTTGCAAGCACTCCAGGCATCCTGTATGCTGTAACTTGCTGTATGCTTCACAACTTGCTCAATATTGGTGCTGATCAGCTAACGCTCGATGCCATCCCCAGAATACCCGACACTAAATGGTTAGCATTGGGACATACAAACTGGGTAGCAGGGGATATTCAGCAGCACTAAACAGGACTGGCTGATATCGCCGCTGACCACATAGCTAATCTTCTAGCTGGATAAACCATACATGCGATGCCAGTGGCCCGATATGCCCCAGCATTGACTATTCAGGATTAGGTTCAGCGGCGACAGCTATGCGCTGTAGAAGTACATAGCTGTCATTGCTGAATATCGGACCCACAATCTTTAAGTATAGTAGCTAATATCTGGGGCTTCTACATATAGACTATTAACAAATATATGGGGGGGGGGGAAGATACTCAGCAGCAGCAGCACTGATGAAGCAACTAGCCATTGCCACTGAACTCTAAAGCCAGGGCAGTATCTGGCCACCGGCATTTAACATCTGGTTCGGCTGGATATTGCCGAAATTAACCAGACAATGGCACTATTCAGCTGCTGCTTGGTTAGCTTCAGCGGCAAAATTAGGCAAGCCTTTCGGGTTCTTACCCATTGCTACTGAGGGATAACTGGCTAGCGGCTGAATATCGCTGCTAGCTGATTGTCCCCGGGTGCCGCCTCTAATCTGCCTCTGGAACACCTTGATGCTAGCCAATAGCATCAGCTGTTCAGCGGCAGCATGCAGGGATAGTCAACTCGCCGTGATTAATGCTGCTAATGCCCCCCCCCCCCCAATAGATACTAATTAAAAGTATAGCACTGTATATGAGGAGCAGCCTAGTGGTTAAGGCAGTAACCTGGGATAGGAAAGACCAGGGTTCAAATCCTACTGACTCCCCTTGTGGTCTCCATTGCCTTAGATTGTAAGCCCTCTGGGGACAGGGAGATACCTCCATACCTGATTGTAACTTGCCTTGATCTATTACTAGAAAGGCATGAGCTAATCACTACTAAATAAACCTCTAGATTAGACATTTCAAACTATTTGCTAAATGTTCTGCTGAAACTTTACTCTATTACGTTCATCTTTGCCTCCCAAGATTCCAATTTGGGTGCAGTTAAGGAGGCCAGTTACAAGCAAGCACTGACGCATGTTAATTCACCATTTCCACATGTTAATTCAGTGTTAACACACACATTAACAGCAACTAGGTCCCACTGAATAACATAGGACCTGCATTAAAATAACCACATTAATAGTGAATTAATATGCGTTAACATTAGCACACCTTGGTAACTAGCCCTCTTTAATATCCTATGCTTAGTTAGCAGGCCGTTAAGTTTTAAATTATATCAATAGTCATAACTCAGCACCAAGATAAATATCCTCATTGTGATGGCTTTTGCTTCCCTTTCTCAAGAAATCGTTTTACTGAAATCTTAGCTTGTTGGAAAAAGAAAATCATTTCTATAGATGGAGTTGTGGGGAGAAGGTTTGTTGTACGATCATTTCTGAACTAACTAAGATAAGCATGCAGAAGCCGTTTCACTGCCTTCAAAAACAAAGGATGTTAAACTTCATTTCACTGCTTAAGCTTTATACCAACATGTTTTTACCTTGCTTACTTCTATTTCTCTTTTATCCAGTGACTTCAAGGCAGAGTGCATCAGTAAACAAATACAATAACCAGAAAACATCACAATCAACACTCCATAAAATCATCCACCATTAAATCTAACAAATTGTTATAACATTATAAGTTCAAGTTCCTATCATGCTCCCTCAGAAACCTCAAAAGACAATTATTCCCAGTTTTCCTTACCCTGATTTATGATGGCTCTGGCCTCCGGAAGCGGGTTTATTGAAGCTTGACTCAGTCACACTAGCTTGGTCTGGTTTCAAACGGCTGTTCAGTAAAGAGGAAGATCTGCAGTGGAAAAAGGATATTAAACACAAGCAGCTGTAGCCATCAGGAATTGTGTGCAGTTCCAGAGACCGCACCTTCAAAAGTATATAAACAGGATGGAGCCGGTGCAGAGGGTGGCTACCAAAATGGTCAGTGGAGTTCATCATAAGGCATATAGGGACAGACCTAAAGATCTCAGTTATGTATACTTGGAGGAAAGGCATGAAAGGGGAGATAAAATAGAGATGTTTAAATAGCGTGGTGGCATAAATGCACAGGAAGAGAGCCTATTTGAATTTAAAGTAAGCTCTGCAATGAGGGGGCATAGGATGAAGGTGAAAGGGGATAGACCCAGGAGTAGCATGCGGAAGTATTTCTTTACGGAAAGAGCAGCAGATGCATGGAATAGTCTCTCAGCGGAGGTGACAGAGATGAAGCCTGTATCTGAATTCCAGAAGGCAGGGGCAAACAGAGGATCTCTAAAGGAAAACAGGGACTGTAAAGCTTAGTAGTTGGTATGGAAGGGAAGAATGCATAGACTGAATGGTCTTTAGCTGACGTCATTTTTCTGTGTTTCTATTTAAACAATGCCAGTATTTCACACTGCAGAAAAGCATGGATCAATACCTACAACCTGAAAGGTTCCAAGAGACTGGAGGAAATCAAATGTCATATTGCTCCAGAAGGGCAGGAACAAGGAGGAAGTGGGAGTGGGCAAATTAATGGCAGCAATACTTAAAGGCAGAATTGTGCAAAACCTTGAAGCTCGTGGTTTCACAATGGAAGAGAGTTTGTCAAACAAGCCTGAGCAATTTCTTTGATGAAATGACTGGAGTAGTAGATCAGAAGATTGCACTGGATATGGCCTACCTAGGCTTGCAGCACAGATTATAATGCTCTTCCACGTGGAAGACTGGTGAGTATACTAGCCAATATGGGAGCTGAGAGAAAAATGGAAAACTGGGTGAGAACTTGGTTGAGCAAAAGGCTTCAGAGTGGTAGTCAAATGTGTCTACTCTGATGACGGGAACGTGGGGTGCCACAAGGATCCATACTAGGTCTTATCTTCTTCAATGTCTTTTTAAGTGACATTGAGGAAGAGCTGGAAGGGAAAGTGCATCTGTTTGCAGATGATGTGAAAATTGCAACAGGACAGACATGCCAGAAGACATAAATAAGATGAAATATAAATTAGATTTTTTTAAATTACTTCAATCTTTTTAAATCATTGGGGCAATCACCAAACAAGGAGACCTGGAGGAGCAAGAGATGTCCCTGTTAGAAGAAAGAGGGTGTGAGCATTCAAATAATTAGCTGACTTCAATAAAGCAGTAAAGAAGGCAGAATTTTCCACAAAATGAAAACCTCAAGGACCAAGGGCCATCACAGGAAGCTCAAAAGGGATGTGAAAAAATACTTTTTCACTGGGAAGGCGATGGGAATTTGAAACAGCTTAACAATGGAGTTCATAGGAGCTAAAACAGCTGAAGACTTGAAGGTGAATGATATAGACACAACAGTACTTCAATGCTGGAGGCAGTGAGAAGACCACAGATCGAGTAAAACCTGTCACAACATAGATGGAAAATGAGGAGATGGGGTGATCCTTTTCAAAGATGGTATCTTCTCTCAACATCTTCTGTGTTTACATATATCTGTTAGTGTTCTAGTATATCTGAAAACCTATTTAGACCTTAGCTCACTTGCTTTTTCAGACAATCACATCCAAGTGAACTAAATGCACCTTCCATGTGGAACACACTCCCAGATTCGATCTGAAACACCAAAGACCTCCATATCTTCCACAACACCTAAAAACCCACCTATTAATCAAACACTTTATCAATTCCACCTAATCCTTCCCATATCCTCATTGTTCATGTTTCAGACTGACCTTTCTATCCAATGTATGTAACGAGCAACCCATGTTATTATTCCTTGTAAATAAGTTTAATCAAGCCATGTAATCTCCTCTATAACCATTGCTCTACTGTATGTAACAAGTATGCCATGTATATAAGCATCCCATGTATATAAGTTAATTGTTCCATATAATCTCTTCCATAACCTTGGTTCTATGTAAACCACTTTGACCCAGCGAAAAGTGATATATAAGCAATGCTAAATAAATAAATACAGTTTTGTAAGATGTTCATCTCTCAAAAAGCTTATAGGTTAACAAACTCTCCAAGATGGGAAGGAGTTGAGCTTCTATTGAATGCTTAAAACAATTATTTGGGATGTATGCTGGACAAAAATGTTGTTTCACTCTGATCTCTCCCTACACCCCTCCTCGGGAACTCTGCTCTTCTGTCAGGTTGCTTCTATCTGTGCTCTTCTCTTCCACTGCTAACTCCAGACTTCTCCTTTTACCTTGCTGCTCCTTATGCCTAGAACAAACAACCTGAGTCTGTACATCAGGCGCCTTCTCTGACCCTTTTCAAATCCAAGCTGAAAACTCACCTCTTCGCTGCTGCTGCTTTCAGATCCTGATTCACCTAATCTCCTTTGTGTTTCCTTACCATTCCCCCTAGACGTTTCCTGTGTCTACAGCTACTGTGTTGTCTGTCTTGACTGGATTGTAAGCTCTGATGAGCAGGGACTGTCTCTTACATGTGTCTGTGCAGCGCTGCGTATGTCTTGTAGCACTATACAACTGTTCAGTAGTAGTATTTGACCTTTTTCCCCAGTTTTCTAATTTTTAAAAATTTGTTTCATACATTTGTTTTAATAAAAGATTTTTAACGCATATTAAAACTTTTTAATTCACGCTAATCAACCTAACATACATTAATTCATAGGTTAATACAATATGGGGGTCATTCCAGAACACGAATAAGGGGTCTGTTCATGCGATGGGGACGTTTATGTGCCAAAAACGTCCCTGACTGTATTCTGAAATACTGCCATCATACATGTACATGGTGCTAGCACATGGATCTCAGAACATTCCCAAAAGGGGTGGAATGGGGGCATGGTCAGCTGCGGAGATGTATAAAGTGTATTCAAGAAAGACCCACGTACATTTCAAGTGTTTCCGGAAATGTCCATGTTATTCCTTCTGAAACATGGTATAAGACTAGGACTCGGAAAATATTCTGCTGTGCTCTGCAATGAAGAATGGTTGCAACAAGTATGTGCTGAACTGGTGTGACTGCAGTCTGGAAAAATACAAGACGCAGTTACAGAGAACAGGAAGCAGGGCTGAGGGAAAGTTGTAAGGTAAAGAAACATTTATAAACACCCTTACAGAAATGTTAAGAAGAGCAATAGTGTTTATTCAGCCTACACTGAAATGTGCTGTTTGTGCTAAAAGAGCTAATCCAGGGGACCCTAACAAATCCTGTGTTCTGAAGACTGGGACCGCCACTGTAAGAATAGTATGTGAGTGAGTCTGGAAACAAACCATGTTGCAGTGAGAAAGGGAGATCATATGTGTAGTTCTCAGATGTCATGCAATTATGGCATAGCAGCTATGAGCCACAGGTTTGGTTTGGCAGAATGATGTCTTTTGTGACTGCAAGTGAGTGTGTGATGTGGGGGTAGCACGGCAGGATCTGATGTGCTGATCTGCAATTCAGGGAGGCTATGAGTGGCTGGCTGGTACCTGGCACACTGGCACCTGGTGACCACAGTGCCACCAGGTGCCAGTGTGATAAGGCACTGGGAGACAAGATTGATGTTGAGTCAGCATCCCCCAGATTGTGCCATGAGACCTACATTCTTCACTGGTCCAGGTTCTATGCAAGCTGTGAGAGGGGTGATATATTTGGAGGTTGGCTACCTGGGTACGATGGCACAGGGATCCCCTCTCCCATCCCCACACTGGCCTGTCCAGGGGAGCAGTGCCTCAAAGCAGACTGTAGGAAGGCAGACAAATAGCAGATGTATACAGACAGACATACACCACAATGGGACAGGTGTAGCTGTTGTGAGGCTTGCCAGCACCCAGATATGTGAGAATCAGATACCATTGCCAGAAGGTGCATGTTATGGAATTGGGCTCCACATGTTAAAAGTCGAGGGGCTGATATTCAAAACCATTTTCTGGATGGCCACTGCGAGGTTATCCAGATAAGGGAGCTGAATGAGATACTTAATGGTACTATCTGGAGTGGGAATAGAAAGAAACGGGTCCAAATGGATTTTCACTATACATACAGTACATCCGTATGGTCTCAGTGCAGCTATAGATGGGTTTTTGAGACGTTATATGGGGAGGGGGCAGGGGGGCATATTATTATAGTTTAATAAGTATGGCTCATCATTAATATGAATTTTGAAGAGATCATGTATAGAGGAAACAGGTGAAGATCCATAATTCACCAATGGACTTGAGAGTTTTCGTCTATGTCATGTAAGTTCCAATTACACTTTGCTAGTGGTAACCTTTTATAAAAGCTATCTATTGTGAATGATAGTGTGAGCATTGCTGACAAAGATTTACTCAGAGTTGACTGTCTATTACTTGATAATGAAGTATTTTTGGATCCATTCCGGTGTGTTTTACACCGTGGAAAGTGAGAACAGTGGAGGTAACTGTTGTGTCGCTATGAAAGATTTATTTTTATTTATTTATTTAGCTGTATTTATATCCCGCTTTTCACCGGGTCAAAGCGAAAGATGAAAGATTTAGGTTGGATTTAGAGAACGTTGAAGGAAAGTCAGAGAGACACTTGAACAGTATAGTTTTTAAAGAATCTCTAATCAAAATGAGTATTTATTACTTGATGAATGGCAATAATGTTATTTTTTACAGATTGTATTACAGCTAGTTGGCTATATTCCTGAAGCAACATGCTAGCAAAACGTGGCCACATCAAGTGTAACAATATTGGCTGAAAGATATACTCAGATAAGTGGAAACCGTCAAAGCTTGCTATAAAGAAATTCAATTTTTGAAAGGGATTTTTGTGACCAATGAGGACAAGTGCCCAAGGCCTTAATATATGGCTTAAAGTTTAAATATTGGGATTGCACTGCACTGAGGTCATTCCCCCTTTTTTAAATCATTATTTTATCTTATTGCCATCATTATTGTGTTATCAGGGAGAAAAAAAGTTAAAAAGGTTTGGGAAATCAATTAAATATTCATATTTTGGTGACTTGTTTGTTTAACATAAGAACATAAGGTATGCCATACTGGGTCAGACCAAGGTCCATCAAGCCCAGCATTCTGTTTCCAACAGTGGCCAATCTAGGTCATATGTACCTAGCAGTTTCCCCAAGAGACACAGGTTCCACGATGCTTGTACTGGGTCAAGCATTGATATCCTGGGTCCCTTCTTAATAATGGTTTATGGACCTTTCCTCCAGGAACTTGTCCAAACCTTTTTTAAACCCAGCTACACTAACAGCCTTTACTACATCCTCCGGTAACAAATTCCAGAGTTTGATTACACGCTGAGTGCACTATCTGGATAGTGTCGCTGATTATCTGCACAGACCGCCCCCGCACTATCAGGTTAGTGCACCGGTGGTCTGTGGGTAGTGCCTGCACCACCCAGATAAGTGCTGACATTACCCAGATAGCACGGTTCTTAGCTGGCATCTATCCAGATAAATGAGGCCACATGAATTGCAGGCCTAAGCTTCTATTTGGATGTGCCGGCTAAAAATCATCACTGTCCAGATGGCGGCACTCTTGCCAATATTGAAGCACTGCGGCAGACCACCATGGTGTTTAAATATCAATCCTTTTGAAAACGGGCCTTCAGGATGCAACATATCCTTAATAATAATCCATTTCTTTTAAAACATTTTTAATCCAAAGGAATGCTACCTGGTATACATACAAGAGGGATCTCATGCATTATAAACAGTTTACCAGAAACACATTTTTGGGTTTTTTTTCTCCCCTTCCAGTTGTTCTCCCAGGGCTCAGCAGAGCTAAGCAGGCTGAAGGGGAATTCTACCTACCTGGGAGAGAAGGAACTCTTTGAAGTTTCCCACTGCAGGTTTCCAGCAGGAGCTGACTGGAAACGGCCTAACAGGGGATAGCCATCAGGTCCAGAGGCCTCGCTCTCCTGGTTTGTTTGTAAATCCTGTGTAGCTGAAGGAGTGGCTGCAGACTGGATTTTGCGTTTTCTTGCTGTTTTCTGAGGGGCAGTGGCCATCCTGTGAATGTGCGGGGAATCAATTCCTAAAACATAATACATTATCTGAATGAAGAATGCAACACGCAGTGCTATCTCTGTCATGTCAATCATCTTGTCTGAGGTCTATGGGTGGGACTTTGCTAGTGAAGCTGAAGAAAAAAACCTCAAGCTCTGGCTAAAATCCATGTTTCATGAGGTCATTTTACAGAGTTAACAAGTTAGCATAAATTGAAGATGACAACAAGCAATCAACGAGAAAACGTGACCAAGTAAAAATAACCAGAAGCTTTGATGTTTCTCATGAGACTGCACAATTAAGGTACACAGTATGTACTTTAATAAATGAGAATCCTGCATCTATGAGGGCCTGATTCATTGGGGGGACAATTTTCAGACAACCTTAGCATGGTAAATAAACATTTACCTGCATAAAATCATCAACTGATAATTGCAAGTAAAAGTATGCTTGCTGTGAACCCATGTGCTGCAGGATAAACTACAAAATCCTAATAACCACATTCAAAGCATTAAACAATATGGTACCACTGACTCTGGGTAAGCTTATTAAGTTGGAAACATCAAAAACTGTCAATAGGAGAGGTAATACAAATAAAATTAGGATTCTGAAAGACTTTATAAAAGCCAAAAAGTCAACTAACAACAAGGCATTTTCACACTTGGCTCCCATCCTATGGAATACACTACCTGAAGAAATCTGTACCCTAACCAACATCAAGGAATTCCGGAAGAAACTAAAACCTCATTTATTCACATCTCACTATGGCGTACAGACTAATTCCATCTCCCTTAATGACAACGGATAACTGAAGAAATTTTAAATGTCAAACTAAGTAACAGCATATAATGAAAACTTAACTCATTTTCTTTTATCACGGTAACAATATTTCTTCATATGATGGTTTAACTACCAACTGCACTGAAATGTATATAGTCCAAACACATTGTAACAGATGTTATGTACATAGTTGTGATACACTCTGCAAAAAGTTAATATGTATATAGTAGTTGGACATTTAATAGCTCTAGTTTTATGTATTAAGGCACACACCTACTGTACATAGTTCGTTGATGTTCCATGTAAGAAGAACAGGCTTTATATCTGTTCCTGTTACTTTAAAATAGTGTTTTTTGTAAACCGCACCTGATCCATGGGAAAGTGCGGTATATAAGTGTTTATTAAATAAATAAATAAATGTGCATATTGCGTTACAAAGGAGCAGGGGCGGGGATGAGACCAGAAAACAATAGGCAGATCTTCATGCCTGAATTATGGTGCTGACGTTGCAACTCTTTCTCTTATGAAAGCTAGTCAAGAAATGTATTGGTGTGTACCAGGTATCACCTCATATTTTGTTTAACTTCAGCAACCGCGGTCATGACCACATCCGATCAGCTCAGTGCAAGGCATGGAATTCCACACATCCTGCCAGCTAAGGGAGCTAGAATATGATCGCTGCCGAGACTGGTCATTGCAAGCCACAGGGCTGCAACGGATTCAAATTCAGCTCTGATATCATAATAAGTGCATCATTCGGGGTGGGATGCTACATACTGAGATTATCATATAAACTCTCTTTCTCTAGTTGGTACCAACATTTCTGACAAGCTGCGCGGGTGTCCTCCGGCCGTGTTGCTGCTGGTAGAGGGAGGTGCTGCAAAGTGCAGTATTACAACACCTCTTCCTATTAGCAGCAACAAGGTTGGAGGACACACGTACAGCTTGGTGGAACATTGGCTGGTATGAAATCACTTCCAAAACAAGTATAAAGGAAACTACTACAATCCAGAAAAGATTCAGAACGGCCATACCTCAATACTCAAGCTATCCTCCTTCAATCCAGTTACCACGAAACACATAGAAAAGATCATTCAAGGTCTCAACACCACCACTTCACCAAGCGACCCATGCCCGATTAGCTGGATCAAAGTAGCATGATCCGAATTAAGTGCAATCATTGCTAGCATCGTACACCTATCCTTAAATCTGGGCATCATACCTGCATCTCTCAAAACTGCATCCATAAACCCACTGCTAAAAAATAGAAAGCTGGACCCGCACAGTATAAACGCCTACAGACCTATAGCCAGCTTTCCTCTTTTGGTGAAAATTGTAGAAAAAAATAGTTCAGCAGCAACTTCAATACCACATGTTCCCCTAAATCCACAGCAGCACAGGTTCAGACAGCATTATAGAGTCAAAACCCTAATAATCTCCTTACTAGATGGGCTCATAAAAGGCACTGAGAAATCAAAACAGGATTTATTTTCATATTCATGACAATTGCATCGGCATTTGACTCAGTATGTCACAACACCTTGCTCTGCCACTTGCAGGAGGTAGGGTTACAAAACACAACTTTGGATTGGTTAAGTTCTTACCTAACAGGACGCCTCCAAAGGGTAAAAATAGGATCATACTCATCAGCCACATATAACTCAGGTACACTACCAAAAAACTGCCTCCAGTTTTGCAACTGATTCCTATAGATTTTGGGGTGCTGAATCCAGGAAAAATAGCCAAAATGTTCCATCACGTCACGTTTTCTTGCAAAATTAGATTTCTTACCCATATAAGGAATGTTCACATAATTTCTTTTTAGCCCAAAATAGAGGTTGTAATGGTTAACTAACTAGAAACACTCCCTCATGATATTTTAGAGTGTTTTGTATTCATTTTATACATTAACAGGACAATTGGGAGGCGGGGGGCTAAATCCAGTACTCGCGCTGGCGCATGTTCTTTCCTCTTCGCCTCACCTCGTTCACTCGCTCAAACACGGTGGTTGCGACATGAACGTTCCTGTCAAATTTCAGTTTCTTGCAAGTTCATTATTACCTTTTGTTTGCTCAGTCGTAATCCAGCTTTATTCCGAAGTGGTTCACTACAGTTGTAGTTTGCAGTGCTGTGTATTTGTGATGGCTCACAGAGCCAGAGGTTGCGTCAACTCTCCGGACAGTTTTTGTTTTATTTGTGGGGAATATACCGTGAAAAAGCGGCAGAGGAACATTTCTGCATTTATTAAAAAAGTATATTTCGCCTATTTCGGTTTGAAGTTAGGCGATCAAGACAAACCGTGGGCTCCTCACAAAGTGTGCAAGACATGTGAGGAAGATCTACGCTTATGGATGAAAGGTAAAAAACAAGCATTTCGTTTCGGAATACCTATGATGTGGCGTGAACAAAGAGACCACAGCAGTGACTGCTATTTTTGCTCTTGCATTGTGAAGGGATACAACTTAAAAAATAAGAACGTAATAAGTTACCCCAGCCTTCCCTCAGCAATTAGGCCTATGCCTCATAGCAACGAAGTACCTGTGCCTGAACCACCAAAATCTTTGGATCATATTTGTGTGGACGGTTCTGATCATGATGAGACTCATCAGATGGCTTTTCCCGATGAGTCCAGTACTTCCGAGTTTGAAACTGAACCAGATCCGAAACCTGAACTTTTCTCTCAAGCTGAATTGAATGATTTAGTCCGGGATTTAGGACTCCCAAAAATGCTGCCCAACTGCTAGGTTCTCGGCTTAAACAGAAAAATCTATTGTCACCAGGAACAACTTTTTATTGGTACCGCAACCGCGAGACACAATTTTTGAAGTATTTCAGCAAAGAGGAAGATTTGGTATTTTGCAACGATATATACGGAGTGATGGAAAAGTTTAAACTCAAGTATGATCCTGCTGAATGGCGGCTGTTCATTGATTTGTCAAAAGACAGCATAAAAGGTGTTCTTCTTCATAATGGCAACACATTCGCTTCAGTTCCTATTGCTCACTCTGTTATTCTCCAAGAAAAATACGAGAATTTGGCCCTGATTCTTCAGAAGATTCGTTATGATGAGCATAAGTGGATGATTTGTGGAGACTTTAAAATTCTATCCATGCTATTAAGGCAGCAATCCGGTTTCACCAAATATCCCTGCTTCCTTTGCTTGTGGGATAGCCGGGCCTGCGACCTACACTGGGGGAAAAAAGACTGGCCAATTCGGGAGTATTTGAGACCCGGTGAGAAAAATGTTCTTCATGAGAGCTTGGTACCTCGTGATAAAATTCTATTACCACCTCTCCACATTAAGTTGGGTCTCATTAAGCAATTCATCAAGTCCCTTCCAAAAGATGGTGAGTGCTTTTGGTACCTTTGCTCAAAGTTCCCCCGACTTTCTGAAGCAAAGCTAAAGGAAGGAGTGTTTGTTGGCCCTGATATAAGGAAACTCATTTCAGATGGAGCATTCGCTGAAACGATGTCTGAGAAGGAAAAAGAAGCCTGGGATTCCTTCAAGGATGTTGTTCTCAAATTCTTGGGGAACAGGCGGGATGAGAACTATAAGGATATTGTTGCCAGGATGCTCAATGCCTTCAAAGAACAAGGCTGTAACATGAGCCTGAAAGTCCATTTCTTGCACTCCCATGTGAACTACTTTCCCGAAAACTTGGGGGCGTACAGTGAAGAACAAGGTGAAAGGTTTCACCAGGACATCAAGGACGCAGAGAGAAGGTACCAAGGAAGATGGAACACCACTATGATGGCTGATTTCTGCTGGTTGCTGCTGCGGGAAACCCCAGATGAAAAATACGCCAAGCAGCACACCAAGAGAAGCATTCGGGGGAAGAAGAAACGGGCCCACCAGGAGATTGATTGACCCAAGAATGACTTTAAAATCTAAACTGTGTTGACAAATATCGTGTTTTTACTAAACTTTGAAATAAAAATTTGCTAGTTATTACCACAGTGTCGGATCTCATTTATTAGAATTTTATTTTCACACCATCGGGTGTTTGTCTTCATGTATTGCAATGGTGCGGTTTGCGTTTTCTATTCTTACATACATACCTGTACAACATTTTTTGCACATTTCTTTGCTTTGCTTTGTGTCTAACCTCGCTCTTATATGCTCAATGTTTGTGCACATGTATGTGGCTGTTTTAAGTGCAGACAATTTTGCTACCATCACAGTGTGTTTTGTTGACATTACTCTATTCTTATGTGCTGCCTTGTTACAATTTTCTTTATTCTTATTTGAATAACTACTAAACAATTAGTATAAAGAATTCATCCAAGAAACTTTTATCTCGATCGCACTCAATCTGAAACGTTCACCTCAAACTGCTAACCCAATGTAGCAAAAAATCTGTACGTGATGGAGCAAACTGGTTACCAGATTTGGATTCAGCGCACCAAAAAACGTAAAAATCAATCGAAACATTAGAGGCAGTTTAAAAAAAATTTTTTTTAGTGTACCTGTGTAATCAACCACAAGATGTCCCAGAGGGATCAGCATTATCCTCCCTACTATTTAATAATCAACATTCAGCCTATATGCTCTCTCTCTAATACATTCCTTTGGCATTTATTACCATGTTTATGCAGAGGATATTATGCAATATACACCCTTCTCCATGGACAAACCCAACTACACTAAGCTAACAGATTGCTTCAAAGCAATCTCACTGTTCATGACCAAAGACCAAGCATTCATCACCCCACCCCATCAATTCTAAATGCAATGGACACAGAATTGGAGGTAAAACAGGAGGCTCGCTATCTCGGAATCACTCTCGACCAATGTCTCAGCATGCACCACTAAAGCAGTATACCACAAGATAAGAACTCTCCATCATCTACAACCACTCCTTGACACCCATGACTACCGCATTATGTTCCAAGCTCTCATCATCCCTTTTTTCGACTACTGCAATATAATCTACAAAGAGCTATCAAAATATATCCTACACCCACTTCAAATGGCCCCGAATATTGCTGCCCATGTCCTATATGGAGCCTCCAGATTGGAACACATCACTCTAATATTAATACGCCTACATTGGTTACCAATAGTGAGCCACATAAGATATAAAGTACTACTCAAGATATTTAAAATAATACACAATCTATCCGCAGACTCGCTCTCATCTATCATACAATTGATGCCTGACATTAGAAAAAGAAGGCAAGGTATGTGTAACATTCTTATGACACCTGCAGCAAGAATAAAAAGCAGCCAAACATCCTGTGACCGAGCATGTTCATTGTATGCACCAACGGGGTTATTCTGTGACTTGCTATTCATGCCTTCTCCCGGCCGCAACTAATCTCCCCGCCAGTTGTGTGGGGAAGTCAGACGGGGGCAGGGAA